>OZ012738.1:303185916-303785916 GCA_963859935.3 Lathyrus sativus | reverse complement strand
CTTTGTCCATAATTAGGGAAATTTGGCATAAAGCCCATCGTCGCTTTGGCATAAAAGCCCTCGTCGCCAATGCAATGTATGTGACTTGACGACACGACATCACAAACACGACACAACAAAAACATCATCATCGCGCATCAAGATTGGCATAAAGCCCACGTCGCCATACTTATCCACATCAAGATAACATATCATCGCATCACATATCATCAAGTATTCATTATAAATAAACCGTCGCAAACATCATGTTTAATCACACCACATCATTATCAAATAATTCACTTCATTCCAAACATGGAAAAATAATCAAACATCAATAATCGTCGCAAAAGTCATTCATAATAATCGGCATTAATCATAATTATCAATGTCGAAATCGGATTGTCCATACGCGACTTAAACCGACTAAAACGCAACCCGTTTAGAATTAACCGTAAATTGGCCTATTTCGGGTCACTCCGTTAAAAACTCGTAATCTCTAAAAACTAACCTCACCACGACGTTCTACACGTCAAAGTTAGCTAGCACGTCAATTTTTGTCCAATTCGGAGTAACTAGCTCCGTCGCCGAAATTGCCGAAATCGAAAAATCAGAACATAATTGGGTTCCAAATTAAATTGGCTAACTTATTTCATATTTGTATTTAATTAATATAATTATTTAATATATTAAGTAATAGAAATAAAACTTTAGCAGAAACAGTTTCTGCTAAGTTTTACTTACTGCATAATTTTTTTTTTCTTTTTATAACTTTAATATAATTAGTTTTTCTTTTCTAATTTAATTCTTTTTAATTAATTCAATAACAATCTAACAACAACAATAACACCTAAATCAATTCCTCTAACCTCTATCAAATTCACTCAACACAACTCATAAACCCTAAAAATCAATTTTATCCCAAATCAAAATATACCAAATCAAACTCTAACTATAAGTATTGGAAAATCAAACCCCTTACCTTATATACTTGAAATGATTCTTGATGATTCAACCAACCCAAAACCCAAGCTCTGTGTTCTTGTTCTTCTTCTCTTCTCCAAGACCCTCTAGCTCTCTCTAATGCCTCTAAGTGTGTTTTGTGAGTTATGACATAAAACAAGGTGTATTTGGTTTTGTTTAGTAGCAAGACATAATTCAAATTACCAACTAGCCCCTCTTAAAATACACTACTCATAACACTAAATAATATTATTAACCTAAATAATTAAAATAACTCCAAATAATTAAGTATCAGTCCGAATAATATTTTACCGAACCGAACGGAATGAAAACCGGACCGAACAAAATAATTACCGGTCTCTCAAAACAAATACCGGACCGAATAAAATAATTACCGGTCCCTCAAAACAAATACCGGACCGAATAAAATAATTACCGGTCCCTCAAAACAAATACCGGACCGAATAAAATAATTACCGGTCTCTCAAAACAAATACCGGACCGAATAAAATAATTACCGGTCCCTCAAAATAATTATCGGACCGAATAAAATAATTACCGGTCCGAATAATACGTCGCCAAATATATTAACAGATATATCGGTTAGTATAAATATTCTCGTCGCAAAATAAACGTCAAACGGTAACTCGAAAATATTAATATAATATTAAATAAAACGGGGCGTTACAGAAGGGACCAGAGTCCCACAGGTAGACCCATAGGATTGCTCACTTTTAACAATTGAGATGCTTGGGTACGGAGGATAAGGCACTGACGATGGAGCTTGTGGAGTTTCCCAGATTGTATTGACTTCACCCTCATCTTCCTCTTGGTAGCTAACAACTCATTCACCTTCACTACCTGGGATGTTCGAGACGTCTCGAACCTTTCCTTTCTTAAGATGGCTCTCAATGCGTTCTCCTACTGAAACCAAGTCAGAGAAGTCGGATGTCCCATTTCCCATCATCTTTTCCAAGTATGGTTCTTGTAAAGACTTTATGAACATGTCAACCAATTCCCTGTCTAAGAGCGGTGGTTAAATGCAAGCAGCTACCTCTCTCCATCTCTGAGCATACCCTCTGAAAGACTCGTTTTCCTCTTGAGATAGGCCTTGCAACTGTATGCGGTTGAGAGCCACATCAAGATTGTATTGGTATTGTTTCACAAAGGCATTGGCTAAGTCCGACCATGACTGGATATGGCTGCTCTCTAGCTGCATGTACCAACTCAATGATGCCCCACTCAAACTGTCTTAGAAACAGTGAATCATAAGTTTGTCATTGTGAGCATAGAACGTCATCTTTCTGCAAAACATTACTAAATGTTGCTTTGGACAACTATCTCCTTTGTACTTTTCAAAATTTGGCATCTTGAACTTTGGAGGTATCACAAGTCCGGGTACCAAACACATATTTAAAGCATTCAGATCAGCAGTATCACGCCCCATCATGGCTTCAACTTTCTCTTCCAACACACGACATCTTTCAGCAAACTCAATATCCTGAGGTCGTTCAACATTCCCCACCAAGCTTGCCACTTGGGAATTCGGTGTAGTGAATGCGAAACTATGGTACTCAACAACATCAAGAGACGAGGTATGTTCATCCTGAATAGTGTGACGCTCTTGTATAACCTGGTCTTCAACAGGAATCCGCACAGGCTGAGGTATGATGTTCTCAGTGACTATAGGCCGTTGAGGGTTGTTCTCTCTCCTTGCCAAGGCTAACATAGCATCCACAAGCTGGTCCAACTGGTTCTTCATTAAGTCAACATCTGCTCTTGATGCAAACTGGTTCTGCTCTTCTGAACTCATGATTCTTCCAAAATATGCTTCAAGTCCGATACGGGTGTCGGGAAATCAACTACGGATTATGGACAAAGGATGGATGAGCTTTCTGGTTTTGGGAAAATATGCAATGCAAATGAAATGCAAATGCGATGATATGAAAATGCAATGCAGGCATAAATGAGATCCATGATAACATAAGCAGGTCAAAGCTCCCTAACCGGTAGGTTATACTAGGCAAGTTCTATTTTCTGTACCCACAGACCCACTCACGGGATAACTTCTATGTTAATGGATAAGGTTCCCAGGATCACGGACACCGATCGCATCAACATTACGCAATAGGCTAGCTGTATTATAACGAGAGTACGATAGGGTCTCTCCTGAGCGGAGTCCTCATTCTAGGCACACGAGGAGCGGGTCCTCGGAGAATAACATTACACGACTACCAATATAGAAACTGGTTCTAAGAGTGGTTCCCAGAGTCACGGACCCTTCATGAATCAAATCGTGCAATAGGCTAGCTGCGTTACAATAGGATCTACGAAAAGGTCTATTCTAGAGGAGCTTTCATGCTAGGCACACAAGGAGCGAGTCCTTGGGGACTAACACTAATTACTACCAATTCTAAACTATGTTTTCTCTCTTCTTTTCCAAAGCTCGGGTGTAGAGCTTTACTTGTGATATTTTCCCGGAATCCAACAAGCAAATATAATACAGAGCATATAATAGAAAGAGAAAACAAGAAATAAACAATAGGAGAAAATAAGCATAAAGAAAACAGTTAAGCAAAAGGTTAGTACTCTCGAATCGAGTCAAGTGAGGCTTGACTCTCTCTTGCATAGGGCAATGCATTGTCCCCAGCAGAGTCGCCATCTGTCGTACCTCGAAAAATACGATCCTCGCGATGGACGCGGAAAATAGGTTCGAACAGAGTCGCTGTTGTACCCCAAAATTTGACCAACCGAGTCTCGTATCTAGTCCTATGTTTCGACGCATGACCGCATTCGCATCTGCATATCGCATACAGTGCATTGTTCATTTGTTTTGATTTTATCGGGATCACAGCTCTCGTCTCGCGTCTCAGGTGTTTTTTAATCAGTTAGATAGGTAGAATCGTATTTTTGGGATATTTCGGTGCCCGTTTATTTTTACCGGCTATTTTGGTGCGCTCTCGCAGTCTTATTTGTCGTTCGGTGCTATTTTTGTCCCTTCGGGAATTATTGTGAATTTTTCTAGAATTTATTAGCTTTTTAGATTTTTTTAATAGCTCTTAAATCATTTTTAGAATATTAATAGTTTTTTTAAATAGTGTTAATAGTTTTTTAATCATTTTAATAGAAGAATATAGTTTTGTTTTTCTTTTATTAATCATAGATTTTCTTTTAAAGAAATAATATAGAATAGATTTCTTTTCTCTTAATATAGAATATAGATTTTTCATTTTTAATAAATGGATAGATTTTTCTTTAATAGATATTATAGACTTAATTAGGTTTTTTTTAGAATATTAGATGTCAATTAATGATTAATAGATATAGTTTTTTCTTTTATATAGATTTAATTAGATTAGATATTAATAGTTTAGAGTGTTAATTGTGTTTAGAGGTTAATTGGAGTTTGATTTAATTAGGATAGATTAGTTAACAGTTTTAATCCCCTTTTTGTTTTTTCATCCGTTACGTTTCAGTTTTGGATTTTTGTGATATCATTTTCGTGTGGGCCTTATCATCAAATTCAGCAAAGCCCAAATTCGCAGGGCCCAGTTTTCCCAGTTCAGTTTGTATCCATTCAGTCCAGAATCTTCCAGAACAATCCAGAAAAATCCCAGCCTATATAATCAGCCAAGCCACGTGTTAACAGGGAGAGGGTCCACATTTTCGCACTTCCACACGCCACGTCGCAACACCAATCCCTCTCTCTCTGCCACGCGTGGGACACGCGTCCTGCATGCACCACTCTTTCTCCACCCACGGTGCCACGCGTCTCCACTCACCGTCCTCCTCACCGGCCGGCATGCATGGCCGGCGACCACCGTAACGGTCACCTCTAACCTATTCCGGCCACCGTGAAGTTCACCGGAAAGCTCAAAAAACCCAGAAATCATCTCCAATCTTCATCTTCTCCGGTCGCCAAACTCATCCATCTCCGATCAAAGTTCATCCTTCTACCAGAACTCATCTAATTCAACCAAATCACCAAGATCCAGGAACTTCAACAAACCTCCGATCTTCAACTTCCCAGAAACCTCCATCACCGACCAACTTCATCATCATCATCATATTCCTCCTCAAGATCAAATCTCCAGAACTTCATCAGAGAGGATGAATGTTCATCAAGAATCACCATCGTGTGTTCATCCACCATTCTCATCTCCATCAACTTCGCCCAGATTTTCATGCAAGAACGTCCACCCCCAGAAAGATTCATCCATAATCATCAGTCGAGTCACCAGAATGCCAACATCAAGCACATGCGCGTACTCAGCGAGTCATCAAACCTTCAGAAAACCCAGAACTCCTTCGAACCTTCATCTTCTTAGTGAAGACCTCAGGAACTATCATCCCCAATGAAGTGTTCTTCATCGGTTTTTCCAGAAATCCCAAATAGATACAGCATCCCGAATTTTCTTTCAACATTCCTCGAGATCTTCATCGATCTCCTTGATGTTCATCTTCATAATCATCAGCGATCCATCTTCGTCAACCAGTGGTGTTCGTCAAGAATTCAACATAGCGTTTCAAAGCAAATCTCCAGAACGCTCGCACAGGTTATCCAATTTCTGTTTCAGAATGTCTTCCTCAATGATTGAAGGTTGAAGAGATACGAGAAAGGAAAGTTCGTGGAAGCGGAGGCGGAGGGTGAGTGAGTGAGAGATCTAGGGTTTTCAGAAAGAGAAAGGAAAGAGGGGAGGAGGAGGATGGATTGGGCCGGTCCAATTCCGTTTTGGCCGTACACACACCCCCATTTTTTGGCAGCCACCCTCAGATCCTGTGTTTTTTTTTGGGTAGGCATTGGGCCTCAGGCCCAACGAGATGTTTGGCTTGCATACCTGCGTTTTTCCTCATACCCCCCCCCCCCCCCCCCCGTGTGTATTCAGTGTGACTGGGCTGGGCCCAATTTGTTGTTTTTGTTTGTTTTTTTTTTCTGCTTGGCACACCCCCCAGCTGGGCTATGTACCCCTGTTCTCTTTTCTTTATTTTTTTTTTCATTTCATTTTGTTTAGTTTGTAAAAAGAAAAGAGAATATGGAAATATATTGAAAAAAATAAAGAAATATTGAAAAAAGAAAATAGTAAAGAAGAAGGAGAAAAATATATGGAAAATGTTATGAGAAAAATAAGAAAAAAATACATAGAAGTATGTAGAAAAAAAAATTTGAAAAAGAAAAAGAAATAGTGGAAAAAAAGAATTTAGAAAAAGAAAAAAGAAGAATATGAAAAAATATTTTGAGAAAAATAAGAAAGAAAGGAGAAAATAGTTGAAAAGGAAAGAAGGAAAAAGAGGAAACATATTAAAGTAGACTTAATATTTTTTTAGAGTGCATTTTTTGCATAGAGATATTTTACCCTTTTAGAGATAGCTTAGAAGTCCACTTGTTAGGGGACTTTTTCATTTGATTTTTTTAGGATAGGATAGTATTCCTTAGGAGTTTATTTTCAACATTCAATCATTGTAATCATTTTTCAGAATGTTAATAAAGCGAGATTTGAGTTGTGGTCCCGAAAGTGGCCGAACTACAGCTGCTCTGATTTCTCGTACCAGACGAGAATATGTAGGCATAGGATGCGATATCCTAGCGAGCACACTAACAACTGACTTTCTGTTCTCTCGCTGCTGTGCGATCGAGACTTTCCCGCTGACGACTGATGTTACCCTTTTTCTCTCTTGCCCAAGTGCATGTGAGACCAAGCCGTAGTTTTGCCCATAGGTTCCCGTACCTTTGAAACCAGTTGATTTTCTCACTGCTGTGTGAGAACGCCCTGTTTAGCCGTAGTTAGCCCGAACTACGTTTGCTCTGATCTTCCATGCAGTGTGGAAGTACGTAGGCATAGGATGCGATATCCTAGCGAGCAACCTTCCCCTCCTTTCCCGTAGGTAGGCGAACTACGTTGACTCTGACTTTCTCTCTTGAGAATACGTAGGCATAGAGTGCGACGCTCTATCGAGTCAGTTCCCTTCTGTTTAGATTTAGCAGCCGTAGATAGATTGTTTTGCATCCTTTAGACAACCCAAGCAAGCGTGGATCTCGTCGAGTACGACGGACGTGAGGGGTGCTAATACCTTCCCCTTATGTAACCGACTCCCGAATCCAGGTTTTGGTTGCGACGACCATACCTTTTCCCGTGTTGTGCGAGGTTTACTCTGAGCGTTTCCTTTCCCTCCCGTGGGATAAATAACGCACGGTGGCGACTCTTCTGTTCAGCCGGCGCCGATTTTCGCAGTAGCGACAGTCGCCACCGAACTTTATTTATTCCAAGGCAGGAATAGGAAAATATCGATAAAACCTTTAAAGAGATAAGAACATGGTCATTGCAACCAATATTCTAGGTTCGGGAGTCGATTACACGAGGGGAAGGTATTAGCACCCCTCATGTCCGTTGTACTCAACGGGAACCTCTTGATTCGATTCGAGGGTAAAGTTTAGTTACGCTTGTTTGTTTTCTTCTAAGGTTTCTCCTATAGGGGGAATGAATGGTTTTAAGATAGGGTGCTCACCAAGTATTAGGGCCATTGTGCATACGTATCCTCACTTATAAGAAGTGGAAAATCAGAGCATTCGTAGTTCGTGGGACTACGGGAAAAGAGGGGATTGTGTCCAATTTTGTGATGCTTTTACTCTTACCACTCTTGACCTTTGTCTCAGAATAAACTACGGCAAGAGGGCTAGCTTTAGGTGTTGAAACAGACTCTAGAGGGCTAGAGCTCTTCACTTCATTTTGATTGACATTTTCAGGTGACACCGAAGTACTAGAACTGGGACTTGCACCGTGAATTGGAAAAGAAGTACCAGAAGCAATTGCATCATGCCTCGCAAGCAAACTTTGAATATTATCATTCAGTTCAAGGCCCCGCCCAAGAAGTTCTTCATCCCTAGTTGTTGTCAGCAAATGCATCAATTTTTTCTGGTTGGTGCGACAACGATCAACAAGATCAGCAATTACTTCGTCTTTTACAGCCTCGCAGTCATTAGGATTTACAGCTTGTAGCATGTCACTCAAAAGGTCCAACACATGTCGCATGGATTCCAAGCTTGACATGCTCAAACTTTTAATCTCTGTTGCCATTGTTTATCAAGTGTTTTTGGAGAGTTGCTTGACATTTCATTTCCAGGTTGTGTATTTCTTATTGATGGATGAGTAGGAGGTGGGGTAAATATTGGAGCTGCATCTGGTGAACTGGGCGGAAAAGATAACAATAGTTGAAGACTGATGAAGCTATTTGGAAACTGATTGCAGGTGAAAAATACACATTGAGTAGGATTGTAGCGGAACCTTGCGTAAAGAATTGCGACGGGCTGGTGTGGAGATAGTTACGAAAATGTCGAAAGCTTGTTTGCAATGTGAGACTCATGCAAGCCAGCAGAAAAAACAAGAATTCCTTTATGTAATTTCGAACGTGCAACCTTATTGTACTCAACTTGCTTAGAATTATTACCATATGTAATTATCCATTATTTTATTTTGATTTCCAACAGCAACCATTTTGACCTGCTAGCGTTGTTCATCCAGTTTTCTCTATAGCATGCTGGGTATTGTAATCTAAATTATCATTATTTATAAGAGTTTCAGGGTTATTTATCTTGAGGTTGCCCATTCTTCCATCAATATGTTTGAGCAGGCCATGTGCCACCAACTAAATGTATTTTGTTAACAGGCTTTTCACAACTACATCCTCTTTGGCCCAGTTTTGTGAAATCTTGACCAATGGCTCATCTTTTGCTATCACTTGGAATGGTCTTTAGCTAGTCATAACTTCATGGCTCACAAAAGAAAGACGGTTCAACTTAAAACAACTTTCCACGTCTTAAAAATAATTCAAATTTGTACTAATCAATTCAATCATGAATTTCCAATAAGGCATGAGCTTGATTCAAAGACAAAGTAACTTAATTTAGTAATGACCTTATTCCTTTAGCATCTACTTGAAATACATCTCAAAACAAATTAGAGTAAGGTTTGGGATTAACTTGAAGCCATTAGAATCTACTTGAAATCTCTTGACCAATATGGGTTCATCTTTCCTTTAACATAGCTTATATAATTATAAACTGATGCGTTATACCATAAGCCTTTGAGATGAATCAAAATATCTTCTGGATCAATTGGATCTAAATTCAAATTCAATTAAGACTTAAGATTTGCAAGCTAAATCTAAGTTTGTCACAAACTGATTTAGAATCCAAACATAGCTTGACACTTACAATCAATTCGAGCAAAGCTTGAGGCTAAATCGACTGTCTCCAGAAGCATCATGTGAAGTATCCTTGAATTAACTTGAATTAAGTGCAGACCATAATAAGCAACTCGTAGCGAGGCTTAAACAACATTTAAGGAGAAGTTCGTAATCCAGTTGAAATAGGGTGTAAATTTCCTGAAACTGTGTGGCAAGATAGACCCAATCATGTACTTTATGTTATTGATCATATCATGTCTGTCTGATCGTGAGAACAAGGACACACATGAGTTTGGGTACAAGGGGCTGAAGGCGCGCTCCTCCCACAAGAATTCAACATAAATTGCCAGGGATTATTACCACAATGAGTACACACAAAGTATTTATAAACGAAGTCTTAGAGAATCATGGCCAGAAGTCATATGGCAGTAAGACATTCATTAAATACCGAAGTAGGACAAATTTGGGGTATGACAGGGAACAAACTCTGGCTGGGGAAAACAGCTCTATTCATACCTTCTTAGAGAGATGCCCTAAGGGTAACAAACCTGCAAAAACAACAGACAAGATACTACACAATAAAGGTTATCTTGGTCATCATCCGTGACGTTGTTCAATTACGTCAAAGTTTTAACAGTTATTGGCCAAGGCCTGCAAGTTTATGTATGTGCAAATTCATCAAAAACATCAGGCGTTTTTTCTAAAACAAAAGTAAAAGCTAAAACCAAGCACACAAAGATTTTATGAATAGCATGTTTTATTGATAAACAACCTGAAAGTAGGCAAATTTACAAAGGATGCAACTCCTGAAATGAGAAAGTTGCGCCAAAGACAAATAAGAAATGCACAAAGATATACAAAATGTCGGCAATGTGGTACAGACAACAACCATGGGACGACTCATCTATGGCTCGCATGACTTCGATGCTTTTCTGATGCTTCGTCTTTAGAAGAGATTGACTTGAACGGTTTCCCGCGGGTCCTCCCATAACCCACTATGTTCTGAAGTCCCATACGCAGATTGCAGTTATTTGCTTTTCAAATCCCTAACTTTTTCCTGAATCGCCCTTGCGGGTTTTCGATTCACCGGGATGCCCATTTTTGCCAAAGTTGCCTTTTTAGATTTTCAACTTTGCGGGTTTACATCTTTTCTTTTTATCCCTAATTTTTGCCCGAACCTATCCTTTTATGGTTCGCCGGGATGCCCTATTTTTTCCTGGACTTTCTTTTTCTTTCCAGCGGGTCTCTTTAAGCCAAGTTTTTTTTGACTGCGTATGCATTCACATGGGACGTGAAATCTTCGCCGTCCATAGTCAAAAGTAGTAAGGCCCCTCCGGAGAAAACTTTCCTTACAACATACGGACCTTCGTAATTGGGAGTCCATTTGCCCCTATGATCGTTCTGTGGTGGGAGAATCCGCTTCAACACTAAATCACCTGCCTGAAAGCTTCGAGGATGTATCTTCTTATCGAAGGATTTCTTCATCCTGCTTTGGTATAGACGACCGTATGCGATGGACGCCAACCTTTTCTCATCCATCAAGCTAAGCTGATTCAACTTGTTCTTCACCTATTCTGCTTCATCTAGTTTGACGTTAGCCAGAACTCTCAAGGAAGGTATCTCAACTTCTAGTGGCAGGACAACTTCCATACCATATACCAACGAGAAGGGAGTTTCCCCAGTTGAAGTACGCACCGAGGTGCGATATCCATGTAAAGCAAATGGCAACATCTCGTGCCAATCTTTATAAGTTACAACCATCTTCTGCACTATCTTCTTGACATTTTTGTTGGCCACCTCGACCGTGCCATTCATCTTCGGACGATAGGGAGACGAATTATGATGCTCAATCTTGAAGTTCTGGCATAGCTCTTTCATCATCTTGTTATTCAGGTTAGATCCATTATCAGTAATGATCCTTTCAGGTATTCCATATCGGCAGATGATGTCCCTTTTGATGAACTGGGCCACAACTTTCTTGGTGACATTGGCATAAGAAGCTGCTTCGACCCATTTGGTAAAATAGTCTATGGCTACTAAAATGAAACTATGTCCACTGGACGTTGTTGGCTTGATCTTTCCGATCATATCAATGCCCCACATGGAAAAGGGCCATGGAGATGACATGACATTCAAAGGACACGGCGATACATGAATCTTGTCGATATAGATCTGACATTTATGACATTTCTTCGTGAATTTGAAACAATCCGACTCCATCGTAAGCCAATAATACCCAGCTCGCAACAACTTTCGAGACATAGCATGTCCGCCGGCATGCGTACCGTACGTACCCTCGTGAACTTCCTCCATAAGCAGATTTGCTTCTTTTTCATCCACGCATCTCAACAGCACCAAATCATGGTTTCTTCTATAAAGCACACCATCCTGATTCAGATAAAAATTGCTAGACAATCTCCTTAGAGTCTTCTTATCTCAACTGGATGCCCCAGTCGGATACTCCTGGTTCTTAAGGAAATTCTGGATATCAAAATACCACGGCTTGCCATCGGAGGCCTCCTCAATGGCGAATATGAAAGTGGGTCTATCAAGGCGGGAGATAACTATTCTGGGAGCTTCATTCCAAAAGTTAACCTTATACATCAAAGATAGCGTTGCCAGAGCGTCTGCCATCTGATTCTCCGCACGCGGAACATGGTGAAACTTCACCTTGTCGAAGAAAGGTAACAACCTCCTTGCATAATTCATGTAAGGAATCAAATTAGGTTGACGATTTTCCCATTCTCCTTTGATTTGATTCATAACTAGCGCGGAGTCGCCATATACATCGAGATTCTTGATCCTAAAATCAATAGCTTTTTCGAGACCCATGATGCACGCTTCGTACTCAGCCTCATTGTTGGTGACCGAAAATTTCAATCTGGCAGTGAATGGGATGTGAGACCCATGGGGTGTTGTAATGATTTCCCCAATTCCACTTTCGTATGAGTTAACGGCACCGTCAAATATCAACTGCCATTGAGAACCAAGTTCAGGACCTTCATTTGGTAGTGGTTCTTCAGAGTCCCTCATCTGGAGGAACATCATGTCTTCGTCAGGAAATTCAAACTTCATTGGCTGATAGTCTTTTGATAGGTTGTTCGGCAAGGTACTCTGATAGAACACTTCCTTTGATGGCCTTCTGAGAAACATATTGAATGTCGTATTATGTCAGTACCATTTGCCATATGGCAATTCTTCCTGAAAGCGCTTGCTTTTCGAAGACATATTTGATCGGATCCATCTTCGAAATCAGCATGGTTGTATGGTTAAGCATATATTGTCTTAAACGTTTGGCATCCCAAGCAAGTGCGCAACATGTTTTCTCAAGCATTGAGTAACAGGACTCACAATCTGTGAACTTTTTACTCAGATAGTAAATCGCATGCTCTTTTCTTCCAGTCTCGTCGTGTTGACTGAGGACACAACCCATACTATTCTCAAGAACCGTTAAGTACATAATCAATGGTCTTCCAGCTACTGGAGGTATCAGTATCGGAGGTTCCTGCAAATACTCTTTTATTTTCTCAAATGCTTTCTAACAATTCTCATTCCAAACGACCGCCTGATCTTTCTTTAATAACTTAAATAATGGCTCACAAGTGGCTGCGAGGTGAGATATGAACCGAGCAATGTAGTTCAATCTACCTAAGAAACCACGGACTTGTTTCTCGGTCTTTGGTGCTGGCATTTCTTGAATTGCCTTGATCTTCGCAGGATCGACCTCTATACCTTTCTCACTGACAATAAACCCCAACAACTTTCCTGACCATACGCCGAAAGTACACTTGTTTGGATTCAGCCTAAGTTTGAACTTCCTAAGGCTTTCGAACAACTTCAACAGATTGACCAGATGCTCCTCCTCAGTTTGGGACTTCGCAATCATGTCATAAACATATACTTCAATCTCATGATGAATCATATCATGAAAGAGAGTCACCATGGCCCGCCGATAGGTTGCCCCTGCGTCTTTCAAACCAAAAGGCATCACCTTGTAACAAAATGTCCCCCACGGCGTGATAAACGTCGTTTTCTCCATATCCTCCGGTGCCATCTTAATCTGATTGTATCCGGAAAAACCGTCCATGAAGGAAAACACTGAGTATTATGCGGTGTTGTTGCGGTGAAAATTTGATATCAAGCTATTAATTAACTTGAACCGTATTTCTTTTTACAACCGGACTTTAATTTATCCAAAGGATAGGTCTAAAGAAAGAAAGAACCTTTTGCGCGATGTAACGACAACGCTTAAGAGATTCGGGGATTCGGGGGTTGGTTATATCTAGGGAAGGTATTAGCACCCTAAATATCTGTAGTACTCTACAGGAACCTTTTGTTTAATTAATTGCTAAAGTTTGTGAATTGTGCACTAATGGTTTAAGGATTGGGAATTGAGATAAAATAAATAAAATCCTATGTGGTTTCCTAAGTTTGCTCGCAAAGGTATCGCACCTTCTGCCTACGTATCCTGACTAGGATAGAATCAGAGCAATCGTAGTTCACCTCACAAGGGGAAAGAACACTTGATGACGATCAAGGTTCAAAGGGGAACAAACATGACAATGTTTGTGTGGAGTTTGACAAAACTCCCTAAGCTAAGTTGAAAGGGAAGTAAGAGATCATGACGATGATTCTTACACAGAGTTGACGAACTCTTTCCTAGGGTTCTAGTTGAAGAACACTCCTAGTATGGGTAGGTTTCTTAGACTTCAATCAAAGTCTAAAGGCTTCTGAATCACGGTTAAGGTGACTTAACAAAGTCAAGGGATAGCAGAGGTTTTGGTCCAAGACATTGACAGTCAAGTGGACAGACCTTCCTTTGGAGGACAGCATTATCGACAACTGGACGAAAGCTGACGAGCTTCGTCGCTTGGGGATAAAATAAAATACAAACTTTAAACAAACATAATCATGGTGACAACCAATGAAAAAAAGATTTAAAGATGAAAAGCAATGATGACAATCAAAGCAGCTGTTTCGTACAAGAACCGTGACGACAGTTCGCACCTGGAATGCTGTTAACAAACAGATGAGATAAACATAGAATAATTCAAGGTAAAAATTCTAAAATGTTAACAAACATATATAGACATGATAACAGTCAAATTTCCTGAGAAAACACAAGAGGAACCCTTTTAATTTTCATCTGCAACCAATTAGGGTTAGTACCGTTGACGCGCGGATCGCGCGTAATCAAACATGGTGAATAAAATAATCAAACATGGGAAATAATTACATGGCATGAAAGTACATATAAAAACAAACACAATGAAAAAAGAACGGACGAAAAACGATAAAATATGAGTGAGTTACGATTTTTTGAAGTTTTATGTAAAAAAATGAGAAAAAGTGGCAGCAAGGGTTATCACAAGGGATCGAACCCATGCCAAGACTGATACGCGCGCAAGTCTCTACCGCTGGGGCGGCTGATACATCCATTAACAAATGTGAAACAATAAACATATAAAGCTTGCTTGGTTCCATGGCTGGGCAAACACATAATCAAAACCAAATACGATTTATACCATAACTTTCTAACCGTTTATCGAAACGAGACAAAATTTATATGGAAATGGGGTAGAAAAATGAGAGGAAGAGGATGGTGGTGTTGGTTTTATGAAATTATTTTCCTAGTGAAAAAAACGATAGCTGGTGTGTTTGTGTGCTTTTGAATGCATAATGACATGAATGGCTTGATACACTTATCCTCAATCCCAACTAATCATCCACACACAACACTTAGATGATATGTAAGCAAGTATGAACACTTTCAAGTCCAGGAGATGCAGATGTTAGAGTATCACATACAAGTTGCAAAAACACATAAAGATGACAATGCAAGACAAGGTGGTTTTTGATTTCAAGGCATTCAAGAGTCATTCCAATCATCAAAGCATCTTTAATATGTAATATCAAGTGTGTGAAAGCGAAGAGTTCAGATCTGGAACAAGTGTGTGAGATTCTAGTGTTCAATTTGCATTTTTTTTGTGTGATAATGCATGAAATGGTGTAACTCAATGTACAGATCATTTTCAATGTTTTAGTTCATTCAAACATGTCACATATGATTATACAAAGATATTGCAATCAAGAGATCTCAAGAAACTTCATTCATTTTCAAACTGGTGTAGTATGGTGAGCATGTAAAGCAAAAATGCAACTTGGATGTGATTTTGTAGTGCAGTGTGTTTCATACTCAAACAAGTGTACTAGCATACCATATTTGAATAATAAGTGATGTGTGTGATGTTGTTTTGGTGAAAAAACAAGTAGAGAAAAAAAAACACATTTTGAGGCTTGGTGTGTTTTGAAGCACTTGGTGTCAATATGGGCAATGATGATGTAAGGCCGTAAAGCAGCAAATCAAACACATAAGCATGCTCAAAATGATCAAACAAGTATGTTGAAATGAGAAAACAAGCCATATCATGTGTTATGCAAAGAATGAGGATGCTTGTGGATTGTGTGCATTAGGTGCATCATGAGTGAGATTTTTTTGTTCCAATCATTTTAAACTTCGAACTATGATGTAAACACACTCTAATTGACCAATATGAGATGTATGCTTCATCATTTTGCTCAAAGATCAACTCATTCCAAAGCTGGCCTTGGTGATGTAGCCTTATGTGAAAAAAATGATCATTTGAGATGTGAATTTTTATAACAATGATCTTATGAGCAAAATGAGTATTCAAACATCTCAAGTATGTCAAATATGAGGTGTATGTACTGAAATTTCAACAAAAAATGAGTTGGTGCAAGAAATGTCAAATTGTGTGGATGTGTGTTTAATGATGCGTACTTGAAAAGATGAATTTTTTATGCAATGATTTTCAGTGTACTATAACCATACCAGCAGGTCAAGAATGATATTTATGATGTGTCCAAAGTGATACTTTAGTGAAAAACCGTCTATGCAAAGAAGTGGTATATGAGTGGCTTTTGTGATTTTGAGTATTCATGTCAAGTATGAAAGTGAGTGTTATGCACAAAGTGGGCAAGGTGATGGTCCAGGCATCTTTCAAACATAGATACAAACATGTATGAGGGATCAAAGACTGTTTTGTAACACCTAAATCAAAGAGACCAAACTAGCTGTTTTGACAGCAAAAATAAAATGCAGCACAACTCAATAAAACCAGAACAATCATAGGCATACAATTCCCTACCTTAACTAGCTGTTATGGCCAAGTGTGAATTTAAGTATTACACATCTACTTAGTGCAGAATTGAAACAGAGAATGCAAATGGTATGCTAGCACAAGTATGATGCAGAGAAAGTGTAGTATGATAATTCATTTTTGGTTCCAGACCAGTTTTGAAAAATGAGTGTGCTTACATACCTCAATTGTGTATTAGAGCATGTTCATGAGGTGGGAAAAGCAGTATTTTTGAAGAATGAGATTTTCAACATGTTACTTGATATTTGACAGAAAAATTGAATGACAAGTCAACACAATTTCTTTTTTACCACAACATGATGATGCTTATAACTGTTTGAAATTAACTCTTTTTTACAGTCATACTAATGTCAGCACAAAGGGCAATGAGCACAGCAAAACAAATCAAGTTGAATAAGCATAGCAGCCAACACTCAAAGTTCAACTAGTTCCTAAACCTGCTTATGAATCACCCCTTAAGTATCAACAGGTTTTGAAATGAAATTAACCCCTCCAGCCCCAATTGTTTCAGTACAGCAAACACAACCATATTAGCATCAAACCAAGTTCATATCAATGTAATAAAGTGTGGATGCTGTAATACATTGATGAGTTTGTTCTCAACAAATCAACATGATGACACATATTTCAAATTGCCTATGAAGCTGAACATGTAACAGTTATGGCCAGAGGCATTAAAGGCCAAGTCAAGACATGATATGCAGCAGAAAAACAGGAACTAGCTAGCAGTAACAATTCAGGATTAAGCCAACAATTCAAAGGACCTGTTACTTAACAGCATTCCAACCATTTTTCAGGGCAGGACATTTAGAAAACACTGATAACAAACAGATCATAATGCCAATGCTACACACCAAAGCACAATTGTAATGCCAATTAAAAATCAGAAATGAAAGATGACAAATGGGAGCCATAGCAGGATGAACAAGTTGGTTAAAGTAGCAAAAATTTGAGTAATCCTATAAAAGCAAATTCATATGAACAACATGAATATTAGAGGTCCATCAATAGCACATCAGCATCAGTTTTTTTTTTATTTTCAAGTTGAGACATGTAGGCTAAAGCTTTATGAGAAGCCTTTCCATTCATTGAGACATACATGGTAAACATACACCAAAAGCATAGGCCATAAGTGAGCAACCTGAGTTTTATGCTACAATGATGCAAAGCAACAATATAAAGGTTACATACCTGTTGGAAAACTTGTTTAAGCAATTAAAAGCTGTTGAGAAAACCAGAGATGATGAATCCAAGTCTTTGCTTTGGCACTTTACTTGAAACTTAAGAAACAAGCCACTTGAGATGCCAAAATGAGATTTATGAGTTTCTGATGATGGATGAAGGCTTGGACAGTTGAGGTATATGGTATTTGAGGTGTATGAGTGGTTAAAACCTCAAGAAGATGTTTGGAGCAAGATTTGGTGTTTTTTATGGACTTTGGTCAAAGTTAGCCAAGTGAAATGTTGACTTTTTGATTCCTTGTGATTTTTGGTGGTTCAATGGTTTGTACACCTTCTATATGTTATTTAGAAGGTGTATGGATGATAGTTTGAGTACTGGAACATGAAGATCTTGATATGGTAGAGAAGTTGCAAATGCTGAATTTTGGCTATTTTGGACACTTTGGTGGATTTTGCAAAATGCAAGTATGAGAGAGATGTGATGAGGGAGCTTGGTTTAGCAGGTTTTTAGAATTAAGTTCATGTCTTGAATGAGGGGTATGAGGTCCCTATTTATAGCAAAAAGCAAGGAGGTGCTTGCTTGAGAACCTTACTTACAAATGAAGTTATCCTTGATATTTCCATCCATTTGCCAACTTGCTTTGCTTTTTCTGATCTTTGGCTGTCTCCTTAACCCAATGGGCAAGTTTAAATGATGTTTCTACTGATAAATTGCAGCCTAGATGCTTGGTAGAGTGGCTGGAGCAGAATCACTTTCCACCTCATGCTTGGAAAAGTCAAAAATGGCAACTTAGGCAATGAACTTCCAATCTTTAATTCTATGCTATCTTCATGCAATTTCTTTGCTTCAACCTGCTCGAGATGTTCAATATATCAGATAGTATGAGTTTGACAAGTTAGAATTGGCCCACTTGAGGGATAGAGGTGCTTTTGCAAAATTTGTCAATGTGGGACTAGAATGACAAAATACCAACTTTGAACACATGTATCTCTCAGCTCATAAATCACCTTGAGATGTACTTGTACTTTTTAGAAAGCTCTCACATAGTACTAAAACGTTCATGTTGTCCAGAAGTCTTGATTCTATTTGAAACTAGTTGAAAAATCCCCTTGAAATTGGCTGCACACAAGTTTTTTAAAGTGAAAATAACTTAGAAATTTTCTAAGTTATTTTTCCTTCTAGGAATGTTTTTGCTTCTATCTCAAAAAGTATGCATTTTCTGGTTGTGGACTAGTATGGGACTTTTGTAGGACTTGTCAAGAGCTTTCAAATGAGACTAGAACCAACTCAATTGGATGTGTGGTTAAGGAGATACGGTTTAGCCCTTTTCAAAACCCTAATTTCCCGATTTCTCGATTACTCTCTCATCCTTGATCCCATGATCATGAAAATTGATATGCAAGTCCATTATCACATAAGGAACAACTTTGATTCACAACTTGGATTCCAATTATCAAAATTTGAGGAGTCGACTTTTCGGTCAACCGTACGATCGATCGGTGCTGATTGAGTTGCCTGTTGACATTCTGGACATCCTGAGACTTTGATACTTCTTGAATAGTATTTAATAGTCTATATGAACTTCATGGAACTCAATCCCACCATTAAAACATCTTCCAACCTCAAAGTCAAACCACAGTTGACTTTTCACTATTTAAAAACCCTAATCGGGGCCTCCCGACCGCACTGTCTTTGATTCTGAACTGATTTCTTCAAATTGACTTCTCATTTGACTTTGATTTTATCTTTGATTTCATTCCATGATTAACTTGGCCCAAATCATTGGTTGATCATTCCTTGGTTGTTTTGAATTTGTCGGTGCGAGAACCCTGATTCATCTGTAACTTGACAATAATGAACTTGCACTGATTTAGGGTTAGATAATTCATGATCATGCTTTTAAAAATGATAATGAGAATCTAAGGGGTCAAAATTTGGGGTACAACAGTTGCCCCTATTTAAATATCTTCACTAGATGGGGAACGAGAGATGACAATCTTCGTTAAATCGCAGTGAAAGGTATTTAAATATAGGTAACCGAAAATTTTGTCCCATAGATCCGATGCCATGCTAAAGGACAAGCTATGATATGCCATGCACTCTAAATGATGCTTTATGATGCTTGAATGCAAACATCATAGACGCAACGATAATAATAAAAGAAACAGTAAAACAAACGATGACAAATACAAGGACTCGACACTGGGGACTTGTACTGAAAAACTAAATTAACAGTTCAGACATGACTGCTAGCGTAAGAAGGAAAACTTCACATGGGGAATAGGCAAATCCAATAAAGATGACAATCTTTTTGGAACAGAGGTACTCCACCGGGGAGAAGAATAGGCTGCTACTGGGGAAAGGATATACTTTTACTGGGGAGATGGAAAATTAATTTCCGTTGGGAAAAGAGAATCAGGATTCACCGGGGAAGCGAAAGACTGGATACAACCTCACTGGGGATGATCACATGAGGAACTTCCTATAGCGAAGAGTTCAAACGGGATCTTCAGGAATGGACTAGAAACAAGACATAATCACACGCGGAGGACACTAGTGACGGCTAGATCTCCGAGACTTGACCTGGAACATGGATCACTGGGGATACATCCTCAGCTTCTGCAAATAGTTCACACAGTGCTGGTAATCAATAGACTTCCTGGGGAATTGGTAACGACCAGAATTCCAAGCGATGCCAGTGACGACTGGTCTTTTAATGGTGATTGGTGACGACCAAATCAGGGTACCAATAACGATTGGTTTTAAACAATGCCAGTTACGACCGGATTTTTAATGAAGATGGTGACGACCATACTGGGGAATACCAATGACAATTGGTTATACAAAAATGCTAGGGATTACTAGATCTTCTAGCTGGAGATTGGTGACAACCAAACTGAAATAAACTCCAAGTAACGATTGGACTCTAGACGATGATACCAGTTACGACTGGGTTTCAAAGGGAAAAATTGGTTAAAACCTCAAGATACCAATGACGATTGGATTTAGGCAGTGCCAATGACGACTGGACTTCACGGGGAAAGTTAGTGACAACTAACAAGATACCAATAATAATTGGAACAATACCAGTGACGACTGGATTTCCCGGGGAAAGGTTGGTAACAACCAAACCAAGAGGTGCAAAAGACAATTGGACTTTTATTTAGTGCCTAGTGACGACTGGACTTATACGTGGATTTGTTAGTGACTACTAACGAGATACCAATGACGATTGGATTTAGACAATGCCAGTGACGACTGGACTTTTAATGGTGATTGGTGACGACCAAATCAGGGTACCAATAACGATTGGTTTGAACAAAATGCCAGTTACTACTGGGCTTGTACTTGGAAACGAAGTGCGTAATAACTTTAGACTTCGCGGGGATTGATAGATGTCACCGACTTGGGGAACGAATGAATCACACTGATCCCATGATGAGGGGTGTACGTAGACTTGGGAGAATAAACCCGAAGACCTACTGAGGAATAGAGCTTGTAGGTAGATTTTGCTGAGGTGAATTCAAACAGATGTCTAGAAATACTTCGCTGGGGAAAGAACCTTCACATCATCATAAGAAATTCTGAGGGTTAATCTTCAATCTTGGTAACCATACATGGCCAAAGGACTCTTTGTCGCTCAACTTGCTAGCATTTCATTGGGGGATGTAAATTCTGACTGTGTATCAAGACTCATGCTACCCTGAAATTTCGGGGAAGTATGATTTTCCTCGAGTCTTTCCACAAGTTAAAACATTTTGTAAAATCTTTCCAAGTTATTTTTTTTCAAAAATTTGGACTTTAATGCTTTCAAAAACAATCGTTGACTAACGAACGATATTTTGCATAACAAAGAAAATAAGGAACTGATAATTTGCACAAGAAAGAGAGGCTCAAAAGGCTGATTTTATTTAAAGGATGAAATCTTGCCAATGACAATATTCCATGGAAATTTTTACAAGTAAAATGGCAAAAGTGGATAAGGTTACATTGAATCTTGTGACCTAACTATCCCTAAAGACTAGAATTCTACAAGATCCTTGCCTCTGACGAGAGCTGTTGAGATGAATCTTTGTTGAGTCTGCAGTATTGATGGCTTTGTCTGATGCAGCGAAACGCCTTTGTCCCTAATTTTTGCCTGGATCGCCCTTTCGGGTTTTCAATCCACCGGGACGCTCATTTTTGCCTAAGCCGCCCTTTCCGGTTTTCAACTCATCGAGCTTTTTGATTTCTTTTCTCTTTTTTCTTTTCTTCTCTTTTTTATTTTTTACCCTAACTTTTGCATAAACCGTTCTTTTGGATTTTCCGGCTTATCGGGTACTTTTTAGGCGTAATATTTCCGAACTGCGTCAGAGTTTATCGGGTGTGTGAGTTGTTCTCCGTCCATGGTAGTAAGGACCAGTGAACCTCCGGAGAATACTGTCTTCACAATAAAGGGGCCATCATAATTAGGCATCCACTTCCCTCTTGCGTCTTTGTGAACTGGTAAGATTTTCTTGAGCACAAGTTCTCCTTCGCGGAACTCTCTGATACGGACCTTTTTATCGAACGCCCTCTTGATTCTTTTTTGATACAACTGGCCGTGACACATCGCAGACATGCGTTTTTCATCGATGAGATTCAGCTGATCAAATCTTTCTTTAATCCATTATGCCTCTTCTAACTTGGTTTCCATGATGACTCTGAGAGATGGTATCTCGACCTCGATGGGAAGAACTGCGTCCATTCCATATACCAGAGAAAAGGGGGTTGCCCCTGTGGAAGTGCGGAGGGAGGTTCTGTATCCGTGCAGGGCAAATGGTAACATTTCATGCCAATCTTTGTAGGTTTTAACCATTTTCTGCAAGATCTTCTTGATGTTTTTATTTGTAGCTTCCACAACTCCATTCATCTTTGGACGGTAAGGGGAAGAGTTGTGGTGTTCTATTTTGAAGTCATCACATAATTCTTTCATAACTTTGTTATTCAGATTGGTTCCGTTGTCTGTTATAATTCTGCTTGGGATCCCGTAGCGACAGATGATCTCCTTTTTAATGAAACGAGCCACCACTTGACGTGTAACATTGGTGTAAGATACAGCTTCAACCCATTTTGTGAAATAGTCGATGGCAACCAGAATGCAACGGTGTCCATTTGAAGCTTTTGGCTCAATTGCCCCAATCATGTCAATCCCCCACATAGAGAAAGGCCATGGCGACGACAGTACATTCAACAGTGTTGGAGGCACATGCATTTTGTCTGCGTAGATCTGACATTTGTGACACTTTCTGGCGTATTGAATACAGTCAGTTTCCAAGGTCAACCAGTAATAACCAGCTCTCAAGATCTTTTTGGACATGGCGTATCCGTTGGCATGAGTACCAAACATTCCTTCATGAACATCTTTCATTAACAAGTCCGCTTCTCTTTTGTCAACACATCTGAGTAAGACCATATCATGATTTCTTTTGTAAAGTACACCATTGCTGAGGAAGAATTTGGATGCTAATCGTCTTAGTGTTTTCTTGTCAAGTGCCGTAGCATCTGTGGGATATTCTTGCTTCAACAGATAATTCTTTATATCATGATACCAGGGTTTGCCATCGGTTTCTTCTTCGATCATTTGACAGTAAGCAGGTTCTGTCTTGCGTTCAATTTTGATAAGTGTGCCATCATTGACATCTTTAGTTTTCCACATTGAGGCCAGCATGGCTAAGGCGTTGGCGATGTGATTCTCTGCTCTTGGAACATGTTTAAAAGTGATTTCATCAAAATGCTTGATTGTTTCAACGATATAAGCTCTGTAAGGAATCAGGTTTTCATGTCTTGTCTCCCATTCACCCGTGACTTGGTAGATAACCAAAGCTGAGTCTCCACTGACTTCGAGATTTTTGATTTGGAGATCAATGGCTGCTTCGAGACCAAGGATACATGCTTCGTATTCAGCAATGTTATTTGTACAATCAAAGTCTAATCTGGCTGTAAACGGAGTGTAACCCCCTTCAGGATTCATTAAGACTGCACCTACGCCATGTCCGCTATAATTGGAGGAACCGTCGAACATCATTTTCCACCAATTCTCTGTCTGTTGACCTTTGTCAGAACTTGTTTCTTCACAATCTGTTACTAACATGATATCTTCATCCGGAAAATCAAACTTCAGAGGTTCATAATCTTCGACAGGTTGATCTGCGAGATATTCTGATAACACACTGCCTTTGATAGATTTCTGAGCCACATATTGAATATTCTGATAGTAACATATGCCACCGGGCGAGTCTTCCGGTTTGTGCCGGCTTCTCAAAGATGTACTTTATTGGATCCATTTTCGAGATCAATAAAGTGGTGTGACAAATCATATACTGCCTCAAACGCTTAGCGGCCCATGCTAAAGCACAACAAGTCTTTTCTAAGAGTGAGTATCTGCTTTCACAATCAGTAAATTTCTTGCTCAGATAATAAATGGCATGTTCTTTTCGTCCGGATTTGTCTTGTTGACCCAGAACGCAACCCATTGAGTTTTCAAGCACTGTCAAATACATAAAGAGAGGCTTTCCTGGAACGGGTGGTATCAAAATTGGAGGTTCTTGGAGATAACCTTTGATTTTATCGAACGCTGTTTGACAATCAGGATTCCATACAACCGTTTGATCCTTTCGTAACAACTTGAAGATCGGTTCACAGGTGGGGGTCATATTGGAAATGAACCTGGATATGTAATTCAACCTTCCAAGGAAGCTTCTAACCTGATTTTCGGTCCGCGGAGCTGGCATGTCTTGGATGGCACGGACTTTGTCTGGATCCACTTCAATCCCCTTGTGGCTGACAATAAAACTGAGTAATTTTCCTGATCTGACTCCGAAAGTGCACTTTGCGGGATTCAATCTCAACTGATATTTCCGGAGTCTTTTGAATAACTTCAACAAATGTTCTAGATGGTCTTCTTCATTTTGAGACTTGGCGATCATGTCATCCACATATGCTTCTATTTCTTTGTGCATCATGTCGTGGAACAAAGCCACCATAGCTCTTTGATAAGTTGCGCCTGCATTCTTTAAACCGAATGGCATAACCTTATAACAATAGGTGCCCCATGGAGTGATGAAGGTTGTTTTTTCCATGTCGTCAGGATCCATTTTGATTTGATTGTAACCAGAGAAACCGTCCATAAAGGAAAACACTGCAAACCGAGCTGTATTATCTACCAAAGTATCAATATGTGGTAAAGGGAAGTCGTCTTTTGGACTGGCTTTGTTTAAATCTCGATAATCCACACACATCCTTACCTTTCCATCTTTCTTTGGTACAGGAACAATGTTGGCTACCCATTCTGGATACTTGGCCACTGCAAGGAAGCCTGCATCAATCTGCTTTTTTACCTCATCTCTGATTTTAAGAGCCATGTCGGGTCTGGTTCTTCTGAGTTTCTGTTTAACCGGAGGGCATTCAGGTCGGAGTGGTAACTTGTGAACCACTATGTCTGTATCCAAACCAGGCATATCCTGATAAGACCAAGCAAACACATCTACATATTCTCTTAAGAGTTCTTTTAACTGCTGTTTTACTTCTGCCCCTAGGGCTGCCCCAATTTTGACTTCTTTTTTGTCTCCTTCTGTGCCAAGATTAATGACTTCTACCTGTTCCTTATGGGGTTGAAGCTCTGCATCCTCTTTTTGGGCCAATCTTACCAGTTCATCAGGAACTTCACAGTCCTCATCCTCGTCTTCAGCTTGGTAAATTGGTGAATCAAGGTCAGGAGGAGATGCATGGTCACAGGATTCAATGGGGTTATGGTCATCACTGCATGTTTGAAGGGTTTACTTTATTAAAACACACAATCAACAAATGCAACACACACAGAGAAAGAGAAAATTGTTTTTGTTTTGTTTTTTTTTGTATTGCCATTTTTCTTTCAAAGTAAAAGCAAAAAAGACGGTAAAGAAACAACACGAGGATTTTTAACAAAATAGTCCATTCTTATTGATATTTCTTTGAAAGCATGGGGCCCTTACAAAACATTCCTATAGCCTTGGGCACGGCTATGGAGATTTTAAAATAACAAAGAAAGAAAACAACAAATTACTTTAACTCGGGAAAAACTACAGGAACTTCGATAACCTCCCAGTTGTTCAGAGTAGCTTCGTCATGATACACTAGCGCTCCTATGTCTTCTCTTTCAAGATTTCCTTCCACGGCGTTAATTTGAAAACCGCCACTGATAAATATCTCTTGGATAGCTTTTGGCTGGCTGTTGTCATGCCTCGGTTCTTCACTTTGAGTTGGTTTGTAACCCAACCCCTGGCGGTTCATCTTCGGCTTTACCTCAATGACTTCTCCCCATCCTGCGGGAGTGCCTTCTTCCATTGTAGCTTTGGCGCCTTGAGCAGATGCGAAAGTTGGACTACTTTTTGCCACCGTCTCCTCTATCACTACTGCGTTTGCTATTTCTAGTGCTTGGAATGATGTCTCTAGTGCATCCTCTTTTGCTTCAATGTACCGGAATGATGAAAGATTACTGACCATTAATTCCTCTTCACCATGAACAATCACCAACTTATCATTTACCACAAACTTCACTCTTTGGTGCAGGGTAGAAGTTACCGCCCCTGCTTCATGGATCCAGGGACGTCCCAGTAAGCAGCTATAAGCTGGATTTATGTCCATCACCTGAAATACAATGTTAAATTCATGGGGTCCCACCAAAATTGGTAATTCTACTTCTCCGATGACCGTCCTCCTCGAACCATCAAAAGCTTTTACAATTAATGAGGTTGGTTTCATCTCTGCCCCGACATAGGCTAGTCTGGACAGTGCTCTTGCGGGTAGCACGTTTAACGAGGATCCTGTGTCGACCAGTACTCGTGCCAAAGTATCTTCCTGGCATTTGATGGATATGTGTAGTGCACGATTGTGATCACGTTTTTCCTTCGGTAACTCGGCATCGCTGAAACTCAAAGTATTGCATGCCGTGATGTTAGCTACTACTGAATCAAACTGCCCAAGCGAAATATCCTTAGTTACATGTGCTTGTCTCAATACTTTCTGTAATGCTTCCCTGTGAGCTGGAGAATTTATCAAGAGTGACAAGATTGATATTTTTGATGGTGTCTGATGAAGCTGATCTATCACCTTGTAATCACTTCTTCGGATAATCCTCAAAAATTCATCATTTTCTTCTTCTGTGCTTGGAGCTTCTTTTTCTTTGATTACCACAGCAGGAATGACTTCCTTTGGAATAGCTACTGATTCTTTTGGCTGATAGATCCGACCGCTGCGGGTCATCTTGCTAGTGCCGGCAATGTTGGTCACATCTTTCTGATTATCTGTCTGAACAACCTTTCTCGTTTCTTTGTCTACCACGGTCACCTCGTACTTCCACGGAACAGCTTTTGTATTGTCGTAATGGAACGGTCTCGGTTTTTGAACTACGATTGGTCGCGGTTGACCAATAGCGGCTCTGTTGAAAACTGGCCTTGCACCCCTATTAAACACTGGAACTTTCTCTATTTTCCTGGATAGGTCGAAAACTGGCTCTATTACAGAAACATCTCCTTTCCTTTCCTTACCACATACTTGTAACATCCCCTCATTTATCAATCTTTGTATATCTTCCTGCATCACATTACATCCACTGGAACCAACAGTACATTTTTTACATTTGTTATGAACACTTCCCAACAACCCTGCTTCTGTCAGCTTATCATGCAATGTCTTCAATGGCGTTCTAATTATCTCTTCATCTGACTTTTCAATGGCATCGACCCCTCCGTGGTTTGGCAGTGGGTTACTCTTGACGTTAGGTGGTACATCATCAAAGGACAGGATTTTCTTCTCCATCAACTCTCTGACCAGATGTTTTAAGGCAAAGCATCCTTCTAAGTCGTGGCCGGCAGCACCTTCATGGAAAGCACAATGGGCATTTGGGTTATAATGTGGAGATGTGGTATCCGGATTAAGTGGTCTTGTCGTGATCAACCCCTGCTGGACCAAAGATGGATATAACTCAGTGTACGTCATTGGTATTTGTGGGAGTGGAGGTTTTGTGGTCGGCCTCCGGTTCTGGTATTGTTGCCTGGGCTGGGGTACCCTCTGCTGCTGATTTTGTTGAAAGGGCGGAGCGTTGGGCGCTCGTTGATGCCCTTGCTGGTTTTGCTGATACATGGGCGCTGGTCGCCCTGGTTGATAGTTTGAAGTGGAATGGTTGAATGCTGGGGTCACAGCTACCACATATTGCTGAGGGGCATACTGTACCGGGTACACGGGTCTTTGTTGATGAAACTGTTGAACATAGTTAGGTTGGATTGGCTGGAAGAAACTTTGTTGAGGCGGCTGATATTGCTGATATGGAGGTCTCAAGGTACGATTTCTTCTTCCCATTACGGCATTTGTTTCACCTTCTTTCTTCTTGTGAAACCCACTGCTGACTTTCTTAATACTGCTGTTGTTAGAACTATTGGAGCTGCTGGCTACTTTTCCACTTTTCATTCCCAATTCTACTCTCACTCCCACGGCCACAATGTCTGAAAAACTTGCAGACACACTGCTGATCATTTTCTCATAGAATTCTGGTCTTACTGTGTCAACAAACCAGTCTGTCAGTTCTTTCTCACTTAGAGGTGGTTCTACCTGGGACGCTGTTTCTCTCCACCGCTGAGCGTATTCTTTGAATGACTCTGTGCTTTTTTGGGACATGTTCAACAACTGCCTTCGGTCAGGTACCATATCCATATTATATTTGTAATGTTTCATGAATGCATCAGCCAAATCTTGAAAACTGTGGATTCTGGACTGATCTAGACTTAGATACCATTTTGCTGGAGCTCCTTTCAGACTGTCTTGGAAGCAATGGATCATTAACTTGTCATCTTCGACGTGTGCTGTCATTCTTCTATAGTACATGGTTAAGTGAGTTCGTGGACAAGTAGCTCCTGAGTACTGATCGAAATTTGGGATTTTAAATTTTGGCGGTATTACTAGTCCAGATACCAAGCACATTTCTCTGGCGTCAGTGCCAAAGGTATCGTTTCCTTCCATCGCTCGGATCTTCCTCCCTATAGTTTCAACACTTTCCCTTAACTTCTCATGTGATTCATTCTCCTCTTCATACCCTTCGGGTCCTTCGTATACTGGTGGTGGATTATGAAAGATGGGGCGTGCTTGAACCTGAACTGTAGCTGGAGTGTAGGTGGGAATAACTTGTGGAATCTCACCTCCCAAGGGAATTGTCTGTTGAGTGACTCTCGGCGGTGGCACAAAGCCTGGGGGTAACCCATAGGTTGGCGCATTTGTAATAGTAACAGCCGTCGGGATTGGATCTGCAGTGATTTCAGAGACAACGGTGGCTTGAGTGTCCAACATTTCCCGGATGACTTGCAAGGCTTCTTTGATCTGTCCCATGCCTCCTCGGAGCTCTCCGAGTTCATTGTCGATTTTGTTTACATCCAAGTTCTGCTCTTCCATCCTTAAGCGAGCTTGGGCTCGGGTGTTGTACTGATGGAGAGGTCTCAGTGTGATTCTGTTGACAAAACAGAGGGATGAGACTCGACTCAGGAACATGCATATGCAATGTTCATGAAATGCAGACATGCAACATGCATATTTTAAACATTCAAGGGAATAAAAGCTTTATTTGCAAATATTATAACAATAAAACAGACAAATCTTCATTGATAACATCTGGAGAGTTTACAACATCAAACGGGAAATGAAAATACAAGCTTCTACAAAATACGAAAAACAACAACAAAAGATTCTAGATTCTTCTGCTGGATGGTCCTTCATCTTCAGACTGATTCTTTCTTCCACCTTGACGTACTAATTCTTGAAGTTCTTCTTTCTCTTGCATAGCCTTGAAATACTTATCTCTCCACATTTTCCCTTCTTTCTCAGCTTTTGCCAAGGCGGCTTTCAACTCTTCTACGAGGGTAGGCTTGGGCGAGTCAGGCTCAAAGCGGGTATAGAACATCTTCATTGCCGCTTCTCTTACCCATGATAGGTAAGATTCTGAAACAGTAGCATTGTGGGGGCATAGGGCAGTTACTCCTCTTGTGTGGACATAACGCCAAACGTACGCGATTCGAGCCCTATAAGCAGGATTCTTCCTTTCCTCCAAGTAAAATTTCCTTAAATAGTCTGGATCTGGTTCATCTTCCATGGGGTGCCCCAACTGTCGACGGGCCAGAATAGGATTATAGCTGATACAACCATTGACGCTGATGAGCGGTACATTCGGGAAATCTCCACAGCTTTGGATCATGGAAATTCCTCCATACATAGGATCATACCATTTAATGTCTGAGTGTTTGAGCAACAACAGCTTTTCTGTCCATGAGAGTCCATTTTGCTTATCCCAAATGGCTGGAATTTCTGACAAGTGTGAAATAAACCACTTGTGCAGGAGAGCGGTGCAACATTCAATTCGTCCAACCCCATAGCGGTTCCTTCGGTGGAGGGTAAAATAAGTGTCGGCCAGCAAGGTAGGTACGAGATTTTTGATCAAGAAAAGATTGGTCGCATCTGCGTCCACAAAATCACTAGCAGTTGGGAACAGGAATAGTCCGTAAATAAGTAGCACCAGGATGGCTTCAAATGCTTCAGTATTTTGTGACAAGGCATAGCTCTGAGCTTTTTCATATAGGAACATGGCTGAAATTCCGTACAATCCTCCCTTAGCACCCATATGAGATCGCACTTCGTCTAATTCCAAATACGCGGCCTCTGCAATTGCTCTTTCATTAGGAGTCCCTTCCCTTCCAGAAAAGGGACTGGGGGTAACACCTACCCCCATTAGGGCGGAATACTCCTCCAAAGTTGGTAGCAACTGATAATCTGGAAACGTGAAACAATGATAGGTTGAATCATAGAATTGCACGAGTGCGGATAACATTTCTTCGTACACTTGAACTTCCAGCAATGACAGCACATTCCCATGTCTTTCTCTGAACGCCTCGGGGTCTTCTACCAAACTCACCAGCTTCTTCAAGTTCTCTAATCTCGGTCTTCGGAACACAACCTCTTCTTTCTTTCCGGAATCCATCTTATAATATCTGCAAAATAATCTTTTAGTTCCTTGAATGTTTAAAATAACAAGAATGCAACCCTAAATGCAAAAGTTTTATGGAACTCAATTTTACCAAAATATCCTTTTATTTCATTGATTTTTCAAAAGGGTATTACAAAAGATTTTAGTACATCTTACAAAAGCCCTAACATTATAACTCAATATGCTCTAAAAGAAAATCCTCTCTCTTCTTGATTCTTTTGAGCTCTTCTTCCACCTGCGCTTTCTCAAGGATGAGTTTGTCTACCATAGCTTTCCACGGAGTTGATTGATGGTTGGAATAAAATGCATCTTCCTGTGCCTTCCTCTTCTTGCTTGCAACTGCTTCCTCTTCCTTCAACTGAATTTGTTTGCGGAGTTCCTCGTTCTCTTCCATAGCTACCTGATATTTGTATTTCCAGGATATCTCAGTCTGCTGTGACTTCCTCAGAGCAATCTTCAGCTTCTCTTCTTCGGACATGAAAATCAACGGTTGTTCTTCTATTAATACCATAGGCTTTTGTGGAGGATAAGGCATTTTCAATTGAATGGCCCTCTTTCGTACCCATTGGAGATAAGGTTCAAAAGAGATGCAGTTAGGTCTTCCCAAGTCCTCTTTTCCTTTTCTGTGTATATGTCCCCATGCTTTGAGAATTTCATCTTTTAATTCTGAAACTCCTATGAAGAAAATACCTTCTACGTGAGCGCTGCAAGGTTTGTCTTTCAGCGGATAACCAAATTGTCGACGAGCAATCACAGGGTTATAGCTGATCCCCCCATTTGTACCAAGGAGAGGTATATTCCCGAAGCTTCCACAACTATCAATGATTTTGATCCCATCATAACTACGGCTGTACCAGTCAATATCGGAGTGAGTAAGAGCCATAATCTTTTCAGACCACCATCCTTTGCTCCAAAAAGTATGGGCTTTGGGTAGATGAGAAACGAACCATTTATACAACAACGGAACACAACAGACGATCATTCCTCCTTTGTGAAGATTTCTTTGATGAACAGAGTGGTAAGCATCAGCTAGTAGGGTAGGTACTGGATTCTTCTTCAAGAATATTTTGATGGCATTGAGATCCACAAAGTTGTCAAAGCTCGGAAAAAGAAAGATCCCATAAATAAGCAAGGCTAGAATAGCCTCAAAAGCATCCATACTCAAGTGATCGGCATAATACTGAGCCTTCCCAATCAAGAATTTTGCGGTCAGCCCAAAGATTCCTCCTTTAGTAACCATGTTCTTCTGAATGTCTACCAACCCGATACGTGTGGCTTTAGCAATTTTTTCCTTTTTAGGGTCCTTCTCCATGACGGGAAAAGGAGATGCATCAAGGATGGGTAGCCCAATCAGACATGAATACTCTTCAAGTGTCGGCACTAACTGATAATCCGGAAATGTGAAGCAGTGATAAAGTGGATCATAGAACTGGAGTAATGTGGAAAGGAGTCCCAAATCCATTTTCTTCCTTATTTTCAGTAGAGACAACAAATTCCCGTACCTGCTCTTGAATCCTTCTACATCTGTGATCAGAGTGCTCAACCTTTCAATCTCATCTATATTAGGGCTTTTGTAAGTGTACTTTATAGTTTTCTTTTTTCCGTTGTCCATGATTTTCCTGATATTTTATAAATAAACGACTCTGAGTTCCATAAAACTTTTATGACATGATGTTTATGGATGCATGAATGCACAAACACAGGTAATCACATATTCACAGATTTACACAAGTAAACAGACAAGGTTTTTGGTTTGGAGAATATGAGCAAGGAGTCAAGGTCTACCCACCCCAACGGTATGTACTAAGGTTCCCACAACTGCAGAACAAGGTTCTAAAAGAGTTCCTGGAGTCCTTGACCCATCTTTCGGATATTATTAATTTCCCAAATACTTGGTGGTCGATAATATTCTTAAGAGAGTCTCGTCCAAGTGTAGTATCGCGTATCAACTAATTCGGAATTACTTCCTTATAGTCACCGCACTACATCCTAATAAAGCCATAGTGGGGGAAAAGGTATCTAAAGGTTCTCAGTGTCATGGGCACCTATGTAGAAAGTAGCATTGTTTTCACGAATACTCGATCAACAATACTAGCTCTCAAAAGGGCCTCCACTGAGCGGTGATTTTCTCAAGTCAGCTTGGTCGGGAATCTACTCCCTATAAGCCTTGTTGAATATATCACCTTCCTATCATAAGTACGCTTGAGCACGGGTGCAGTGCTGTCTCACCATTTCAAGTTTCCCAAACCAATAGAGCACAAATATATACAAGTATTCACAGATAGCAATTAGTTAAACAAAATAGGTTGAACCCTCAAAATAAAAGCAAAAGCATTCTATTTCCCCAGTGAAGTCTCCATTTCTGTTGCGGTGAAAATTTGATATCAAGCTATTAATTAACTTGAACCGGATTTCTTTTTACAATCGGACTTTAATTTATCCAAAGGATAGGTCTAAAGAAAGAAAGAACCTTTTGCGCGATGTAACGACAACGCTTAAGAGATTCGGGGATTCGGGGGTTGGTTATATCTAGGGAAGGTATTAGCACCCTAAATATCTGTAGTACTCTACAGGAACCTTTTGTTTAATTAATTGCTAAAGTTTGTGAATTGTGCACTAATGGTTTAAGGATTGGGAATTGAGATAAAATAAATAAAATCCTATGTGGTTTCCTAAGTTTGCTCGCAAAGGTATCGCACCTTCTGCCTACGTATCCTGACTAGGATAGAATCAGAGCAATCGTAGTTCACCTCACAAGGGGAAAGAACACTTGATGACGATCAAGGTTCAAAGGGGAACAAACATGACAATGTTTGTGTGGAGTTTGACAAAACTCCCTAAGCTAAGTTGAAAGGGAAGTAAGAGATCATGACGATGATTCTTACACAGAGTTGACGAACTCTTTCCTAGGGTTCTAGTTGACGAACACTCCTAGTATGGGTAGGTTTCTTAGACTTCAAGAAAAGTCTAAAGGCTTCTGAATCAGGGTTAAGGTGACTTAACAAAGTCAAGGGATAGCAGAGGTTTTGGTCCAAGACATTGACAGTCAAGTGGACAGACCTTCCTTTGGAGGACAGCATTATCGGCAACTGGACGAAAGCTGACGAGCTTCGTCGCTTGGGGATAAAATAAAATACAAACTTTAAACAAACATAATCATGGTGACAACCAATGAAAAAAATATTTAAAGATGAAAAGCAATGATGACAATCAAAGCAGCTGTTTCGTACAAGAACCGTGACGACAGTTCGCACCTGGAATGCTGTTAACAAACAGATGAGATAAACATAGAATAATTCAAGGTAAAAATTCTAAAATGTTAACAAACATATATAGACATGATAACAGTCAAATTTCCTGAGAAAACACAAGAGGAACCCTTTTAATTTTCATCTGCAACCAATTAGGGTTAGTACCGTTGACGCGCGGATCGCGCGTAATCAGACATGGTGAAAAAAATAATCAAACATGGGAAATAATTACATGGCATGAAAGTACATATAAAAACAAACACAATGAAAAAAGAACGGACGAAAAACGATAAAATATGAGTGAGTTACGATTTTTTGAAGTTTTATGTAAAAAAATGAGAAAAAGTGGCAGCAAGGGTTATCACAAGGGATCGAACCCATGCCAAGACTGATACGCGCGCAAGTCTCTACCGCTGGGGCGGCTGTTACATCCATTAACAAGTGTGAAACAATAAACATATAAAGCTTGCTTGGTTCCAAGGCTGGGCAAACACATAATCAAAACCAAATACGATTTATACCGTAACTTTCTAACCGTTTATCGAAACGAGACAAAATTTATATGGAAATGGGGTAGAAAAATGAGAGGAAGAGGATGGTGGTGTTGGTTTTCTGAAATTATTTGCCTAGTGAAAAAAATGATAGCTGGTGTGTTTGTGTGCTTTTGAATGCATAATGACATGAATGGCTTGATACACTTATCCTCAATCCCAACTAATCATCCACACACAACACTTAGATGATATGTAAGCAAGTATGAACACTTTCAAGGCCAGGAGATGCAGATGTTAGAGTATCACATACAAGTTGCAAAAACACATAAAGATGACAATGCAAGACAAGGTGGTTTTTGATTTCAAGGCATTCAAGAGTCATTCCAATCATCAAAGCATCTTTAATATGTAATATCAAGTGTGTGCAAGCGAAGAGTTCAGATCTGGAACAAGTGTGTGAGATTCTAGTGTTCAATTTGCATTTTTTTGTGTGATAATGCATGAAATGGTGTAACTCAATGTACAGATCATTTTCAATGTTTTAGTTCATTCAAACATGTCACATATGATTATATAAAGCTATTGCAATCAAGAGATCTTAAGAAACTTCATTCATTTTCAAACTGGTGTAGTATGGTGAGCATGTAAAGCAAAAATGCAACTTGGATGTGATTTTGTAGTGCAGTGTGTTTCATACTCAAACAAGTGTACTAGCATACCATATTTGAATAATAAGTGATGTGTGTGATGTTGTTTTGGTGAAAAAACAAGTAGAGAAAAAAAAACACATTTTGAGGCTTGGTGTGTTTTGAAGCATTTGGTGTCAATATGGGCAATGATGATGTAAGGCAGTAAAGCAGCAAATCAAACACATAAGCATGCTCAAAATGATCAAACAAGTATGTTGAAATGAGAAAACAAGCCATATCATGTGTTATGCAAAGAATGAGGATGCTTGTGGATTGTGTGCATTAGGTGCATCATGAGTGAGATTTTTTTGTTCCAATCATTTTAAACTTCGAACTATAATGTAAACACACTCTAATTGACCAATATGAGATGTATGCTTCATCATTTTGCTCAAAGATCAACTCATTCCAAAACTGGACTTGGTGATGTAGCCTTATGTGAAAAAATGATCATTTGAGATGTGAATTTTTATAGCAATGATCTTATGAGCAAAATGAGTATTCAAACATCTCAAGTATGTCAAATATGAGGTGTATGTACTGAAATTTCAACAAAAAATGAGTTGGTGCAAGAAATGTCAAATTGTGTGGATGTGTGTTTAATGATGCGTACTTGAAAAGATGAATTTTTGATGCAATGATTTTCAGTGTACTATAACCATACCAGCAGGTCAAGAATGATATTTATGATGTGTCCAAAGTGATACTTTAGTGAAAAACAGTCTATGCAAAGAAGTGGTATGTGAGTGGCTTTTGTGATTTTGAGTATTCATGTCAAGTATGAAAGTGAGTGTTATGCACAAAGTGGGCAAGGTGATGGTCCAGGAATCTTTCAAACATAGATACAAACATGTATGAGGGATCAAAGACTGTTTTGTAACACCTAAATCAAAGAGACCAAACTAGCTGTTTTGACAGCAAAAATAAAATGCAGCACAACTCAATAAAACCAGAACAATCATAGGCATACAATTCCCTACCTTAACTAGCTGTTATGGCCAAGTGTGAATTTAAGTATTACACATCTACTTAGTGCAGAATTGAAACAGAGAATGCAAATGGTATGCTAGCACAAGTATGATGCAGAGAAAGTGTAGTATGATAATTCATTTTTGGTTCCAGACCAGTTTTGAAAAATGAGTGTGCTTACATACCTCAATTGTGTATTAGAGCATGTTCATGAGGTGGGAAAAGCAGTACTTTTGAAGAATGAGATTTTCAACATGTTACTTGATATTTGACAGAAAAATTGAATGACAAGTCAACACAATTTCTTTTTTACCACAGCATGATGATGCTTATAACTGTTTGAAATTAACTCTTTTTTACAGTCATACTAATGTCAGCACAAAGGGCAATGAGCACAGCAAAACAAATCAAGTTGAATAAGCATAGCAGCCAACACTCAAAGTTCAACTAGTTCCTAAACCTGCTTATGAATCACCCCTTAAGTATCAACAGGTTTTGAAATGAAATTAACCCCTCCAGCCCCAATTGTTTCAGTACAGCAAACACAACCATATTAGCAGCAAACCAAGTTCATATCAATGTAATAAAGTGTGGATGCTGTAATACATTGATGAGTTTGTTCTCAACAAATCAACATGATGACACATATTTCAAATTGCCTATGAAGCTGAACATGTAACAGTTATGGCCAGAGGCATTAAAGGCCAAGTCAAGACATGATATGCAGCAGAAAAACAGGAACTAGCTAGCAGTAACAATTCAGGATTAAGCCAACAATTCAAAGGACCTGTTACTTAACAGCATTCCAACCATTTTTCAGGCAGGACATTTAGAAAACACTGATAACAAATAGATCATAATGCCAATGCTACACACCAAAGCACAATTGTAATGCCAATTAAAAATCAGAAATGAAAGATGACAAATGGGAGCCATAGCAGGATGAACAAGTTGGTTAAAGTAGCAAAAATTTGAGTCATCCTATAAAAGCAAATTCATATGAACAACATGAATATTAGAGGTCCATCAATAGCACATCAGCATCAGTTTTTTTTTTTATTTTCAAGTTGAGACATGTAGGCTAAAGCTTTATGAGAAGCCTTTCCATTCATTGAGACATACATGGTAAACATACACCAAAAGCATAGGCCATGAGTGAGCAACCTGAGTTTTATGCTACAATGATGCAAAGCAACAATATAAAGGTTACATACCTGTTGGAAAACTTGTTTAAGCAATTAAAAGCTGTTGAGAAAACCAGAGATGATGAATCCAAGTCTTTGCTTTGGCACTTTACTTGAAACTTAAGAAACAAGCCACTTGAGATGCCAAAATGAGATTTATGAGTTTCTGATGATGGATGAAGGCTTGGACAGTTGAGGTATATGGTATTTGAGGTGTATGAGTAGTTAAAACCTCAAGAAGATGTTTGGAGCAAGATTTGGTGTTTTTTATGGACTTTGGTCAAAGTTAGCCAAGTGAAATATTGACTTTTTGATTCCTTGTGATTTTTGGTGGTTCAATGGTTTGTACACCTTCTATATGTTATTTAGAAGGTGTATGGATGATAGTTTGAGTACTGGAACATGAAGATCTTGATATGGTAGAGAAGTTGCAAATGCTGAACTTTGGCTATTTTGGACACTTTGGTGGATTTTGCAAAATGCAAGTATGAGAGAGATGTGATGAGGGAGCTTGGTTTAGCAGGTTTTTAGAATTAAGTTCATGTCTTGAATGAGGGGTATGAGGTCCCTATTTATAGCAAAAAGCAAGGAGGTGCTTGCTTGAGAACCTTACTTACAAATGAAGTTATCCTTGATATTTCCATCCATTTGCCAACTTGCTTTGCTTTTTCTGATCTTTGGCTGTCTCCTTAACCCAATGGGCAAGTTTAAATGATGTTTCTACTGATAAATTGCAGCCTAGATGCTTGGTAGAGTGGCTGGAGCAGAATCACTTTCCACCTCATGCTTGGAAAAGTCAAAAACGGCAACTTACGCAATGAACTTCCAATCTTTAATTCTATGCTATCTTCATGCAATTTCTTTGCTTCAACCTGCTTGAGATGTTCAATATATCAGATAGTATGAGTTTGACAAGTTAGAATTGGCCCACTTGAGGGATAGAGGTGCTTTTGCAAAATTTGTCAATGTGGGACTAGAATGACAAAATACCAACTTTGAACACATGTATCTCTCAGCTCATAAATCACCTTGAGATGTACTTGTACTTTTTAGAAAGCTCTCACATAGTACTAAAACGTTCATGTTGTCCAGAAGTCTTGATTCTATTTGAAACTAGTTGAAAAATCCCCTTGAAATTGGCTGCACACAAGTTTTTTAAAGTGAAAATAACTTAGAAATTTTCTAAGTTATTTTTCCTTCTAGGAATGTTTTTGCTTCTATCTCAAAAAGTATGCATTTTCTGGTTGTGGACTAGTATGGGACTTTTGTAGGACTTGTCAAGAGCTTTCAAATGAGACTAGAACCAACTCAATTGGATGTGTGGTTAAGGAGATACGGTTTAGCCCTTTTCAAAACCCTAATTTCCCGATTTCTCGATTACTCTCTCATCCTTGATCCCATGATCATGAAAATTGATATGCAAGTCCATTATCACATAAGGAACAACTTTGATTCACAACTTGGATTCCAATTATCAAAATTTGAGGAGTCGACTTTTCGGTCAACCGTACGATCGATCGGTGCTGATTGAGTTGCCTGTTGACATTCTGGACATCCTGAGACTTTGATACTTCTTGAATAGTATTTAATAGTCTATATGAACTTCATGGACCTCAATCCCACCATTAAAACATCTTCCAACCTCAAAGTCAAACCACAGTTGACTTTTCACTATTTAAAAACCCTAATCGGGGCCTCCCGACCGCACTGTCTTTGATTCTGAACTGATTTCTTCAAATTGACTTCTCATTTGACTTTGATTTTATCTTTGATTTCATTCCATGATTAACTTGGCCCAAATCATTGGTTGATCATTCCTTGGTTGTTTTGAATTTGTCGGTGCGAGAACCCTGATTCATCTGTAACTTGACAATAATGAACTTGCACTGATTTAGGGTTAGATAATTCATGATCATGCTTTTAAAAATGATAATGAGAATCTAAGGGGTCAAAATTTGGGGTACAACAGGTGTTATCAACAAGCACGTCAATATAGGGGAGCGGGAAATCATCCTTTGGGCTCGCTCTATTCAGGTCCCTATAGTTAACACACATCCTGACTTTGTCGTCCTTCTTAGGCACAGGCACGATGTTGGCGACCCACGGAGGGTAATTTGCCACGGCAAGAAATCTGGTGTCCAATTGATTTTGGACTTCTTCCTTGATCTTCATTGCCATATAAGGTCTGGTTCTTCTCAATTTCTGTTTAACAGGAGGGCACTCTTCTCGAAGAGGCAAGCGATGAACTACAATATCCGTGTCGAGTCCAGGCATATCTTCATATGACCAAGCAAAGACATCCTTATACTCTTGGAGTAACTCAACCAGTCTTTGCTTGACGTTACTTTGCAGCGCGGCCCATATTCTGACTTCCTTCTTATCTTCCTCTGTTCCTAGGTTGATGACTTCAAATTCCTCCTGATGAGGCATGATAACCTTCTCCTCTTGTCTCAACAATCTGGAAAGCTCTTTAGATAGGTCTTCGTCTTCATCGATCTCTTCTTCTGCTTGAAAGATCAGATTATCAAAGTCACACCGAGTCTTAGACGAGTCTGAGTTGGTGGTATCTGAAATGTGTAACCTGCAATGATGATGATTTTATGCTTAAATGATATGCAAACAAAATAAACACAAACCACATTGCCATTTTAATGTTAGAAAACAAAAAGAAGAAAAACAAGGATTACAAAATTCGAATGAGAAAAACGCCTTTTGATTGATGATAAAAAGATTGTTCAAACATAAACAAGCATGCCCTGAATAGAATACCGCTATTCTCCGGGCAGAACATAGGGTTACACAATAACTAAGAAAACAAAGTATTACTGTTCACGTGTCACTTGGACAAATTCCTTAATGGACCAGTTGCATAGCTTCTGTCCGGGAGCACTCGGTTGGATCTAAGCGTCCATGTCACAATCACTGTCCCCGACTTCATCATCAGAAACAACATTGATTTACTCAAAAATGACACCCCCACTTATGAACCTGACTGGCCCCTTATAGCGCGACGCACTCTGTGAAGGTGACGAAGATGATGGGTGGTACCCCAACCTAAACTTGTTCTGCTTCTGAGGTATGTCTAGCACCTTTCCCCATCCTTACGATGCCCCAGCCTATACTGCCGCTTGAGCCTCCTTGAAAGATGACATAGCCACTTCTGGTTCTTTGTTCACGACTGGAGATTTGTCCTTCACTTGCATAGTTTCGAAGGCCTGACACAAAGTCTCATGAATTTCTCCGTCTACCTCGAAGTATTTGAAAGATGACAAGTGGCTAATCATGATATATTCCTCCCCACATACCGTCACAACACTGCCTCCGACCATATATTTTAGCTTTTGATGCAGAGTGGACATAACAACCCCAGCAGAATGTATCCATGGACGACCCAGCAGACAACTGTAAGTAGGCTGAATGTCCATGATGTAAAATATCGCATCAAATACCTCCGGTCCCACTTGGATATGCAGAGTTATTTCCCCCAAAACACATCTTCGGGTTCCATCAAAGGCTCGTACAACCAAATCACTTGGTGTACAATAAAGACCCTGATGATCTATCTTCATTAATGCTTTCTTTGGAAGTACATTCAAGGACGACCCTGTATCAACAAGGACGTGTGAAATTACTGTTCCCCGACATTCAATTGAAATATGCAATGCCAAATTATGGTTTCTTCCCTTTGGTATCAAGTCCAGATCCGTAAACCCCAGACTGTTTCCTGCATTTACATGCGCCACCACTCCTTCAAGCTGGTTAACCGATATTTCTTGTGGTACGTAAGCAGTGCTTAAAACCTTCAACAACGCATTTTGATGCGCTTCTGAACACAACAACAGTGATAGTATAAAAATCTTGGAAGGAGTTTGTTGCAGATGGTCGACTATCTTATAGTCGCTTTTCCTGATCAACTTCATGAACTCTTCCATATCCTTTGCTAGAGATTCCTTCTCGCCCACCCGGGGAATTTCTTCTACCACTATCTTGCCTTTTCCTTTATCAGATTTCTCAACCACCACTTCGGGCGATGAAAAGATTCTACCGCTTCTGGTAATTCCTCCAGCTCCAACAAGATTATCAATTGAATCAACAGGAAAGCTTTTCAATTCTACCTTCTGCCCGTTACAAAACACCTTGGCTCCGTAATTCCACGGGATAGCTTTAGTACTTTCGTATGGCACAGGGCCTACTTTAGTGTTGATGGTTGTAGATGGCCTTGGAGGTGCTAAAATAGTAATAGTTTTATACGGGATTGAAATCGTCGCGATTTCATCCTGCTCCTCCTCTACTACTTCCACGGGTTTCCTTTCAGCGTTCCGATCAAATTGTAACATTCCTTCATCCATCATTCTTTGAATACACTTTTTCAGATCATCACATCCCTCAGGATGGCTCAAAAGTTGACACAGCCTTTACTACAACCTGGAAACACTCCCCCTTTCAGTAGTTTCTCCTTCATAAAACTCAATGGCGTTTTCAGCTCATTCACGTCGGTTATCAAATCTAACCCTTCCTCTACCAGAACAGCACCAACCCTGGTCGGCCCATGATTTGACATAGGGTTTTGCACAACATTCGGTGCATCATGTGAAAAATCTATTGCTTTGCTATCAATCAGATCTTGCAACTTATGCTTGAAAGCCTTGCAGTTGTCAATAGTATGGCCGGGTGCCCCAGAGTGGAACTCACATCATGTATTCACATCAAAGTCGGGCGGTGGTGGGCTTGTCAGAGGAGCCATAGTCCTCTTTTGGATCAACTGCAATTGCAACAAAGTTTAGAGCACTTGGGAATATGGCATCGGTGGCGGATTAAATACTCTATTTGTTGGCTGAACCGGATATCTTCGATAACCCTGCTGATTTTGTTGGGGTGGCTGTTGCTGCCGTTGTTGTTGTTGTTGTTGTGGTTGTCGTGGTTGTTGTGGTATAGGGATCATAACGCTAGCGACCTGTTGTTGATGATATTGATTATAAGGCTGACTTCTCCATCTTCCTTGCAAACTAGATACTGAGTTGGTTTCTCCCTTGCGCCTTTTGTTGCCAAAGACTTTCTTTCGTCCTCCTCCAGCTGAGGATCCTTCGCCTGCTTGAATCTTCCGAATTTTGATACCATTCTCTATGCGTTCCCCTGTGATTATCATGTCGAAAAAGCTGCCAGACATACAGTTGATAAGCTTCTCATAATACATGCCAGATAAAGTAGCCACGAACATGTCGATCAGCTCACGCTCCACCATCGGAGGTTGAACTCTTGCGGCCAATTCGCGCCACCTTTGGGCGTACTCTTTGAAGCATTCATTATTCCTCTGGGTAAGATTTTGCAAATGAACCCTGTTTGGAGCAAGGTCACTATTGTATTGATAATGTTTCATAAACTCCTCAGTCAAATCCTTCCAGCTACAGACATTGGTAGGCTCCAACCCCATATATCACTCAAGGGAAGGACCAGACAAACTGTCCTAAAAAAAGTGCATTAACAACTTTTCATCGTCTGAGTAGGTAGACATTTTCCTGTAATACGAGCTAAAGTGAACTCTAGGACATGTAGTACCCTTGTACTTATCAAAGTCAGGGACTTTGAATTTCTGCGGTACCCTTAGGTCAGGAATAAGTCCAACGTTGGCCATATCAAGGCCCATAGAGTTATGGCTTTCAAAGCTCTTTATCCTGTCTTCCAATCATTTGAATCTTCTATTAGTTTTAGAAGGAATTTCACTACCAAAATCTCTCACTGAGAAGATCTCATCCTGTCTGTCCTCAATCAACTGCTGATTCAGGTTGCCATGAATAGCGTTGTTAGCTTCAAGCCCATACACATTGCCCTGACAAGTAATTCCAGCATTACCAACTCCAATGTTACCAAATCCAGTGTTACCATTGCCTCCGCCAACATTACCATTGGTTTCAACATTTCCATTATCATTCCTAGTTGCGTTCCCATTTCCAACACCACTGCCATTTCCAATCCCGCCAATATTGGGGATAGCGTTATTAGCGTGCTGAGTCTCAACATGAGGTGGGTTGGTAGCAGTTCCTCCATGTAATACGTCGTTATCAACCCGTGCAATCAAAGGTCGCACCAAGGTCCTGAGTTGGTCTTGTCCACTAGCTACAGTCTGCATTACCTCCATAAACTGAGCCATTCTATCTCTCATTTCCTGCAGCTGCTCCTGCATCTGTTCCATGATCTTCTTCTGATTTCCTCTAGTCGCGTACCGGTGATTTGTTTTATCAGCAATCCTGAAACACACTAATGAAAACAAGAGATAAGAAAACAGTTCCGATGCACCTGCAATGCGAAAAAAATGCTAAATGCAAACATGTATATATGCAACAGGGAGATTTCCCCCTCGATTCTAGTTTCCAGAAGAAGAAACGACCATGGAAAACCCCACAGCCAAGTAAACAGAATAATAACTCCTCATATAATAACAGGCCAACAGACAGTATGCATACATCAACTGAGTACAAATAGAAATGACCTCAATCAACAAGCCTGGTGATGGTCAATACATAAGCAAAACAACAAGATACAAAGAAAGACAGTCAAGTTGAGTGCCGAGACCAGAAATCCTTTAGCAGCTTCCGCGTCTCGGGATGATCTAGTCTAGCGAGTAGACCCTGTATGAGTAGCTCTCGCCAGCAAATGGTGTGCTGTAGACTATCAACATGGTCTTCCCAGGCTCCTTCCCCAAAGCACGCCTCAAGTCTGCACCTCTTGGTGTCCGCTCTCAACCTACAATCCTCCAAGTTTGCAATAGCTTTGCTCAATCTGTGCTCACTATTATGTCTGAATGATTCTTCCACCGAAATATTCTCGTCCTTCGCTTTGAGCTGCATCTTCAACTTGGCGACCTACTGTTTCAGCTTGTCCTCGTGCTCTTTGTTGTTGGTGAGCGTGGCATTCCACACTGAGTCAAACTTAGAGATCCTCAAGTAAGCCTTGTCCAGATCCTTCTTCTTGGTAGCAAGCACACTACTGACAGCGTTCAAATCCCGGCCTGAGCGTTCTCTGGCGCTAGTCTCCTTCATCAAGTCCGTACCTAGCTTGTTGACAAGTTCAGTCTGCTTTTTGAAAGAATAGACAACATCAATCTTCTTGCTTCGGAGTTGAATGATTTCTTTCTCTAATTCTTCATTGGCTCTTTTCAACTCTTCTTTCTCACGCAATAGTTGGTTGTACTTCTGAATATCCACGATAGTGGGTTCTTCAGTCATGATGGGGTACAAAGGCGCAACTGAGGGAAATGGCATCAGAGACTTAGCAGATCTTTCTTTGATCCAAACCATGTAAGGGTCATAAGCTCGATTGTTTCTCTTTCCTAACAATGTCTTACCTCGTCTGTGAATGTTACTCCATGCATACTCCATTCTAACCGAAGTATCAACTTCCAGCAAGCCTGTGAAATAAGGAGATTCCTGTATCTCTTCTTCCTTAGGAGGACTCTTCAAAGCATATCCAAATTGTCTAATTAACAAAGAGGGATTATAGTTAATACAACCCTTCCTTCCGACCAACGGGACATTCAGAAAACCACTGCAACTATATATGATTTTAGAGCCAAGTATATCCTGATCAAACCATACAATGTTTTCCGCTGATAAACCCATTAGCCTAGCAGACCATTCTGAGGTGCCAGCAGTAGCAACAAACGGACCTGCCTTCGGAAGGTGACTGAAGAACCACCTATACAACATGGGTACACAGCAAGACACATTTTTACCCCTCCGCTTCTCATTCTTGTAATGGATAGAATGGTAAACATCCCCTAACAAGGTAGGCACATGATTCCCTGAAGCAAGGATATAGAAGGCATCTGTATCTATAAAGTCTGGCAAGTTGGGAAACAAAATGATACCATATATGCATAGAGCGAGAATGGCATTGAATACAATCCAATAACCGTCCTTTGCGAACTGTAAAGCCTTCTCAACCAGAAAAGGTAGAGGAAACCCATACACTCCATTCAGCTTGGTCAATTTTCCTGAGAACTCAGAGGCATCAAGATGAAGAATTGCAGCAAGCCTAGCTAGATCAGGCTTAGCATCATCATGGTAAAAAGGCATCTGATCCAATACTGGAACTCATAGTAACGCAACATACTCTTCCAAGGTCGGCGCCAGGACATAGTCAGGAAAAATAAAACATCTCACTTGAGGGTCATAAAACTGTAGCAGAGCATATAAGCCATTCAACTCAAACACTGAAGGTTTGCACACCACACTGAGCAGCTTCCCATAAGATTCCTTGAACTCTCCTTTCACTTTCTAATTTCCTAAAACAACCAAACTCAACAGGGAACTGATATCAGGAGAAGGGAGCTTGTAGGAAACTGTCTTCTTCAAAGACTCCATGTCAGAAAAGGAACACGATCACTAGAATCGGGGAGGAAATATGCACCTGCAACACAGATACATGTTAATGAAATGAAAATGAAAATGCAAAACGCACATGCAAACAGGAGATCAAAATTGTTGTGTTGTAGTTTGAGAAGATCGGCGCTTTACTTTAGTCATAACCAAACACTGATACTAGGACCCCTTGATATCAAGAATCCAAAATCCAAACTGTAAAGAATCGGGTAATCTGAAAGCTAGAGTTTCCTGCACAACCCCATCCCTCTCACAGGTAAGGACCTATCCACTGACAAAGTTTGGCATCCTATGCATTCATCAGCGTCACAGACTTTCAAGAAATAATGATATGCTCACCATTTCTGGTTTGGCATCATCACCTTCCGAAGAGGCCTCACTTAGCTGAATCCCAAATGATCGGTCCCCAGAGTCGACAATCCTCAAATCCAAAATTCCTTCGAGCCCAAATGACCAGAAAGAAAATCGTTAAAGAGAATCTCGTCTGAGCGCGAATTTCATGGCTAGCTGGTGCATGCAAAGCATACAGGCTCACCACTAATCTCCACTTCTAATTCTAAGTCTATACTCAAGCCTGGGTCTGGCTTATCTCTCAATGGAACAATCCCTCCCCACAGCACAACAATAATGAATCATGCGGAAAATAAAATGCGGAAAGCAAATAAAGATAAAGCACATATGTACACACCCAAAAAAAATAAACAAACAAGCGCTGGGATTGACTCGCATAGGGGATATTTCTGTCCCCAACAGAGTCACCAGCTGTCGCTACTGCGAAAATCGAGGTCGGCAATGACAGAAGAGTCTCCACCATGCGTTATTTATCCCAATAGAGGGAAAGGAAACGCTCAGAGAAAACTTAATGAAAAGAGGGATAAGATCGGTCATCGCAACCAAATCTCGGGTTTGGGAGTCGGTTACGCAAAGGGGAAGGTGTTAGCACCCCTCATGTCCGTCGTACTCGACGGGATTCACGCTTGTTGTCTATCTAAAAGGGTGATTGAATCTATCTAGCTAAAGGCTAAAGGACAAAAGAAAAAGAAGTGACTCAGCAAAGCAACAGCGCTTTGTGCCTACGTATCTCATCTAACGTGAGAAGTTAGAGTCAACGTAGTTCGACTAACTACGTGTGAAAAGGGGGGAAGGTTGCTCGCCAAGACATCGCGTCTTGTGCCTACGTACTTTCATCTAGTATGAAAGATTAGAGAAAATGTAGTTCAGGCTAATAGGGAACACAGGTTTGTTCAACTGTTTTACCCGAGTAGGGTTAACTATCAGTTCTAGCTGTTTGGTGTATGCAGCTCGACCATTGGAGACTTTGGCGTTACCGTTTGCGATAGAACCAAGAGTTAACAAAACTCTCCTTATGAAAATGATTTTCCAAGATTCAAGGCCCCAAAGGGCAAAAAGGGTTTGCATGATTTATTTTTGTGTTTTTTAGAGAATAAGTGTTTTTGAATTGTTTGCAATTCATATCGCACTAGAGACTATGACTTAGGAGTGAATGCGTCGCATATCACCCAAAGGGTGCTATACTAAACATCCAAGCCATTAAAGGGAAACCCCTCAACAACCCTTTCCCAAGTGCTTAAGGCTCGTAACGCACAATAATCATTAATCTTTATTAGGTGTTTTATGATTGTTTTGAGATGAGAAGAGAAAAGGACACTAAAGGGGGACTAAACTCAAACCTAAAGTTGTCATGCAATGGTGATCCTAAGATTGAGATAAGGGAATGATAACAAATGTTATCAGACATGGTTAAGATCCTAATGTCTATCATAACCTCCCTTGAACAAGGGAGATTAGAGATCCTAAGGGAAAGGAGACAAAAGAGGGAAAAGAAACAACATAAACATGCAAGAATGCAAACATGGAATGCAAGTGAGGGAGGAAATTGGTATGGGGAAGTAGCCTCCACAAGCTCATCTCAACCTCAAGAAACAATATGACAAATGAAAGATATGAAAGGAAAAATAAATGCATCAAAATAAACACACAAGTGCACTAAAATGGGATGAAATGGCCTAAGTCATTCCAACATCAACCACAATGCCAAAACCCAAACACAAATGAAAGGCAAAGAAGTCCTAAAACAAATTAAGGATGGGAGGCTATATGAGGACATCAAGGAACTCATAATATGCACTCAACCATGAGTATCAAAAGAAAGGTGCAAAAGAAATCACAAAGAAATCCTCATGGATTCATCATTTTAGGCATGCTTCAAGTACCTCCAAAGGAGGGACCAAGCCACCTTAATTGAGATTCCAAAGTTAATGGACAACAAGGGAAATGAAACAAAAGTGCTCAAAAGCAAAAGCAAATAAAACACAAAGAAATGCAAGCAAATTCCCAAAGGAAAGCAAGCATGTTTCACATAGAAACCCTAATTGGGAACTCAAAAGTAAACAATTAAATGAACATGCAAAACACAATATAATGACCTAAAAATGAGCAAACATCATCCTTGACATGTTAGCAACATGAATCAAAAGGTATTGAAGGCTCAAAGGATCCATAAATGTCATATCCAAAGCAAACTAGGTCAATGTGTTTGTATGAACCTCCCTTTGGGGTAACTTGACTTGCAAGTTACTCTAAAATTAGGAAAATGATTCAAGAATAGCCAAATAAAATGCAATAAGCTCATAACCATGTTGGCAACCAGAGGCCAAAACATTACAATCAAAGTCACTTCACAACATCACCATAGAAATTGATTCACAAGGGTGCTCCATTGTGAAGGAGGATTGTCGAGGGTCAAATGAAGTGCATCAAAAGTCAACTCAAAAGTCAACCAACAGGGGAAAAATGGTCCTAAAAAATTCATCAACCCATCATGGACATGAGGATGAATTTTGGGTCATTGGACCAAAAGGAAATGGAAGAAACAAAATCAAGAATAAAACATGTCAAGATTTAACTCAAATAAAACATTTCCCATATTTAATTCCATTTTTAATTGAAAATAAAAACAAAAAAACAAAATAAAAATTTCCAAAAATAATAGACATCTCAAGATGTTTAAACAATATTTTTGTGGAATTTTTACATTGTTGGAAGTATTTTAAATAAAATTAAATCAAAACAGATTCAAAATAAAAAAAGAAAATAAAAGAACATAAAATAAACAAGGCATTGGTGTAAACAGCAATCCAGCAACGTGTAAAACTCAATGGGCCAGCGCAGGGGGTGCAAACAGCAAAGCGAGCCCAAGTCCAAACAAACAATAAACAAAAAACTGTGAACCAAAAAGATCCAGTATGGTGAGTCAACATACGCGCATGGTGGAACACAATCATGGCTATTGGATCAAGAGGTATGCAAATCTAAAGGATCATAGTGCAACACGTGGCCAGGCAAGGATATTAAGTGAAATGCAGCGTTTGTGTGTGGATGGTCAAATAAAGTATACCATATGTCTTAATCTCAGCCATTAAATGAAAAAGTAATTAGATCCAAAGGCCACAAACACACACGTGGCTCAGGTGATGTTTAAACATGGAGGGAAAACAGACGGCCGGAGCACAGCGGCTCCGGTCGTCTTCTCCGGCGAAACAACAAACCAGTCATGGCCACGAAATGCAGGTGCACGAAAACTCAACCAAAATAAGCAAATAAATAGTCAAAATTGATCTCACGGTCATGTAGATTTCAAATCCACTTCCTATTTTCATTGATCATGCCTAAATAAGCCAAAATGAAAAGAAAAAGAAAAGAGCTCAAAACACGAAAGCTCATAAGCAGCCATCAGTTCATTCCAGAAACCATATATGATATGCAAGGATCACAAATACATAAAAGTCGCGTGTAAACAATGCTTAAATAGAGAGAAAAATGGATTGAAAAGAAACCTAAAGAAAAGCTTCCACAGAGCTTGGTTCTTTAGTAAAGCTTAAAAGAAACCACCCAGAAACATTCTATGAACCTCAAGGAACCTTTTTAAATGTTTGGTTTAGATTGAAACTCAGTAAAATGAAAAACACGATTTTGACTTTGCTCTCACTTTTTATCACTATGTTCTTGACCAATGTTCACTCTATGTCAACTCTGAGAGCTTGTGAACAATGCTGAGAATAAGTATGATGGATTTTGATACCAAGAAGGCCCAATTCTATGCTCCTTAAGCCAATTGAAATTCACATTTTCTCCTTATGGCCACCTCCAAAAGTGCATGAAAATGGCCTTGCCAAGCTGTAAAAATGGCTCTGTTAGCTTACACCTGAGGTAAATTGATCCAAGGGCTGAAAATGGCTCCTTAATTTAATCCTATGGCATGGTTTGTATGTGTTACTTAAACTTGAAGTAAGCATGAAAATGGCCACCAAATAGAGCTCAAATCTCAAATCCAAAATTGGAATTGTGCTTGAAATGTATTTGGCACTCAAAAAATGCATAAGGTTGGTACAAAATGATCCCAAATGAATTTAATTTGATTTTCCCTTTTAAGGCCTTTTTTATGGAAATTTCTTTAGGGATTCTTCAATCCAAGCCAAACCTTTGATGCCTTGATGTTTGGTTGAGAAAATGACCCTATTTGTAGCAAGTTTGAAGTTGGAAAGATTTCCATTTGAAGTGTGCAAAGTGGTGAAATGGGCCTATAATGAAAATGACCTGTAATCCGGCTTCTCCAAAATACCCCTGCCTTGCAAGACTCATAACTTGAGTTCTACAAATCATATGAAGGACTTCTAGTACTCTTTGGAAAGATGAGATCATGAGGAACAACTTTCATGTTCATTAAAAGTTGATTAGAAACATCCTTCTAGGTCAAAAGTGGCTTGGAAGCTGGTTGACTTTTGTTGACCAAAATCACATTCATCTGAGGACCTGTAACTTGCCAGCATCATAACTTGAGTTCTACAAATTCAATCAAGGACTTCTACTAATCAAAATAAATCTAAGAACATTCTCTACAAGTCTCATGTTGGGGTCAAGATGAGATGAGACTTGTATCTTGAGATAGGTGGTCTTGAAGTTGGGCACTAAACAGGGGATTTTACACTGAGAACCCTAATTTAGTAACTCCTCACACTCTTGATTCTTGATTAACTGATCTTGAAATGATATCTCATGTGTCCCAACACAACATTCCATGACCATAAAGACTTGGGATTGAGTCTTAGTCTCCTTCAATTTCATAGTTGACTTAGGGTTGACCAGATGAAAACCCTAATTGACCTTCAACTGTAGCTCTTCACACTTGGTGTAAACACTTGAATGAACTCCACAATGACCTAAAAGGCCTCCAATGAGCTTAAATGATCATCTCCCTCCATAACCATGTGCTTGTGATCCTCAGATGACCTTCAAATGGCCTCCTAGACAGGAGGTGAACCACATATACTTATCTGCCTATCCAAAGGGCTTTGACTTGTCTCTGATGATGATAAACCTCCTGTTGACTTGAATAATACCTCTTGATTAGGCTTAGAACCCTCGGCAATCTCACCTTGCTAGACATACATCTCTTGATCCCCTGTAAAATGCAAAATGCTATGCAATGCAGTATGCTAGAACAATGAAATGAAACATAAACCAAGTAAAGAAAAGGTTCGGCAAATTTTGGGGTACAACACCACTTGGAGCCAAGCTCAGGACCTTCGTCAAGAAATGGTTCATCACAATCTTTCATCTTCAGATACATGATGTCTTCATTTGGTAAATCAAATTCCATCGGTTGATAGTCGTCGATCGGCTGTTCGGCGAGATACTATGACAGAACACTCCCCTTGGTAGCCTTCTAGGAAACATATTGGTTGTCGTACTCTTTCAGTACCATCTTCCACCTAGAAATTCTCCTCGAAAGTGCTTTCTTTTCAAAGACGTATTTAATCGGATCCATCTTCAAAATCAGCATGGTTGTATGGTTAAGCATATACTGTCTCAAACATTTGGCAGCCCACGCGAGTGCGCAACACGTTTTCTCCTACATCGATTATCGAGACTCACAATCTGTGAACCTTTTACTCAGATAGTATATTGCATGCTCTTTTCTTCCAGTCTCATCATGCTGACCGAGAACACAGCCCATGCTATTCTCAAGAACCGTTAGATACATTATCAAAGGTCTTCCAGCGACTGGGGGTATCAGTATTGGAGGTTCCTGCAAATATTCTTTTATCTTATCAAATGCTTTTTGGCAATTTTCATTCCAGACGACCGCCTGATCTTTCTTTAGCAATTTGAACATTGGTCCACAGGTGGCTGTGAGATGAAATATGAACCGAGCAATGTAGTTCAATCTCCCCAAGAAACCACGAACCTCTTTTTCCGTTTTCGGCGCTGGCGTATTTTGAATAGCTTTTATTTTTGCAGGATCGACCTCGATTCCTTTTTCACTGACAATGAACCCCAGCAGCTTTCCTGACCTGACACCAAAAATGCACTTATTAGGATTCAACCTCAACCTGAATTTCCTAAGCCTCTCAAACAACTTCAATAGGTTGACCAGATGTTCCTCCTCTGTTTGCGACTTTGCTATCATGTCATCTGCATATACCTCAATCTCATGATGAATCATATCATGAAACAAAGTGACCATAGCCCGCTGATAGGTTGCCCCTACGTTTTTCAACCCAAAAGGCATTATCTTATAACAGAAAGTCTCCCATGGCGTGATAAACGTCGTTTTCTCCATATCCTCCGGTGCCATCTTGATCTGGTTATAACCGAAAAAACCATCCATGAAAGAAAACATGGAATATTAAGAAGTATTATCAACCAATACATCAATGTGGGGGAGCGGGAAATCATCCTTCGGGCTCGCCTTATTCAGATCTCTGTAATCAACACACATCTGCACCTTGCCATCCTTCTTAGGCACAGGCACGATGTTAGCGACCCATGGAGGGTAAGTTGTAACAGCTAAAAATCCTGCGTCCAACTGCTTCTGGACTTCTTCCTTGGTTTTCACAGCCATATCTGGTCTTGTGCGCCTGAGCTTCTGCTTGACTGGCGGACACTCTTCACGCAATGGCAAGCGATGAACCACAATGTATGTGTCAAGCCCGGGAATGTCTTCGTATGACCAAGCAAAGATATCACTATACTCACGGAGCATCTCAATCGATCTTTGCTTGATGTCACTTTGCAACGCAACCCCTATCCGAACATTCCTCACAAATTCCTTAGAACCCAAGTTAATAACCTCGATTTCCTCCTGATGAGGCAGGATAATCTTTTCTTCCTGTTTCAAGAGTCTAGATAGCTCTTCTGGTAAGTCTTCATCTTCATCAATCTCTTCTTTGGCCTAAAATATCGGATTATCAAAGTCGAAGAGAGTCATAGATGTCTCTGGCGCAGTGTCATTTGCAATGTGAATCATGCAATGATAATGGTTAAATGCTTAAAATGATATGAAAAACAAACACAAAGCCACATTTCCATTTTATTGTTAAACATAAAACATGAAAAACAAGGATCGCAATATTTGAATGCAAAAAAACGCCCTTTGATTGATTGAAAAAGATTGTAAGCATAAACAGACAGGCCCTGAAGATAAGAACCACTATGCTCCGGGTAGAACATAGGGTTGTACAATAATCAGAAAAACAAAGTATTACTCTTCCGTTGTCACTTGAATGAATTCCTCGATAGACCAATTGTTGAGGCTTTGTCCTGGGATGCATGGCCAAATCCACGAGTCCATATCGCAATCGCTATCCCCGTCTTCATCTGAAACAACGTTGATCCTCTCGAAGATAACCCCGCCTTTGGTAAACTGCACCGGCCCTTTGTAGCGTGGCGCGTTTTGTGAGGATGACGAAGAAGATGGGCGGTGTCCCAGACCAAACTTATCCTGCTTATGGGGTATATCCAACACTTGACCCCAACCTTACGCTGCCCCAGCCTGCACTGCTGGTTAGGCCTCCTTAAAGGATGACATGGCCACTTCGGGGGCTTTGCTCACAGCATACACTTTGTTTTTAACCTGTGTCGTCTCAAAGGCTTGACAAAGAGTCTCATGGATTCCACCGTCCACCTCAACGTTTTTAAACGAAGACAAATGACTGATCATTATATCTTCCTCTCTGCATACAGTGACGACGCTGCCTCCCACCATGTACTTGAGCTTCTGGTGCAATGTGGAATTTACGGATCCCGCCGAGTGAATCCATGGATGGCCCAACAAACAGCTATAGGCAGGCTGAATGTCCGTATCAAACGCTTCGGGACCCACCTGAATAGGCAACATCAGCTCTCCAAATACAGATCTTCTGGTACCGTCGAAAGCTCTCACCACAAGATCACTTGGCGTACACATAATGCCCCGAGTATCTAGCTTCATCAGCGCCTTTTTCAGAAGCACATTCAAAGACGATCCTGTATCTACCAGCACATGAGACAGGATGGTTCCACGACATTCAATTGAAATATGCAACGCACAATTATGATTCTTGCCCTTTGGTGTCAGATCCAAATTCGTGAAACCTAGACCATTCCCTGCGTTTACGTGCGCCACAACCCCTTCGAGTTGGTTAACCGATATCTCTTACGGCACGTAAGCAGTATTCAATATTCTCAACAAAGCATTTCGGTGTGCTTCTGAATATAACAACAGCGATAGAATAGAGATTTTGGAAGGCGTCTGCTGCAAGTGATCTACTATCTTGTAGTCACATTTCCTTATCAATCTCATGAACTCCTTCGCTTCCTTCTCTAAAGAACTCTTCTCACCAGTTTGAGACGTTTCTTCAAAAACCACTTTCTTCCCCTTATCAACTCTGTCAGTGACCACTTCAGGTGATGAAAACACTCTCCCGCTTCGAGTAATTCCCCCAGCCCCAACTACATTATCCACAGAATTAGTCAGTAAATTCTTCAATTCCTGTTTCTTCCCATTACAATATACCTCCGCTTTGTAGTTCCACGAAATTGCTTTAGTACTCTCACATGGCACAGGACTAGCCTTGGTAATGATTATGGTTGGCGGCCTAGGTGCACAAATAATTATAGTTTTGTATGGAATCAAGAGCATTGCAACCTCATTCATTTCTTCAAATATTACCTCTTCAAACTTCTTCTCAACAATCCGGTCAAATTGCAACATTCCCTCATTCATCATCCCCTGAATACAGCTCTTCAGCTTTGCACATCCCTCGGGATGACTCAAACATTCAGCACACGATTCATTACAGCCCGAGAATACCCCTCCTTCAATAACTTTTCTTTCACAAAGCCCAACGATGTCTTCAAATCATTGACATCAGTTATCAGATCTAAACTCTCATCTTCAATGATTGCACTGACTCCGGCTGCCCCATGGTTGGGCATGGGGTTCTGCACGACATTGGGAGCGTCGTGAGAAAAGTTTATTGCCTTGCTATCCACCAAATCCTGAACTTTGTGTTTAAAGGCCTTATAATTATCAATGTTATGCCCAGGTGCCCCAGATGGAACTCACAACGAGCATTTACATCATAACCGGGTGGTGGTGGTCCTATCAGAGGAGCCATGGTTCTCTTTTGTACCAATTGTAATTGTACAGATGTTGAAGCAATTGGGAATACGACATTGGAGGCGCGTGAAATTGTCTATTCACTGCCCGGCCTCGATCCTGAAATCTTCTATAACCCTGTTGATTCTGCTGTTGTTGTTGTTGCTGTTGAGGTACTGCAGGAATTGTGATACTCGCAACCTGGGGTTGCTGCTGACGATATTGCTGGCATTGATTTCTATTCCTGTTATGAGAGCCAGACACTGCGTTAGCCTCACTTTCCTTCTTTTTATTGCCAAACGGCTTTCTTCCTCCTCTAGCTGAGGATACTTCGCCAACATGAATTTTACCGAGGTTAATGCCATTTTCTACCCTCTCCCCCAGTGATGATCAGATTAGAAAAGCTACCTGACATGCTACTGATAAGCTTCTCATAATAGAAAATAGGCAACGTGGCCACGAACATATCAATCAATTCACGCTCCACCATCGGAGGCTGCACTCTTGCCGCTAGCTCACGCCACCTCTGAGCGTACTCTTTGAAGCACTCGTTGTTCTTCTGGAAAAGATTCTGCAGCTGGACCCTGTTTGGCGCAAGGTCTCTATTGTACTGATAGTGTTTCACAAAGGCTTCAGCTAAGTCTCTCCAACTGCGGATATTAACAAGTTCCAGTCCCATATACCACTCAAGTGAGGGTCCAAACAAGTTGTCTTGGAAAAATGCATCAACAATTTTTCGTCATCTAAGTAAGCGGACATCTTGTGGTAATAAGAGCGCAGATGAACCCGAGGACAAGTCGTGCCTTTGTCTTTATCAAATTCGGGAACTTTGAATTTCAGCGGTACCTTCAAGTCTGGGATCAGCCCCAGATTGGCCATGTCTAGTCCCATGGAGTTCTTATTTTCAAAAAATCTCATCTTTTCTTCAATCAGCCTAAACTTCTTATCAGCCTTAGACGAAAATCCAGCACAAATATCTCGCATAGAAAATGTGTCTTCCTGTTGGTCCTCATCCCACTGAGGAACATTGTTGCCATGCACAACACACACCACTTCAGGGATTCCACCTACGTTGCCTCCGCCCGGAGGGATAACTGCTGTAGGAATAGCGTGAGCATGTGGCGTACCATCACCACGGGGAATATTAGAAGCGGTTCCTCAGTGAAGCACACCATTATTGTCAACTCTGGCAATCAATGGTTGTACCAAGGTCCTTAGTTGTTCCTGGCCATGTGCCACACCCTGTATCAACTCCATAAACTGAGTCATCCTGCCCCTCATCTCCTGCATCTCAGCCTGCACTTGTTCCATGACTCTGCATTGATTCCCTCTGGTACTGTAACGGTGAACTGTCTGACTGTCTATCCTGACACAAACTCACAGGAGAATAAGGTCAATGGTTCCACTGCACCTGCCATGCAAAAATGCTATGCAAAATGCAGACATGTATATATGCATTAGGGACGTTTCCCCTTGATTCTAGTTCCTGCGCGAACAACGAGACCTAGGGAAACCAATAGCCAAGCATAGAGATAAACACCTCATACACACAAGAAAAGGCCCCACAGGCAAGGTACACGCATACAACTGAGTATAAGGAATCAACAGAAGAACCTCAGCCAATAGGTCTGGTGATGGTCAATACAAACATAAGCAACAAGCTACAAAGGAAATGAAAGACATCAGGTATGGCAACGAGCATGAAACTCCTCCAATAGCTCTTGTGTCTCAGGATGGTCTGGTTTGACGAGTAACCCCTGAATGAGCGCCTCCCTCTGTCTGATAGTAGTCTGTAAACCCTCAGCATAGTCTTCCTAGGCTCCCTCACCAAAGAATTCCTCTAGCTTGCACCTCTTTGAATCAGCCCTTAGCTTGTACTCCTCCAAGGTTTCCAAAGCTTCGTTCAGTCCGCAATCACTATCACGTCTGAGTGAAGCTTCATCTGCAATCCTCTCATCCTTTGCCCTGAGTTGAGTCTTCAGTCTAGAAATCTGCTGCTTCAACTTATCCTCACGCTCCTTGTTGTTGGAAAGAGTAGCATTCCACTGATCATTGAACTTGGAAATCTCCAGATAAGCCCTATCCAAGTCCTTCTTCTTAGAAGCGAGAACAACACTGATAGTTCAGATCTAAACCCAAACATTCACGGGAACTAGTCTCTTTAGTCAAATACGTACCCAACCTGTTCACAAGCTCAGTCTGCCTCTTGGAAGAATACACAACTTCAACCTTCTCACTCTGGAGCTGAATGATCTCTTTCTTTAACTCTTCATTAGCCTTCTGAAGCTCCTCTTTCTCAGACCACAACTGGTTGTACTTCTAGATATCCATAGTGGTAGGTTCCTCAATCATGAGAGGATACAAAGGCTCTACAGATGGGAAAGGCATCAGTAACCTCTTTGCGCTATCCTGGATCTAAGTCAAATAAGGGTCGTAAGCTCGACTGTTACTCTTCCCCAAAGAAACTTTCCCTCTCCTGTGGATTCTGCTCCAAGCAGCCTCAACTCCAAGCAAAGTAACACCCTCCAACAATCCAGTGAGATACATAGATTCCTGTATCTCCTCTTCCTTAGGGGGGTCTCTCAAGGCGTACCCAAACTGTCTGATCGTCAAGGATGGGTTATAGTTGATGCATCCTTTCCTTCCGACCAACGGGACGTTAGGAAAACCTCTGCAACTATAAATGATCTCAGTACCCAACATATCTCTGTCAAACCAGATAATGTTCTCAACAGACAACCCCATCAACCTCTCAGACCATTATGAAGTACCTGCAGTAGTAATGAAGGGACCAAATTTGGGAAGATGGCTCACAAACCACATATACAACAAAGGCACGCAACAAGATACGTTCTTTCCTCTTCTGTTCTCATTCTTGTAGTGCACAAAATGATAGACGTCACCTAGCAGTGTAGGTATAGGATTCCCTGAAGCAAAGATATGGAATGCATCCAAATCTAAAAAATCTGGAATGTTAGGAAATAGCATGATACCATAGATATAGAGTGCTAGGATAGCATTAAAAACCACCCAAAACCATCTTTGGCAAACTGTTGAGCTTTCTCCACCATAAAAGATAAAGGGAAACCATGCATTCCACTCCTCTTAGCCAAATGCCCCTTCAGCTCAGAAACATCCAGATGCAAAGCAGCAACAAGCTTAGCCAGATCAGGCTCATCTTTGGTGTGATAGAATGGCATCTGATCAAGAATAGACACTCTCAATAACACAGAGAAATACTCTAAGGTAGGCGCCAGAATATAACCAGGAAAAGTAAAGCACCTCAACTGTGGGTCATAGAACTGCAAGAGAGAATAAAGACCATTCAACTCATATACTGATGGCTTGCAGACAACACTCAGAAGCTTCCCATAGGATTCCTTGAAGTCTTCCATCACTTTCCTGTCAGCCACAGAAATCAAACCCAGCAGAGATCTGATGTTAGGTGTTGGAAACTTGTATACCACTGTCTTCCTCAGGCTAGGCTCCATGTCAGAGAAATAAGAACACTAGAATCAAAGGGAAATGTACACCTGTAGGATAAATACATGTTAATGAATATGCAATATGAAAATGCAAATGCAAATGCAAACAAGGGATCAAGACTGATGTGTTGTTGATTGAGAAGAACCAGTGCTCCGCTTTGACAAGAACATAACACTGATAATTAGGACCCACTGTATCAAGATCAAAAGTTCGCATCGACAAGAAAACCGGGTAGGTTGGAGGTAAAGGCTTCCTGCATAACCCTCCCAACTCACAGGTATGAACCTATCCCTGATAAGGTACGACATCCTATGCAGTCATCAGCGTCAGAGACTTTCGAGAAACGATGATACGCTCACCATTTCTGGTTTGGCATCATAGTCTAACAAAGCGGCCTCACTTAGCTGACTTCCAAATGACTGGTTCCCAGAGTCGACAATCCTCAGAGACAAAATCCCCTCGAGCCCAAAGGGCCAGAAAAGAAGTCATCCAAGAGAAACTCGTCTGAGCGCGAATTTCGTGGGAACTAGTGCATGCCAAACATACAGGTTCACCACTACTTTCCACTTCTAATGCTATGTTTGTACTCAAGCCTGGGTTTTGGCTTATCTCTCAATAGAACATTTCCCCCCCAACAGCACAGCAAAACTAATATACACAATGTTGAAAGTAAATGCAGGAAAATAAAGTACAACACATATATACACACCCAAAATAAACAACCAAGCTAGGATTGACTCTCATAGGGATGGGGAAAATCCCCAGCAGATTCGCCAGCTGTCGCGTTGCTGCGAAGAGGGGCCGCCAAAAACAGAAGAGTCAACATCGTTTATTATTTATCCCAAAAGAGGAAAAGGAAACGATCAGAGAAAACCTAACGAAAACGAGAGAAGACAGGTCATCGTAACCATATCTCGGGTTCGGGAGTTGGTTACGCAAAGGGAAGGTGTTAACACCCCTTACGTCCCTCGTACTCGACGGGATCCACGCTTGTTATCTATCTAAAAGGGTGCTTACTATCTAAGCTATGGCTCAGGGACAAAAGAAAAGAAAAGAGACTCGATAGAGCATCGCCAGTCTATGCCTACGTATTCCCTCATGCAATGGGAAAGTCAGAGTCAACGTAGTTCAGCTAACTACGGATGAAAGTGGGGAAGGTTGCTCGCTAAGACATCTCCGTCTTGTGCCTACGTATTCTCGTCTGGTACGAGAAATCAGAGCAAACGTAGTTCAAGCTAACAAGACCACAGGTTGGTTCAAGTGTTTTAGACCCGAGTAGGGTTAAACCTTAGTTATAGCAGTTACGTGTATGCAGCTCGACCATTGGAGACTTAGGCGTTACCTGTTTGCGGTAGAACCAAGAGTTAACAACACTCTCTTTATGAAAAAGGTTTTCCAAATTAAGATCCGGAAGGATGAAAAAGTTTTGAAGTTTGTTTTTGTGTTTATTTAGAGAAGAAGTGCATTGATTATTATTTGTAATTCATGTTGCACTAAAGACTATGACTTAGGAGCGAATGCGTCGCATATCATCCAAAGGAAATACGCTAAACACTCTAGACAATTGAGAGGAGGCCCCCCAATCACCATTTCCCAAGTACTTAAGGCTCGTAACGTACAATAATCCTTAACCTTTATTAGATGTTTTGAGAAAGTTTGAAGATGGGAAGAGAGAGACACTTTAAAGGGAGACTAAGACTCAACCTAATGTTCTCATACAAAGTGCACCTATGATTCGGATAAAAGGGAATGCTACCTAACATTATCATGCATGGATTCAAGTCTAAGGTCTATCACAATCTCACTTAAACAAGAGAAATTAGAGGTCCTATGGGAACATGGCAAAGAAGAAAGAAGAAGAAGAAGAAGGCATAAGAAAATGCAAGTATGCAAACATGTAATGCATAATTAGAATGGAATTTAGGGAGGAAAAAAGTGTGGGGTAGTAGCCTCCACAAGCACATCTCAACCTCAAGCATGCATATGAGAAGATGCAAGAACAAATAAGAAAGAATGCACACAAAAGAAATCAAGCAAGAAAGCATACAAAAGTCCTCAAAAGAATCATCATTCATGACATGTTCAAAGTACCTTCAAAGGAGGGACCAAACCATCTCAAATGATACTCAAGGATCCTTGGACAGAAGTGGGGATGATAGAAGAGAATGCATAAATCAAGAAGCAAACACACCAAAAGGGATTACAAGAATAGGCATGGAGAAAGACCTAAGTCTTAAACACACTCAACATTTGAAGTTCAAATGGAAAGCCTAAAAGAATGCAACTCAAGCACAAGAAGCAAGTAAGTGTATGACCTATAAATTTACAACCAGCAAGTTCAACATGTTAACAATATGAATCAAGAAGAGTTGAGAGCTTAAAGGATCCATAGAAGTCATTTCCCATTCAAAGTAGGTCAAGTGCTTGTATGAACCTCCCTTAGAAGTAACTTGACTTGCAAGTTACCTCAAAAATAGGAAAAAGGCTCAAAAATAACCAAATAAAATCTCAAAAGCTCGTCAAAGAGTTAGAAACCATAGGACAAAAGATCACAACTAAAGTCACTTCAAAGCATCATCAAAGAATTTTATTCACAAGGATACTCCACTTTGAAGGAGGGTTGTCGAGGGTCAACAAAAATGAAGTCAAAGTCAAACAAAAAAGAACTAAACCAAGTCCAAAATCATCCTATGAGACTACTCAATTCATCATTCACATGAGAAAAAAGTCTCAATCATTGGAGAAAAATATTGCTCTACAAACAAGGCAAGAATACAAAAGAACCATTAAAAGATCAAATAAAAACACCTCCAAATATTAATTCCATTTTTAATTGAAAAATGAAGGAAAATAAAAATAAAAATTATCAAAAATTATTTAACACCCTAAAGTGTCCTAAAAATATATTTGGGGAATTTTATAATATTTGGAAGTATTTTAAATGATTTAAAATGAAAACAGAAATCAAATAAAATAAAAAACAAATAAAATCAAGTGGCGTGGCAAATAGAAATTTCTGCAGTTCAAAAATCTGGGCTGGACTGAGAGGGGTGCAATTAGCGAACCAAGCCCAACCCATTTCACTAAGTGAAACGACGCGTTTCACTAATTGACATGGCATGGTCAATTTCCACGCAGGATGATCAGCAAGCTCTCAGCCACATATCTGGTCAGGTCAAAAGGTCAAACACACGCGTGGCAAGCCAACTCAGCTCGCCTGAAGAAAAACCAGACGCCGGAGCAACAGTTCTTTGGTCGTCTTCTCCGGTAAAGCAATCAGAGTTGAAGATCTAAAGCTCAACCAAACAACATGAAATCTTATACCAATCGAAAGAGGAACTCATGTAGATCATAGATTCAAGCTCGAAATTCATTAATCATGCATATAATGAGTGATTTAAACGGTTGAAAAATCAAGCTCAAAACTGAAATTGCCATAAACAAATCAATAAACTATCCAGAATTTGCTTACAGGTGTAGGTCTTCAGATTGCAACAAAAATGGTGATGATTCAATGCATATTATGAGAGAATTTTGGAAAAGAAGAATACCTAACTGACCTAACGGAGTCTCTCCGTTAGCGCGAGAGTGTAAGATCGAATCTTTAAATCGGCTTTTCCTACAGAATATCTTTGAGACCTTTTTTAACACCCGGGATCTACGAAGTCCCTTAGGAGCACATAGATGATTCTTCGGACTCGTTTCTTTATCTTTTTCAAATCCCGTTATAATTGAGCTCTTATTACCGCAAGAAAAATCAAGCCTTAGCTTTGCACCGCAACAATTGATCACTCTAGGTTGATTATTAGTCTTTGTGGGTTTGACAATCTCTTAAAACTACGCGATAAACTGTATAATTGTAGTAGTAATCCGACCAATACACAAAGTCGCGATCAAGTTTTTGGCGCCGTTGCCGGGGACTAATTTAGTCAACATTGTGATAATTCAGTTGCACAGTATAGACTAAGGCAATTTATGTTATTTTCCTTTTTGATTAGTCGATTGTATGCCAGACACTCACTCACGAGGTGAAGAGTTGGAACAACCAATCAACGATATCGAACGTTACACACTTCTGAGACGCCGAATCAACGATTTCCTTCGGAGATATAACATCTCAGAACCCATTATTCCTTATTCAGACTCGGAAACCGAATCAGAACCAAAATGAAACATGGCCGAAGGACCGAGAGACCGTCCTCTAAAGTATTACGTTGTTCCATCACAAGAGCCACACAACAGCATTGCTGCCCCATCTATTAACCGTAACGATTTCGAGCTAAAACCTTCTCTAATTTTAGCAGTTCAACAAAACCGATTCTCAGGTAATGCTACGGGTGACCCGAACCTTCATTTGTCAATATTTGTGCAATATGCTGACACTGTAAAAGCCAATGGAGTCAGTCAAGAAACATTAAGACTAAGACTTTTTCTATTCTCATTGAGGGATAAAACTAGAGCTTGGCTACAGTCTCTACCATCCTATTGGTGATGACATGGGACGAGTTGAAGAAAGTCTTCTTGGCCAGATATTTCCCACAAAGCAAGACAGTTATGCTGAGAGCTCAATTCAATGGATTTAAGCAAAAAGTCAATTAATTCTTATTCGATGCTTGGGAGAGATACAAGGACATGTTGAGGATGTGTCCACACCATGGACTTAAAGAATGGATGATAATACATACCTTTTATGGCGGGCTGTTGTACAACACCAAAATGAACCTGTGTGCAGCCGCAGGAGGTGCTCTAATGGATAAACCGTATGCATAAGCTTATGAACTCATCGAGACTATGGCTCAAAACCATTTGCAATGAGGAGGTGAACACGCAGGTGTAGAGAGACCAACTCCAAAATGGGGAATGCACGAAGTCAACGGTATAGACCGAGTCAATGCTAAAGTGGACGCACTTGCTCAACAGATCGAACGTTTAGCAATAGTGTAACACCCCGTTCCACAAAATAAAATAAATGCAATTAATATAAACAACTATCAGAGTTTCACACCACAAAATGGGATGTCATAGAATTAATCCAACAAAACATTTTCCATTAAATGATTTTCAACAAATACAACACAGCGGAAATTCATCATCATGTATATATATATATATATATATATATATATATATATATATATATATATATATATATATATATATATATATATATATATATATATATATATATATATATATATATATATATATATCATCGTATACATGTCATATACATCATCCTCGGCCACTGCCCAAAATATACAAAACATTTCACCCAAAAGATTCATCAAACACGATACGCCACAGGGGCACACAAAATCATCATATAACAAAGTAACTCCCCAAGGCCCCGGTGTTACGTATCAGAGCATGCTAGCTACGCACCTGGATTATCTATACTTCCGAAGAAGCACTGACCACAACAAAGCAAAGGGGTGAGAAATCACGATCAAAATATAACGATAATAATGTACATGAATAGAAGGCAGTAAATCACCCCATTATCATTCACATACATCTACCCGGTCCCATTGTCCCACACAACCATAACATATAAAAATAATGCAACACATGTAACTCAACCCATGTTATGCGGTACCGACTCAACAATAGCAACGATGGACACCTGGCCATCAACCTTCCCGAAGGAACACATTATCATCACCGATGGGCACCAGGCCATCACCCTCCACACAGGAGCACATCACAATAGGATAGATCACTTACGCTCCCCCGAGACAGGATCTATCCCTCACAATCACCGATGGGCACGAGGCCATCACCCTCCACACAGGAGCACAATATCACTACCGATGGGCACCAGGCCATCACCCTCCACACAGGAACACATCATCACACCATGTTATGCATAACCCCAATGCACAACACACAACAACAGATACACTAAGCGTACACAATTCCACTGATCACATTTCATCACACATCATATATACATACATATATATATATATATATATATATATATATATATATATATATATATATATATATATATATATATATACATATATATATATATACATATATATATATATACATATATATATATATATATATACATATATATATATATATATACATATATATATATATATATATATATATATACATATATATATATATGTACATATATATATATATACATATATATATATATATATATATATGTATATATATATATATGTATATATATATATATATATATATATATATATATATATATATATATATATATATATATATATATATATATATATATATATATATATATATATATATCACACTATACCCCATTCATACGCAATCATGTACACCAAATTCAATCATTCTAATTGAACAATATCAAGAAAATCATATTCGACACCATACATACACTTCCCACAGCTCAATACCAATGTCCTACTCGACCACGACCAACAAATATCCGACAATCACGAGAGAACCGAACAGCACAGCTCAAAACACAACATTCTCTCACGCTCGCTGGCACATTCGCCTGGCGAATGCTCGCTGAAGCCTGCCCGACAAAACCCCTAGCGAAGCCAGACAGAGGCTACTGGCAACACTTGCTGCTCAGTTCGCCTGGCGAAGCCTTAGCGAAGGCTCGCCCCCTCATTCGCCCAGCGAATACCTGCGATTTCAGAAAAATAATACCACAGCTCAGAGTCGGCAAACACTCCGAACTCCACCGATTTTATTCCAAACCAAACCCCATCATACTATCATTATTCCACAGCCTAACTACCACATCTACCCTCAATTTAAACCGATTAAATGTCAGCTCTACGCGTTTACTCAGTTTTGTCATAACTTCGAACTATCTGAAATCCCCAATCGAGCAAACAAACACATGCAATGAATTCAAGTATATCAGCATCAAACCCAGAATCATAACATCACATAAAACATAATCATCAACCTATAGGATTAAGGGAAATCCCCTTCTACCTAATATTCATGCATTTACCGAAATTTAATCGATTCTTCCCCCCCCCCCCCCCCCCCCCCCCCCCGCTTACCTCAAATATGCAGCTTTGATGAAGAATCTTCAAGAATTCCACAACCAAGTTCCTCTTGATCGTCTCTCAAGCTTGCTCTTCACTTGCTAGTCCGTGTTCTTCTTCCTCTTCCTCTCACGATCGTGTTCTCCTCTTTCTCAATTTCTTCCAAATGCCACTATTGCCCTCAATACCCCAAAATAATTTCAATTAATATAAATCCTCCTTTTCTTTTTAATTTCCAAAACATTAATAATATTTCCTCATTTCTTAATTCCAAATTAATATTAAAACCTCATAATAATAATAATAATAATAATAATAATAATAATAATAATAATACTAATATCAATATTAATATTGATTATTAATTATTATCATTATCGATTATATAATATTAATACTATGCTCCTTATTCCTCAATAACGTTTCCACACAGGGCATGCCGATAATAAAATAACACGGGAAAACTTAAATAATTAAAATGGGCGTCACAACTCTTCCCCACTTTAATTATTGTCGTCCTCGAAAATACCTGATGGAAACAATTCTAGATATGCTTCTCGCATCCTGCTTTCCAATTCCCAGGTCACACTGCCTCCTACAGCACCTCCCCAAGCTACTCTCACCAAAGGTATCTCTTTCCCTCTGAGTCGCTTCATCTTGCGATCCTCGATCCTCAACGGCGTCGTCTCAATAATGAGATTCTCCCGGACTTGCACTTCATCTCTCTGAATCACATGAGACGGATCCGCGACATACTTCCGAAGTTGCGACACATGAAACACGTCATGTAAATTCGAAAGCTCCGGTGGCAATGCCACCCTATAAGCCACAGCGCCAAGTCTCTGCAAAAATTGATATGGCCCAATAAACTTCGGATCCAGTTTCTTGGATTTCAATGCATGACCTACACTCGTCACTGGGTTCACCCTCAGGAACAAGTGATCACCTTCACTAAATTCCAACTCTTTCCTCCAGTTATCATGATAACTCTTCTGCCTATCTTGAGGTACTTTCATCTTCTCATGGATCATCTGAGCTGTCTCAGTAGTCTGCTGCACAACCTCTAGCCATAAAACCACATTCTCACCCGACTCATACCAACACAAAGGCGTTCTGCATCTCCTACCATAAAGAGCCTCAAATGGTGCCATCCCGATACTGGAATGGTAACTGTTGTTATACGTGAACTCAATCAATGGAAAATGAGTATCCCACGCACCACCTTTTTCCAACAAACAAGCCCGCAACAAATCCTCCAAAGTCTGAATAGTTCTCTCTGACTGACCATCAGTATGTGGATGATAGGCTGAACTCAACTTCAACTTAGTACCCAAAGCTTCTTGCAAACTCTTCCAAAATTCTGACGTAAACCTCGGATCTCTATCCGACATAATACTCGATGGCACACCATGCAGCTTCACAATCACCCGAATATAAATATCCGCCAGCTTTTCCAACGGGAAACTTATATTAACCGGCACAAAATGTGCAAACTTCGTAAGCCGATCCACAATTACCCAAATGGCATCAAATCCTCTCGCCGTGCTCGACAAACCTGTAACAAAATCCATGGATATACAATCCCACTTCCAAACCGGAATTTCCGACGGTTGCATCAAACCAGATGACTTATGATGTTCCACTTTTGATTTCTGACATGTCAAAGAAGCATAAACGAAACGAGCGATATCTCTTTTCATGCCAGCCCACCAAAATAACTTTTTCAAATCATGATACATCTTCGTAGCTCCTGGATGAATGCTCAAATCACTACGATGTCCTTCACTCAGAATGGACTTCTTCAACTCATCATTATTCAGCACACAAATCCTACCTCGGAACCTCAACATACCCGAATCATCCAACTTGAAATCACTATCGGAGTCTCTTCCCACTCCAGACATCACATCCACTAGCTTCACGTCAAGCTTCTGACCTTCTCTGATCATATCCAAGAAATTATTGTTCACTTGCAACTTGCCCAACATTACGCAATCTGCCGAAGTTTCACAAACCATGCTCAAATCTCTGAACTGTTCAATAAGCTCCATCTCTTTCACCATCATAGCTGACATATGAATCGCCTTCCTGCTCAAGGCATCAGCTACCACATTAGCCTTTCCCGGGTGATAACTTAGGCTAAAATCATAATCCTTCAAGAACTCTAACCATCTTCTTTGCCTCATATTCAGCTCTTTCTGATCAAACTGATACTTCAGACTTTTATGATTGCTGAACACTTCAAACCTTGAACCATACAAATAGTGTCTCCAGATCTTTAACACAAAAACCACTGTAGCTAACTCAAGATCATGAGTAGGATAATTCCGCTCATGCACCCTCAGTTGCAGCGAAGCGTACGCCACCACTTTACCATTCTGCATAAGAACTCCGCCTAAACCCATCTTAGATGCATCACAAAACACCAAAAATAGTTCACTCGGAGTCGGTAACACTAATACCGGTGTCGTAGTCAACCTCTTCTTCAATTCCATAAAACTCTCTTCACAAGCGGCATCCCACACAAAAACTTGATTCTTCCTCGTCAACTGAGTCAACGGCAAAGCCAAAGTAGAAAACCCTTCAATGAACCTTCGATAGTACCCTGCCAGACCCAAAAAGCTTCTAACCTCCGTCACTGTCTTTGGCGGTTCCCACTGCAACACCGCACTCACCTTTGACGGATCTACCGATATACCATCACCAGAAATAACATGCCCCAAGAAACTCACCGTCTTCAACCAGAACTCACACTTTGACAGTTTCGCAAACAGCTTATTATCCTTCAACACTTGCAAAGCAATTCTAAAATGTCCTACATGCTCTTCCTCAGAATTCGAATAAATCAGGATATCATGAATGAATACAACAACGAACTGATCCAAATAAGAATGGAAGATTCGATTCATATACTCCATGAACACTCCTGGCGCATTCGACACTCTGAAAGGCATTACCGCATACTCGTAATGTCTGTATCGAGTTCTAAACACCGTCTTCTGAATATCACCTTCCTTTACTCTAATCTGATGGTAACCCGATCTCAAATCAATCTTACTGAACACACGAGCTCCCACCAACTGATCCATCAAATCATCAATCCTTGTGAGAGGATATTTATTCTTGACGGTCACTTTGTTCAACTGACGGTAATCGATGCACAACTGCATGCTACCATCCTTTTTCTTCACTAACAACACTGGAGCTCCCCACGGTGACACACTTGGCCTGATAAACTTCCTATCCAACAACTCTCCAATCTGAGACTTCAATTCAGCCAATTCCACTGCTGACATCCTGTACGGAGCCATAGAAATAGGCCTCGTACCAGGAACAAGATCAATGCTAAACTCAACTTCTCTCTTCGGAGGTAACTCTGTAATGTCATCAAGGAACACTTTAGGAAATTCATTCACCACTGCCAACTCTTCCAATGACGCTTTTCCATCAACAGTTAATGATACAAATAACGCAAACATTTTGGCTTCATTCTCCAACAAGATCCTCAATTTCTTACTAGACAAGGAATCTACCAATGCTTCCTCTTCTGGAGTCATAAACAACAACACCTTCCGAAAACAATCAATATACACTCGGTTGAACTCCAACCAGTTCATACCCAGAATAACATCCAACTTACCAAGAGGCAAGCAAATCACATCCACACTAAAATCTCTACCAAAAATAGTCAGCGGACACTTCAAACACACCAAAGAAGTAGTCATTGAACCAATAGAGGTAGTCTCAATAGTCATCCGCCGCTCAAGAGAACTCGGCACCAAACCTAACCTCTTCACACAATCCACGGAAATGAACGAGTGGGTAGCACCCATATCAATCATAGCAGACAAAGCAACATTATTGATGAAATAAGTACCTTGGATAGAACGATCGTCACTAGCAGCTTGAGTCCCCACCACCGCAAACACTTTGCCACTGGTCTGAGGCACCTGAGCTGGCTTCGGCTTCTGACAATGCATACTGATGTGTCCCTTCTCACCATAGCTGTAACAAGTAGGCATACCAGTCCGACAATCAGCCATCACATGACCCGGCTTACCACACTTGAAGAACTTCTTCACTTCATGAAAATAATCATCAGCACGATGACCCATGCCACCGTACCGGAAACACTTCCCACCAGTAGACGCTCTTCTTTCTCTGGGCTTCTTATCTGCAACAGCCTTAAACTTCCCCTTATCAGTAGGAACACTGTAAGGAGTACCACCGAACCTTTGCTTACTCTTACGATCATTTGCAGCCTTGTAATGCGCAATCCTCGCCCGATTATCATTATCATAAATCTTGCTTCTGCTTATCAGCTCAGGATAATCCCTGATCTTCTGACAAGCTATTCCCATCTTCACTTCCGGACGCAGCCCATTCTCAAACTTCAAACACTTGGAGGTCATCGCTCCATCAGTATTGTAATGGGGATAATACTGCACCAACTCTTCAAACTTAGCCGCATACTCGGCCACAGTCATGTTGCCCTGCTTCTGTTCCAGAAACTCAATCTCTTTAGCACTTCGAATATCCCCGGAAAATACTTCTCTAGAAAACCAGTGCGAACAACATCCCAAGTAATTGGAGTTCCTGCAGTCTCCCACCTCTGGCGACTGTTGTCCCACCATGCTTTAGCTTCTCCCTCTAACATGTGAGTGTCGAACCTCACCTTCTGCTCATCACTGCAACCCATGGTTCTGAAAATCTTCTTTATCGCCTTAAGCCACTTCTGCACCGCTTCAGGGTCCAAAATTCCTCCTTGGAACGTCGGCGACTTGTTGCTCTGAAACTGTGCCAAATCCCTGAATTGCGCACCCGCAACGTGGTTCTGATTAGCAACCACTTGCGCCATCGCTTGCATAGCTGCATCCTGTCGCTACTGCGAAAATCGGCGCCGGCTGAACAGAAGAGTCGCCACCGTGCGTTATTTATCCCACAGGAGGGAAAGGAAACGCTCAGAGTAAACCTCGCAAAAAAACGGGAAAGGTATGGTCATCGCAACCAAAACCTGGATTCGGGAGTTGGTTACGCAAGGGGAAGGTATTAGCACCCCTCACGTCCGTCGTACTCGACGGGATCCACGCTTGTTTTCGGGTATGGATTGTTATTCTATCTACTCTACAAGTCAGGGGTTAAAAAGAAAATAAAATGACTCGGCAAAGTATCGTACTTTATGCCTACGTATTCCCGTCTGGAACGAGAAATCAGAGTCAACGTAGTTCGCCTACCTACGGGAAAGGAGGGGAAGGTTTCTCGCTAGGATATCACATCCTATGCCTACGTACTTTCATACAGCATGAAAGATCAGAGCAAACGTAGTTCGGGCCACGTATGATACAAGTCTGTTTTGATTTGTTTTTATTCCTTCTGAAAAAGGGTTTTCCTGATTAACAGTCCCAACGGACAAAAAATGACGTTTTGATGAGTTCACATTCTTTTACGGCAGAAGTGTCTTTTATTGTGTTTGAAATATTTATTGTGTTTTTCTGTTTGTTTGTGAGAAAGAAGAGACAGAACTCTAACCTACGGTTGCGAAGGGAATCAAACTATCCTAATGTTATCATGCATGGGTTAAGACCTAATGTCTATCATGCTCCTCTCTTGCGCAGAGAGAAACAGAGATCCTAAGGGAATAGACGGAAACAGAAACAGAAGCAAATATATACAGTAAAGCAGTAAAATGCATGGATGCAGCAATACAAGCGAGGCAAGGGAGTCCCACTCAACCTCGAACCTAGAAAACAATAGGCAAAAGTGAACAGAATTCACTTTCAACCTAACAGGTTAAACAGCAAACAATACAGTCAGGGAAAACCAATCAATACATCAAGAAATAAAACAACAAAAATAAACAGCCACAACAGCTCTTCATCAACATCTGTCTTCAAGTCATCTCCAAACAGCTACCAGCTTCAAGCAAGCCTCAATCTCCATCTCCACAGCCTTCAAACAAGGTCTTGATCATCAGTCTTCCATCTGCAATGGCTTTTCTTCAATTCACAATCCCCAAGATGAATATCAGTCAACAAGATGAAATGAATGTTAAACAGTAAATTGCCTACCAAGGGTGGCTCATTAACTGTTAACATTATACAGACAATTTTCCCTCAAAAGTTATATCTTTCAAATACATTCACTAATCCTTCCAAAGGAAGGATGTGGATATTTGAAAGAGACTTTGAATCATAGAGAAAGAATGGAGGCAGACAAAGCCTTCCATGTTTGTGAATCAAGCTTTCTATTCTAGAGCTCTGCCTGGCTCCTAAACCCTATACTCCTCAACAGCTGCCAGCAAAATGCTCTCCTCATCAACTCTGGAAGTTGGTCTTCAATCTCTCTGATCTCCATTGGCCTTCATCATCACAGGTCTTCAGCTCTCCCAATCCCCAAGCAAACCCAATACCCCACACAGACAAATGAAATAACCCTAGAGAGGGCACACCACACAGTCAAGCAAATACAGACAGTATATTAATAGTAATAGTTGAATAGGGGAAACCTAGCAATTTCTAAGGGATCTACTATCTACCCATAATCCCTATAGTCCCATACCCCAAAGATTCAAACTACAATTCCTAAGGGAAATGATTTAATTCACCTATGTTATCTCCTAAACCCTAGTTTTGGTTCTTCTAATCACACCTAAACAAATCACCTAAAATTAAATCCTAAAATCATGAATTAAATTTTATATACAAGCTAAAGGTCTAAGCTAGTCAACCTAAAAAGAATGGATCAAAAATGTTAAAGCATCTAATCAAACCAAAATTATCAACATCATGCATTAAACTAAACATCTTAAAAAGCTATTTAAAAGAAAAATATACTAAAAATATGAAAATAAAATGAAGTGTTAATTTTTTTATGTGATAATTTTCTTGACAAAAATGTGAAAAAGATGCAAAAACAACCAATGGAAAATATACAATTTTCTATTTGTTATGAATTTTTGAAGAATTAAAAGAAATTGAAAGAAATTAATATGGAATTAATTGGTTAGGGGTGCATCTAGTAATTAAAATCAGTTAAAATATGATAATGGGCCCAGACTGGGGGGCGCGCATAGCAAGCGCGTCTGGGCCCAGTGCACAGAAAACACAACCAAAAAAAAAATAAAAAGAGAGAAACGGTGTAAACAGCAAGATTTTCAGTTCAAATTGGTTTTGGGCCTGCGAATGGGGGTGTAAAAAGCACTGGATCACTGAGCCCATCAGAACGAATAAATGAAACGGTGCGTAGCACCTTTGGGATTTCCCTCCGTTTTTCAGTTTTAAACCATGGCCATTGGATCCTGATTTGAGTCCAAGTCAACCTGATCATCCAACGACATCCAGTCATCGTCCACCTCTAGAAACCCTAGGTTCTGAAATAACCTCCCCATGCACGAACTTTCAACAGCTCTGTTCTCCCTCAATCTTCCACGAAATCACACGATATAAAAACCAAAAGTGACCTATTCTCTTCCCTCTACACAGCCATGGCAATAGCTTCTTCTAAAACTCACTCAAACTTCAAACCCGATAGGTATAGTATTCTGATTCCACCATTTTCACCTGAGATCAATCCTGCCAAACCTTGCTAATCTTTACCCTAGCATGATCTACATCTTTCACTGATCATTTTAAGCTATATATCCAGGATTGTAGTGCAATATTCTATGAGTTCTAAACCCTAACAGATTTGGTACACCATTAACAACCTCCATGAAACCTTCTCAAACTCACCAGGATCAATCATCTAACCTAACCTAACAACTCTAACCTAATAAATCTCTAACATGCTAACTAAATCAAGCAGTTCGAATGGATTACCAACCTGGTGTAAATGATGAAAACAGTTGCTGAATTCTTCAAATCCAATGCTTTCAATGCTCTGAACTTGATCCACACACTCAATTCTTTGTTCTGTATGCAAAGATTCTTGTTCAATCCTCTTGAATCTAGCAATCCCAAAGTTCTTGCTTCTTGAATGATTCACTTGAACAACACGAGTTCTTCTTCAATTCTACCAAATTCTGATGGAAATGTGATCTATGAAAGATGTTGATGATGATCAAATCAAGAAATTTGGAAATTGATGGACATTTGATGAAGTTTGAGAGGGTTTTGCCAATTGGAAGATTGAAGTGTAACTTGGTATTATGAGCAAAATGAATCACCAACCATGGCATGAAGCCTCTCAATGCAATATATAGATGACAATAGAAAGTCCTAGAACCTTGGAGAAACTTCCCATGCACACTTTCCTTGCATTATGGATTATGTAACTTCCTTTGTAAGTAACCAAGCATAACTTCTAAATCTTGAACCAAACTCAAAAATCCACTTTTGCCAATGTTCTTAAAACATTTTTTCCAATCAAAATGACCTATAATTTCATCCCATTTGGCCAAATTATGAAAAATCTCCATTTTAGGTCATTTTTTATTCATTAAATTCACCAATTTTGAAACCTTGAGCTATGAGCCTTTCCAAACTTCCATGGTCACTTTTCTAGACTCAAAATGTCATTTGGAGCAAGTTTGATGCTGTAAAGTTTTTCATTTGAAGCTTCCTTGTATGAGTTTTGGGCATAGGCTTGAAATGACCTATAATTCTCAGATGACCAAAATACCCTTTGCTTGCCAAGACCATATGTAGAGTTCCACAAATCATATGAAGGCATACCATACCATTCTAGAAAGCTAAGACAATGAGAAACAATTCTTATGTTGACCAGAAATTCATTTGAAATCTCCTGGAGGGGTAAATGTTTCTTGGAAGACAAGTAACTTTCACAGATAAAATTTCAGATACCTCAGATGACCTGTAACTTGCAAGGACCATAACTTGAGTTCTATAAATCTCCTTGATGTCTTCCACCACTAAAATTAAAGGTCTTGAGATCCTCTACAAGTTTCATGTTGAGCAAGGATCCATTTGAAGCTTGCATTTTGACTTATCTTGCTTGGAAGTTTGACCTAAACTAGGGGATTTTACACAGAAACCCTAATTTAGAAACTTCTCTTCTTCTTGATTTCTCTTGATTTCTTCTTGGAAAATTACCATATCCTTCTCTATATGTCAAATGATGAACCCCACATCTCTCAAATAGGCCTTGATGCCTTTCAATCAATCATTTGACCTAGGGTTGACCCAGAGTTGACCCAGATGAAACCCTAGTTGACTGCCTTCAACTGCAACTCTTGTGATCATATCAATGACTTGCCTCCTTCTCCAAATGACTTTCTAAGTCTTCCATGATGTATACATACTCTCCATGCTCAATCCACAACTCACAACTTCTTTGATGATCTTCAGATACCCTCAGGTAGGAGATAGATGCACTGCTTGATCCACTGACTTCTTTAGCTTTCCAATTCTTTCTGATGACTTGGATATGCTTGAATTTGAATAATAACCTCTTGATAGGCTCATAGAGATGAGAATAGTACTTGGTCCCCTATTGGATGATTTGCTATGCTATGATATGCAGATGATTAGACTATGTACATGACTCTATGTGCAAATGCTAATGCAATTGAAACATAAACCAAGTGAAATAGGTTGAGCAAATTTTAGGGTGCAACAACTGCCCCTATTCAAGCGACTTGGACCCGATTGGGTGAAGAGCGAATGGCCTTCAAACATTCGCGGTACGAGACGGTTGAATACTAAGAACCCGGAAATTTGCCAACCGCAGAAATAAACTGCACCACTGCTCGGGGAACGACATTCATCAACTGAATCTGACTGTTACGGCAACCCACTGATCTCTTTGCGATCGTGGTGGGGATTATTTTCATCAGCCTGAAAAAGATTCTATCATCGTAGGGATAGAACTTTGCTGGTCCACGTTAGGACGCCTGTTTCGTCAACACGAAGAAATCTCAACTAAAACTTGTCCACGTCAGGACTCCACCTGCTGTCAACACGGAAAAATCTCGGCGACTTCGCTGGGGATGACTCGTCTGCTTTTCATCAGGAACGAGGGGATTCTATCAACATAGGGATACATTGTCCACGTTAGGACTAGCGCATCTTGTCAGGAATAAATCTTCCACGTTAGGAATAACCTTTTCCACGTTAGGAATAACACCGTCCACGTTAGGACTAAGACTTCGTCTGGATCTGCCCACGTCAGGATTAAACTTTCTAGGTTATGAATACATCGTCCACGTTAGGACTCACCCTTCCACGTTAGGAATACACTTCTTTCCATCTTGTGAATAACATCTTTCCACGTAAGGAATGTATCTTTCCATATAAGGAATATAATCTTTCCACGTAAGGAATATAATCTTTCCATGTAAGGAATACTTCTTCTCTTCGTCCACGTCAGGGATACATCGTCCACGTTAGGACCCACCTTTCCAAGTAAGGAATATATCGCTTTTCCACGTAAGGAATCAACTTCGTTCCACGTAAGGGATCACATTTTCCACGTAAGGAATCAATCTTTCTTTCCACGTAAGGAAACCATCTTTTTTCCACGTAAGGAAACCATCTTTCCACGTAAGAAATACAATCTTTCCACGTAAGGAATACAAACTTTCCACGTAAGGAAACTATCTTTCCACGTAAGGAACCACAATCTTTCCACGTAAGGAAACATCTCTTCTTGATTTTTCCACGTAAGGACTCCAATCTCGTCTTGATTTGTCCACGTCAGGACTGCATTTCGTCTTGATTTGTCCACGTCAGGACTCACCTCTTGACTTGCTGAGGAAATAAAGTTTGTCCACGTCAGGACTCACGCACCTTCGACCCGCTGGGGAAATAAAATTCGTCCACGTCAGGACTCACATCTCGACCTGCTTGAAGAAATAAAACTTGTCCACGTCAGGACTCACGCTTCGTCTAGATTTGTCCACGTCAGGACTACATCGTCCACGTTAGGACTCATACCTTCGACCCGTTGGGGAAACAAAGCTTGTCCACGTTAGGACCCACACATCTTCGACCCGCTGGGGAAATAAAATTCGTCCATGTCAGGACTCCCGTATCACTAACACGAAAAAGATAAATCCGTCCACGTCAGGACTCGCGTATCTTGTCATCACGAGGAACTATAAACTTGTCCACGTTAGGACGCACATTTCACCATCACGAATAAAGATATATGCTGGAAATAAATTGTCCACGTCAGGACACCAACATGAAGAATAATCAACTTTGTCCACGTTAGGACTTCACATTCAATCAATACCAAGAAATCAAATCTGTCCACGTTAGGACTAGCACACCTCGTCAATGCGGGGAAATAAATCTGTCCACGTTAGGACGCCCACTTCTCTAGCACGAAGAAAGTCTGTCAATAAAATTTGTCCACGTCAGGACTCATTTCTCCATTGGTCCCAAACCACAAGCTTCTTAATACTGACGTGACAGCGACTTTGAGGCGGACTCTACTGGGGATATTTGGAAACCAAACTACCGGACGCCTGTTCTGATAATCGGCGGCCGCCTCTGAAATTCTGATTCCTGAAACCCTTTGATGACAAATAACTCTGCTTGGGGACAAGGAGAAATTCATCATGATAACCCTGTGGGGAATAATGCCAAAGCTGACACTTTCGTGGAATATCTCCCGTCGAGATCTTGAATGCTTGGTAATTCATTTGAGCAAGAGCTCTCTCCGCCTGCAATAGAACAACACTTGAACACAAACGGTTAGCCAACCTGGTTTACGTTTCAAAATGCATATGTTTGAAAATGACTTAATGCTCCATTCGACATGGAAATGCTACGTGCTTTTATTTGGTGGATGCAAGTATGATCCTATATGCCAATGCAAATGCAGACTCGAACTGCTGAGATACCGAAACTGCTCCAGCAAAATAAATGCTGAAGACAATGCCGACTCCGCTGGGGATAGCCAGGTGCTACAGAATTATTCCAGCAAAATAAATGCTGGAAGAATGAAGTCAACCCTGCTGGGGAATATACTCTTCTGGGGAATAGCAGATGCGCCCGGTATGATTGGACTTCTGCTGTGGAATGAACGGATATCACACGGTATTCTGACAAAATAAATGCCAGAGCACACAACCAACTCTGCCGGGGAGAGTCTTAATCTTCGAGTTCCACTGGGAGGAATGAAAACACTTGCTGAAAAGAGAACTCCACTGGGGATGGGATGATTCTCTTGGGGAAAATCAACTGACTCCGCTGGGGGAGAGTAAATGACCCTGCGGGGAAAGGTAAACTGCCTGAATACAGCTCACAAATATTAATCTTATGAGGCCAAACCACTCTGCTCGAGATGCACTGTCTGAACACAGCCTACAATCTTGGAATCGCCAAACTCTGCTGAGGATAAGCGACTTGACTGGAGAATGTCCTTTGGATAAGCTACGGCTAGCTGGGGAATTCGATCCTTCTTTGGTAAGGGACAATGCTATCTTAGAAGCACGACCTGCGTGGGGATCGAGTCTTTTGTTACGAGCTTTTGATCCATACTGCAATCTTTTGATCATCCACTTCATACGGTTATGAACCCTGCAACAACACAAACAAGACAAGACAAGTCTACGCAACCAAATCTATTCAGGTTAGCGTTAGTGTCATTACTTTCAGTTAATGCAAAGTTTTAGCAATTATTGGCAAGGGCCAGTGATGTTATACACATGCTAGTTTCATTAAACCTGGACGTTTATCATGCACAAAACAGTAAAGAGACAGCATCAAGTACTGAATAACATGCTTTATTGATTGGGCCCCTGAATGGGCAGAGTTTTTTACACGGGATGTAACTCCTGAAAAGAGGAAGCTACGCAAAACAAATATACAAGTATGCAAAAGAAGCATAAATATATTGACAAATTAAATTTGTATACATGTCGGCAACGGGATGCAGACGAACATCACGAACTGATCCTCCTATGACTTGCCCGACTTTAATGCTTTCCCGGTATTCACCCTTCCGAAGAGATTGTATCTGATAATCGACCCCTCAGGTATATTCTCCCGCACCCATGCTCCATGCAGTATCAAATTCGGACCACAGTCATTTGCTTTTCAAATCCCTAACTTTTGCGTGAACCGCCCTTTACGGGTTTTCAGCTCACCGGGATACCCCTTTTTGCCGAAGCCGCCCAGTGTAGGTTTTCAACTTCGCGGGTGTACATTTTTTCAATTTTATCCCTAATTTTTGCCCGAACCTTTCATTCTGTTTTTGGTTCGCCAGGATGCCCCATTTTTGCCTGGACTCTCTTTTTTCTGTCCAGCGGGTCAATTTCAAGCAAAGTATTTTTTAACTGCGTCCGAATTCACAGGAGACGTAAAGTCTTCACCGTCCATGGTGGACAACAATAAAGCTCCACCTGAAAAGACTTTTTGGACAACGTATGGCCCTTCGTAGTTGGGGGTCCACTTGCCCCTGTGATCTGCCTGCGGCGGGAGAATCCTTTTCAGCACAAGGTCGCCTGTCTGAAAGCTCCGAGGATGTATCTTCTTATCATACGCTTTCTTCATTCGGCTCTGGTACAAACGACCATATGCTAGAGAAGCTAGCCTCTTCTCATCCATTAAACTCAACTGGTTCAACCTGTCTTTCACCCATTCTGCCTCATCTAGTTGGACGTCTCGTAGCACTCTCAGAGAAGGAATCTCGACTTCCAGTGGTAACACTGCTTCCATTCCATATACTAACGAGAACGGGGTTGCCCCGGTTGATGTGCGTACCGTCGTACGATAACCGTGCAAAGCAAAGGGTAGCATCTCATGCCAATCCTTATAAGTCACCACCATCTTTTGAATGATCTTCTTTATATTCTTATTGGCCGCTTCAACAGCGCCATTCATCTTGGGTCGGTAAGGGGAGGAGTTGTGATGCTCGATCTTGAAATTCTGACAGAGCTCCTTCATCATTTTGTTGTTCAAGTTTGACCCGTTGTCAGTAATTATCCGCTCTGGGATCCCATATCTGCAAATGATATCTCTCTTGATGAATCTGGCTACCACCTGCTTAGTCACATTTGCGTAAGACGCTGCTTCCACCCACTTAGTGAAATAGTCGATTGCTACTAGAATGAATCAGTGCCCATTAGAAGCCGTCGGCTCGATCTTTCCAATCATATCGATTCGCCACATCGAGAATGGCCATGGCGATGACATCACATTCAAAGGACTCGGAGGCACATGGATCTTATCAGCATAGATTTGGCACTTGTGGCACTTCCTCGCAAACTTGAAACAATCAGTTTCCATAGTCAGCCAAAAATAACCTGCCCGCAGCAGCTTCCTCGTCATAGCATGCCCACCAGCATGTGTACCAAAGGTACCTTCATGTATTTCCTCCATGAGCAGCTTTGCCTCTTTTTCATCTACGCAACGCAACAGCACCAAATCGTGGTTTCTTCTGTATAAGACACCATCCGGATTTAGATAGAAATTACCCGCTAATCTCCTGAGAGTCTTCTGATCTTGACTGGATGCCCCAGCCGGATACTCTTTGTTCTTCAGGAAATTAAGGATATCAAAATACCACGGTTTATCGTCAGATGCTTCGTCAATAGCAAACACGAAGGCAGGTTTGTCAAGCCGAGAGATAATAATTTTGGGAGCCTCGTTCCAGAAGTTGACTTTGTACATGGAAGACAAAGTGGCCAGGGCGTCAGCCATTTGATTCTCCGCTCGTGGTACATGATGCAACTCAACCTTGTCAAAGAAAGGCAACAATCTCCTTGCATAGTTCATGTAATGTATTAAATTCGGCTGACGTGTCTCCCATTCCCCTTTGATCTGATTCACTACCAGAGCCGAGTCTCCGTATACGTCCAGATTTTTGATCCGCAAATCAATGGCTTCTTCAAGCCCCATAATACAAGCTTCGTATTCGGCTTCATTATTGGTAACTGAAAAGGTCAATCGAGCAGTAAACGGGATGTGCGACCCGTGTGGAGTAGTAATGATTGCCCCTATTTCGCTACCGTAAGCGTTCACAGCTCCGTCAAAGATCAACTTCCACTTGGAACCCAATTCTGGTCCTTCGTCTGGCAACGGCTCTTCACAATCTTTCATCTTTAGGTACATGATATCCTCGTTGTTGCACCCCAAAATTTGACCAACAATTATTTATTCATTGAGTGTTCGAAAGTTGATACCTTCATCAGAAAGTTCAAGAGATCCTCAGAGGAATTGGTTGAAACCAGGGTTGTGTGCTTCATAGCTTGAGAGTTGTGGGTGCTCCTCAGATGATTCTGAGACTTTGAGAATGGACTAGATGTTTTGAGAAAGCCTATGAGATGTCTTGATAGCCATCATGAAGCCCAGAGGGGTCATTATGCAAGAAGTCAGAAGATTCAACCATGAATGGTAGAATTAGGGTTTTGACTGGGTCAACCCTAGATCAGCTGAAGATTTGGAGAGGGTTGAGACCTAATCCATGGGCCATGAGATCATGAAATGATGCATAGAGGTGTTATAAAGATGATTCCTAGACCAACTCATCATGATTGAAGAGTTTGAGAAGTTTTGAGTTAGGGTTTCTGAGGATTGTCAGTGAAAAAACCCTAATTTGATCCCTATCTTCCAGGCAGTTTTAGCTCTAGATGTGATTGATATCTCATCTTCCCCACAAAATGAATGTTGTAGAGATTGTTATTAGCTTTAATTTGAGTGGTGGAAGTCCTTGATAGGAGTTGCAGAGCTCAAGTTATGGTTTTGACAAATTACAGGTCAGCTAAGGTGTGTGAATCTGGGTCCTTGAAAGTCACCCAACTTGCAGACAACTTTTGCCCTAGTAGGATGATTCCTATGATCTCTTGGTCAACATGGATGTTGAAGGGCATCTTTTTAGCTTTAATTTGAGTGGTAGAAGTTCTTTATAGGATTTGTGGAACTCAACTTATGGTTTGAACAAGACAGGGGTATTTTGGTCATTTGTCAGTTATAGGTCATTTTAAGCAAAGGCCATATCTCCTATTTCCAAGCCTCAAATGGAAAAACTCAAAACATGAAAGTTGTTCAAAATGGGAATTTAAGCCTAGAAAAGTGGTCATGAGTTATTGAAAAGGCCTAAAGCATGGATTTTTAAAAGTGGTTCAAATGGCTTGTAAATGGCTTATAAGTTGAATTTGAAAATTGGTTTGGGAGATCTATGAATCCAAAATGGGTCATCCAATATATCATTTTGATTGGAAACATCATTTTAAAAACAATGGTTCAGCCACAATTTTGGTTTGAGGGCTTAAAAATGAACTTACTTTGGAAATTCATTACTTGCATATTAAGGTACCATAGTAGAATGTAAGGGAAGTGCAAGGAATCAGCATGTGAGCTCATATTCTCTTCAATAACTCATGGAATGAGAATTTCAGAAGTGTTTAAGGAGGGATTAAAGGAGATATCATGAGATAGTAAAATGCCATAACATGAGATATACTTGAAGTTTCTAGAAGTCTCCAAGATCATTCCAAAAGCTTCTAGATCATTCCATCCATCCTCTATATATTGAAGTGAGTCCATTATTGCAAGGGGTTGGTGACTCTAGAGTGAAAAAGTGGAGAATTTCCTTGTAGCTTCAAGTGCAAGTAAGAAGACAATTGCTCATACAGCTGCAAATCAACTCATTCTTCTTCTCCATTCATGATCCTGTGAGCTTGGTGAGTGTATGCAAGGAGGTTCAGGGGCTCATCCATGGAGATTTGATGGTGTATCATTGAAGTTGCAAGAATCTATATCAGATTTGGACCTCATAATACAAGCTTTCTCCATCAAGTTTTTTGCATACAGAAAGATCTACCTATCACAAGGATCAGTTTTGAAGCATTGCAAGCCTTGAAGTGCAAGAATTCATAGCTGTTTCACCAAGAACTCAAGGTATGAAGTTCCACTCGAGCACTCCTATTTATGCCATGTTAGTGTATGTTTTTAGTTTAGAAATGCTAGGTTAGGATAATAGATCAAATACACAATCTGTTGTAACCATTAGTGAATGTTAGGGTTAGGGCAGTGAAAATGTCTTTATATAGAACTCTTGATTTAGGGCGCTATAATCCTGGTTCTTATGTTTAGATTGCTCAGCATGGCATATAGATTACAATAGGGTAAGTTTTAGCAAGTTTCCTTGGTATTCATCTCAGGTGCAATTCATGGTGCCCAGAACTTCTAGTTATCGGTTTTAGTTGTAGAGGGATTTTCAAGAGGAACTGAGCCCATGATCTTGTAGAGGGCATTGAGAGGGTTGATTTTGCTCTTTGGATCGTGGTGATTGGTTGAGGGACGAGTGAGAACGAGGAGGTAGAACACGCGTGCATGGGAAGCCAAAACCTGCAAACCCTAGATATAATTTGGGGACGATGGCTATCCATCGTTGGATCCAGGTCAATTGTTGACTCTTTCAACCAATCTAACGGTCCAGGTTTGAAGATTAAAACGGAGGGAAAACAAAAAGAGGAAAAACGCGCCGTTTTGTTTTAATGAAACCCTGGGCCCAGATTCACATTGCTATTCCCACACCCTCGTTAGGCCCAAGCATAAAATGAGCTAGAATATCCTGCTAACTACACCGAGCATTTATTCTTTTTCTTTTCTTTTTTAATTTGATTTCTGATTGAAAAAAGGGCCTAGCCAGATTACTTTTCGCACCTCCCACATTCTGGCCCATCAACTAAATGAACTGAGGCGTGTTTCTATTCTCACCCCCTCCCCTCATTTTAATTCTTTTGTATTTTAGTTTTCTTTAATATTTTTAGAACTTGTAAGAATCATAAATAAATGAAAAATGAACCTTTTTAATTTCTTCTTTTTGCTATAGTTAGATGATAATGTGTAGAAAATTATAAAAATAAAAATGGGATTTTATTTTTAGTTTAGAAAATTTTGTGCAATTTTCCTCTAAATAGTGCATTTAATTGTTTTTGGTTGATACCTTGTTTTGTAGAAATTGTTTTAGGACTTTCCCTTAGGCTTTTAAGGCCATTCTTTTTGGCAATGTTAGATAATGAAATGTAGTATCCCCTGGATTTATTACTAGATTTTTAGATTAAAATTTGGTTAGTTTAGATAGATTGAACTTAGGATAGTCTAATTAGGGTTTAGGTTGTGCATAGGTGAGGAAATTCATTTTCTTTAAATAGTTTTGTCTTGTTTTTTTTGGTAAGGGCATATGGGGATGTTATGGGTAGATGTTGTAGACCCTTGTGAATAATTGTTAGATTTTCCCCCCTTGGTTTAGTATTTTTAGGTATTTTCTGAAGTTGATTGATGATTTTGTCTGTGCTGGGGTTATCTGTTCATCTCTGGGGTTTATTTTGGGGATTTGGTTGTGGGGCTTGTGTTTTCTTGAAGATCTTGTTGAAGAGCATGATGGAAGAGAAGATTGTAGATCAAGACTCAGAGACCCAGAGCTTGGATTGTTCCCTGTCTGTGAGGTTTGAGATCCTGAAGTTTGAAGGAAGTTCATGGTACTTTCCTGAGGAAGGCACTATGAATGACTTTCATTCTTTCTTCTCACCTCTTTCTCAAGTATCCAATGATGTTGGAGCCAACTTGTGAGTTTAATTTCTCCTGAGGAGGAATGTAAACTGATCACATGTTGTTGAGCCACATGGGATACAACTCCTAAGTGGAAGCCTCCTAGTACTTTCCTGAGGAAGGTCCTATGGGTCTATTCACTTAGTTCCATTAGTTTATCTAGGATTTCTCAAGTATCCAATGATGTTGGAGCCAACTTGTGAGTTTAATTTCTCCTGAGGAGGAATGTAGACTGATCACAGTTGTTGAGCCACATAGGATACAACTCCTAAGTGGAAGCCTCCTAGTACTTTCCTGAGGAAGGTCCTATGAGTCTATTCACTTAGTTCCACTAGTTCAGATAAGATTTCCTAAATATCCAGTGATGTTGGAGCCTGCTTGTGAGTTTAATTTCTCCTGAGGAGGAATGTAAACTGATCACAGTGGTTGAGCCACATAGGATATGACTCCTGAGTATACACCTCCTAGTGCTTTCCTGAGGAAGACACAATGAGTCTGCTTACTTAGCTCCCTTTCTTTGGTAAGCTTGTTCAGAGGCTTGAAGACTGGGATTGATTTCTTTTGATTAGGTTTTGCTTTAGGGCTTTGCTTAGATTTGATTCAGATTCTGTGTTAAGGTTAGGATTAGAGAGTAGAGTCTTTCTTTCTCAGGCATGTGTTTTGTTTGCCTGATGGCACTTCATTTCTTTTATCTGTAGATTGCTTGATAGCATGTTGTTTATTTTCAGTATGATTACTGTTATTTCATGACTGGCTTGAGGTCGAGACGAGCTTGTGGAGGCTGAAGCCCCACACACATTTCCTCCTTCACTTGCATTGCATGCATTTTACTGTTAAAGCTGATGCTTTTGTCTGTTTTGGTGTATCATTGACATGATCCCTTAGGACTCTCATTTCCTCTGATGAGGATTTGATGATAAACTTTTAGGTTGAAACCTATGCATGACAACATCTAGGAGTTCCCTGTTCAAATCTCAACCATAGGATGAATCCATGGCATGATAACAGTAGGACTTGATAGTCTCCCTCCTAGTTGGGCCTGTTCTCTTCTCATCTCGAAGCAGTTTAAAATACAGTAATCATGAATGATTTCTTTCGTACGTTACGAGCCTTAAGCTATCTGAGGTGGGATGTTTAGTATGGTACCCTTTGGGTGACATGCGACGCATTCACTCTCAGGTCATAGTCTCTAGTGCGGTTGAGATCGCAAACACAATAAAAAAACACTTCTTTCAGGAGATAACCTGTAGTTTCCCGAACTACGTTTGCTCTGATCTTTCATACCAGATGAAAGTACGTAGGCATAGGATGCGATATCCTAGCGAGCGACCTTCCCCACCTTCACCCGTAGTTAGCCGAACTACGTTGACTCTGATTTCTCATTCTCTGATGAGAATACGTAGGCATAAAGTACGACGCTTTGCCGAGTCATTTTTCTTTTCTTTTTCAGCCAGCCTTGATAGGTAGATAGATTATAACCAACCCGTCCAAGTAAACAAACAAGCGAGGATCCCGTCGAGTACGACGAATGTGAGGGGTGCTAATACCTTCCCCTTGCGTAACCGACTCCCGAACCCAGACAATGGTTGCGACGACCTTGTCTTACCCTTATTCGTCAGGTTTTTCCGATCGTTTCCTTTCCCGCTCTGAGGGATAAATAACGAAAGGTGGCGACTCTTCTGTCATGCCGGCACCTTATTTTCGCGCAAGCGACAGCTGGCGACTCTGCTGGGGAACGAACCCAGAATCTCTGGTTCTCCGGTTCCCTATGAGAGTCAATCCTATCGTTTGTGTGTTTGCTTGTTGGGTTGCGTTTATTTATCGCATCTTTACTTCCCGCACTTTACTTCCCGCACTTTATTTCCCGCATTTTATTTCCCGCATTTTATTTCCAGTTTGATATGATTATCTGTGCTGCTGTGGGAGAGGGATGTTACTGTGAGTGAAAAGTCGGACCTGGGCTTTGAGTACACACCTAGATATAGTTGCGGAGAAGTAGTAGACGAACCTGTCTGCTGAGCAGGCACAGTTCCCTATGAAAATCTGCGCTCAGACGAGATTCTTGCAGAGGTGCTCCTTTCCGGTCCTGAGGATCTGAGGGGAGTCCAGACGTGAGGATTGTCGACTCTGGGGACCGATCATTTGGAAGTCAGCTAAGAGAGGCCTCTTCATGACTTGATAATGCCACTCCTTCTGGGAATCGTATTGTCACTCATGAAAGTCTGTGACGCTGATGACCGCATAGGATGCCGTACCTTTGTCCGTGGATTAGGTCCATACCTGTGAGTGGGGTTGGGATATTGCAGGAAACTTATACCTTCAGACTACCTAGTTTTCTTGACAGTGAATCAGTTATGTTGATGTCAGGGTTCTCAATGGCAGATTTGACTATTCTTGACAGAGCGAGGGTTTGATCAGAGGATTTTATCATCGGGTGTTTGTCTGTTCTTGATAGAGCAGGCTTTGATCAGTGTATTATCGTCAGTGGTTTGTTCTGGATGGAGCAGATTTTGAGTGGGGTCTGAAGATCTCATCGGCAGTTGTTGTTTGTTCTTGATAGGGCATATTTTGAGTGGGGTCTGAAGATCTCATCAGCAGCTGTGTGTTTGTTCTGGAGAGGGCAGATTTTTGATTTGGGGGTCTGAAGACTTCATCAACAGATATTCCTTGATATTGCACCCGAGGTCTTTATTATCGGGCACTTATTCTTGTCAGGGCAGAATTGTGATCTCGATCCTATCAGATGGGTATTCTCAGCAGATTAGATCAGTGGTTTTACACCGGGGTTTCTTTCTCATCAGTGACTGTTGATACCGAATCTCCACAGCAGCCACCTGGATATATTGTTGCATACCTGCATTTTGCATTAGTTTGCATAATCATTCGCATTCCATTGGCATGTGTCTGTGACAGGTACCGTTTCTCCGATCCAGGATCTCTCGCCTCTTATTGTGTTACTGCAGCCTCTCTCAGGAAGACTGATGCGTACGAGTTCTCGGTCCTTGATGTGTCGAATCTAACCATTGCTGATTGTTGTTTCCATGATTGGGCCCAGATTCCCCTCCTTATTATTGTCAGCACTGGTACTAAGGCGCCAGGGTCGGGGGAAATCTCTCAAGCACACAGACACACGCATACATCTGCATAAAGCATTTTGCATGACATACATTCTGTTGCCTTTCCTAACCTTTAATGTTGACAGGTTTTTCAGGTACACAGGTTCCGAGCTGCTTTCGATCTCCAGGATTGATCAAAGACTCATCCACCGCTACTCAACTCGCGCTAATCAAACAAGGATAATGGACCAGGTACAATCAGATGTTCAAGAGCTCCGTGAAAGAATGGATCGTTTTATGGAGCTGATGCAGGTGGTCGCGAATGGTCAAGATCAGCTTCGTACCTTGGTTCAACCTCTGATCTCCAGGGTTGACACTAATGGCATACTTCACGGCGGGGCCGTGCCCACTCCTCCTCCAGTAGATACTCCACAAAACGTTGTTCCTGCTGCCGGGGGAAACGGCAGTGCTAACGGCAATTTGATGACTAATCTCGGACTCAATGCGGCAGGCGTCGGCACTGGTAGTCTAGGAGCCAATGTTAACATAGGGCCGGTCAACGGCAATGCTGGTGCAGGAAATCTGTTGGGGCCTCAACCATGGCTGGAGGACCATCAGGATGACATATTCTCTCAGAGAGGTGTAGAAGCAGAGTTGAATGCTGAAGCTCGACTCAGGTTCAAGGCGCTGGAAGACAAGATGAGAAACATAGAAAATCAGAACACATTGGGCGTTGACATGTCCAACCTCGGGTTGATTGCTGACTTTAAAGTACCTCACAAGTTCAAGGTGCCTACCTTTGAGAAGTATAAGGGTACTACTTGCCCCCGTGTTCACCTCCGATCTTATTATAGAAAGATGTCCGCCTATTCTGACGATGAGAAGCTGCTGATGCACTTCTTTCAGGATAGCCTTTCTGGTCCATCGCTCGAATGGTATATGGGTTTGGAGCCCGCTACTGTGCGCACCTGGAAAGATCTTGCAGAAGTGTTCGTCCTCCACTATCAATACAATAGCGACTTGGCTCCCAACCGAGTCCAGCTTCAGAATCTCTCACAGCGGAACAATGAAAGCTTTAAAGAATACGCCCAGCGGTGGCGTGAATTGGCTGCTCGGGTTCAACCGCCGATGGTTGAGCGTGAGCTAGTGCAAATGTTCGTGGCTACCCTTCCCGGAATCTACTATGAAAAGCTGGTTAGTGGCATGTCTGGAACATTCTCGGCTCTCATCACTTTGGGCGAGCATGTTGAGAACGGTATAAAGATCGGAAAAATTCAGGGCGAATCATCCTCAGTTGGAGGAGCTAGCAAGAAACCCTATACTGGCAAGCGTCGAGAGGGAGATGCCAGTGTTGTCACTAATGCTAGGAGAAAGGGCAAGGGTCCTCAGTCTCAGATTGCTAGCATAAATATCCCAGCTGCCCCACCGTAGCAGCAGCAGCAGCAGCAGCCTCACCAGCAGAATCAGCAGGGGTATAGGAGATATCAGAATCGGGCTCCTATGACAAATCGTCAGTTTGAAACTCCACCTATGTCGTATGCACAGCTTCTGCAAACGTTGCTTCAGCTCCAATTAATTCAAAAGAGGACGTTGGCTCCCTTAACAGGGGCACCCCCACCAGGGTATGATGCCAATGCTACTTGTGAATTCCATACTGGGGCACCGGGCCATACGATTGAGAATTGTAAAGCTTTTAAGCATAAAGTCCAGGACTTGGTGGACGCCAAGGTTATCAACTTTTCTAACGTGCCCAACGTCACCAAAAACCCGATGTTTCATCATAAGGGAGGCGGAGTGAATGCTGTTATCACTGAGGAGAGTGCGGACTTGCTGACTGATGTCAAAGATTTGAAGACGCCGCTGAGTTTTGTCAAGGCTAAGTTGCTAAAGAAGGGCTTCTTTCCTGGATGTGGAGAGTTATGTATGGCTTGTGCTACACTTCCTGATGGGTGTGAGCAGCTGATCGAAGGTATCCAAAGTCTGATGTCCGAGGGTATTTTGCAATTCAGCCGGAGCGTTGAGAGTGCATCAGGGGAGGTCGTGCTAAAGCAGGCAGACGAAGTTGCTACCATTACTATTCCTCGTCACCCTATCACTATTTCTGCGCCTCGTCCGCCTACTATCACCATCACCAGGGCCGGACCAATCCCATTCGAGAGTACTAATGCTGTTCCATGGCATTACGGCGCCGAAGTTTATTGTAATGATCAGAAAATAGAGCTTGAGCCATTCGGATCGACTGTGCAGAATCTTACCGAAGTCAGTGGTATCACTCGAAGCGGTAGAGTATTTGCGCCAGCAGAGGTTGCAGCAGAGAAAGTGGTCCGGGCTGACGCTGTGGATAAGGGTAAAGGTAAAGCTGTCGAAGAGGTCCATTCTGGGGCAGAAAAAGACTTGCTGGTTAAAGATGCTGAAGAGTTCATGCAACTAATCAAGAAAAGTGACTACAAAATTGTAGATCATCTTCATCAGACTCCGTCAAAGATTTCGATTCTTAACCTGTTGCTGTGTTCTGAAGCGCACCGCAACGCATTACTGAAAGTATTGAATGCTGCATATGTGCCGCAGGAGATATCAGTAAATCAGCTCGAGGAAGTGGTAGCCCATGTCAATGCTGGTAATGGGCTGGGTTTTACAGATCTAGAGCTGACTCCTAAAGGAAGAGATCACAACAACGCCTTGCACGTCTCGATAGAGTGCAGAGGTACGATCATGTCGCATGTCCTGGTGGATACGGGTTCTTCGCTTAACGTGCTTCCGAAAAAGGCACTGATGAAGTTGGATACCCATGGACTGCTTTGCACGCCCAGTGATCTGGTCGTGAAAGCCTTTGATGGGACCAAGCGCCACGTCTTCGGAGAGTTGACCCTGCCAATTCAAGTTGGTCTAGAGACGTTCAATACGGTTTTCTATATCATGGATATCATGCCCGCCTATAGTTGCCTCTTAGGTCGGCCATGGATCCATTCTGCTGGTGCCGTGACGTCCACGCTGCATCAGAAGCTTAAATATGCTGTTGGGGGCAGCATAGTAACCGTCTGTGGTGAAGAGGACATCATGGTGAGCCACCTGTCGTCCTTTAAATACGTTGAAATGGATGGCGAGATCCATGAGACTCTTTGCCAAGCATTTGAAACCGTCAGGGTGAAGGAGGTAGCTCCTGTCGTCGCAGAGAAGCAGGAGATGAATCTCTCCTCGTTTAAGGAAGCTCGGACCGCTGTCGAAGCTGGTTCCACCCCAGGCTGGGGGCATGTCTTGGATATACCAATCAAGCAGGATAAGTTTGGATTGGGGTATTCTCCTGGAGCTGAAGCTTCATCTTCTTCTGGCAGCTCGTCTCGTGGGAAAGGGCCGATCCTATTCACCAAGGGGGGAGTAATTTTCGAGAGCATCAACGCTGCGTCGGAGGACAGCGGGGATAGTGATTGCGATCTTGACGCCTGGATTCAACCGAGCAAGTCGGGCGAGCGCCTCCACAATTGGACCATCAAGGAGATTATCAAGCTGACAAGTGAAGAGTAATGATTTGCTTTTTACAATCTTTGTACAACCCTATGTCCTGCCCGGGGCATAGTGGTTTTACTGTCAGGGCCTTGTTGGATTATGTGTATGCATTTTGTTAATAAATAAAAGGCGTTTTCTTCGTAATCAAATATTGTGTTCTCTGTTATTCCTGTTTTATGTTTATTTCGAAAAACAGCAAAATGGCAACGAGGTTTGTGCTAACCTGCATATTCTTGCTTTAAACTTAACCCTTGTTATTGCAGGATCCACGTAACAGATGACATCGACTCTGGACCCTCTACGGCTCACTACGACTTTGATTGCCCGATCTATCAAGCTGAGGATGAGATTGATGAAGACGCGGACCTTCCGGAAGAGTTGGCCCGCTTGTTGAGACAAGAGGAAAAGGTTATTCTGCCTCACGAGGAGGATATTGAGATCATAAATCTGGGTTCTAAGGAGCTCGTCAGAAATGTCAGAGTAGGGGCTGCGCTGCAGAATGATGTCAAGCATAGACTGGTCGAGATGCTTCGAGAGTATAGTGACGTCTTTGCTTGGTCATATGAGGATATGCCCGGACTTGACACAGATATCGTGGTTCATCGCTTGCCGTTGCGAGAAGATTGCCCTCCAGTCAAGCAGAAGCTCAGGAGGACGAGACTAGACATGGCTGTAAAAATCAAGGAAGAAGTCCAGAAGCAGTTGGACGCAGGATTTCTAGCCGTTACCACTTACCCTCCGTGGGTCTCCAACATAGTGCCTGTACCGAAGAAGGACGGTAAGGTACGCATGTGCGTCGATTATCGGGATTTGAATAGGGCGAGCCCTAAGGATGATTTCCCGTTGCCTCATATCGATGTGTTGGTCGACAATACAACCCAGTTTTCCGTGTTTTCGTTCATGGATGGCTTCTCCGGTTACAATCAGATTAAGATGGCGCCGGAGGACATGGAGAAAACGACGTTTATCACCCCCTGGGGAACATTCTGCTACAAGGTAATGCCCTTCGGTCTGAAGAACGCAGGGGCCACTTACCAGCGAGCAATGGTAACTTTGTTTCATGATATGATTCATCATGAGATCGAGGTCTATGTTGATGACATGATTGCAAAGTCCCAAACGGAGGAAGAGCATCTGGTCAACCTGTTGAAGCTGTTTGAAAGGCTTAGGAAGTTCAGGCTGAGGCTGAATCCTAACAAGTGCACTTTCGGAGTGCGGTCCGGAAAGTTATTGGGGTTTATCGTTAGTGAACGAGGTATTGAAGTTGATCCTGCAAAAATAAAAGCTATCCAAGAAATGCCAGCGCCGAGAACAGAGAAAGAAGTTCGTGGTTTCTTGGGCCAAATAAACTACATTGCAAGGTTTATCTCTCAGCTCACGGCCACTTGTGAACCAATGTTCAAGCTTTTAAAGAAAGATCAGGCGATTACTTGGAATGAGGATTGCCAGAAGGCATTCGACAAAATAAAGCAGTATCTTCAAGAACCTCCAATCTTGATACCCCCAGTGGCTGGACGGCCATTAATCATGTACCTGACGGTTCTGGAGAATAGTATGGGGTGTGTTCTCGGTCAGCACGACGAGACGGGCAGAAAAGAGCATGCCATTTATTATTTGAGTAAAAAGTTCACTGAGTGTGAATCTCGATACTCGATGCTGGAGAAGACGTGTTGTGCATTAGCCTGGGCCGCCAAACGTCTACGACAGTATATGCTCAATCACACCACTATGCTGATTTCGAAGATGGATCCGATCAAGTACGTCTTCGAGAAGCAGGCTCTTTCAGGCAGGATTGCCAGATGGCAGATGGTGTTAACGGAATATGATATTCAGTACGTCTCTCAGAAAGCCATTAAGGGAAGCGTATTGTCTGATTACCTTGCCGAACAGCCGATCAAAGACTACCAGCCAATGAAGTTCGAATTCCCTGACGAGGATATTATGTTTCTCAAAGCGAAGGATTGCGATGAGCCATTGCCCGATGAGGGGCCAGATAGGAAGTCTCAGTGGAAGTTGATATTCGACGGAGCGGTTAATTCCTATGGAAGTGGTATCGGGGCTATCATCACGACTCCTCACGGATCCCACATCCCGTTTACTGCGAGACTGACGTTTCCAGTTACCAACAATGAAGCCGAGTATGAAGCATGTATTATGGGTCTAGAAGAGGCAATTGATTTGAGAATCAAGAATCTAGACATATATGGTGACTCAGCGCTTGTAATCAATCAGATTAAAGGGGAGTGGGAAACTCGTCAAGCGAATTTAGTGCCGTACATGAATTATGCCAGGAGGCTGCTTCCATTCTTCGATCGAGTGGAACTTCATCATGTACCAAGGGCCGAAAATCAGATGGCTGATGCTCTAGCCACGTTGGCTTCAATGTATAAAGTCAATTATTGGAATGAGGCTCCAAGGATTGTACTTTCGTGTCTTGATAGACCAGCATTTGTCTTCGCAATCGAGGATGCCACCGACGGCAAGCCATGGTTCCACGATATCCAGACCTTCCTTATGACCAAGGAGTATCCTGCGGGTGCGTCAACCCAGGATAAGAAGACTCTAAGGAGGCTATCTGGAAACTTTTATCTCAATCCTGATGGAGTGCTGTATAAAAGAAACCACGATCTCGTGCTACTCAGATGTGTAGATGAGAAAGAAGCAAGTATGCTCATGGAAGAAGTCCATGAGGGCACATTTGGTACGCACGCCGGCGGGCATGCCATGACGAGAAAGATCCTGAGAGCAGGGTATTACTGGCTGACTATGGAGTCGGATTGCTTCAGATTCGCGAAGAAATGTCATAAGTGCTAGATTTATGCTGATAAAGTTCATGTGCCGCCGTGCCCATTGAATGTCATGTCCTCCCCTTGGCCGTTCTCCATGTGGGGCATCGACATGATAGGCAAGATCGAGCCCACTGCATCCAATGGTCATCGTTTCATTCTGGTAGCTATCGACTACTTCACCAAATGGGTGGAAGCAGCCTCGTACGCTAATGTGACCAAGCAGGTGGTAGCTAAATTCATAAAGAGGGACATCATCTGTCGCTATGGAATTCCCGAGCGGATCATTACTGATAATGGTTCGAACCTTAATAACAAGATGATGAAGGAGCTGTGCCAGAGCTTCAAGATTGAACACCACAACTCATCTCCTTACCGGCCGAAGATGAATGGCGTTGTTGAAGCGGCCAACAAGAACATCAAGAAGATTGTTCAGAAGATGGTTGTGACGTACAAAGATTGGCACGAGATGCTGCCGTTTGCCTTGCACGGTTATCGTACGACGGTGCGTACGTCGACCGAGGCAACTCCTTTCTCCTTGGTGTACGGTATGGAAGCTGTCCTACCGTTAGAAGTGGAGATTCCCTCTTTGCGAGTCTTGGTTGATGTAAAGCTCGACGAGGCAGAATGGATTACGAATCGCTTGAACCAACTCAGCCTAATGGACGAGAAGAGGTTAGCATCAATTGCATTTGGTCGCCTGTACCAAAGCCGAATGAAGAAAGCTTACGATAAGAAGGTGCGTCCTAGAAGCTTTCAGACGGGTGATCTCGTCCTGAAGAAAATTCTTCCGCCACACTCCGATCACCGGGGCAAATGGACTCCGAATTACGAAGGGCCGTATGTCGTCAGCAAGGTCTTCTCAGGAGGAGCTTTGTTGTTATCCACGATGGACGGTGAAGATTTTGCATCCCCGGTGAACGCGGACGCAGTTAAAAAATACTTTGCTTGAAAGAGACCCGCTGGACAAAAAAGAAAGAGTCCAGGCAAAAAAAGGGGCATCCCGGCGAACCAAAAACAGAATAAAAGGTTCGGGAAAAAATTAGGGATATATTGAAAAAATGTACACCCGCGAAGTCGAAAACCTACACTGGGCGGCTTCGGCAAAAAAGGGTATCCCGGTGAACTGAAAACCCGTAAAGGGCGGTTCACGCAAAAGTTAGGGGTTTGAATAAGCAAATGACTGCGTTCCGCGTATGGACTTTCATTGTTTAGTGGCTCGGAAGACCTGAGGGTCGTCTATCTGAATCAATCTCTTCCGAAGCTGAAGCGTCGGAGAAGTATCGAAGTCGAGTTGGTCTTAGAGGGATCAACTCATGGTGTTCGTCTACGCCCCGTTGCCGACATTTGTATATACTGATGTATATTTATGTTTTATTTTTGTGCGGCTTCCTCATTCCAGGAGCTTGCCTCTGTTGTAAAACATTTTTGCCCATTCAGGGGTTCATCATCAATAAAATGCACATTATTCAGCAATTCTACTTGTCTGTTTAGCATTTATCTGTTTTGTTTGCGAATGAAAACGCCGATGTTTTTTAATAAAATGCGCATACATAAACTCACGGGCCTAGGCCCATTGATTGTTGAAACAATTAATTAATTGAATATTGTCACGAGATAATAACCTGGATAGGCCCCTTTGAGGAGGGTATCTTGTCTATTTGTTTGTGTTGTTGCAGGTGTAGCACCTTCCAGTAGATGTGCCGTGCGCATCCCCGAAGCGGGGCGAGTCCTCCTTCTCCAGCAGAATTCAGTGGTCTCTCCTCCGCAGAATCTGAACACAGGATAGTGAGCATTGATATGCCTCCCCGGGCAGAGACGATTCTCGTCCCCAAGCAGGCGCATCCTGAAGGAACGTCACCTCATCAGCTGAGCCAAGCACCGAAGAATGACGTCGTCTTTCCCCAGCACCGGGTCACAAGTGCAGATTTCATAAAAGATGTTTGGGTACCGAAGCTCGTGTTTTCCCCAATAAAGTCGCCGCAGCGGATGTCTCCCCCAGCACCGGGTCATAAGTGCAGAAGTCGCGGGAAGCTATTCTTATGCCGAATTATGCAGTAACTGATGGTGCCGGACTGAAGTCTTCAGCGGAATTGAGATTCCCCTGCAGAGTTGTACCCTCCCCCGAAGTCAGATGATTCTTTCTTCCCCGACGAAATTGAAATTCCGCACCAGAGTCGTACTCTCCAGTGAAGTAGAGCGATTTCTCTCCCCGGCTGAGTCCGCAGAAAAGCAGAATCCTTGGAAGCAGTTGGGACCGTGAGTGGTTTCCCTAGCAGAGCGTGGGGCAGCTGATGCTGTATGTCCCCAGAGTCGCACTCTCTCCAGCGAAGCAGAATGACTTCTCCTTCCTCAGCCGAGTTGGCGGATGTCCAAGAGAGCCGAGTCCTTGGAAGTTGATCAGATCATGATTGGTTTTTCCCCAGTGGAGTGTTGAGCAGCTGAAGTTGTTTCCCCATAGAGTGGTCATCACCAGAAGAGTAGCGGAGACGGCCACGCAGTTCACTCCCGCGATTGACATCGCTTTCCTTCAGCAGGTTCGGGTTCTCGTAGAGCTTCGTCCCCTGCAGAGATCAACTGAAGTTGTTTGCCCTGCAGCAGTCAACCGGAAGATCAATTCCCCAGACAGAGTCTGATTGATATTGGCGTGTCCACAGCAGGATGATTCCTCTACCTGAGTAGTTCTTGTCTCCTTGACAAAAGGGTTTCCTCCCCCCAGCATTTATATGGCGGACGGGATCGCATCATTGTGCATGACTGCATAGCATTTAACACTGCATAGCATTTAACGTTGCATAGCATTGTGCATAATTGCATGGCATTTAGCATAAACGCATATCATTCCCACCGTGTGGGGCATAGCGCAGAAGCATATGCATCATAAGCATGATCTAGGTCATTATTATTCTTGCCTTACAGGTGTTCGGCCGAAGGATCGGTTGCTCAGGATGATTCCTGATGTTCTCTCCAACAAGGTCGCTTTCTTAAGATGATTCTTAAGACCCCGGTGTAATCCCCACAGTCGCTCGCTCAAGATGATTTTTGAGAACCCCGACGAAGTCTTCAGTTCGAGATGATTCTCGAATCCCTCAGCAGGGCCGTTTGCTTAAGACCTCAGCGCAGTTTCCCGCGTGGTTTGCTTAGGATGATTCTTGAGTTCCCCAGTAGCGTCCTCAGCAAGAGTTGCCCAGAATAATTCTTGGAATCCCCAACGGAGTAAGGATCTTCTCCCCAGCAGGTGGCTGGCATTTCCCCAGCAGCAGGCAGGTAGATTGATACCCCCAGCCGAGCACAGTCATGATTGGCAGATGGAATGTTTCCCCAAGCGGATCCTGAAGGATTGCCCAGCAAGCCGAAGTTTGTTTATCCCCGTGAGTTTGAGGACTTAATGACATGAGTGTCTTGTAGCCCGAAGGCTATGTTCCTTAGAAGGGTCATTCCCCCAGAAAGCCGTTCAGAGCATTTATCGCTTTCCCCGTACAGAAGTACTTGCTCCCTAGTAAAGTTGGTAGGAATCGGCTGAGTGAACTCTGTCGTTATTCCCCAGCAGTTGTTGAAATCGTTTGGGTGAACTCTCTCGTCCTTCTGCAGCAAAGTTTACAAGGTTGTTTGGGTGAACCCTTCTTCCTTTTCCCCAGTGAGTCGTCAGGATTGTTTGGGTGAACCCTCATTCCTCTCTCCTCAACAGGGTTGTTAACTTGATGATTATGTCCGGTGACCCGACGTGCTTTTATTTAGCAACGACTTGACAAGATGTCAAGAGAATAGCAGCGTGTATGTTTGAATCCAAGCTCAGGTTTCGTACCTTTGGATATGTTTAAATCCAAGCTCAGGTTTCGTACCTTTGGATATGTTTGAGTCCAAGCTCAGGTTTCGTACCTTTGGATATGTTTGAATCCAAGCTCAGGTTTCGTACCTTTGGATATGTTTGATTCCAAGCTCAGGTTTCGTACCTTTGGATATGTTTGAATCCAAGCTCAGGTTTCGTACCTTTGGATATGTTTGATTCCAAGCTCAGGTTTCGTACCTTTGGATATGTTTGAATCCAAGCTCAGGTTTCGTACCTTTGGATATGTTTGAATCCAAGCTCAGGTTTCGTACCTTTGGATATGTTTGATTCCAAGCTCAGGTTTCGTACCTTTGGATATGTTTGATTCCAAGCTCAGGTTTCGTACCTTTGGATATGTTTGAATCCAAGCTCAGGTTTCGTACCTTTGGATATGTTTGAATCCAAGCTCAGGTTTCGTACCTTTGGATATGTTTGATTCCAAGCTCAGGTTTCGTACCTTTGGATATGTTTGATTCCAAGCTCAGGTTTCGTACCTTTGGATATGTTCGCCTCCAAGCTCAGGTTTCGTACCTTTGGATATGTTTGCCTCCAATATTAGGATGTGTACCGTTGGAAGTGTTTGTTTCCATCCCAAGCTCCGGTTTTGTACCTTTGAGATGTATACTTCGGAGTCCCGGACCGGGTTTGTGTTCAACGGCAAGATTATGTTTGTTCGACGGCAAGGTTGGATATTCGTTTGACGGCGAGGTCAGACTCTTTAAATCCCCAGTAGAGATGATGTTTGTACGACGGCGACGTCCAGTGTCTCCAAGTGATGTGTGTTTCCGGCGGCGATGTCAGATCAGTATCTCTCCAGCTAGTTGCCGTGCAGCTAGCATTGCAATATTCGAAGATTTGTTCCCCGCAGAGTACCGTGTGCTCATGCAGTTGGCAAATTTTCGGGTTTACCGGTATTCAATCGTCTCGCACCTTGATTGGTTGAGAGCCGTTCGCTTCTCACCCAGTCAGGTTCAAGCCGTTTGAATAGGGGCAGCTGTTGCACCCCAAAATTTGACCAACAATTATTTATTCATTGAGTGTTCGAAAGTTGATACCTTCATCAGAAAGTTCAAGAGATCCTCAGAGGAATTGGTTGAAACCAGGGTTGTGTGCTTCATAGCTTGAGAGTTGTGGGTGCTCCTCAGATGATTCTGAGACTTTGAGAATGGACTAGATGTTTTGAGAAAGCCTATGAGATGTCTTGATAGCCATCATGAAGCCCAGAGGGGTCATTATGCAAGAAGTCAGAAGATTCAACCATGAATGGTAGAATTAGGGTTTTGACTGGGTCAACCCTAGATCAGCTGAAGATTTGGAGAGGGTTGAGACCTAATCCATGGGCCATGAGATCATGAAATGATGCATAGAGGTGTTATAAAGATGATTCCTAGACCAACTCATCATGATTTAAGAGTTTGAGAAGTTTTGAGTTAGGGTTTCTGAGGATTGTCAGTGAAAAAACCCTAATTTGATCCCTATCTTCCAGGCAGTTTTAGCTCTAGATGTGATTGATATCTCATCTTCCCCATAACATGAATGTTGTAGAGCTTGTTATTAGCTTTAATTTGAGTGGTGGAAGTCCTTGATAGGAGTTGCAGAGCTCAAGTTATGGTTTTGACAAATTACAGGTCAGCTAAGGTGTGTGAATCTGGGTCCTTGAAAGTCACCCAACTTGCAGACAACGTTTGCCCTAGTAGGATGATTCCTATGATCTCTTGGTCAACATGGATGTTGAAGGGCATCTTTTTAGCTTTAATTTGAGTGGTATAAGTCCTTGATAGGATTTGTGGAACTCAACTTATGGTTTGAACAAGACAGGGGTATTTTGGTCATTTGTCAGTTATAGGTCATTTTAAGCAAAGGCCATATCTCCTATTTCCAAGCCTCAAATGGAAAAACTCAAAACATGAAAGTTGTTCAAAATGGGATTTTAAGCCTAGAAAAGTGGTCATGAGTTATTGAAAAGGCCTAAAGCATGGATTTTTAAAAGTGGTTCAAATGGCTTGTAAATGGCTTATAAGTTGAAAAAGTTGAATTTGAAAATTGGTTTGGGAGATCTATGAATCCAAAATGGGTCATCCAATATATCATTTTGATTGGAAACATCATTTTAAAAACAATGGTTCATCCACAATTTTGGTTTGAGGGCTTAAAAATGAACTTACTTTGGAAATTCATTACTTGCATATTAAGGTACCATAGTAGAATGTAAGGGAAGTGCAAGGAATCAGCATGTGAGCTCATATTCTCTTCAATAACTCATGGAATGAGAATTTCAGAAGTGTTTAAGGAGGGATTAAAGGAGATATCATGAGATAGTAAAATGCCATAACATGAGATATACTTGAAGTTTCTAGAAGTCTCCAAGATCATTCCAAAAGCTTCTAGATCATTCCATCCATCCTCTATATATTGAAGTGAGTCCATTATTGCAAGGGGTTGGTGACTCTAGAGTGAAAAAGTGGAGAATTTCCTTGTAGCTTCAAGTGCAAGTAAGAAGACAATTGCTCATACAGCTGCAAATCAACTCATTCTTCTTCTCCATTCATGATCCTGTGAGCTTGGTGAGTGTATGCAAGGAGGTTCAGGGGCTCATCCATGGAGATTTGATGGTGTATCATTGAAGTTGCAAGAATCTATATCAGATTTGGACCTCATAATACAAGCTTTCTCCATCAAGTTTTTTGCATACAGAAAGATCTACCTATCACAAGGATCAGTTTTGAAGCATTGCAAGCCTTGAAGTGCAAGAATTCATAGCTGTTTCACCAAGAACTCAAGGTATGAAGTTCCACTCGAGCACTCCTATTTATGCCATGTTAGTGTATGTTTTTAGTTTAGAAATGCTAGGTTAGGATAATAGATCAAGTACACAATCTGTTGTAACCATTAGTGAATGTTAGGGTTAGGGCAGTGAAAATGTCTTGATATAGAACTCTTGATTTAGGGCGCTATAATCCTGGTTCTTGTGTTTAGATTGCTCAGCATGGCATATAGATTACAATAGGGTAAGTTTTAGCAAGTTTCCTTGGTATTCATCTCAGGTGCAATTCATGGTGCCCAGAACTTCTAGTTATCGGTTTTAGTTGTAGAGGGATTTTCAAGAGGAACTGAGCCCATGATCTTGTAGAGGGCATTGAGCGGGTTGATTTTGCTCTTTGGATCGTGGTGATTGGTTGAGGGACGAGTGAGAACAAGGAGGTAGAACACGCGTGCATGGGAAGCCAAAACCTGCAAACCCTAGATATAATTTGGGGACGATGGCTATCCATCGTTGGATCCAGGTCAATTGTTGACTCTTTCAACCAATCTAACGGTCCAGGTTTGAAGATTAAAACGGAGGGAAAACCAAAAGAGGCAAAACGCGCCGTTTTATTTTAATGAAAACCCTGGGCCCAGATTCACATTGCTATTCCCACACCCTCGTTAGGCCCAAGCATAAAATGAGCTAGAATATCCTGCTAACTACACCGAGCATTTATTCTTTTTCTTTTCTTTTTTAATTTGATTTCTGATTGAAAAAAGGGCCTAGCCAGATTACTTTTCGCACCTCCCACATTCTGGCCCATCAACTAAATAAACTGAGGCATGTTTCTATTCTCACCCCCCTCCCCTCATTTTAATTCTTTTGTATTTTAGTTTTCTTTAATATTTTTAGAACTTGTAAGAATCATAAATAAATGAAAAATGAACCTTTTTAATTTCTTCTTTTTGCTATAGTTAGATGATAATGTGTAGAAAATTATAAAAATAAAAATGGGATTTTATTTTTAGTTTAGAATATTTTGTGCAATTTTCCTCTAAATAGTGCATTTAATTGTTTTTGGTTGATACCTTGTTTTGTAGAAATTGTTTTAGGACTTTCCCTTAGGCTTTTAAGGCCATTCTTTTTGGCAATGTTAGATAATGAAATGTAGTATCCCCTGGATTTATTACTAGATTTTTAGATTAAAATTTGGTTAGTTTAGATAGATTGAACTTAGGATAGTCTAATTAGGGTTTAGGTTGTGCATAGGTGAGGAAATTCATTTTCTTTAAATAGTTTTGTCTTGTTTTTTTTGGTAAGGGCATATGGGGATGTTATGGGTAGATGTTGTAGACCCTTGTGAATAATTGTTAGATTTTCCCCCCTTGGTTTAGTATTTTTAGGTATTTTCTGAAGTTGATTGATGATTTTGTCTGTGCTGGGGTTATCTGTTCATCTCTGGGGTTTGTTTTGGGGATTTGGTTGTGGGGCTTGTGTTGTCTTGAAGATCTTGTTGAAGAGCATGATGGAAGAGAAGATTGTATATCAAGACTCAGAGACCCAGAGCTTGGCTTGTTCCCTGTTTGTGAGGTTTGAGATCCTGAAGTTTGAAGGAAGTTCATGGTACTTTCCTGAGGAAGGCACTATGAATGACTTTCATTCTTTCTTCTCACCTCTTTCTCAAGTATCCAATGATGTTGGAGCCAACTTGTGAGTTTAATTTCTCCTGAGGAGGAATGTAAACTGATCACATGTTGTTGAGCCGCATGGGATACAACTCCTAAGTGGAAGCCTCCTAGTACTTTCCTGAGGAAGGTCCTATGGGTCTATTCACTTAGTTCCATTAGTTTATCTAGGATTTCTCAAGTATCCAATGATGTTGGAGCCAACTTGTGAGTTTAATTTCTCCTGAGGAGGAATGTAGACTGATCACAGTTGTTGAGCCACATAGGATACAACTCCTAAGTGGAAGCCTCCTAGTACTTTCCTGAGGAAGGTCCTATGAGTCTATTCACTTAGTTCCACTAGTTCAGATAAGATTTCCTAAATATCCAGTGATGTTGGAGCCTGCTTGTGAGTTTAATTTCTCCTGAGGAGGAATGTAAACTGATCACAGTGGTTGAGCCACATAGGATATGACTCCTGAGTATACACCTCCTAGTGCTTTCCTGAGGAAGACACTATGAGTCTGCTTACTTAGCTCCCTTTCTTTGGTAAGCTTGTTCAGAGGCTTGAAGACTGGGATTGATTTCTTTTGATTAGGTTTTGCTTTAGGGCTTTGCTTAGATTTGATTCAGATTCTGTGTTAAGGTTAGGATTAGAGAGTAGAGTCTTTCTTTCTCAGGCATGTGTTTTGTTTGCCTGATGGCACTTCATTTCTTTTATCTGTAGATTGCTTGATAGCATGTTGTTTATTTTCAGTATGATTATTGTTATTTCATGACTGGCTTGAGGTCGAGACGAGCTTGTGGAGGCTGAAGCCCCACACACATTTCCTCCCTCACTTGCATTGCATGCATTTTACTGTTAAAGCTGATGCTTTTGTCTGTTTTGGTGTATCATTGACATGATCCCTTAGGACTCTCATTTCCTCTGATGAGGATTTGATCATAAACGTTTAGGTTGAAACCTATGCATGACAACATCTAGGAGTTCCCTGTTCAAATCTCAACCATAGGATGAATCCATGGCATGATAACAGTAGGACTTGATAGTCTCCCTCCTAGTTGGGCCTGTTCTCTTCTCATCTCGAAGCAGTTTAAAATACAGTAATCATGAATGATTTCTTTCGTACGTTACGAGCCTTAAGCTATCTGAGGTGGGATGTTTAGTATGGTACCCTTTGGGTGACATGCGACGCATTCACTCTCAGGTCATAGTCTCTAGTGCGGTTGAGATCGCAAACACAATAAAAAAACACTTCTTTCAGGAGATAACCTGTAGTTTCCCGAACTATGTTTGCACTGATCTTTCATACCAGATGAAAGTACGTAGGCATAGGATGCGATATCCTAGCGAGCAACCTTCCCCACCTTCACCCGTAGTTAGCCGAACTACGTTGACTCTGATTTCTCATTCTCTGATGAGAATACGTAGGCATAAAGTGCGACGCTTTGCCGAGTCATTTTTCTTTTCTTTTTCAGCCAGCCTTGATAGGTAGATAGATTATAACCAACCCGTCCAAGTAAACAAACAAGCGAGGATCCCGTCGAGTACGACGGACGTGAGGGGTGCTAATACCTTCCCCTTGCGTAACCGACTCCCGAACCCAGACAATGTTTGCGACGACCTTGTCTTACCCTTATTCGTCAGGTTTTTCCGATCGTTTCCTTTCCCGCTCTGAGGGATAAATAACGAAAGGTGGAGACTCTTCTGTCATGCCGGCACCTTATTTTCGCGCAAGCGACACTCGTCAGGAAAATCAAACCTCATCGATTGGTAATCTTCAATAGGCTGCTCTGCCAAGTACTCAGACAGTACACTCCCCTTTATTGCCTTTTGCGAGACATACTGGATGTCATATTCAGTCAAGACCATCTTCCAACGGGCAATCCTCCCTGATAATGCCTGCTTTTCGAATACATATTTGATAGGACCCATCTTCGAGATGAGCATGGTTGTATGATTCAGCATGTATTGCCTCAAACGCTTGGCGGCCCAGGCTAGCGCGCAACAAGTTTTCTCAAGCATTGAATATCGAGATTCACATTCAGTAAACTTCTTACTCAAGTAATAGATCGCATGCTCTTTTATTCCTGTCTCGTCGTGTTGACCGAGAACACAACCCATGCTTCCCTCAAGAACTGTCAAATACATAATCAAGGGTCTCCCTGCCACTGGGGGTATCAAAATAGGAGGCTCCTGTAAATACTGCTTTATTTTATCGAACTCCTTTTGACAATTTTCATTCCACATTACAGCTTGATCTTTCTTTAACAGCTTGAATAATGGTTCACACGTAGCAGTTAGGTGAGATATGAACCGGGCGATGTAGTTCAACCTCCCTAAAAACCCGCGCACCTCTTTCTCTGTTTTAGGCGTCGGCATCTCTTGTATTGCTTTTATTTTTGCAGGATCAACCTCTATTCCTTTTTCGCTTATGATAAACCCCAGCAGTTTACCCGATCTCACCCCGAAGGTGCATTTGTTAGGGTTCAGTCTCAGCCTGAACTTCCTAAGCCTTTTGAATAACTTCAGCAGATTCACCAAATGCTCTTCCTCCGTCTGGGATTTGGCAATCATATCGTCAACATAAACTTCGATCTCTTTATGCATCATATCATGGAAAAGAGTCGTCATTGCACGCTGATACGTTGCCCCAGCATTCTTCAATCCGAAGGGCATCACTTTATAACAAAATGTTCCCCAAGGCGTTATGAAAGTAGTCTTCTCCATGTCCTCTGGCGCCATTTTAATCTGATTATAGCCTGAGAAGTCATCCATGAAGGAGAATACGGAGTATTGAGCAGTATTGTCAACTAGCACATCGATATGAGGAAGCGGAAAATCATCTTTTGGGCTCGCTTTATTCAGATCACGGTAATCTACGCACATTCTCACTTTACCGTCTTTCTTTGGCACTGGTACAATGTTAGCGACCCATGAGGGATATTTTGTCACAGCTAGGAAGCCAGCATCCCACTGTTTTTGAACCTCCACTTTAATCTTCACTGCCATATCTGGTCTAGTTCTGCGAAGCTTCTGCTTGACCGGCGGGCATTCTTCTTTCAACGGCAGACGGTGCACAACCATATCTGTATCAAGCCCCGGCATGTCCTCTTACGACCAAGCGAACACATCATTATACTCCCTGAGCATTTCAACCAGTCTTCGCTTGACGTCGCTCTGCAGCGCGGCTCCTATACGGATGTTCCTTTCAACCCCTTCCGACCCCAGGTTAATAATTTCGATGACCTCTTCATGAGGCAGAATGACACGCTCTTCCTGCTTCACCAACCACGACAATTCTTCGGGAACGTCACCATCTTCAACAATCTCTTCTTCGGCCTGAAATACCGGGTGCTCAAAGTCGGGACGAGTCATATGTGGTTCAAGGATGTCATCTAAAAATGTTATCCTGCAAAAGGAATGGTTAAATGCTTCAAAATGCGTATAAAGCGAATAACCACGTTGCCATTTTATTGAAAAATACAAAACAAGAAAAACAGAGATCGCAATATTTGCACATGAAAAAACGCCTTTTATTTAATGATAAACACACAATGTTCATAACAGCACGACCCTAAGCAAATCATGATGCCCCGGGTAAGACACCCGATTGTTCAACAATTAAAAAAACAAAGCATTACTGTTTAAGAGTCACAGGAACAATCTCCTGAATAGACCAGTTGCACAATCCCTGTCCTGGCACGCTCGGCTGAATCCAGGCGTCCATATCACAGTCGCTGTCTCCTTCGTCGGACTCTAAAGCAGCGTTGATGGTCTCATGACATACTCCACTAGCAGTAATGGTTATTGGTCCTCTGAAACGGGGTGCCCCCACAGCAGGTGTTGATGACGACGGTTGATACCCCAGCCCAAACCGGTCCGTCTTCACAGGAATATCCAGCACTTTGCCCCAGCCCTTTGTTTCTCCTGTCTCTACCAGAGCTTGAGCTTCCTTATACGACAAGACGGCTACCTCTGACACTCTGCTTGGCCCGGGACCTTTGTCTTTGATGTGCAACCCTTCAAATGCCTGACAGGGTGTTTCGTGAATCTCTCCATCGACCTCCACATATTTAAATGACGACAGATGGCTGACCATGATGTCTTCTTCTCCGCATACAGTGACCAAGTTGTCTCCCACCATATATTTCTACTTTTGATGCAAAGTAGACGTGACTGCCCCAGCCCCATGAATCCAGGGTCGTCCGAGAAGGCAGCTATATGCAGGCTGGATGTCCATGATATAAAATTCAGTTGCGAAAACCTCCGGCCCCACCTGTAGAGGCAATGTTATAGATCCGAAAACTGTTCTCCGCGTGCCATCGAATGCCCTGACCACCAAGTCGCTGGGCGTGCACAGGATTCCTCTGACATCTAGTTTCATCATCGCTTTCTTGGGCAACACATTTAAGGATGATCAGGTGTCTACCAGTACATGAGACATGACTGATCCTCTACACTCTACAGAGACGTGCAATGCCATATTATGCTCCCTCCCCTTCGGGGTCAAATCGAAGTCTGTAAAGCCCAAGCTATGGCCTGCGTTTACATGTGCTAACACTCCCTCCAGCTGATTTACGGAAACATCTTGGGGTACGAAGGAAGTATCCAGGACCTTCAACAGTGCATTTCTGTGAGCTTCAGAACACAATAGCAACGACAATATAGATATCTTGGACGGTGTCTGTTGCAGATGCTCCACAATCTTATAATCACTTTTACGGATCAAGCGCATGAACTCTTCCACATCCTTCGATGCCGCTTCTTTTTCATTCCCCTGTAATGGGACATTCTCAATCATCTTTCCCTTTCCCTTTGCCAATCTTTCGGCCTCTACCTCAGGCGAGATGAAGATTCTCCCACTCCTTGTCATACCTCCGGTACCAACAACGTTGTCTACAGTCTCAGCTGGCTGCTTATTAACATCAATCTTTACTCCATCACAATACACTTCCAACCCATAGGACCATGGGACTGCCTTTGTGCTCTCGTATGGGATTGGTCCGGCCTTAGTGATAGTGATAGGTGGTCGCTGGACCGGTGCCGTTATGGTGATCGTTTTTCGAGAAATCGTCACAGTAGCCACATCACTTTGGTTGTCTGCTAATACCCCTGCAGGTTCTTCAATTGCTGCTCGGTCAAACTGCAATGTGCCGCCATTTATTAAAGCCTGAATACCCTTCTTTAAGTCGTCACAACCCCCAGCTAGGGTCCAGCACTCTAAACAATACTCGTCACATCCTGGATAGACACCCCCTTGCAATAATCGGCTCTTTATCTCGCTCAACGGCGTCTTTAGCTCATCCACATTCATAATCAAATTCAAACCCTCCTCAGTTAAAATGGCGTTTGCCCCATGGTTGGGCATGGGCTTCTGCACTATATTCGGTCCCGCCGTTCCGAAATTGATAGCCTTATTATCCAATAGATCCTGCACAACATGCTTAAACGCATGGCAACCCTCTACATCGTGGCCCGGGGCCCCAGAGTGGAATTCACAGTGCCTGCTTGCATCATAACCATACGGAGGAGTGCCTGTTATCGGTGCCAGAGTTCTCTTCTCTACCAAGCTCAACCCTAATAACGTCTGTAACAAATCTGCATACGTTGAAGGAGGCTTTTCAAACACTCTCCTTGGTTTACCCCCCTGGAATCTGCGCTGGGCAGGTTGTGCCCCCTGTTGTGGCTACTGTTGCTGTTGCTGTTGTTGTTGCTGAAACGGTTGCTGCTGAAACGGAATAGTAACACTCGCCACCTGCTGCGGCTGATTATACTGGTTTCGACCTCTGCCCCGGCCTCGGCCTCGGCCCCCAAACACTGCGCTTGCATCGTCCTGACGGCGTCCACCAAAAGCCTTTTTGTTACTGCCAGATGCAGTAGATTCCTCAGCTTGGAATCTTCCCTGTTTAATGTTGCTTTCAATCTTTTCTCCCATCAGAATTAAGTCTGAGAAACTGCCCAAAGATGTGTGAAACAACTTGTCATAAAACATGTCGGTGAATGTTCCTATGAACATGTCATTCATTTCCTTGTCCTCTAGAGGAGGATGGACCCTAGCAGCCATGTCGCGCCATCGTTGCGCATACTCTTTAAAGCTCTCACCCTTCTTCTGGGATAACCCCTGCAATTGGACCCGGTTGGGTGCCAAGTCGCTGTTATACTTATAGTGAGCTACAAATGCTTCTGCCAGCTGCTTCCATGTCTTTATATGAGTTGGCTCTAATCCCATATACCACTCTAGGGAAGGTCCAGACAAGCTATCTTGAAAGAAATGCATTAGCATCCTCTCATCAGTTGAATACGCAGACATCCTTCTGTAATATGACTGCACGTGCACTTTTGGACAGGTGTCTCCTTTATACTTATCAAATGTAGGAGCTTTGAATTTGATTGGCACCCTCAAGCCAGGCACCAGCCCCATTGTTGACATATCCAAGCCGACAGCACTTTGATTTACGACCCCCCTCATCTGCTCTTCTAGCATTCTGATCCTCTGGGAGTCATCCATAGGCCCCTCGAAACCTCCACCGGAGAAAGCGTCCTCTTGCTGATCCTCTTGCCAGTTACCATTCCCAGCTCCATACCCATCGTATCCGTTGTTTCGGCCAGCTCTGGTCTGATTCATTATCGGGCCTCGCCCTCTGTTGCCGTACCCCTGAGCAACTCCAGCAGGTCCAAAAGTCATTAACCCAGCGCCGTTTCCATTTCCGAATCCTCCATAACCCTGATTAGTCATACCATATCCGTCCTGCCCGAAGCCTTGAGCATTGAAACCATATTTCCCAGTATTATCGAATCCCTGGTCGTTGAACCCGAATACAGCATTACCGAAGCCATTGCCTCCCATATTATCACCCAGGTTAACATCTCCAAGCCCAACATTGTGGACAGCAGTCTCGTTCCCAATTCCAACGTTACCGTTCCCAGCAGCAGTACCGTTATTGACATTAACAGCAGGTATGTTGACTACAGGTGGAGCCACTGGTGTGGGAGTACCATCCCCATGAACAGTATCGACTCGCACAGATTGATGATCCTCATTTCCATGCCCGACATTCCTTGCCAACAGCGGCTGCACCATAGCTTGCAAATTCTCCTGACCTTTTGCAATAGTCTCCATTGTCTGCATAAAGAGCGCTAGCTTCTCGCGCATATCTTGCATCTCGTTCTGCATTTGATCCATGATTCTTCGGCAGTTGGTGCGAGTGGAGTATCGGTGTGGGCGCTGATCTTCAATCCTGAAAATACCTGGTACAGTGCAAGGAAATAAGATACCATCCAATAATCACCTGTAATGCAATATGAATATGAATGCAATGCAATGTGTGTCTGTGCATTAGGGAATGTCATTCCCCGATTCTAGTGCGAACGTGCCAGTGCAGTGACAATGCTAGCAATACGAAGATCGGAGCTGAATCATAGAAAGCCTCATATATTGCAGAGAAATCCATTAATCCAAGAATACAATATCACTGAGTGCATAATAAGAAGGCATGACCTCAACCAACAATCCTGGTGATGGTCAGGACTATGCAAATAAAGCATCAATACATGAAATGGTCAGATACACTCATAAGCCTGATACTCTTCTAGTAACTTCTTGGTCTCTGGATGGCTTGGTCGGGTAAGCAGACCCTCGACAAGTTGATTTCTTCTCTTGAGAACACGTCGCACATCACCAGCAGTTTCCTCCCATGCCCCTTCTCCGAAGCGATCCTCTAGCTTCCGCTTCTGAGACACAGCTTCGTTCCTGCCTTCGATGGCCTTGTTCAAAGCATTCTGGAGACTATACCTGGTCATCACCTCTTCTTCATACTTCTTAATGCTAGCCTTCAGCTGCTCCTCGAGGTCAGAAATTTGCTGCTTCAATTTATCTTCCCTCTTTTTATTGTTGGTTAGCGTAGCATTCCAAGTCTTGTTACAAGAAGAGATTTCTCGGTGCGCGGCATCGAGTGCTTTCTTTTTGGACTCCAGCATGTCATGAGAGCTTCTGAACTCTTGCCCCAGACGTTCGCGCTTCTTCTTCTCTTCAGTCAATTCAGCACCAAGCCTGTTTACTAGGTCGATTTGCTGCTGGAAGGAGTGCACAACCTTGTTTTTCTCACTGCGTATCTGAGCCAGCTCTTGCTCTAACCCTTCATTGATCTTCATCAAGGCTTCTTTTTCTTTCACAACTTGCTCGTAGGCCTCCCTAGTAACAGTAGTTGGATCTTCCACCGGAATATGAACAGGGATTGGTGCAGCTGGGTATGGCATCAGCAATTGCCTTGCTCTCTCTTGCATCCAAACTCGGTATGGTGCATAAGCCTGACAATCATTCTTCCCTAACAATGGCTTCCCTCTTCTGCTAATACGCATCCACGCGTGCTGAAGCTTGGCGAGTAACTCTCCCTTCAAATCACCGGTGAAGTACAGAGATTCTTGTACTTCTTCCTCCTGAGGTGGGTTCTTCAACGCGTATCCGAACTGGCGAACGAACAGAGAAGGGTTGTAATTGATACACCCTTTTCTTCCTATCAACGAAACATTAGGATACCCAGAACAACTGAAAATAAGCTCAGACCCCAACAAGTCCCGGTCAAACCACTCAATGTCTTCAGAAGATAACCTCATCAGACGCTCTGGCCAGTTAGCTGTAGTTGCACTATCCACAAAGGGTCCCTTCAGGGGAAGATGGCTTTTAAACCACATGTTCAACAGTGGCGCACAACAGTAAACAGTCTTTTCCCTTCTATTTTCATTCTTGTAGTACAATGAATGATAGAAGTCTCCAATCAAAGTGGGCACCGGGTTGCCAGCAGCGAACAGATGGAAAGCGTCCAAGTCCACAAAATTGGGTAAGTTGGGAAACAACACTATTCCGTAAATGCATAAAGCCAAGATAGCATTAAAGACCACCCAACATCCATTCTTGGCGTACTCTTGAGCCTTGCTAACCAGAAAATCAAGGGAGAAACCTGGAACCCCAAGCCAAGAAGTTACTAATAGTTCAGCAGCGTTCATGTGCAAGGCCTTAGCTAAGTCCTCCAACTTGGGCTCAGCAGCATAGTGAATAAAGGGAACCTTGTTCTGTACTGGTAGCTCAGTAAACTTCACACACTCCTCAATGGTAGGCCCCAAAATAAAGTCAGCAAACGTGAAACATCTCAATGTCGGGTCATAGAATTGCATCAAGGTGTACAACCCATTCATCTCAGCAGCAGTTGGCTTGCAGACTAATCTCAACAACCTTCCATGACTCATCCTGAAATTTCTCCTAACCTCCTCATCAGCAAGAGACATCAGACCAAGTAAAGGAGTAATGTCAGGTGTAGGTAGCTTGTATGCAACTGTCTTCCTCAACCCAGCCATGATCAAAAGGCAGAAGTCCGGGCACTAGAACCAGGGAATATGCAAATGCACCTGCAGCACAAACACACGTTAATGGGATGCAATGATAATGGGTATGCAAACAATGCAATGCAAGTAACATGCAACAGGGACCAAATGCTGTAGCTGAAAAGCCTGAACCATATCAAAAAGTCTCAGATAGACCCTCCAGAATTCCTCAAACCCTGGTCTCAGATAGACCTAATACCAAAGCTCCAACGCTGGTCTCTGATAGACCCCACAACATAACTCTGACTGGTCTCTGACAGACCTCAAATCATAACTCCAACTGGTCTCTGACAAACCTCAAATCATGACTCCAACTGGTCTCTGACAGACCTCAGAACTCTCCATAAATACCCAGGATCTCAGATCAAGAAATAACCGGTATCTGAAAGTCTAGTTACCTGCATAACCCCAAACCCTCTCACAGGTAGGTGTCCTAGTAACTGACAAAGGTATGGCATCCTATGCGGTCGTCAGTGTCACAGACTTTCAGGGTTGATGATACGATTCCCAGAAGGAGTGGCATCATCAATTCCTGAAGAGGCCTCACTTAGCCAACTTCCAAATGATCGGTTCCCGGAGTCGACAATTCAGCTAACCAACAACCCCTTCGACCCAAAGGGTAGAAAAAGAAGTCAACCAGAAGAACCTCGTCCGAGTGTAGATTTCATGGGACACTAATGCAAGCAAAGTCGGCACGCGCCCACTAATTTCTACTCTAATTCTAGGTGCACTCAAGCCCAGGTCCGACTTATCTCTCAATCATGGAACACCCGTCACAACCCCAATACAACAATAATAACAATAATATAATGCTGAAAGTAAATGACGAAAATATAAATCCATACAAAATCCTCGACGGGAAAACAAGCGCTAGGATTGACTCGCTCAAGGGACGTTGGATCCCAAATGCATAAGGACTATCGCAGTCCTTAGCAGCCAGGGGACGTTGGATCCCCAGCAGAGTCGCCAGCTGTCGCTACTGCGAAAATCGGCGCTGGCTGAACAGAAGAGTCGCCACCGTGCGTTATTTATCCCACAGGAGGGAAAGGAAATGCTCAGAGTAAACCTCGCAAAAAAACGGGAAAGGTATGGTCATCGCAACCAAAACCTGGATTCGGGAGTTGGTTACGCAAGGGGAAGGTATTAGCACCCCTCACGTCCGTCGTACTCGACGGGATCCACGCTTGTTTTCGGGTATGGATTGTTATTCTATCTACTCTACAGGCCAGGGGTTAAAAAGAAAATAAAATGACTCGGCAAAGTTTCGCACTTTATGCCTACGTATTCCCGTCTGGAACGAGAAATCAGAGTCAACGTAGTTCGCCTACCTACGGGAAAGGAGGGGAAGGTTGCTCGCTAGGATATCGCATCCTATGCCTACGTACTTTCATACAACATGAAAGATCAGAGCAAACGTAGTTCGGGCCACGTATGATACAAGTCTGTTTTGATTTGTTTTTATTCCTTCTGAAAAAGGGTTTTCCTGATTAACAGTCCCAGCGGACAAAAAATGACGTTTTGATGAGTTCACATTCTTTTACGGCAGAAGTGTCTTTTATTGTGTTTGAAATATTTATTGTGTTTTTCTGTTTGTTTGTGAGAAAGAAGAGACAGAACTCTAACCTACGGTTGCGAAGGGAATCAAACTATCCTAATGTTATCATGCATGGGTTAAGACCTAATGTCTATCATGCTCCTCTCTTGCGCAGAGAGAAATAGAGATCCTAAGGGAATAGACGGAAACAGAAACAAAAGCAAATATATACAGTAAAGCAGTAAAATGCATGGATCCAGCAATACAAGCGAGGCAAGGGAGTCCCACTCAACCTCGAACCTAGAAAACAATAGGAAAAAGTGAACAGAATTCACTTTCAACCTAACAGGTTAAACAACAAATAATACAGTCAGGGAAAACCAATCAATACATCAAGAAATAAAACAGCAAAAATAAACAGCCACAACAGCTCTTCATCAACATCTGTCTTCAAGTCATCTCCAAACAGCTACCAGCTTCAAGCAAGCCTCAATCTCCATCTCCACAGCCTTCAAATAAGGTCTTGATCATCAGTCTTCCATCTGCAATGGCTTTTCTTCAAGTCACAATCCCCAAGATGAATATCAGTCAACAAGATGAAATGAATGTTAAACAGTAAATTGCCTACGAAGGGTGGCTCATTAACTGTTAACATTATACAGACAATTTTCCCTCAAAAGTTATATCTTTCAAATACATTCACTAATCCTTCCAAAGGAAGGAGGTGGATATTTGAAAGAGACTTTGAATCATAGAGAAAGAATGGAGGCAGACAAAGCCTTCCATGTTTGTGAATCAAGCTTTCTATTCTAGAGCTCTGCCTGGCTCCTAAACCCTATACTCCTCAACAGCTGCCAGCAAAATGCTCTCCTCATCAACTCTGGAAGTTGGTCTTCAATCTCTCTGATCTCCATTGGCCTTCATCATCACAGGTCTTCAGCTCTCCCAATCCCCAAGCAAACCCAATACCCCACACAGACAAATGAAATAACCCTAGAGAGGGCACACCACACAGTCAAGCAAATACAGACAGTATATTAATAGTAATAGTTGAATAGGGGAAACCTAGCAATTTCTAAGGGATCTACTATCTACCCATAATCCCTATAGTCCCATACCCCAAAGATTCAAACTACAATTCCTAAGGGAAATGATTTAATTCACCTATGTTATCTCCTAAACCCTAGTTTTGGTTCTTCTAATCACACCTAAACAAATCACCTAAAATTAAATCCTAAAATCATGAATTAAATTTTATATACAAGCTAAAGGTCTAAGCTAGTCAACCTAAAAATAATGGATCAAAAATGTTAAAGCATCTAATCAAACCAAAATTATCAACATCATGCATTAAACTAAACATCTTAAAAAGCTATTTAAAAGAAAAATATACTAAAAATATGAAAATAAAATGAAGTGTTAATTTTTTTATGTGATAATTTTCTTGACAAAAATGTGAAAAAGATGCAAAAACAACCAATGGAAAATATGCAATTTTCTATTTGTTATGAATTTTTGAAGAATTAAAAGAAATTGAAAGAAATTAATATGGAATTAATTGGTTAGGGGTGCATCTAGTAATTAAAATCAGTTAAAATATGATAATGGGCCCAGACTGGGGGGCGCGCATAGCAAGCGCGTCTGGGCCCAGTGCACAGAAAACACAACAAAAATAAAAATAAAAAGAGAGAAACGGTGTAAACAGCAAGATTTTCAGTTCAAATTGGTTTTGGGCCTGCGAATGGGGGTGTAAAAAGCACTGGATCACTGAGCCCATCAGAACGAATAAATGAAACGGTGTGTAGCACCTTTGGGATTTCCCTCCGTTTTTCAGTTTTAAACCATGGCCATTGGATCCTGATTTGAGTCCAAGTCAACCTGATCATCCAACGGCATCCAGTCATCGTCCACCTCTAGAAACCCTAGGTTCTGAAATAACCTCCCCATGCACGAACTTTCAACAGCTCTGTTCTCCCTCAATCTTCCATGAAATCACACGATATAAAAACCAAAAGTGACCTATTATCTTCCCTCTACACAGCCATGGCAATAGCTTCTTCTAAAACTCACTCAAACTTCAAACCCGATAGGTATAGTATTCTGATTCCACCATTTTCACCTGAGATCAATCCTGCCAAACCTTGCTAATCTTTACCCTAGCATGATCTACATCTTTCACTGATCATTTTAAGCTATATATCCAGGATTGTAGTGCAATATTCTATGAGTTCTAAACCCTAACAGATTTGGTACACCATTAACAACCTCCACGAAACCTTCTCAAACTCACCAGGATCAATCATCTAACCTAACCTAACAACTCTAACCTAATAAATCTCTAACATGCTAACTAAATCAAGCAGTTCGAATGGATTACCAACCTGGTGTAAATGATGAAAACAGTTGCTGAATTCTTCAAATCCAATGCTTTCAATGCTCTGAACTTGATCCACACACTCAATTCTTTGTTCTGTATGCAAAGATTCTTGTTCAATCCTCTTGAATCTAGCAATCCCAAAGTTCTTGCTTCTTGAATGATTCACTTGAACAGCACGAGTTCTTCTTCAATTTTACCAAATTCTGATGGAAATGTGATCTATGAAAGATGTTGATGATGATCAAATAAAGAAATTTGGAAATTGATGGAGATTTGATGAAGTTTGAGAGGGTTTTGCCAATTGGAAGATTGAAGTGTAACTTGGTATTATGAGCACAATGAATCACCAACCATGGCATAAAGCCTCTCAATGCAATATATAGATGACAATAGAAAGTCCTAGAACCTTGGAGAAACTTCCCATGCACACTTTCCTTGCATTATGGATTATGTAACTTCCTTTGTAAGTAACCAAGCATAACTTATAAATCTTGAACCAAACTCAAAAATCCACTTTTGCCAATGTTCTTAAAACATTTTTGCCAATCAAAATGACCTATAATTTCATCCCATTTGGCCAAATTATGAAAAATCTCCATTTTAGGTCATTTTTTATTCATTAAATTCACCAATTTTGAAACCTTGAGCTATGAGCCTTTCCAAACTTCCATGGTCACTTTTCTAGACTCAAAATGTCATTTGGAGCAAGTTTTATGCTGTAAAGTTTTTCATTTGAAGCTTCCTTGTATGAGTTTTGGGCATAGGCTTGAAATGACCTGTAATTCTCAGATGACCAAAATACCCTTTGCTTGCCAAGACCATAAGTAGAGTTCCACAAATCATATGAAGGCATACCATACCATTCTAGAAAGCTAAGACAATTTGGAACAATTCTTATGTTTACCAGAAATTCATTTGAAATTTCCTTGAGGGGTAAACGTTGCTTGGAAGACAAGTAACTTTCACAGACAAAATTTCAGATACCTCAGATGACCTGTAACTTAAAAGGACCATAACTTGAGTTCTATAAATCTACTTGATGTCTTCCACCACTCAAATTAAAGGTCTTGAGATCCTATACAAGTTTCATGTTGACCAAGGATCCATTTGAAGCTTGGATTTTGACTTATCTTACTTGGAAGTTTGACCTAAACTAGGGGATTTTACACATAAACCCTAATTTAGAAACTTCTCTTCTTCTTGATTTCTCTTGATTTCTTCTTGGCACATTACCATATCCTTCTCTATATGTCAAATGATGAACCCCACATCTCTCAAATAGGCCTTGATGCCTTTCAATCAATCATTTGACCTAGGGTTGACCCAGAGTTGACCCAGATGAAACCCTAGTTGACTGCCTTCAACTGCAACTCTTGTGATCATATCAATGACTTGCCTCCTTCTCCAAATGACTTTCTAAGTCTTCCATGATGTCTACATACTCTCCATGCTCAATTCACAACTCACAACTTCTTTGATGATCTTCAGATACCCTCAGGTAGGAGATAGATGCACTGCTTGATCCACTGACTTCTTTAGCTTTCCAATTCTTTCTGATGACTTGGATATGCTTGAATTTGAATAATAACCTCTTGATAGGCTCATAGAGATGAGAATAGTACTTGGTCCCCTATTGGATGATTTACTATGCTATGCTATGCAGATGATTAGACTATGTACATGACTCTATGTGCAAATGCTAATGCAATTGAAACATAAACCAAGTGAAATAGGTTGAGCAAATTTTAGGGTGCAACACATCCAACACAACATCATTCCTTCCCGCCATACTGCTCAACAACAACAACACAGGGTCAAAAGACACACAACCTCTATCCTAAGGACAAACTCAAAACACTACACTGGTCGGACGGACCGACTTGCTCTGATACCAGCTTGTAACACCCCGTTCCCCAAAATAAAGTAAATGCAATTAAAATAAACAACTATCAGAGTTTCACACCACAAAACGGGATGTTACAAAATTAATCCAACAAAACATTTTCCATTAAATGACTTTCAACAAATATAACACTGCGGAAATTTAACATCATATATATATATATATATATATATATATATATATATATATATATATATATATATATATATATATATATATATATATATATATATATATATATATATATATATATATATATATATATATATATATATATATATATATATATATATATATATATATATATATATATATATATATATATATATATATATATATATATATATATATATATATATATATATATATATATATATATATATATATATATATATATATATATATATATATATATATATATATATATATATATATATATATATATATATATATATATATATATATATATATATATATATATATATATATATATATATATATATATATATATATATATATATATATATATATATATATATATATATATATATATATATATATATATATATATATATATATATATATATATATATATATATATATATATATATATATATATAATATATATATGTCATATACATCATCCTCGGCCACTGCCCAAAATATACAAAACATTTCACCCAAAAGATTCATCAAACACGATACACCACAGGGGCACACAAAATCATCAGATAACAAAGTAACTCCCCAAGGCCCCGGTGATACGTATCAGAGCATCCCTACGACTCACCACAAACCAAGCTAGCTACGCACCTGGATTATCTGTACTTCTGAAGAAGCACAGACCACAACAAAGCAAAGGGGTGAGAAATCACGATCAAAATATAACGGTAATAATGTACATGAATAGAAGGCAGTAAATCTCCCCATTATCATTCACATACATCTACCCAGACCCACTATCCCACACAACCATAACATATAAAAATAATGCAACACATGCAACTCAACCCATGTTATGCGGTATCGACTCAACAATAGCAACGATGGGCACCTGGCCATCATCCTTCCCGAAGGAACACATTATCATCACCGATGGGCACCAGGCCATCACCCTCCACACAGGAGCACGATATCACTACCGATGGGCACCAGGACATCACCCTCCACACAGGAGCACATCATCACACCATGTTATGCATAACCCTAATGCACAACACATAACAACAAATACACTAAGCGTACACAATTCCACTGATCACATTTCATCACACATCATATATATATATATATATATATATATATATATATATATATATATATATATATATATATGTGTGTATATATATATATATATATATATATATATATATATATATATATATATATATATATATATATATATATATATATATATATATATATATATATATATATATATATATATATATATATATATATATATATATATATATATATATATATATATATATATATATATATATATATATATATATATATATATATATATATATATATATATATATATATATATATATATATATATATATATATATATATATATATATATATATATATATATATATATATATATATATATATATATATATATATATATATATATATATATATATATATATATATATATATATATATATATATATATATATATATATATATATATATATATATATATATATATATATATATATATATATATATATATATATATATATATATATATATATATATATATATATATATATATATATATATATATATGTATGTATGTATCACACTATACCTTATTCATACGCAATCACATACACCAAATTCAATCATTCTAATTGAACAATATCAAGGAAATTATATTCCACACCACACATACACTCCCCACAGCTCAATACCAATGTCATACTCGACCATGACCAACAAATATCCGACAACCACAAGAGAACCGAACAGCACAGCTCAAAACACAACATTTTGTCACGCTCACTGGCACATTCGCCTGGTGAAGCCCCGCAGCGAATGCTCGCTGAAGCTCGCCTGGCGAAACCCCTAGCGAAACCAGACAGAGGCTACTGGCAACACTCGCTGCTCAGTTCGCCTGGCGAAGCCTTAGCGAAGGCTCGCCCCCTCATTCTCCCAGCGAATACCTGCGATTTCAGAAAAATAATACCACAGCTCAGAGTCGGCAAACACTCCGAACTCCACCGATTCTATTCCAAACCAAACCCCATCATACCAGATCATTATTCCACAGCCTAACTACCACATCTACCCTCGATTTAACCCGATTAAATGTCAGCTCTACGCGTTTACTCAGTTTTGTCATAACTTCGAACTATCCGAAATCCCCAATCTAGCAAACAAACACATGCAATGAATTCAAGTATATTAGCATCAAACCCAGAATCATAACATCACATAAAACATAATCATCAACCTATGGGATTAAGGGAAATCCCCTTCTACCTAATATTCATGCATTTGCCGAAATTTAACCGATTCTTCCCCCCCCCCCCCCCCCCCCCCTTACCTCAAATATGCAGCTTTGATGAAGAATCTTCAAGAATTCCACAGCCAAGTTTCTCTTGATCGTCTCTCAAGCTTGCTCTTCACTTGCTAGTCCGTGTTCTTCTTCCTCTTCCTCTCACGATCGTGTTCTCCTCTCTCGCAATTTCTTCCAAATTCCACTATTGCCCTCAATACCCCAAAATAATTTCAATTAATATAAATCCTCCTTTTCTTTTTAATTTCCAAAATATTAATAATATTTCCTCATTTCTTAATTCCAAATTAATATTAAAACCTCATAATATTAATATTAATAATAATAATAATACTAATATCAACATTATTGATTATTAATTATTATCATTATCGATTATATAATATTAATACTATGCTCCTTATTCTTCAATAACTTTTCCACACAGGGCATGCCGATAATAAAATAACACGGGAAAACTTAAATAATTAAAATGGGCGTCACAAATAGCACCACAAGCGGCTACTGCAGCCGGGGTGACTCCAAATTGTGAAATTTGTGGAAACCCTGGGAATACAAATGCTAAATGTCAAGTGTTGGCTAGTACTCCAACCGACCAAGTGAATTACGCTCAAGTGAACCCATATTCAAACACCTACAATCCTGGCTGGAGAAATCATCCAAACTTTTCGTATAAGAATAACAATGTTATACAGCCACCGAAACCAACACATGTTGTTCCCCCCAGATTTCAGAAAGGAGCGTAATCTGCTCCACCACAGCCACCTAGGAATTCAAGTTTGGAATTCCTGATGGAGAATTTATGAATGCTCAAGCCCAACAAAACAAGGATTTTGCAAATCAAAACTCTCACACAAGTGAACTGATGAAACAATTGTCAAGCAAGCTTGATGTTGTGGCTACTCAAAACAAAATTTTGGAAACTCAAATCACTCAAGTAGCCAACCAATAATCAACTATAGTAGCCCCCGCTGGAGCATTTCCTGGCCAACCGCAACCAAATGCAAAAGGTCATGCTAACACTATTACTTTGCGAAGCGGAACAGAATACGATGGACCCGCCGATTTGAGAATCCAAAATTCAGCCATGCACCGGAATGTGCGAAAGGAAACCGTGAAGGGAGAAGAACCAAATATGGAGAAGGAAGATGAAATTGGAGAGGAAGTAGAGAAAGAAACACCTTATGTGCCTCCGCCGCCACACAAACCACCTATACCTTATCCTCAAAGACTAGCTAAATCCAAAAACAAAGGACAATTCAAGAAATTTTTTGAGCTTCTAAAGAAATTGAATTTGACCATGCCGTTCACAGAAGCTATTACGCAAATGCCTTCATATGCTAAATTTCTCAAAGAGATCCTATCAAATAAGAAAAAGCTAGAAGATAAAGAAACCGTTATGCTCACTGCCGAGTGAAGCGCTATAATTCAAAATAACATGCCTCTTAAGCTAAAAGATCCAGGTAGCTTTTCCATACCTTGCGTAATCGGAAAGTCTATCATAGATAAAGCATTATGTGATCTAGGAGTCAGTGTTAATCTAATGCCCTTATCCACATGTAAGAAACTCGACTTGAGAGAACTTAGTCCGACGAAAATGTCTTTACAGCTAGCAGACCGCTCGGTTAAGTATCCAGTAGGTATGCTAGAAAATGTGTCAGTTCGCATAGGTCAGTTCTATATACCGACAGATTTCGTGATAATGGACATTAGGGAAGATTCTAATATACCAATCATCTTAGGTAGATCGTTCATAGAAACATCTGGAGCTATAATAGATGTGAAGAAAGGAAAATTAACCTTCAAGGTGGGGGAAGAAAAAATTAAAGTCATCTTAGCCCAATTCCTAAAGCCCCTGTTTTAGATGATACATGCTGCTCAATAGACATTATCGACGAATGCGTGAAAGAAATGGAGAAGGAACCAACAAGGTACACAAAAGTATTGAAGATTCCAGCCCCTCCAATATTCGAGGAAGATAACTGGCGTGAACCATATGAAGATGATAGTCTAAGAGAATGCCTTGCACTCGCACTCGATCCAATGCCATGCCCTAAGGAACCATCTGTGGAACTTAAAACATTACCCAAGGAGTTGAGATATGAGTTCCTAGATACTGAACTTGAAAAACCTATGATAGTTAATGCCAATTTGGGATAATTAGAAAGAAGAGAGACTATTGGAAGTCTTAAGGAAATATCCCTCAACTTTTAGATACAACATCTTCGATATAAAAGGGATAAGTCCCTCTCTATGTATGCATCACATTATGATGGGGCAAGATTGTAAGACGTCAATAGAACATCAAATACGGTTGAACCCTATCTTAGATGATGTAGTCAAGAAAGAAGTGAAAAAACTATTAGAAGCAGGAATCATATACCTGATATCTGATAGTAATTGGGTAATCCCAGTACATGTTGTACCAAAGAAGGGTGGTGTTACGATTGTGACTAACAAAAAGGGCGAGTTCGTAGCAAAACAAACTCAAACTGGATGGAGGATGTATATAGATTATAGGAAGCTGAATAAGGCTACTAGAAAAGATCATTTTCCTTTACCCTTCATAGACCAGATGCTTGAACGGCTAGCCAAACATTCACATTTCGGTTACTTAGATGGGTACTCAGGATTCTTTCAAATACCTATCCATCCTAATGACCAGGAAAAGACTACATTTACTTGCCCCAATGGCACATATGCATACCGGCGAATGCCATTCAGACTGTGTAATGCTCCCGCAACATTTCAGAGATACATGATGTCGATCTTTGCAGATTTCATAGACGACATAATGAAAGTGCTCGTGGACGATTTCTCTGTGTGTGGGGAAAGTTTCGAACACTGTCTGTCAAACTTTGAGATGGTACTTGAAAGACGCGTTAAGGTGAACCTTGTGTTGAATTGGGAGAAATGTCATTTCATAGTGCGACAGGGCATAGTCCTTAGACATGTAGTATCTGATAAAGGTATTGAAGTAGACAAAGCAAATATAGAAGTCATAGAAAATATTTAACCTCCCAAAACAGTTAGAAAAATACGAAGCTTTTTAGAAATGTATCATCGTTTCTCGACCCGAGAGTCTGTGATACCCATGACTTGCATAGGATGTCGTACCGTCCAAGATTAGAACCCACATGTGAGTGGGGAGGGTTTTATAAGAAACTTTGACTTTCAACCAACCTGGTTTTATGGTTTTCTTGTCTGAGCGGACTTTTGATCCTGAATACTCCGGTCTTCTATCATCTCAGTGTTCTGGTTTTCTAGGATTTCTAGTTAGAGCAGAGCTATGGTTGTATTCAGTCAATAGCACAGTAACAAAATTGAGCATTGGATACCTTGACCCCATGTTTGCATCTGCATAATCATCCTGCATTTAACATTGCATGTCTGTGTGCTTTAGAGGTTCTCGTCTCTCCTTTGATTCTGGTACTGATCTTCTATAGGGATGGAAGTAGACAGAAAGAGGATTGTTGTATACAGGTTTCCGGCACCTGAATTAGGACCTGTATTTGGTATGATTTCCATGGCTGAGCCTGGCGTCCTTGAAACCTTCAGGAAAGATTTTACCTAATATATGAGAAGATTATTATGGTGTTCTTATCCATCTCTGTTGTTCCTGTTTATTGAAACTAGAATCAAGGGGGAGATCTCCCTGTAAACACATAGACATGTTTGCATCCTGCATTCTCATTTGTATCGTAGGTGTTCTCATTGGCCTTTTATTCTTATCTCTGATTGGTTTTCTTCAGTAACAGGATTGAGAATTTCAGTTTCCACAGATATCCAACTCGAGGGAATTAGCAAAAAGTAATGGATCAGGTTCAGGTTGAATTACAGGAAGTCAGAGCTCGCATGACCCAATTCATGTAGCTGATGCAGAATGTTGCCAGTTGGCAGGAACAATTAAGAACTTTGGTCCAGCGGCTGATAGCACGGGTAGACGAAGAGGGTGTTTTGCATGGAGGATCTGGTGTTATTCCTCCACCGGTTGGTGATTCTATTCCACAAGGTATTCCTACGTTTGTCTTACCTCCGGGAGGAGGTGCTGTGATTGAAAATGGTAATATTGCTGGTGGGAGTGTGTGCGCTATGCACGGGGCTGCTGGCCCTCATTGGGAAGATAACCAGATGACGTCTTTTCCATGAAAGATATGGAGGGTAGTTTTCCAACTGACGCTGAAAGAAGGTTTAAATTGATTGAGGTAAAGATGAAGTCTTTCGAGAATCAGAATTCTTTGGGTCTTGATATGTCAGATTTGGGACTTGTGCTCGGAGTCAGGATTCCCCCCAAGTTTAAGGTACCAGATTTTGACAAGTACAAAGGGACAACCTGTCCTAGAGTACACATCCAAGCATATTTCAGAAAAATGTCTGCGTACTCCGATGATGAAAAGTTGTTAATGCATTTTTTCCAAGATAGTCTGGCAGGAGCATCTTTGGAGTGGTATATGGGGCTTGAGAGAACCCATATCTGTAGCTGGAGAGAATTGGTTGAGGCTTTTGTTTGTCACTATTAGTACAATAGTTATATGGCGGCGAACAAGGTACAGTTGCAGGGTTTGTCGCAAAAGAATACTGAGAGCTTCAAGGAGTACACCTAGAGATTGCAAGATTTAGCAGCGAGAGTGCAACCTCTCATGGTGGAGAGAGAACTTACTGACATGTTCATGGCTACATTTCCTGGAGTGTATTATGAGAAGCTGATAGGTTGTATGTCAGTGGGTTTTTCAGATCTTGTGATGGCGGTAGAAAGAGTCAAAAGCGATATCAAAATAGGAAAGATTCAAGTTGCTCTTGATTCTTATGAAGATGCAAAGAAGCCTTATGTTGGGTTCCCCACGAGGAAGGAAGGAGAAACTAATGTTGTATCTCTCCCAACTGTTTCTCAATAGTCAGATCAATACCAGCAACCTTATACTCCTCAATAGCAAAACTATCAGCGCCAGAATCAGAATAGGCCTCACAACAATTTGGAAAGAAGGAATGTTCCTCTCACCTGGTTCCTATGTCATACAGTCAGCTTTTGCCACATCTATTTCAAACCGCATTGGTGGAGCCCAAGACTCTCAAGCCGTTGCCAGAGCCATACCCTCCTGGGTATGATCCCAGTGTTCAATATGGATATCATGGAGGATCAATGGGGCATTCAACTGAAGATTGCAAATCCTTTCAAGCCAAAGTGCAACAATTGATTGACAAAGAGTACATATCCTTTCTAGAAGGAAATTTGGTCGTGTGCGTCAACCTCTCATCTGTTTGAGTTCGAAGACTTCAAAGGTCACCTCCTCCAGCCAGTGATTCAAATAGGAAGAAATCCTCCAAGCTGGCAATCTTGGGATCACTTTTATCATGTCATTTCTTTGCGTTTGTAGTTTCTTTTCTGTTAAAGTGCGAACTCATTTTTAAAACTTGTTTGTTTTCGATTGATAATGATAATGAAATGAATATGCATGTTTTTATTAAATCCATTTGTTTTCACTCATACTTTTTTATTGATGTCAAATGCTTGTTTAAGAAAAATCCGGGGAGGATGACGAAATTGAAAGACACAAAAATTTCGATTGTATGCTTTTGAAATCAAACCCTGCTGATGATGTACAGACATTGTTTCAAATTTGCAAACACCGGATATATAAGGAAGATAATCCCTTGTCAACCCTTTTGAGCCTAGAAGTAGGAGCTCCTTTCTAAAAATGGAAAACCCTCAATCTTAACCTGGGGTAGGGTAGGTTTCAGTTAATTTGGCCAAGCGTTCAAATTTCAAAAAGAAAAAGGAGTGTCTCATTCGAGGATTAGTCACCTTTGCATTCCTCACATGTCAGGAGGATAATAGAGCTTGAAACCACAATGGTTATCCCTGATTTCCAGGAGTGAGACAGTCACAAACCCTTTCGGAGAAATCAAGACAAGCCAGTGTCACACGATTTGTAAAAAAAAGTGAAAAAAAAGCCCACTAAGTTAAAAACTCGAAAACGAGTGACTTAGGCAAAAATTAGGGAAAAGAAAATAAAAGAATGAAAAGAGAAAAGCGAAAAGGATTACAAAAGAAAAATCCTTGAACAAGAACAAGTCGTGCGATTATAGACACCAAAGACAAAAAGGGTGACTGTCACACCGAAAACCTTGTGGGTTCCATAACCATCACTCCTGCCATTCAATAATCTTTGAAAGGTGAGCACTTGTGTCGAATTAGCTGAATATAGGACTGGAGAACATCATGGGGAATGGGTGGTTTAAAACAAAACTTTGAGCCTTATATCCTTTCTTTCTCAAACCATGAAACTGACCACGTTATAACCCTCAAAAGTCCTAATTGAAGCAGGGTTGTTTCAAAAGCATACTTTGGTAAAAATCGCGTCAAAACTAACTCCTAAAAGGATTTTCTTACCATTCATGTTGGTATTGATGTGACATGCTAATCAGTGATTTGTTCACTATATGTCACAGATTTTTCCCAATGAACAGACTTGGATTTTAAAACTATCATATGCATTGCATTAAAGTTATCATTTTAAAAATGATTTGTTTTACTTGCGGGTAAGCACCTGACATCATGAAAGTTTCTTTAATGGAAGGATTGATCAAAATAAGATGTAAAATGCCTCAGTACTCCGTTGAGCACGGGCAAGTCATGTCAAAAGATCACACCATGGGAGGTCAACCATTCCAAGATTCAGTTAATCTAGGGCAATCAGGTCAAGATTCGATAAATCTCTCGAAGGTCGGTTAGTCAGAGGCACTCCTTCACAGATCATCCAATCAGGGGCAAAATCAGTTCAAGGCTGAGGTAGGCCACCTCAAGAGTAAGAAGTTATCCTTTCCAGAAGAAGTTTAATCTAAAACACCTCTCCAAGGTTCAGGATACTTGGGTCAATTCATCTTAAACCATTAGGGTACAGAGAGTCCAAGTCTCCTTTCGAGGCATATTTTTACAAAGATCCCACAGGCTGGGGCAAGAGTGAAGACGAAGGAACATTTCCTCTCCATATTTTCAGAGCTACTCAGAGATACTCAAGCAAGTTCTATCGATGTTGAGTTCAAGACGAGTATTAGGGATTCATGTTATTACCCTATCAAGTACCATTTTACCTTCTAACGAGAAGTCTTGCCAGAGACTTACCTTTCGTTCTTGGAAACCTGCATAATCATTGCATAAATCATCCTGAAGCATAAAACATTTTATTATATCTTGAGGCTTCACCCCACAACTTGGATATGACATCAAAGTACCTTGTAACCCAACATCACTCATCCGTTCAAGGTCCAGTTCTCGTCTGGAAAACCAATTCAGAGTCTAGTTCTCGTCTGGCCAACCATTCATCCGAAGCCTAGTCCCCGTCTGACGAACATTCATGAAATACCAGTTCTCGTCTGGTAGACGACATTCATGTCTAGTTCTCGCCTGGTAAACGTCAAATGTAAAAAAAACCAGTACCCGTCTGGTCACCTTTTCTTTACTCTCCAGTTCTCGTCTGGTGGTCGGTTTTCTTTTCACAACCAGTTCTCGTCTGGAAAATTATATAAAGACACCAGTTCTCATCTGGTAGACATTTTTTACACCAATTTCTGTTTGATCACCTTTTCTTTCAAAGTCAGTGCTCGTTTGACAAACCAAGAAAGAGGTCAGTTCTCGTCTAACAACTTAATCTTCCTCCATCAGTTCTCGTCTGGTAGTCTACCATTAAAAACCAGTTCCTGGCTGGAAAATGGCTTTTAAACCAATTCTCGGCTGGTCACATATCTCTGGCCTGTCTTTAACACCGGTTTCTGTCTGGTAAAAAACGTTCCGAAATCCAGTTCTCGTCTGGAAAACCACAAAATTAGTTCATGTTCGACACAAAAACAAGAAGCCAGTTTTCGGATGACAAATTAACCTTTTGCCCCGAGTTCTCACCTAGTAATAAACCATTTTCAACCGGTTATCGCCTTTTGATTTACATCTAAAGTCTAACTGTTTCAGTACAATCGTAATTCTTGGATCGTGTATCCTCACATCCCCAGCAGAGTCATCCTATCTTTTGGTCATAGGTTCATGGATTTTACTTCCGGTCGACCTTTCTCGACTCGCGATCGTCTCTTTGTTGTACTCCCACCTTTAATCTACGCTCTTTACAACATCCGGTTCCCGATCAACCACTTTTTGGTCCCTGACTAATCATTTGGTAGACCCAGTTCTCGTTTGGCAGTCAGTTCTCGTTTGACCCTTTTTGCACCCCAAAATTTGACCAACATTTCTTTACCTAGCTTGTGATTCATCTCATTCACATTAGCATTATCACTTGCATTTCATTGACATGTGTGCAGGAGATCAAGAGGTATGACTACCAATCCAGAGCATCCCAAGAGTTTGAAGCTAGCCAAGAAGGTTATTCAAGTGTTCAAGGGTTTATATCTTTGTCTAAGAAGTTAAGAGATCCTCAGAGAGATTGGTTGAAACCAAGGTTGTGTGCCTCCTAACTTGAGAGTTGTGGAAGCTCCTCAGATGATTCTGAAGCTATAAAGTTGGACTTGAAGCCTTGAGAGAGCTTATGAGATGTCTTGAAGGCCATCATGAAGCCTAGAGAGGTCATTGTGCAAGATTAAGAAGACTCAGCCATGAGTGGTGTAATTAGGGTTTGACTGGGTCAACCCTAGGTCTACTGATGATTTGGAGAGGGTTGAGACCTAATCCAAGAGCCATGTGATCATGGATTGATGCATTGAGATGCTATAAGGATGATTCCGAGGTCAACGGATCATGATTGAAGAGTTTGAGAAGTTTCAAGCTAGGGTTTCTAAGGCTTGACAGTGTAAAATCCCCTAGTTTGACCCTTATCTTCAAGGCAGTTTAGCCCAATATGTGATTGTCATCTCATCTTACCCCCAACATGAATGTTGTAGAGCTTGCTCTTAGCTTTAATTTTAGTACTATAAGTCCTTGATAGGATTTGTAGAACTCAAGTTATGACTTTGACAAGTTACAGGTCATCTGAGGTCTGTGAATCTGGGGCCTTGAAAGTCACCCCACTTGCATCCAACTTTTTCCCAAGAAGGATGATTCCTATGAACTTTTGGTCAACATGAATGTTGTTCCTTATCTTCTTAGATTTCTAGAGAGTACTAGAAGTCCTTGTTAGGATTTGTAGAACTCAACTTATGGCTTTGACAAGTCAAGGGCATTTTGGTCATTTGGAGATTATAGGTCATTTCAAGCATAAGGCCATAACTCCTATTTCCAAGCTTCAAACGGAAAAATCTTCAACATCAAACTTTCTTAAAATGATGTTTTAAGGCTAGTAAGGAGGTCATGAGATGTTGAAAAGTCTTGTAGCTCAAAATGGTAAAAATGACCTAAAATGAAGGCATAAGTTAAATAAGTCAAAGTTGGAAATTGAAATTTCCAAGCTACACATCCAAACCATGGCATGTAATAGGTCATTTTGACTCTAGAAAGCATTTTAAAAACAATGGTTCAGCCACATTTTTGATTTGAGGTTTAGATCATGGACTTGGTTTGGAGAATGGTTGCTTGCATATAAAGGTACATATGCAAAACACAAGGAAAAGCAACACACAAGCTAGCTAAGTATCCTAACATGTCATGTATCTCATCTAAGGAGATTTTCAAGTCAGAACAAGCTGTTGCAAGAGGTATAGCATGAGATGGTACATGAGATGGATTGAAATCAAAAACTCATGGCATGAGAATCTCAAATCCTCATTGGATGATTCCAGAAAGTTCTGGATGGTTTAGAACCATCCTATTTATGGATTAGAACTTGCTCAGATGCAAGGTTGGTGAGAGATTAGAGAGGAGAGTGAGATAGCCATTTCAATTTCTTCCATTGCAAGTTGAAATCAATTTCTACATTCCACACCATTTCCATTGATTCTTTTAATCCTAACATCTTCCATTGATCATACTGAATGTGTGCATACCAAATTGAGAGCAAGATCATGAAGAATTGAGAAGATAGCACTTGGATTTTGGGAGCTGCAAGTCAAGATCGGATTTGGAGATTCAAGCTTTTTTTATCAAATCTTTTGCAAACAGAAGCATTAACATCAATCAAGGAGTGATTCTGAAGAGTTTGAGAGGTTGAAGTGAAGATTTGACCTATCTGATATTCAAGATTTGACAGGTTTGCAACTTTTCTTCTACACCCCAATTTAAGCATGATTAGTTAGATTTGTTAGGTTAGAATGGTTAGAGACAAGTAGGAGACGGATTCTGGAAACTTTGAGATCGTTTGGTGAAGTTTGAGTTGGTGACACCAATTTTGTTTTGATCAAGAACATGATGTATAGTGAGATATAACATGAGTTTAATAGCCAGATTTAACCAGTGTGAGGTGGTGATCATTCTGGGGTAATTAATTTCAAGATTGGTCAAAGTTGAAGTTTGAGCATAGTTTTGATCTTGGATCGGGTTTAGAGATTGAGGATGATTCTTTGAATTCTAAGGCTATGGTTGTGATCAGCATGAAATTTAGAACGGATTAGGGTTTTGAACCATGGATTTTGGTTGAGTTTTGAGGTGATACGATTGTGGTGAGGTGAGGCTATGAAGCTCTGTTTCCATGGCTTCTTCATTTCAAACCCTGGCTGGAGGAAGAAGATGACTCCATGGCCGTTGGATCATGCATGGACTCATTGACTGGACTTGGATCTAAGGGCTATGATTTAATTTCGCGTGTGAAGAGGGAAGTCTGAAGGCAATGAAACGCGGCGTTTCATTAAAAGTGAGGTTTGGGCTTTAGTGGACTGATTGATAGCCACACCCCCATCTGTGGCCCATTGATGATTTGAACTAGTTTTCTTTACTTATTGCACCGTATATTTTTCTTTTTCTTTGTATTTTTGAATTGATTTTCTGGTTAAAATTGGGCCTAGCGGGCATTGCTGATCACACCCCCATTTCAAGCCCATTCGCATATTGAGCTGCATACCATTGCTATCTGCACCAATTATTTTCATATTTCATTTTATTTTCTCCATTTTATTTTGAACTTTGAAAAATCATATTAAATAGAAAAATAATGATTTTTGCATGGGAGTTTTTTCTCCTATTTCATGATAATGTCTAGAAAATTATAAAATCAAAACACTTGAATTTAATGCATTTTTAATATTTTTTGTATATTTTCTCTTTTAATAGCTTTTTAATTCATTTTATGTTGATGCATAGTTTTGTAGAATCTTGTTTAGCAAGTTCCCTTCATATTTTTGAACCATTCTTTTTAGTATAGTTAGATTAGGACTTTAGCTCCCCTATGGATTTATTCCATAATTTTGTGATTAGTTTTTGATTAGTTTTGATTAGATGACTTTAGGTTGTGTAGATTTAGGTCAATCCTTAACATAGGTCCACAATAACACTAGAATTTTGGGTTTCTAGGTCAAGATAGATATTGGGACATATAGGGTATTAAGGGTAGTCATGTAGGATCCCCTAGAAATTGTATTAGATTTTAATATAATAGTATACTATTTTTAATTGATTTTTGTAATTGATTGTTGTTTGTGTTGCCCTTGTGGGCTTGTATTTTGTTTTGCTTTGCTTTGTGGGTTTGCTTGGCTTGGTGGGCTTGGTCTTGCTTTGTAGAGCATGGAGAAGCATAGTGGAAGACTTGAAGATTGAAGAAGGAGCTTGAGAGCTTGAAGACTTGTTTATTTTGTTGTTGTTTTAGGGTTAGGAATTAAGTAGAGCTTAGACTTAGTTAATTTCCTTCTTAAACATGGAGGGTATCTGTCACCTCCATTCTTCCCCATGATTCAAGGTCCTTCCATGGTATTCACCTCCCTCCTTTGGAGGGATAAGTGATGGTACCTAGGAAGTTGAACTTTTGAGGGAACCATTCTTTTGATGTTAAACCCTTATAGGTCACCTTTGATGGTCAATAAGAAGTTTAATATCCTAGCGTATCCAGTTAAGTGATTTCTTCTGGTTTGAGTGTCTTGAGAGATGTTGGACTTGAGTGTGAAGATGAAGACTTCATTGAAGAGTATGGAAGAGGATGATTCCTTGAGCATTGCCACTTCAGCTGAAGCTTGAAGAGCAAGAAGAGCAAGTTGATACTTGAAGACCCAATGAAGATCCAGTAAGGACTGAATGAAGAGCTGAGGCTTAAAGACTGAAGGATGAAGTTGACATTTCCAGATGATTGATGACTACACTGAGAAGCTGAAGCTTGTAGATGAAGAGAGAAGACCAAGTTGAGACTGGTAAGGTAAGTGAGTTGAAGCTTGAAGATTGAGTTGATACTTATGAAGAGGATTCAATTGAGATTGAGTGTAGGGCTGAAGCTTGAAGAACAAAGGATAAGTTGATACTTACTTTGAAGCTTAGAGATCCTGAAGGAATCAAGTTGATACTTGTGGTTAAAAGTGAAGCCTGAAGGTGGAACTGATTAAGGAAAGCTGAAGCTTGAAGAAGAAGAATAAGTTGAAACTTATGTTGAAGGGTTGAAACCTGGAGAAGCAAATTGATATTTGTCAAGAGTGATGGAGGTCTGAAGACTGAGTTGCTGTCAGAAGAGCTGAGGCTTGGAGTTGAGTAGGGAGGAGTTGATCTACTTTCTTATCTGTTCTCTTTTCTGTATTGCTGATGTGCCTTGTTTGATTTGCTTGATGCATTAGAATAAGTTCATATCTAGACTGATGTAAGCTAGGAGCATGATTGCACTAGAGGTTGAGTTGCTCCCTCTGCTTGTATTGTTACTGTATGGCTTTGCTTGCGGGTATTCAGTAGAGCCCTGCTCCCTTGCCCATGTGGTTTGTTATTTGCTTGACAGCATGTTGTTATTTCTTCTGTATGATTGCAGTTTACTGTATTCTTCTTGATAGCATGTTGTTATTTCTTCTGTATGATTACTGTTATTCATTCTGGCTTGAGGTTGAGATGAGCTTGTGGAGGCTGCTGCCCCACACACATTTCCTCCCTCACTTGCACTGCATGCATTTTACAGTCGTTTACTGTATTATTGTTTAAGCTGATGCTTTATCTGTTTCTGTGTATCATGATCCCTTAGGACTCTCATTTCCTTTGATAAGGAAGTGATGATAGAACTTTAGGTTGAAACCTATGCATGATAACTTCTAGGAGTTCCCTGTTTCAAAATCCAACTATAGGATGAATCCTTGGCATGACAACATTAGGACTTGATAGTCTCCCCGTAGTTGAGCCTGTTCTCTTCTCATCTCAAAACAGCTTAAGATACAGTAATCATGAATGATTTCTTTCGTACGTTACGAGCCTTAAGCTATCTGAGAAAGGATTGTTGGAGAGTTTCTTTTCAACAGTCTGGATGTTCAGTATGGCACCCTTTGGGTGACATGCGATGCATTCACTCTCAGGTCCTAGTCTTTAGTGCGATTGAAATTGCAAACACAATAAAAAAACACTTCTTCCGTAAAAGACAGAAAACAAACTTCAAACCTTTTTGCCCCGTGGGCCCATAATTCAAAGGAAGCTTTTCTGAAGAAAAGAGTGTCGTTAAACCTCAGTGCCACCGCAAACAGGCTTTGTCCCTAACTGCTGGAACTGTTGTTTAACCCTACTCGATAAAACAGATGAATCTGAATTCCCGTAATCCGTATTATCCCGAACTACGTAAGCTCTGATCTCTCATACCTGTTGAGAGTACGTAGGCACAATACTGATGTATTGGCGAGCTACCTTCCCCGTAACCCGTCGTAGGTCGAACAACATTGACTCTGATTTCTCATTCTCTGATGAGAATACGTAGGCATAAAGCGCGACGCTTTGCCGAGTCAGTTTCTTTTCTTTTGAAGCCAGCCTTGATAGGTAGATAGATAAACCAACCCGTCCAGTAAACACAACAAGCATGGATCCCATCGAGTACGACGGACGTGAGGGGTGCTAATACCTTCCCCTTGCGTAACCGACTCCCGAACCCAGACAATGGTTGCGATGACCTTGTCTTACCCTTTTCGTCAAGTTTTTCCGATCGTTTCCTTTCCCACTCCGAGGGATAAATAACGAAAGATGGCGACTCTTCTGTTCTGCCGGCACCTTATTTTCGCGGAAGCGACAACTGGCGACTCTGCTGGGGACTTAACCCAGAATCTGTGGTTCTCCGGTTCCCTGCGAGTCAATCCTAGCGCTTGTATGATTACTTGTTGGGTTGTTTTTATTTATCGCATTTTTATTTCCCGCACTTTATTTTCAGTATGATATGATTATCTGTGCTGTTGTGGGAGGGGCATTCTGATGAGTGAGAAGCCAGACCCAGGCTTGAGTGAACATAGCATTAGTTGTGGAAATTAGTGGGCGCGTGCTTGCTTGGCAGGCACTAGTGTCTCATGAAATCCACGCTCAGACGAGGTTCTCCCGGTTGGCTTCTCTTTCAACCCTTTGGGTTGAGATGGTTGTTGGTTTGGAGGATTGTCGACTCTGGGGACCGATCATTTGTGATTCAGCTGAGTGAGGCCGCTTCATGAGCTGGTGATGCCACACCTTCTGGGTATCGTATCACCCCTCTTGAATGTCTGTGACACTGATGAACGTATAGGATGCCGAACTTGAGTCAGTTTAGGTCCATACCTGTGAGCAGGGTTGGGTTTATTGCAGGAAACTTTGACCTTCAGACCACCTGGTTTTCTTGATAGTGGATCAGTTTTGTGGGGATCTGAGGATCTCATATGCAGATATATGATTGTTCTTGACAGAGCAGGTTTTGATCAGAGGATCTTATCATCAGATGAGTATTTGTTCTTTATAGAGTAGGTTTTGATCAGAGGATCTTATCATCAGATGAGTATTTGTTCTTGATAGAGCAGGTTTTGATCAGAGGATCTTATCATCAGATGTGTATTTGTTCTTGACAGAGCAGGTTTATGATTGGGGTCTGAGGATCTCATTATCAGATGTTTGTTCTTGACAGAGCAGAGTTTCTTGGTCCTGTATCAGAGGTCCTTACTATCAGATGGTTGTTCTTGACAGAACAGAATTATGGTCTTGCGTATATGGCCCTATTAGATGGTTGTTCTTGACAGAGCAGATTTGTGGTCCGATACCCGGGTTTTCTTATTATCAGATATAGTGGTTGTTCTTGACAGAGCGGCGTCATGGTTTTGTTGATACAGAATCTCCACAACACAGTTGCCTTGATCTCCTGTTGCATGATTGCATTTTGCATTGCTTTGCATACTCATTTGCATTTCATTAACATGTGTCTGTGTTGCAGGTACTGTCTTCCCCGATCCAGGATTTCTTGCCTCCTATTGTACTGTTATGGGTTCTCTGAGGAAGACCGTGGCTTACAAGTTCCCTGCCCCTGATGTGGTTCGGCTGACCGGTTTGATTGCTTTAGCAGATGATTCTGTGAGGGATGAGTTCAGAAAGTCTTACGGCAAATTGCTCAGTTTGGTTCGTAAACCTTCTGCGTTCGAGTTGAATGGGTTGCACGCTCTCCTGCAGTTCTACGACCCTCCGTTGAGATGTTTCACTTTCCAGGATTTTGTACTCGCACCCACGCTAGAGGAATATGCTGATTTGCTAGGTGTGCCTATCAAGAGGCAAATGCCTTTTGTTCATATGGATGTTAAGCCTGATCTGGCTGGTTTAGCTCCTTCACTTCATCTGGATGCCTCCGGGTTGGTATTGTCTAGTTGGAACAAGGTTCCTGGGTTCTCCTTGCAGTTTTTAGTGGGAAAGGCTCAGCAGTGCACCAAAGACGGATGTTGGGTCGCGTTCAACGCCATTCTCGCTCTGTGCATATATGGCATCATTATGTTCCCCAATATGCCCGATTTTGTAGACTTCGACGCATTTCATATCTTTGCTTCAGGGAATCCAGTCCCTACCTTGATAAGAGATGTCGACCATTCTATCCACTACAAAAACGAGAACAGGAGGGGCAAGAATGTCTCATGTTGTGTGCCCCTGCTCTATAAATGGCTTGATAGTCATCTGCCCAAGAGGGGTCCTTTTGTTTCGTCTGCAGCCACATCTGAGTGGTCCGAGCATCTGATGAGTTTATCTGCAGAGGATATTGACTGGTTTGACAAAGATAGGCTTGGTACCGAGATTATCTTCAACTGCAGCGGGTTTCCAAACGTGCCTTTGATAGGCAGGAAGGGCTGTATAAACTACAATCCGTCTTTGCTGGTCCGACAGTTCGCGTATGCTTTCAGAGCTCCGCCGAAGGATGAAGAGGTACAGGAATCTCTATACCTCACTGGTCTTCTAGAGGGGGATCTGTTATCTAAGCTTCTGCGCGCTTGGAATGGCATCAGTAAGAGGGGAAAACCATTGCTGGGGAGAAGCAACAATCAAGCCTACCCTCCGTATGTAACGTGGATCAAAGCCAGAGCAGATGCTATAGGGATGTCGTTTCCTCATGCCAAGCCAGAAAGCCCTCCAATGATTGGAGAGCCTACTACTATGCCCATTCAGCAGCATAATCAGGTGTTAGCTGAGCGAGATGAATTGAAGCGGGCAAATGAAGAATTGGAGAAAGAATTGGCTCAGCTCCGAAGCGAGAGGAACGAAGTCGTTCATTCTTTCAAGAGGCAGACAGAGCTGGTGAACCAGCTAGGTACAGACCTGACTAAGCAGATAGCTGAGCGTGAGTGCATGGGTCAAGACTTCAAAGTTGTCAACGACGTACTGGCTACGAAGAAGCAGCACTTGGACGAAGCATATCGGAGGATATCCAAGTTCAACCAGCACTGGAAGGCTTTTCTGGCCACCAGGAAAGAGCGGGAGGATAAGCTGATGCTACAGATCTCCAAGCTGGAATCCCAGGTGAAAGCTAGTGAGATGAGGTTTGATGAAGAAACCGCTCGCAGATACGCCGCCGAAGGCCAGCTCAACAGGGCTCTCGCTAACCTGAAGGAGCGCAAACTGGCGTTTGAGTCCAAGAAGCGGAAGTTAGAAGATTGTTTTGGCGAAGGAGCATGGGAAGATTCAGTCGAAGGTCTTCAATACACCATCATGCAAAGGGAATTACTCGTCGAAGGGTTACTCACGCTGCCTGATCATCCAGAAACGAAGGAGTTGTTAGAAGAGTATCGCGCCCGTGGCCATACTTGACTATTTGTATTCCTTTTGTTTTGATCATTGTTGTATGCTGACCATCACCAGGCTTGTTGGCTGAGGTCACGCTGTTGATTCATCTTGTACTCGCTGATGTCGTGTACTGCCTTGATGGGCTTTCTTTATATATGAGATTGTTATTTCCATGATTGGACTCAGACTTCTTCTTATTATCAGCACTGGCACTCAGGCACTAGGATCGGGGGAGATCTCCCTAATGCACAGACACACGTTTGCATTTGCATGAAGCATTTGCATAACGATCACTTTGTCGTTTTTCCTAACCCTTTTGTGTTGACAGGTTGTTCCAGGTTGTTTCAGGTTGTTTCAGGTGGTTCCAGGATTGATCAGAGACCTATCCACCGATATCCGAACAGAGCTAATCAAACCAGAATCATGGAGCAAGTGCAAACTGATGTTTAGGAACTCCGCGAAAGAATGGATCGCTTCATGGAGCTCATGCAAGCGGTCGCCAATGGCCAGGATCAGCTCAGAACCTTGGTTCAGCCTCTGGTTTCAAGGGTCGATAGCAATGGCGTACTCCATGGTGGGACCGTGCCTACTCCTCCACCAGTTGAAACTCCACAGAATGGCGTCCCCGTGACCGGGGGAAACGGCAGTGCCAACGGCAATGTGATGGCCAACATGGGACTCAATACGATGGGCGTCGGTAATGGGAGTCTGGGAGCTAATGTCAATGTTGGGCTGGGCAACGGCAATGCAGGTGTCGGGAATCTTTTTGGGCCTCAGCCATGGCTAGAGGATCGTCAGGACGATGTGTTCTCTCAGAGAGGTGCTGAAGGGGAGCTGAATGCTGAAGCACAACTTAGATTCAAGGCACTTGAAGATAAGATGAGAGATATCGAGAATCAGAACACCCTGGGCGTTGATATGTCCAAGTTGGGACTAATTGATGATTTCAAGGTGCCTCCCAAGTTCAAGGTGCCTGACTTTGAAAAGTATAAGGGCACTACTTGCCCTCGCGTCCACTTGAGATCGTATTACAGAAAAATGTCTGCTCATTCTGAGGACGAGAAGTTGCTGATGCACTTCTTGCAAGACAGTCTTTCCGGGCCATCCCTCGAGTGGTACATGAGTCTGGAGCCTACTAGTGTGCGCACGTGGAAGGATCTTGCTGAAGCATTTGTGCACCACTACCAATACAATAGCGACTTGGCCCCGAACCGAGTCCAGCTGCAGAATCTGTCGCAGAGGAACAATGAAGGGTTTAAGGAGTACGCCCAGCGGTGGCGTGAGTTGGCAGCTAGGGTTCAGCCACCGATGGTTGAACGTGAGCTCGTGCAGATGTTCGTAGCCACCCTCTCAGGGGTTTACTATGAGAAGTTGGTCAGCGGTATGTCTGGGACCTTCTCAGATCTCATTATCACAGGGGAGCACATCGAAATGGGATCAAGCTCGGGAAAATTCAAGGTGATTCATCCTCAGCTGGAGGCGGAAAGAAACCTTATAGTGGCAAAAGACGGGAAGGAGAAGCGAGCCCTGTGACCAACGCTCGAAGGAAGGGTAAAGGTTCTCACCAGCAGGTGGCCAGCATAACTATCCCGGCAGTTCAACAGTCGCAGCAGCAGCAGCAGCAACCGAATCAACAGGGATATAGAAAGTATCAGAATCGGGCACCATTGTCGAACCGTCACCTCGAGACACCGCCCATGTCATACGCGCAACTCTTGCAGACTTTGCTTCAGCTACAGTTGATCCAGAAGAGAACGCTGGCTCCCTTGACAGGGGCACCTCCGCCAGGGTACAACGCGAATGCCACTTGTGAGTTCCATTCAGGGGCACCCGGCCACACAATAGAGAACTGCAAAGCCTTCAAGCACAAGGAGCAAGACATGGTGGATGCCAAGATCATCAACTTCTTTGATAATGTGCCAAATGTCACGAAAAATCCTATGCCGAATCATAGGGGAGGCGGAGTGAACACCGTTATCGAAGACGAGAGTGCGGATTTGTTGACTGACGTCAGAGATCTGAAGACGCCACTTAGCTTCGTTAAAGCTAAGTTGATGAAAAGAGGGTTCTTTCCAGGTTACGGAGAGCTATGTATGGATTGTGCCACACGTTCTGATGGATGTGAGCAGTTGGTAGAAGGAATCCAAAGTCTGATGACTGAAGGGATTTTATAGTTTAGCCGGAGGGCTGAAAGTGGATCAGGAGAGGTAGTGCTGAAGCAAGACAATGAGGTTGCCACCATCACCATCCCTCGCCAAACGATAATGATTTATGCGCCCAGGCCACCCACAATTACCATCACCAGAGCTGGGCCGATACCCTTCGAGAGCACTAATGTTGTCCCGTGGCATTATGGGGCTGAAGTCTACTGCAACGGACATAAGTTGGAGCTAGAACCGTTTGGGTCGACTGTGGAGAACCTTGCGGGAGTCAGTGGTATTACTCGCAGCAGAAGAGTGTTTGCACCATCAGAGGTCGTGGCGGATAAAGCGGTCAGAGCTGATGCGGCTGATAAAGGTAAAAGTAAAGTCGTTGAAGAGATCCCGCGTGGGGCAGAAAAAGACTTGCTTGTTAAAGATGCCGAGGAGTTTATGCGGTTGATTAAAAAGAGTGACTACAAGATTGTAGATCATCTCCATCAGACGCCTTCAAAGATTTCCATTCTGAACTTGTTGCTGTGTTCTGAAGCACACCGCAACGCACTGTTGAAGGTGTTGAACGCCGCATATGTACCGCAGGAAATATCGGTGAATCAACTAGAAGAGGTTGTAGCCCACGTAAATGCTGGAAATGGGATAGGGTTCACTGACCTAGAGCTGACGCCGAAAGGGAGGAACCACAATAGCGCCCTGCACATCTCGATAGAGTGTAGGGGCACGATTATGTCGCACGTGCTGGTGGACACGGGTCCGTCACTTAATGTTCTTCCGAAGAAGGCATTAATGAAGTTGGATACTCGCGGAGTGATTTGCACACCCAGTGATCTGGTTGTGAAGGCGTTCAACGGAATTAAACGACATGTTTTCAGGGAGGTGACCCTGCCAATCCAAGTTGGTCCGGAAACGTTCGACGCGGTCTTTTACATTATGGACATCATGCCTGCCTACAGCTGTCTCTTGGGCCGGCCGTGGATCCATGCTGCTGGTGCCGTGACCTCTATGTTGCACCAGAAACTCAAATATGTTGTCGGGGGTAGCATCGTAACCGTGTGTGGCGAGGAAGACATAATGGTGAGCCATTTGTCATCCTTCAAGTATGTGGAGATGGATGGCGAAATCCATGAGACTCTATGCCAAGCGTTCGAAGCTGTCAAAGTGAAGGACGTAGCTCCTGTAGTCACTGAAAAGCCAGAGATGACTCTCTCCTCGTTCAAGGAAGCTCGGGCCGTTGTCCAAGCCGGATCTACCCCAGGCTGGGGGCGAATTTTGGAGATACCTAACAAGCAAGACAAGTTTGGGTTGGGGTATTCTCCTAGAGCTAAAGCTTCTTCTTCTTCTAGCAGTGCGTCTCGAGGTAAAGGGCCGATCCAGTTTACCAGTGGCGGGGCGATTTTCGAAAGCATCAACGCGGTGTCTGAAGACAGCGGAGATAGCGACTGTGACCTCGACTCTTGGATCCAGCCAAGCAAGTCAGGCGAGGGCCTCAACAATTGGTCCGTCAAGGATATCATCCAGATGACAAGCAAAGAGTAATGATTTACTTTTTCCAATCATTGTACAACCCTATGTCCTACCCGGGGCATAGTGGTTTCATTGTCAGGGCCTTGTTGGATTATGTACATGCATTTTGTTAATAAATCAAAGGTGTTTCCTTCGTATTCAAATATTGTGATCTCTGTTATTCCTGTTTTATATTTGTTTTGAAAAATAATAAAATGGCAATGAGGTTTGTGCTAACCTGCATATCCTTGTTTTAAGCTTAACCCTTGTTATTGCAGGATCCACATAGCAGATGACATCGACTCTGGACCTTCTACGGCTCACTTCGACTTCGATTGCCCGATCTATCAAGCCGAAGAAGATATTGATGAAGACGAATACCTTCCTGAAGAGTTGGCTCGCTTGTTGAAACAAGAGGGAAAAGTTATTCTGCCTCATGAAGAGGAGATCGAGATTGTGAATCTGGGTTCTTAAGAACTCGTCAGAAACGTCAGGATAGGGGCTGCACTGCAGAGTGATGTCAAGCAGAGATTAGTCGAGATGCTGAGAGAGTACAGTGACGTCTTTGCTTGGTCATACGAAGATATGCCCGGACTTGATACTGACATCGTGGTCCACCACTTGCCGCTGCGAGAAGATTGTCCTCCCGTTAAGCAGAAGCTTAGGAGGACGAGACCAGATATGGCCGTTAAGATCAAAGAAGAAGTGCAGAAACAACTTGATGCTGGCTTCTTAGCGGTCACTACTTACCCTCCGTGGGTCGCCAACATAGTGCCTATACCAAAAAAGGACGGTAAGGTACGCATGTGCGTCGATTATCGGGATTTGAATAGGGCGAGCTCTAAAGATGACTTCCCGCTGCCTCATATTGATGTGTTGGTCGACAATACAACGCAGTTCTCCGTATTTTCGTTCATGGATGGCTTCTCCCGCTACAATCAGATCAAGATGGCGCCGGAGGACATGGAGAAAACAACGTTTATCACTCCCTGGGGAACATTTTGCTATAAGGTAATGCCTTTCGGTCTGAAGAACGCAGGGGCCACTTACCAACGAGCAATGGTAACTTTGTTTCATGACATGATTCATCATGAGATTGAAGTCTATGTTGATGACATGATTGCGAAGTCCCAAACAGAGGAGGGACATCTGGTCAATTTGCTGAAGCTTTTTGAGAGGCTTAGGAAGTTCAGGTTGGGGCTGAATCCTAACAAGTGTACTTTCGGAGTACGGTCCGGAAAGTTACTGGGGTTTATCGTGAGTGAAAGAGGCATCGAGGTTGATCCTGCGAAGATAAAAGCCATACAAGAAATGCCAGTGCCAAAAACAGAAAAAGAAGTTTGTGGTTTCTTGGGAAGAATAAACTACATTGCAAGGTTTATCTCTCAGCTCACGGCCACGTGTGAACCGATGTTCAAGCTTTTGAAGAAAGATCAGGCCATTACCTGGAATGAGGATTGCTAGAAGGCATTCGACAAGATAAAGCAGTATCTTCAAGAGCCTCCAATCTTGATACCCCCAGTGGCTGGACAACCATTAATCATGTACTTGACAGTTCTTGAGAATAGTATGGGGTGCGTTCTTGGTCAGCACGACGAGACGGGCAGAAAGGAGCATGCCATCTACTACTTGAGTAAAAATTTCACTGACTGTGAATCTTGTTACTCGATGTTGGAGAAAACGTGTTGTGCACTAGCCTGGGCTGCCAAACGTTTACGACAATACATGCTCAACTGTTGCACCCTAAAATTTGACCAACAATTATTCATCCATCAAGTGTTTGAAGGTTGATACCTTCATCATAAAGTTCAAGAGATCCTCAGAGGAATTGGTTGAAACCAAGGTTGTGTGCTTCATAGCTTGAGAGTTGTGGGAGCTCCTCAGATGATTCTGAGACTTTGAGAATAGACTTGAAGCTTTGAGAAAGTTTATGAGATTCCTTGATAGCCATCATGAAGCCCAAAGAAGTCATTGTGCAAGAATTCAGAAGATTCAGTCATGAGTGGTGAAATTAGGGTTTTGATTGGGTCAACCCTAAGTCAACTGAAGATTTGGAGAAGGTTGTGACCTAATCCAAGGGCCATGAGATCATGGAAGGATGTATGGAGATGTTATAAAGATGATTCCTAGACCAACTCATCATGATTGAGGAGTTTGAGAAGTTTTGAGTTAGGGTTTCCAGGGATTGTCAGTGAAAAACCCTAATTTGATCCCTATCTTCCAGGCAGTTTTAGCTCAAGATGTGATTTATATCTCATCTTCCCCACAACATGAATGTTGTAGAGCTTGTTCTTAGCTTTAATTTGAGTGGTGGAAGTCCTTGATAGGAGTTGCAGAGCTCAAGTTGTGGTTTTGACAAATTACAGGTTAGCTGAGGTGTGTGAATCTGGGTCCTTGAAAGTCACCCAACTTGCAGACAACCTTTGCCCTAGTAGGATGATTCCTATGATATCTTGGTCAACATGAATGTTGAAGAGCATCTTCTTAGATTTCTAGAGAGTACTAGAAGTCCTTGATAGGATTTGTAGAACTCAACTTATGGTTTGAACAAGACAGGGGTATTTTGATCATTTGGCAGTTATAGGTCATTTTAAGCAAAGGCCATATCTCCTATTTTCAAGCCTCAAATGGAAAAACTCAAAACATAAAAGTTGTTCAAAATGGGATTTTAAGCCTATAAAAGTGGTCATGAGTTATTGAAAAATCTTGTATCAAGGATTTACAAGATTGGGTAAAAATGACCTAAAAATGGCTTATAAGTTAAAAAAGTTGAAATGGAATTTTGGTTTAGGAGATGTATAAATCCAAAATGGGTCATCCAATATGTCATTTTGACTCCAAACATTATTTCAAAAACAATGGTTCAAGTAGAATTTTGATTTGAAGCCTAGAAATGGGGGTTACTTTGTAATGTTGTTACTTGCATATTAAGGCAACTTGACAAAACTTCACCAAAGGCAAGGAAGTGCATGTTTTTCACTCATTCTTTCTCAATATCTCTTGTAAGGAGATTTTAAAGCCAATTTGACAAGCTTAAGGCATGAGATAAGGGATATCCAAGGTATCACTTCAAGAGAAGTTCTAAAACTTTCTAGATGATTCCATAAATTTCTAGATGAATCTAGACCCTTCTTTGGATTGCTATAAGAAGGGTAGATCACCATGAGAAAAAGGTTGGTGATGATTGTTGGTGAGTGGTGAGATTAGAGTGTAAAAAAGTGAGATTCCTCCATTTGCAATTCCATAACAAACTTCCATTCTCTGCCATTTCCATTCTTTTCTTCTCCACAAACACATTCTTCTGATCCTTATGATCACTTGCATACTGAGTTAGAGGAAGATCCATGGAGGTTTGAAGCTTCATTGAAGAATTTGCAAGAAAGGCAACTTGATATCAAACACAAGATTCAAGCATTGTTCATCAATCTTTTTGCATACAGAATTCTTATCTTCCATTGAAGATCAATCAGGGAAGGTTGCAGGCATTGAATTGGAGTGAAACCACATCCACCATTACAACTTGACAGGTTGGTGATTTCACTCGTATCACCTTATTTATATGCATTCCATCATAGCTCTAGGGTTAGACTTGTTAAGATAAGGTAGAGGATTGTTTTCTGAGAATTTGAGAAAGTTTCATGAGGTTCCATGGCAGATCCTAGTTTCTTTCAGTTTCAAGAATGAGTCGTGTGTTGGGTATGGATGGACATGGTATAGTATAGAATGATGAGGGTAACCTAAGGAACAAGTTTAGATCATTGGATTTGAGTTTGGTTAAGGTCGATCACAGAGAAGAGAAGTTGAACCCAGAACTTTGAGCCATCGGGTTAGGAGTTACACGAGGTTTCAGTGGAAGATATGAGTAGGGTTGGATTCCTGGTAACACGTAGAGCATTTTTTCCTTTGGAAGTTCATGAATTCATTGAGTAACGGAGGAGAACGAAGGAGGTGAAATTCTTGCATGGAGTTAGGGTTTCTGAAAACCCTAGGGTGTGTTTGGGGACGATGGACTCCCACCGTTGGATCATCCTGGTTTTTTGACTTTGTATTTCCATCCAGCGGCCACGATTTGAATTTGCAAGCGGAGGGAATTTTGAAGAGCTAAACGCTGCGTTTGATTTAGTGGTGAATCCTGGGCTGAATGCAGATCTCGCTACCCACACCCCCACCATTGGCCCAATTCAATTTTCAACGTAAAAACGTTGCTATCTGCACCGTATCCCTTTTATTTTTCTTGTAATTTTTCTCTTCATTTTCTGAGTGCAGGTGGGCCTTAATATTTTAATATCTGCACCACCCTTTCCTGGCCCAATGGTCAATATAACTGGGCGCAGTTACTCATGACACCCCCCGTCCCCTTTATTTCATTTTCTTTTATTTTAATCCCTTTTATTTTTCTTGCATATTAAAAAATTCATATAAAATAGAAAAATTAGTATTTTTTAATGCTTCTTTTTTTCACATATTCATAATCATGTCTAGAAAAATGTAAATAAATAAAATTCCATTTTATTTTTCTTTTAATATTTTTTAGCATATTTTCTTGTAAATAGTATTGTTAATTGATTTTAGTTAATACTCAATTCTGTAGGATTTGTTTTAGGACTTTCCCTTAGGATTTTTGAGCCATTCTTTTTGGCATAGTTAGATATTGAATCATAGATCACATGGGATTTAATTTGCAATTTGTAGATTAAAATTTGATATAGTTTGCTTGTTTGACATTTAGGTGCTCAATTAGGGTTTTAGGTTGTATAAGTAGACTTGAACAATTTTGTTTTGGGGTTTATAGACCAAATTAGTGTATGGGGAATATATGGGTTAAGGGTAAGTATGTATAGAGTCCCCTAGAATTTTACTAGAATATTATATGGTATTATAGTATTTTTAATTGATTTTTGAATGTATGGTTAGTATGTGTGTTGCTTGAAGGCATAGTTTGTATTGTTGTGCTTGTTTTTCTTCTCCTTTGAGTGTGTGAGCTTTGAAGATTGAGTTGAAGACCTTGTGGATCATCATTGAAGCTTTGAAGACCTTGCAGAGGAGTTTAGTTAGCTTTTTTTGTTCTGTTTATAGGATCATAAGTGCATAGGTAGAGCTTTAGATAGCATAATTCCATTCAATAAACAAGGAGTGTCTTGTTCATCTCCTTCCTTCTCTATGACATAAAGTCCCTTAAGGGTATTCACCTCTCTCCTTTGGAGGGATTAGTGACCTTGCCCTCTGAGGTAGAACTTTGAGAGAGCCTTTCCTTTTGATGTTAAGTCCTTAATGGCATCCTTTGGAAGTCAGTGAGCACTGTAACATCCTCACCTCATCTTGTTGGCTGAATCTTGTTTGCTGGAGCATTTAAGCCATTGAAGATAGAAGCTAAAGCTTTGAAGAGGATGATTCCTTGAAGAGTGTTGAAGTCTGAAGACTTTGTGAAGATCAAGTTGATGCTTGAAGATCCCTGAAGATAGTGAAGCCTGAAGGTGGAGCTGATCAAAGAAGCTGAAGCTTAAGGGAGAAGATGAGTTGATACTCATGTTGTAGGGTTGATACCTGGAAGGCAAGTGATCTCTGAAGTCTGAAGACTGAGTTGCTGCTGGAGGAGCTGAAGCTTTCTTCTGTTTTTCTTTTCTGTATTGTTTGTTTTGCTTGATTTGTCTGTTGCATTAGAATGAGTCCATTTAGAATAAGTTCAGTCCAGGAGCATAATTGCATTAGAGGTTGAGTTGCTCCCTCTGCTTGTATTGTTATTGCATGGCTTTGCTTGCGGGTATTCGGTAGAGCCCAGCTCCCTTGCCCATGTGTTTATTTTGCCTGATGGCATTTCATTTCTTTTATCTGTATGATTGCAGTTTACTGCTTATTGCTTGATAGCATGTCGTTTATTTTTCAGTATGATTACTGTTATTTCATGACTGGCTTGAGGTTGAGATGAGCTTGTGGAGGCTGAAGCCCCACACACATTTCCTCCCTCACTTGCATTGCATGCATTTTACTGTTAAAGCTGATGCTTTGTCTATTTTGGTGTATCACTGACATGATCCCTTAGGACTCTCATTTCCTTTGATAAGGATTTGATGATAGAATTTTAGGTTGAAACCTATGCATGACAACATCTAGGAGTTCCCTGTTCAAACCTCAACCATAGGATGAATCCATGGCATGATAACAGTAGGACTTGATAGTCTCCCTCCTAGTTGGGCCTGTTCTCTTCTCATCTCAAACAGTTTAAGATACAGTAATCATGAATGATTTCTTTCGTACGTTACGAGCCTTAAGCTATCTGAGAAAGGATTGTGGGAGAGTTTCTTTTCCACAGTCTGGATGTTTAGTATGGTACCCTTTGGGTGACATGCGACGCATTCACTCTCAGGTCATAGTCTCTAAGTGCGGTTGAAATCGCAAACACAATAAAAAACACTTCTTTCGTAAAAAACAGGAAATAAACCGTAGTTTCCCGAACTACGTGAGCTCTGATCTCTCATGCCTGTTGAGAGTACGTAGGCACAAGATGGCGAAGTCTTGGCGAGCTACCTTCCCCCACAACCCTTCGTAGGCCGAACTACGTTGACTCTGATTTCTCATTCTTGATGAGAATACGTAGGCATAAAGTGCGACGCTTTGCCGAGTCATTTTTCTTTTCTTTTTCAGCCAGCCTTGATAGGTAGATAGATTATAACCAACCCGTCCAAGTAAGCAAACCAGCGAGGATCCCGTCGAGTACGACGGACGTGAGGGGTGCTAATACCTTCCCCTTGCGTAACCGACTCCCGAACCCAGACAATGGTTGCGATGACCTTGTCTTACCCTTTTTCGTCAGGTTTTTCCGATCGTTTCCTTTCCCGCTCTGAGGGATAAATAACGAAAGGTGGCGACTCTTCTGTCATGCCGGCACCTTATTTTCGCGCAAGCGACATCTGGCGACTCTGCTGGGGACTTGATAGTTTCCTAGGGATCCAACGTCCCGAAAGCGAGTCAGTTTTGGGATCCAACGTCCCTTAAGAGAGTCAATCCTACCGCTTATGTGTTTGGCTGTTGGGTTGCGTTTATTTATCGCATTTTTACTTCTCGCACTTTATTTCCCGCATTTTTTTTTCCAGTATAATATGATTATTTGTGCTGTTGTGGGATGGGAGTTCTGATGAGTGAGAAGCCAGACCCAGGCTTGAGTGCACTATAGATTTAGAGTGGAAATTAATGGGCGCGTGCTTGCTTTGCAGGCACTAGTGTCTCATGAAATCCACGCTCAGACGAGGTTCAGCCGATTGGCTTCACTTTCAACCCTTTGGGTTGAGACGGTTGCTGGTTTGGTGGATTGTCGACTCTGGGGCCCAATCATTTGTGATTCAGCTAAGTGAGGCCTCTTCAAGACTTGATGATGCCACTCCTTCTGGGAATCGTATCGTCAGTTTTGAAAGTCTGTGACGCTGATGAACGCATAGGATGCCGTACCTTGAGTCAGTTTAGGTCCGTACCTGTGACTGGGATCGGGTTTATTGCAGGAAACTTAGACCTTCAGACTACCTGGTTTTCTTGACAGTGAATCAGTTATGTTGGCACCATGGCTCTCAGTTGCAGATATGTTTGTTCTTGATAGAGCAAGTTTTGATCAGAGGATCTTATTGTCGGGTGTTTGTCTGTTCTTGATAGAGCAGGTTTTGATCAGAACATTGTTATCAGTGGTTTGTTCTTGATAGGGCAGATTTTGAGTGGGGTCTGAAGATCTCATCGGCAGATGTTATTTGTTCTTGATAGGGCAAATTTTGAGTGGGGTCTGAAGATCTCATCAGCAGATGTTATTTGTTCTTGATAGGGCAGATTTTGAGTGGGATCTGAAGATCTCATCAGCAGCTGTGTGTTTGTTCTTGATAGGGCAGATTTTTTGATTTGGGGTCTGAAGACTTCATCAGCAGATATCTCTTGATCATACACCCGGGGTCCTTATTATCAGCCATTTGTTCTCGACAGAGCAGAATTTTGATCTTGGTCCTATCAGATGGTTATTCTCAGCAGATCAGATCAGTGGTTTTACACCAGGGTTTTCTTCTCATCAGTGATTGTTGATACAGAATCTCCATAGCAGCTATCCGGATATATTATTGCATGCCTGCATTTTGCATTAGTTTGCACGTTCATTTGCATTCCATTAACGTGTGTCTGTGTTGTAGGTACCGTTTCCCCGATCCAGGATTTCTCGCCTCCTAATGTTATTATGGCCTCTCTCAGGAAGACTGTTACGTACAAATTCCTGACTCCTGATGTGTCGAAGTTGACTGGGTTGATAGCTCTGGCAGGGGATTCTGTGAAGGATAGGTTCAGGAAGTCTTATGGCAGGTTGCTCAGTCTGGTTTGCAAACCCTCTACGTCCGAGTTGAATGGGTTACATGCTCTCCTGCAGTTCTATGACCCTCCTCTGAGGTGTTTCACTTTCCAGGACTTCGTTCTCGCGCCAACATTGGAAGAGTATGCTGATATGCTGGGTGTGCCTATCAAAGGGCAGATGCCTTTCGTTCACATGGATGCTGAGCCCGATCTGGCTGGTTTAGCTTCCTCACTCCATTTGAGCGCTTCTGAGTTAGTGGTGACGAGCTGGAACAAGGTCCCTGGGTTCTCCTTGCAGTTTCTGATAGCTAAGGCCCAGCAGTGTGCTAAGGACAAATGTTGGGACGCATTCAATGCCATCCTTGCTTTATGCATATATGGCATTATCCTGTTCCCCAACATGCCAGATTTCGTAGACTTTGATGCATTCTACATCTTCGCCTTAGGGAATCCAGTCCCTACTCTGATCGGAGACGTCTACCATTCAGTGCATTACAAGAATGAGAATCGGAGAGGGAAGAATGTCTCATGCTGTGTACCGTTGTTGTACAAGTGGTTTGATAGTCATTTGCCCAAGAGGGGTTCTTTCGTCTTGTCTGCAGCCACAGCTGAGTGGCCTGAGCGTCTGATGAGTTTGTCGGCAGAAGACATTGATTGGTTCGTTGACAGAGACAGGTTAGGCACCGAGGTGATCTTCAGTTGTAGTGGGTTTCCTAACGTACCTCTGATAGGTAGGAAGGGTTGCATCAACTACAATCCGTCATTGCTAGTTCGTCAGTTCGCATATGCTTTGAGGACTCCACCGAAGGAGGAAGAGGTACAGGAATCTCTGTACCTCACGGGTACTCTAGAGGGGGATTTGTTGTCCAAGCTTCAGCATGCGTGGAACAATATTAGCAAGAGGGGAAAGCCTTTGTTGGGAAAGAGCAACAACCAAGCCTACCCTCCTTATTCAGATTGGATCAGAGCCAGAGCCAACGCTATAGGGATGCCATTCCCTTATGTCAGACCGGAGAGTCCTCCACCAGTCGAAGAGCCTACCACTGTGTCCATTCATCAGCACAACCAGGTATTAGCCGAGCGTGATGAACTGAAGCGGGCGAATGCAGAATTAGAGAAGGAGTTAGCTCAGCTTCGAAGTGAGAGGAACGAAGCCGTGCATGCTCTCAAAAGGCAAACAGAGTCGGTAAACCAACTGGGTGCAGACTTGGCAAAGCAGATTGCTGATCGGGAACGCTTAGGTCAAGACTTCAGGGCTGCTAATGATGTACTAGCTACGAAGAAGCAGCATCTGAAAGAGGCATATCGGAGAATATCTAAGTTCGAACAGCATTGGAAGACTTCCATGGCCACCAGGAAGGAGCGAGAGGACAAGCTGATGCTGCAGATTTCTAAGCTGGAAGCCGAAGTAAAGGACAGTGAGCGGAGGTTTGATGAAGAGACCGCCCGCAGATACGCCGCCGAAAGCCGACTCAACAAAGCTCTTGCTAACCTGAAGGAGCATAAGCTGATGTTTGAGTCTAACAAGCGGAAACTGGAGGATTGCTTTGGCGAAGGAGCTTGGGAGAGTTCAGTTCAGGGGCTTCAGTATACCATCAGGCAAAGGGAACTACTCGTCGAGGGGTTGCTCACTTTGCCAGATCATCCAGAGACGAAGGAATTATTAGCAGAGTATCGCACCCGTGGCCGTACTTGACTAGTTGTATTCCTGTTGTTTTGATCTTTGATGTATGCTGACCATCACCAGACTTGTTGGCTGAGGTCATGCTGTTGATTTGTTTGTACTCGTGATACTGTATACTGCCTTGATAGGCCTTTCCATATATATATGAGATTGATGTTTCCATGATTGGGCTCGGATTTCTTCTTCCTCTTATTATTATCAGCACTGGCACTAAGGCACTAGGATCGGGGGAAAATCTCCCACGCACACAGACACATGCATGCATCTGCATGAAGCATATTTGCATGGTGTATATCTTATCGCTTTTCCTAACCTTTATTGTTGACAGGTTTTTCAGGTTCCGAGCTGTCTACGGTCTACAGGATTGATCAAAGACTCATCCACCGCTACTCAACTCGCGCTAATCAGACAAGGATCATGGACCAGGTGCAGTCAGATGTTCAATAGCTCCGTGAACGGATGGATCGTTTCATGGAACTGATGCAGGTGGTCGCTAATGGTCAGGACCAGCTTCGCACTTTGGTTCAACCTCTGATCTCTAGGGTTGACAGTAATGGCATACTTCACGGCGGGGCCGTGCCTACTCCTCCTCCAGTGGATGCTCCACAAAACGTTGTTCCTGTTACCGGGGGCAACGACAGTGCTAACGGCAATCTGATGACTAATATCGGGCTCAACGCGGCAGGCGTCGGCAATGGTAGTCTGGGAGCCAATGTTAACATAGGGCCGGTCAACGGCAATGCTGGTGTAGGAAATCTGTTGGTGCCTCAACCGTGGCTGGAGGACCATCAGGATGACGTATTCTCTCAGAGAGGTGTGGAAGCAGAGTTGAATGCTGAAGCTCGACTCCGGTTCAAAGCACTGGAAGACAAGATGAGAGACATTGAAAATCAGAACACATTGGGCGTCGATATGTCCAAGCTCGGGTTGATTGCTGATTTTAAGGTGCCTCACAAATTCAAGGTGCCTGCCTTTGAGAAGTATAAGGGTACTACTTGCCCCCGTGTTCACCTTCGATCTTATTATAGAAAGATGTCTGCTTATTCTGACGATGAGAAGTTGCTGATGCACTTCTTCCAGGATAGTCTTTCTGGTCCATCACTCGAATGGTATATGGGCCTGGAGCCCGCTACTGTGCGCACCTGGAAAGATCTCGCAGAAGCGTTCGTCCTCCACTATCAATACAATAGCGACTTGGCCCCCAACCGAGTTCAGCTTCAGAATCTCTCACAGCGGAACAATGAAAGCTTTAAAGAGTACGCCCAGCGGTGGCGTGAATTGGCTGCTCGGGTTCAACCGCCGATGGTTGAGCGCGAGCTAGTGCAAATGTTCGTGGCTACCCTTCCTGGAATCTACTATGAAAAGCTGGTCAGTGGCATGACTGGAATCACTATGGGCGAGCATGTCGAGAACGGTATAAAGATTGGAAAAATTCAAGGCGAATCATCCTCAGCTGGAGGAAGTAGCAAGAAACCTTACGCTGGCAAGCGTCGAGAGGGAGATGCCAATGCTGTCACTAATGCTCGGAGAAAGGGCAAGGGCCCTCAGCCCCAGATTGCTAGCATAAATATCCCAACTGCTCCACACCAGCCGCAGCAGCAGCAGCAGCAGCCGCAGCCTCAGCAGCAGAATCAGCAGGGGTATAGAAGATATCAGAATCGGGCTCCTCTGACAAATCGTCATTTTGAAACTCCACCTATGTCGTATGCACAACTCTTACAAACGTTGCTTCAGCTTCAGTTAGTTCAAAATAGGACAATGGCTCCCTTAACAGGGGCGCCGCCGCCGGGGTATGACGCCAATGCTACTTGTGATTTCCATACTGGGGCACCAGGCCATACGATTGAGAATTGCAAAGCTTTTAAGCACAAAGTGCAGGACTTGGTGGACGCCAAGGTTATTAACTTTTCTGATAGCGTGCCCAACGTTACCAAGAACCCCATGCCTCATCATAAGGGAGGCGGAGTGAATGCCATTATCACTGAGGAGAGTGCAGACTTGCTGACTGATGTCAAGGACTTGAAAACGCCGCTTAGTTTTGTCAAGGCTAAGTTGCTGAAGAAGGGCTTCTTTCCTGGATGCGGAAAGTTATGTATGACTTGTGCTACACTTCCTGATGGGTGTGAGCAGCTGGTAGAAGGTATCCAAAGTTTGATGTCCGAGGGTATTTTGCAGTTCATCCGGAGCGTCGAAAGTGCATCAGGGGAAGTCGTGCTGGAACAGGCAGATGAAGTTGCTACTATCACTATTCCTCGTCACCCTATTACTATTTCCGCGCCCCGACCGCCTACAATCACTATCACCAGGGCCGGACCGATCCCATTCGAGAGTACTAACGCCGTCCCATGGCATTACGGCGCCGAAGTCTACTGCAATGGTCAGAAGTTAGAGCTGGAGCCATACGGATCGACTGTGCAGAATCTCGCCGGAGTCAGTGGCATTACTCGGAGCGGTAGAGTGTTCGCGCCAGCGGAGGTTGCAGCAGAGAAAGTGGTCCGAGTTGATGCTGCTGATAAGGGTAAAGGTAAGGCTGTCGAAGAGGTCCCTTCTGGGGCAGAAAAATATTTGCTAGTTAAAGATGCTGAAGAATTCATGCGGTTAATCAAGAAGAGCGACTACAAGATTGTAGATCATCTTCATCAGACTCCGTCAAAGATCTCTATTCTTAACTTGTTTCTGTGTTCTGAAGCGCACCGCAACGCATTACTGAAGGTATTGAACGCTGCATACGTGCCGCAGGAGATATCAGTAAATCAGCTGGAAGAGGTGGTAGCCCATGTCAATGCCGGTAATGGGCTGGGATTCACAGATTTAGAGCTGACTCCCAAAGGGAGAGATCACAACAGCGCCTTGCACGTCTCGATAGAGTGCAGAGGCACTATTATGTCGCATGTCCTGGTGGATACGGGTTCGTCGCTTAATGTGCTTCCGAAGAAGGCACTAATGAAGTTGGATACCCGCAGATTGCTTTGCACGCCCAGTGATCTGGTAGTGAAAGCCTTTGACGGAACTAAGCGCCACGTTTTCGGAGAGTTGACCCTGCCAATTCAAGTTGGTCCAGAGACGTTTGATACGGTTTTTTATATCATGGATATCATGCCCGCCTACAGTTGCCTCTTAGGTCGGCCATGGATCCATGCCGCTGGTGCCGTGACGTCCACGCTGCATCAAAAGCTTAAATATGCTGTCGGGGGAAGCATAGTGACCGTCTGTGGTGAGGAGGACATTATGGTGAGCCACTTGTCGTCCTTTAAATATGTCGAAATGGATGGCGAAATCCATGAAACTCTCTGCCAAGCATTTGAAACCGTCAAGGTGAAAGAGGTGGCTCCTGTCGTCGTAGAGAAGCAAGAGATGAATCTCTCATCGTTTAAAGAAGCTCGGGCCGTCGTTGAAGCCGGTTCCACCCCAGGCTGGGGGCATGTTTTGGATATACCAATCAAGCAGGATAAGTTTGGATTGGGGTACTCTCCTGAAGCTGAAGCTTCATCTTCTTCGTCTAGCAGTTCGTCTCGCGGGAAAGGGCCGATCCTATTCACCAAGGGCGGAGTGATTTTTGAAAGCATCAACGCAGCGTCTGAGGACAGCGGGGATAATGATTGTGATCTTGACGCCTGGATTCAACCGAGCAAGTCGGGCGAGCGCCTCAACAATTGGACCATCAAGGAGATTATCCAGCTGACAAGTGAAGAGATCCACATAACAGACGACATCGACTTTGGACCCTCTACGGCTCACTACGACTTCGATTGCCCAATCTATCAAGCCGAGGATGAGATTGATGAAGACGAGGACCTTCCGGAAGAGTTGGCCCGCTTGTTGAGACAAGAGGAGAAGGTTATTCTGCCTCATGAGGAGGATATTGAGATCGTCAATCTGGGTTCTGAAGAGCTCGTCAGAAATGTCAGAGTAGGGGCAGCGCTGCAGGTTGATGTCAAGCATAGACTGGTCGAGATGCTTCGAGAGTATAGTGACGTCTTTGCTTGGTCATACGAAGATATGCCCGGACTTGACACTGACATCGTGGTTCATCGCTTGCCGTTGCGAGAAGATTGCCCTCCAGTCAAGCAGAAGCTTAGGAGGACGAGACCAGACATGGCTGTAAAAATCAAAGAAGAAGTCCAGAAGCAGTTGGACGCAGGATTTCTAGCCGTTACCACTTACCCTCCGTGGGTCGCCAACATAGTGCCTGTACCGAAGAAGGACGGTAAGGTACGCATGTGCGTCGATTATCGGGATTTGAACAGGGCGAGCCCTAAGGATGATTTCCCGTTGCCTCATATTGATGTGTTGGTCGACAATACAGCCCAGTTCTCCGTGTTTTCGTTCATGGATGGCTTCTCCGGTTACAATCAGATTAAGATGGCGCCGGAGGACATGGAGAAAACGACGTTCATCACCCCCTGGGGAACATTTTGCTATAAGGTAATGCCCTTTGGTCTGAAGAACGCAGGGGCCACTTACCAGCGAGCAATGGTCACTTTGTTTCATGATATGATTCATCATGAGATCGAGGTCTATGTTGATGACATGATTGCAAAGTCCCAAACGGAGGAAGAGCATCTGGTCAACTTATTGAAGCTGTTTGAGAGGCTTAGGAAATTCAGGCTGAGGCTGAATCCTAACAAGTGCACTTTCGGAGTGCGGTCCGGAAAGTTATTGGGGTTTATCGTTAGTGAACAAGGTATTGAAGTTGATCCTGCGAAAATAAAAGCTATTCAAGAAATGCCAGCGCCGAAAACAGAAAAAGAAGTTCGTGGTTTCTTGGGCCAAATAAACTACATTGCAAGGTTTATCTCTCAGCTCACGGCCACTTGTGAACCGATGTTCAAGCTTTTAAAGAAAGATCAGGCGATTACTTGGAATGAGGATTGCCAGAAGGCATTCGACAAAATAAAGCAGTATCTTCAAGAACCTCCAATCTTGATACCCCCAGTGGCTGGACGGCCATTAATCATGTACCTGACGGTTCTGGAGAATAGTATGGGGTGTGTTCTCGGTCAGCACGACGAGACGGGCAGAAAGGAGCATGCCATTTATTATTTGAGTAAAAAGTTCACTGAGTGTGAATCTCGATACTCGATGCTGGAGAAGACGTGTTGTGCATTAGCTTGGGCCGCCAAACGTCTCCGACAGTATATGCTCAATCACACCACTATGCTAATTTCGAAGATGGATCCGATCAAGTACGTCTTCGAGAAGCAGGCTCTTTCGGGCAGGATTGCCAGATGGCAAATGGTGTTAACGGAATATGATATTCAGTACGTCTCTCAGAAAGCCATTAAGGGAAGCGTATTATCTGATTACCTTGCCGAACAGCCAATCGAAGACTACCAGCTGATGAAGTTCGAATTCCCTGACGAGGATATTATGTTTCTCAAAGCGAAGGATTGCGATGAGCGATTTCCCGGTGAGGGGCCAAATAGGAAGTCTCAGTGGAAGTTGATATTCGACGGAGCGGTTAATTCCTATGGAAGTGGTATCAGGGCTATCATCACGACTCCTCACGGATCCCACATCCCGTTTACTGCGAGACTGACGTTTCCAGTTACCAACAATGAAGTAGAGTATGAAGCATGTATCATGGGTCTAGAAGAGGCAATTGATTTGAGAATCAAGAATCTAGACGTATATGGTGACTCAGCGCTTGTAATCAATCAGATTAAAGGGGAGTGGGAAACTCGTCAAGCGAATTTAGTGCCGTACATGAATTATGCCAGGAGGCTGCTTCCTTTCTTCGATCGAGTGGAACTTCATCACGTACCCAGGGCTGAAAATCAGATGGTTGATGCTTTAGCCACGTTGGCTTCAATGTATAAAGTCAATTATTGGAATGAGGCTCCAAGAATTGTGCTTTCGCGTCTTGACAGACCGGCATTTGTCTTTGCAATCGAGGATGCCGCCGACGGCAAGCCATGGTTCCACGACATCCAGACCTTCTTATGACTAAGGAGTATCCCGCGGGTGCGTCTACCCAGGATAAGAAGACTCTAAGGAGGCTATCTGGAAACTTTTATCTCAATCCTGATGGAGTGTTGTATAAGAGAAACCACGATCTCGTGCTACTCAAATGTGTAGATGAGAAAGAGGCGAGAACGCTCATGGAAGAAGTCCATGAGGGCACATTTGGTACGCACGCCGGCGGGCATGCCATGACGAGAAAGATCCTGAGGGCAGGATATTACTGGCTGACGATGGACTCGGATTGCTTCAGATTCGCGAAGAAATGTCATAAATGCCAGATTTATGCTGATAAAGTTCATGTGCCGCCGTGCCCATTGAATGTCATGTCCTCCCCTTGGCCGTTCTCCATGTGGGGCATCGACATGATAGGCAAGATCGAGCCCACTGCATCCAATGGTCATCGTTTCATTCTGGTAGCTATCGACTACTTCACCAAATGGGTGGAGGCAGCCTCGTACGCTAATGTGACCAAGCAGGTGGTAGCTAAATTCATAAAGAGGGACATCATCTGTCGCTATGGAATTCCCGAGCGGATCATTACTGATAATGGTTCGAATTTGAATAACAAGATGATGAAGGAGCTGTGCCAGAGCTTCAAGATTGAACACCACAACTCATCTCCTTACCGGCCAAAGATGAACGGCGCTGTTGAAGCGGCCAACAAGAACATCAAGAAGATTGTTCAGAAGATGGTTGTGACGTACAAAGATTGGCACGAGATGTTGTCGTTTGCCTTGCACGGTTATCGTACAACGGTACGTACGTCGACCGGGGCAACTCCTTTCTCCTTGGTGTACGGTATGGAAGCTGTCCTACCGTTAGAAGTGGAGATTCCTTCTTTGCGAGTTTTGGTTGATGTGAAACTCGACGAGGCAGAATGGATTACGAATCGTTTGAACCAACTCAGCCTGATGGACGAGAAGAGGTTAGCATCGATTGCATTTGGTCTCCTGTACCAAAGCCGAATGAAGAAAGCTTATGATAAGAAGGTGCGTCCTAGAAGCTTTCAAACGGGTGATCTCGTCCTGAAAAAGATTCTTCCGCCACACTCCGATCACCGGGGCAAGTGGACTCCGAATTACGAAGGGCCGTATGTCGTCAGCAAGGTCTTCTCGGGAGGAGCTTTGTTGTTATCCACGATGGATGGTGAAGATTTTGCATCCCCGGTGAACGCGGACGCAGTTAAAAAATACTTTGCTTGAAAGAGACCCGCTGGACAAAAAAGAAAGAGTCCAGGCAAAAAAGGGGCATCCCGGCGAACCAAAAACAGAATAAAAGGTTCGGGCAAAAATTAGGGATATATTGAAAAAATGTACACCCGCGAAGTCGAAAACCTACACTAGGCGGCTTCGGCAAAAAAGGGTATCCCGGTGAACTGAAAACCCGCAAAGGGCGGTTCACGCAAAAGTTAGGGATTTGAATAAGAAAATGACTGCGTTCCGCGTGGACTTTCATTGTTTAGTGGTTTGGTGGACCTGAGGGCCGTTTATCTGAATCAATATCTTCCAAAGCTGACGCGTCGGAGAAGTATCGAAGTCGAGTGGGTCTTAGAGGGATCAACTCATGGTGTTCGTCTACGCCTCGTTGCCAACATTTGTATATACTGATGTACATTTATGTTTTATTTTTGCGCGGCTTCCTCATTCCAGGAGCTTGCCTCTGTTGTAAAACATTTTTGCCCATTCAGGGGTTTCACCATCAATAAAATGCACATTATTCAGCAATTCTGCTTGTCTGTTTAGCATTTATCTGTTTTGTTTGCGATTAAAAACACTGATGCTTTTTTTTGATAAAATGCGCATACATAAACTTACGGGCCCAGGCCCATTGGTTGTTGAAACAATTAATTACCTGAATATTGTCACGAGTTAATAACCTTGATAGGCCCCTTTGAGGAGGGTATCTTGTCTATTTGTTTGTGTTGTTGCAGGTGTAGCACCTTCTAGGCAGTGTGCCGTGCGCATCCCCGAAGCAGGGCGAGCCCCTCCTTCTCCAGCAGAGTTTAGTAGTTTCTCCTCCGCAGAATCTGAACGCAAGATAGTGAGCATCGATATGTCTCCCCAGGCAGAGATGATTCTCTTCCCCAAGCAGACGCATCCTGAAGGAACGTCACCTCATCAGTTGAGTCAAGCACCGAAGAATGATGTCTTCTTCCCCCAGCACCGGGTCACAAGTGCAGATTTCAGAGGAATGTTCGGGTACCGAAGCTCGTGTTGTCCCCAGTAAAGCCGCCGCAGCGGATGTTTCTCCCCAGCACCGGGTCACAAGTGCAGGTTTCGCCGAAGTACGCAGTAACTGATGGTGCCAGACTGAAGTCTCCAGCGGAATTGAGATTCCCCACCAGAACTGTATTCTCTCCTGAAGCCGGATGATTCCCTCTTCCCCAGTAGAGTGTTGGAACAGCTGATGTGGTATTCCTCTGCAGAGTTGTGCTTTCCCTCGAAGTCAGATGATTCTTTCTCCCCCCAGCGGAATTGAAATTCCTCATCATAGTTGTACTCTCTAGTGAAGTAGAATGATTTCTCTCTCCCCGGCGGAGTCCACAAACACCCAGGAGAGCCGAATCCTTGAAAGCAGTTGGGACCATGAGTGGATTTTCCCTAGCAAAGCATTGAACAGCTGATGCTGTATTCCTCATCAGAGTTGTACTCTCCAGTGAAGTAGAATGATTTCTCTTTCCCCAGTCGAGTTCGCAGATGTCCAAGAGAGCCGAGTCCTTGGAAGTCGATCAGACCATGATTGGTTTTTCCCCAGTGGAGTGTGGAGCCGCTGAAGTTGTTTCCCCACAGGGTCATCATCCCCAGAAGAGCAGCCGAGACGGCCGCGCAGTTCATTCTCGCGATTGATATCAGCAGGTCCAGGTTCTTGTAGAGCTTCGTTTCCCCTGCAGCAGTCAACTGAAGTTGTTTTCACTGCAGCTGTCAACGGAAGATCATTTCCCCAGACGGAGTCCAATTGATATTGGCGTGTCCACGCTCTCCTCAGCAGGATGATTCCTCTACCGGAGTAGTTCTTTTCTCCTTGACAGGAGAATTCCCCTTCGGCATTTATTTTGCTGACGGGATTGCATAGCATTGTGCATGATTGCATGGCATTTAGCATAAACGCATAGCATTCCCACCGTGTGGGGCAGAGCACTGAAGCATAGGCATCATACGCATGATCTAGGTTACTATCATTCTTGTTTTACAGGTGTTCCACCAAAGGACCAGTTGCTCAGGATGATTCCTGATATTCTCCCCAACGAGGTCGCTTTCTTAAGATGATTCTTAAGACCCCAGTGTAATCCCCACAGTCGCTCGCTCAAGATGATTTTTGAGATCCCCAGTGAAGTCTTCAGTTCAAGACGATTCTTGAATTCCTCAGCAAGGCCGTTTGCTTAAGGTGACTCTTAAGACCTCCGCGCAGGTTCCCGAATGGTTTGCTTAGGATGATTCTTGAGCTCCCCAATAGCGTCCCCAGCAAGAGTTGCCCAGGAAGATTCCTGGAATATCCCTAGCAGAATAAAAGTTTCCGGAATGGTTATCAGTTCAGGTTCAAGATGATTCTTGAAGTCCTTAGAAGCATGATATGTTTGCTCCAACCGTGATGTCTAATCTGAAGATTGACTTCGTGAACGCCTGAAGGCGACATCAGAATGTTCCTGTGGATTCAGGTTTCCGTGCTGATGAATCAGCGCTTATCTGAAGACAAAGTTCAAAAATTTGTAGATACAGCTTTTGTTTGCAAAGTGATCCGTGTTGGCCTGAAGACCAAGTCAGTTATCCTGAGGTGATGATTGATTGCGATCAAGTGAATAGTTTTTCTTCTGACTGAAGTCGAAGATGTTTCTCCAGCTGAAGCGGAGTTTTCCTGAAGGCAAAGTGTTTGAATCCCCGTAGAGTCATGAATGGCTCAGGATAACATTTCTCTGACTGAAGTCGCAGATTTCCCAAGCTGAAGCGAAGGTGCCTGAAGGCAAGGTTATCCCCAAGGTCATGAATGACCTAGGATTCATTTTTCGGACTGAAGGCCGAAGTATATCCCTGACTGAAGTCACGGATACTCTATAGCAGAGGCGGAGTTGCCTGAAGGCAGATCCATGTATCCTTGAAGGCCAAGGGCCATTTCTTTAGACTGAAGTCGAAGATACCTCCTGCAGAGTGCCATCCTTGAAGGCCAAGGATGCTTATCTTCAGAAGTACTTGAAGATCTTTTCTAGCTGAAGCTGGAAGTGGCCAGAGGCCCGGGTTTCATATGTCTTGGATGTTGAAGTTCTACGGTGAATTCAGTGTGCAGTAGTATTCCGATGTTCGTTATGGTTCTGAGGGTGAACCCCAGATCAGAGTGTGCGCAGTTAAGTCTCTCATTCCCAGCGGAGTAGTTTCAAATACGCAAGTGTATCTTTTGTTCCACTTACCAGGGGTGAACCCCAGGTCAGAGGTTGAATGTTGTTTGACGGCGAGGTCAGATTATGATGTGTTCGACGGCGAGGTTGGATATTTGTTTGACGGCGAGGTCAGATTATGATTGGTTCGACGGCGATGTTGGATGTGTTCGACGGCGAGGTTGGATATTTGTTTGACGGCGAGGTCAGATTATGATTGGTTCGACGGCGAGGTTGGATATTTATTTGACGGCGAGGTCAGATTATGATTGGTTCGACGGCGAGGTTGGATTTTTGTTTGACGGCGAGGTCAGATTATGGATGTGTTCGACGGCGAGGTTGAATGTTGTTTGACGGCGAGGTCAGATTACGATGTGTTCGACGGCGAGGTTGGATGTTTGTATTGACGGCGAGGTCAGATTATGTTGGTTTCCGGCGGCGATGTGGGAGGATTATGTTCGACGGCGATGTCAGACTCTTCAAATCCCCAGCAGAGATGATGTTTGTACGACGGCGACGTCGAGTGTCTCTCAGAGCGATGTTTGTTTCCGACGGCGATGTCAGATTCAGTTTTCCAGCGGTGATGCTGGGCATGTCAAGTTGATCCAGTCTTCTGACGGTGATGTTAGGTGATGCAGATCCTTCAGTTCTCCAGCGGCGATGTGGGGTATTTTGTCAGATTTAGTTCTCCAGCGGCGAGGCGGGGTGTTTTGGGTGATCGACGGCGATGTCAGATTTAGTTTTCCGGCGGCGATGTTGGATGTTTGTTTCCCCGAGTTATGGTTGTTCCTGACGGTGATGTCAGGTGGTTTGGCCTCCCCGCGGCGATGTAGGGTGTTCCTTAGAATTTTGTCTGCTTCCGACGGTGATGTCAGGTGGTTTAGTCTTCCAGCGGCGACGTTGGGTGTTTTGGTTGTCGGAAGGCAATATCAGAAGAAGTTAACGTGGATAACTGACGGCGATGTCAGATCGATATTTATCCAGCTAGTTGTTGAGCAGCTAGTGTTGTAGTGTTCGAAGATTTGTTCTCCGCAGAGTATCATGTGCTCGTGCAGTTGGCAAATTTTCGGGTTTATCGGTATTCAACCGTCTCGCACCTTGATTTGCTGATAGCCGTTCGCTCCTCACCCAGTCAGGTTCAATCCGTTTGAATAGGGGCAGCTGTTGCACCCTAAAATTTGACCAACAATTATTCATCCATCAAGTGTTTGACGGTTGATACCTTCATCAGAAAGTTCAAGAGATCCTCAGAGGAATTGGTTGAAACCAAGGTTGTGTGCTTCATAGCTTGAGAGTTGTGGGAGCTCCTCAGATGATTCTGAGACTTTGAGAATAGACTTGAAGCTTTGATAAAGTTTATTAGATGTCTTGATAGCCATCATGAAGCCCAAAGAAGTCATTGTGCAAGAATTCAGAAGATTCAGCCATGAGTGGTGAAATTAGGGTTTTGACTAGGTCAACCCTAAGTCAACTGAAGATTTGGAGAAGGTTGAGACCTAATCCAAGGGCCATGAGATCATGGAAGGATGTATGGAGATGTTATAAAGATGATTCCTAGACCAACTCATCATGATTGAGGAGTTTGAGAAGTTTTGAGTTAGGGTTTCCAGGGATTGTCAGTGAAAAACCCTAATTTGATCCCTATCTTCCAGGCAGTTTTAGCTCAAGATGTGATTGATATCTCATCTTCCCCACAACACGAATGTTGTAGATCTTGTTCTTAGCTTTAATTTGAGTGGTGGAAGTCCTTGATAGGAGTTGCAGAGCTCAAGTTATGGTTTTGACAAATTACAGGTCAGCTGAGGTGTGTGAATCTGGGTCCTTGAAAGTCACCCAAATTGCAGACAACTTTTGCCCTAGTAGGATGATTCCTATGATCTCTTGGTCAACATGAATGTTGAATAGCATCTTATTATCTTTCTAGATAGTACTAGAAGTCCTTGATAGGATTTGTAGAACTCAACTTATGGTTTGAACAAGACAGGGGTATTTTGGTCATTTGGCAGTTATAGGTCATTTTAAGCAAAGGCCATATCTCCTATTTCTAAGCCTCAAATGGAAAAACTCAAAACATCAAAGTTGTTCAAAATTGGATTTTAAGCCTATAAAAGTGGTCATGAGTTATTGAAAAAAGCTTGTAGCAAGGATTTACAAGATTGGGTAAAAATGACCTAAAAATGGCTTATAAGTTAAAAAAGTTGAAATGGAATTTTGGTTTAGGAGATGTATAAATCCAAAATGGGTCATCCAATATGTCATTTTGACTCCAAACATTATTTCAAAAACAATGGTTCAAGTAGAATTTTGATTTGAAGCCTAGAAATGGGGGTTACTTTGTAATGTTGTTACTTGCATATTAAGGCAACTTGACAAAACTTCACCAAAGGCAAGGAAGTGCATGTTTTTCACTCATTCTTTCTCAATATCTCTTTTAAGGAGATTTTAAAGCCAATTTGACAAGCTTAAGGCATGAGATAAGGGATATCCAAGGTATCACTTCAAGAGAAGTTCTAAAACTTTCTAGATGATTCCATAAATTTCTAGATGAATCTAGACCCTTCTTTGGATTGCTATAAGAAGGGTAGATCACCATGAGAAAAAGGTTGGTGATGATTGTTGGTGAGTGGTGAGATTAGAGTGTAAAAAAGTGAGATTCCTCCATTTGCAATTCCATAACAAACTTCCATTCTCTGCCATTTCCATTCTTTTCTTCTCCACAAACACATTCTTCTGATCCTTATGATCACTTGCATACTGAGTTAGAGGAAGATCCATGGAGGTTTGAAGCTTCATTGAAGAATTTGCAAGAAAGGCAACTTGATATCAAACACAAGATTCAAGCATTGTTCATCAATCTTTTTGCATACAGAATTCTTATCTTCCATTGAAGATCAATCAGGGAAGGTTGCAGGCATTGAATTGGAGTGAAACCACATCCACCATTACAACTTGACAGGTTGGTGATTTCACTCGTATCACCTTATTTATATGCATTCCATCATAGCTCTAGGGTTAGACTTGTTAAGATAAGGTAGAGGATTGTATTCTGAGAATTTGAGAAAGTTTCATGAGGTTCCATGGCAGATCCTAGTTTCTTTCAGTTTCAAGAATGAGTCGTGTGTTGGGTATGGATGGACATGGTATAGTATAGAATGATGAGGGTAACCTAAGGAACAAGTTTAGATCATTGGATTTGAGTTTGGTTAAGGTCGATCACAGAGAAGAGAAGTTGAACCCAGAACTTTGAGCCATCGGGTTAGGAGTTACACGAGGTTTCAGTGGAAGATATGAGTAGGGTTGGATTCCTGGTAACACGTAGAGCATTTTTTCCTTTGGAAGTTCATGAATTCATTGAGTAACGGAGGAGAACGAAGGAGGTGAAATTCTTGCATGGAGTTAGGGTTTCTGAAAACCCTAGGGTGTGTTTGGGGACGATGGACTCCCACCGTTGGATCATCCTGGTTTTTTGACTTTGTATTTCCATCCAGCGGCCACAATTTGAATTTGCAAGCGGAGGGAATTTTGAAGAGCTAAACGCTGCGTTTGATTTAGTGGTGAATCCTGGGCTGAATGCAGATCTCGCTACCCACACCCCCACCATTGGCCCAATTCAATTTTCAACGTAAAAACGTTGCTATCTGCACCGTATCCCTTTTATTTTTCTTGTAATTTTTCTCTTCATTTTCTGAGCGCAGGTGGGCCTTAATATTTTAATATCTGCACCACCCTTTCCTGGCCCAATGGTCAATATAACTGGGCGCAGTTACTCATGACACCCCCCGTCCCCTTTATTTCATTTTCTTTTATTTTAATCCCTTTTATTTTTCTTGCATATTAAAAAATTCATATAAAATAGAAAAATTAGTATTTTTTAATGCTTCTTTTTTTCACATATTCATAATCATGTCTAGAAAAATGTAAATAAATAAAATTCCATTTTATTTTTCTTTTAATATTTTTTAGCATATTTTCTTGTAAATAGTATTGTTAATTGATTTTAGTTAATACTCAATTCTGTAGGATTTGTTTTAGGACTTTCCCTTAGGATTTTTGAGCCATTCTTTTTGGCATAGTTAGATATTGAATCATAGATCACATGGGATTTAATTTGCAATTTGTAGATTAAAATTTGATATAGTTTGCTTGTTTGACATTTAGGTGCTCAATTAGGGTTTTAGGTTGTATAAGTAGACTTGAACAATTTTGTTTTGGGGTTTATAGACCAAATTAGTGTATGGGGAATATATGGGTTAAGGGTAAGTATGTATAGAGTCCCCTAGAATTTTACTAGAATATTATATGGTATTATAGTATTTTTAATTGATTTTTGAATGTATGGTTAGTATGTGTGTTGCTTGAAGGCATAGTTTGTATTGTTGTGCTTGTTTTTCTTCTCCTTTGAGTGTGTGAGCTTTGAAGATTGAGTTGAAGACCTTGTGGATCATCATTGAAGCTTTGAAGACCTTGCAGAGGAGTTTAGTTAGCTTTTTTTGTTCTGTTTATAGGATCATAAGTGCATAGGTAGAGCTTTAGATAGCATAATTCCATTCAATAAACAAGGAGTGTCTTGTTCATCTCCTTCCTTCTCTATGACATAAAGTCCCTTAAGGGTATTCAACTCTCTCCTTTGGAGGGATTAGTGACCTTGCCCTATGAGGTAGAACTTTGAGAGAGCCTTTCCTTTTGATGTTAAGTCCTTAATGGCATCCTTTGGAAGTCAGTGAGCACTGTAACATCCTCACCTCATCTTGTTGGCTGAATCTTGTTTGCTGGAGCATTTAAGCCATTGAAGATAGAAGCTGAAGCTTTGAAGAGGATGATTCCTTGAAGAGTGTTAAAGTCTGAAGACTTTGTGAAGATCAAGTTGATGCTTGAAGATCCCTGAAGATAGTGAAGCCTGAAGGTGGAGCTGATCAAAGAAGCTGAAGCTTAAGGGAGAAGATGAGTTGATACTCATGTTGTAGGGTTGATACCTGGAAGGCAAGTGATCTCTGAAGTCTGAAGACTGAGTTGCTGCTGGAGGAGCTGAAGCTTTCTTCTGTTTTTCTTTTCTGTATTGTTTGTTTTGCTTGATTTGTCTGTTGCATTAGAATGAGTCCATTTAGAATAAGTTCAGTCCAGGAGCATAATTGCATTAGAGGTTGAGTTTCTCCCTCTGCTTGTATTGTTATTGCATGGCTTTGCTTGCGGGTATTCGGTAGAGCCCAGCTCCCTTGCCCATGTGTTTATTTTGCCTGATGGCATTTCATTTCTTTTATCTGTATGATTGCAGTTTACTGCTTATTGCTTGATAGCATGTCGTTTATTTTTCAGTATGATTACTGTTATTTCATGACTGGCTTGAGGTTGAGATGAGCTTGTGGAGGCTGAAGCCCCACACACATTTCCTCCCTCACTTGCATTGCATGCATTTTACTGTTAAAGCTGATGCTTTGTCTGTTTTGGTGTATCACTGACATGATCCCTTAGGACTCTCATTTCCTTTGATAAGGATTTGATGATAGACTTTTAGGTTGAAACATATGCATGACAACATCTAGGAGTTCCCTGTTCAAACCTCAACCATAGGATGAATCCATGGCATGATAACAGTAGGACTTGATAGTCTCCCTCCTAGTTGGGCCTGTTCTCTTCTCATCTCAAACAGTTTAAGATACAGTAATCATGAATGATTTCTTTCGTACGTTACGAGCCTTAAGCTATCTGAGAAAGGATTGTGGGAGAGTTTCTTTTCCACAGTCTGGATGTTTAGTATGGTACCCTTTGGGTGACATGCGACGCATTCACTCTCAGGTCATAGTCTCTAAGTGCGGTTGAAATCGCAAACACAATAAAAAACACTTCTTTCGTAAAAAACAGGAAATAAACCGTAGTTTCCCGAACTACGTGAGCTCTGATCTCTCATGCCTGTTGAGAGTACGTAGGCACAAGATGGCGAAGTCTTGGCGAGCTACCTTCCCCCACAACCCTTCGTAGGCCGAACTACGTTGACTCTGATTTCTCATTCTCTGATGAGAATACGTAGGCATAAAGTGCGACGCTTTGCCGAGTCATTTTTCTTTTCTTTTTCAGCCAGCCTTGATAGGTAGATAGATTATAACCAACCCGTCCAAGTAAGCAAACCAGCGAGGAACCCATCGAGTACGACGGACGTGAGGGGTGCTAATACCTTCCCCTTGCGTAACCGACTCCCGAACCCAGACAATGGTTGCGATGACCTTGTCTTACCCTTTTTCGTCAGGTTTTTCCGATCGTTTCCTTTCCCGCTATGAGGGATAAATAATGAAAGGTGGCGACTCTTCTGTCATGTCGGCACCTTATTTTCGCGCAAGCGACATCAACCACACCACCATGCTAATTTCGAAGATGGATCCGATCAAGTACGTCTTCGAGAAGCAAGCGCTTTCGGGCAGGATTGCCAGATGGCAAATGGTGTTGACGGAATATGATATTCAGTACGTTTCCCAGAAGGCCATCAAAGGAAGCGTATTGTCTGATTACCTTGCCGAACAGCCGATCGAAGATTACCAGCCAATGAAATTTGAATTCCCTGATGAGGACATCATGTTTCTTAAAGCGAAAGACTGCGATGAGCCGTTGCCCGGCGAGGGGCCAGATAGGAAATCCCAGTGGAAATTGATATTTGACGGGGCGGTTAATTCCTACGGAAGTGGCATTGGGGTGATCATCACGACTCCCCACGGATCCCACATCCCGTTCACTGCGAGACTGACGTTTCCGGTCACCAATAATGAGGCGGAGTACGAAGCATGCATCATGGGTCTAGAAGAGGCAATTGATTTAAGAATCAAGAACCTAGATGTATATGGTGACTCGGCGCTTATGATCAACCAGATTAAAGGGGAGTGGGAGACTCGTCAATCGAATTTGGTGCCGTACATGAACTATGCCAGAAGGCTACTTTCGTTCTTTGATCGAGTGGAACTCCATCATGTGCCCAGAGCAGAAAATCAGATGGATGATGCCTTAGCCACGTTGGCTTCAATGTATAAAGTTAATTTTTGGAATGAAGCTCTAAGAATTGTCTTTTCTCGTCTTGATAGACCTGAATTCGTCTTTGCGATCGAGGAAGCCGCCGACGGCAAGCCATGGTTCCATGCCATCCAGACTTTCCTTATGACTAAGGAGTATCCTGCGGGTGCGTCAACCCAGGATAAGAAGACTCTGAGGAGGCTGTCTGGAAATTTTTATCTCAATCCTGATGGAGTTTTGTATAAGAGAAACCACGATCTCGTGCTACTCAGATGTGTAGATGAGAAAGAAGCGAGTATGCTCATGGAAGAAGTCCATGAAGGCACATTTGGTACGCACACTGGCGGGCATGCTATGACGAGAAAGATCCTAAGAGCAGGATACTACTGGCTGACGATGGAATCGGATTATTTTAAATTCGCGAAGAGATGTCATAAATGCCAGATTTATGCTGATAAAGTTCATGTGCCTCCGTGCCCGTTGAATGTCATGTCCTCCCCATGGCCGTTCTCCATGTGGGGCATCGACATGATAGGCAAGATCGAGCCCACTGCATCTAACGGTCATCGCTTCATTCTAGTAGCTATCGACTACTTCACCAAGTGGGTGGAGGCAGCCTCATATGCTAATGTGACCAAGCAGGTGGTGGCTAAGTTCATAAAGAGGGACATCATCTGTCGTTACGGAATTCCCGAGCGGATCATTACTGATAATGGTTCGAATCTGAATAACAAGATGATGAAGGAGCTGTGCCAGAGTTTCAAGATTGAACACCACAACTCATCTCCTTACCGACGAAGATGAATGGCGTTGTTGAAGCGGCCAATAAGAACATAAAGAAGATTGTTCAGAAGATGGTGGTGACCTACAATGATTAGCACGATATGCTGCCATTTGCATTGCACGGTTATCGTACGACGGTACTTACATCAACCGGGGCAACTCCTTTCTCCTTGGTGTATGGTATGGAAGCGGTCCTACCGTTAGAAGTAGAGATCCCTTCTTTGCGAGTTTTGGTTGACGTGAAACTCGACGAGGCAAAATGGATTACGAACCGACTGAACCAACTCAGCCTGATGGACGAGAAGAGATTAGCATCGATTACGCATGGTCGTCTGTACTAAAGCCGAATGAAGAAAGCTTATGATAAGAAGGTGCGTCCTAGAAGCTTTCAGACGGGTGATCTCGTCCTGAAGAAGATTCTTCCTCCACACTCCGATCACCGGGGCAAGTGGACTCCCAATTACGAAGGTCTGTACGTTGTCAGCAAGGTCTTCTCGGGAGGAGCTTTGTTGTTATCCACGATGGATGGTGAAAATTTTGCATCCCCGGTGAACGCGGACGCAGTTAAAAAATACTTTGCTTGAAAGCGACCCGCTGGACAGTAAAAAGAGAGTCCAGGCAAAAATGGGGAATCCCGGCGAACCATAAAAAAGGAAAAAGGTTCGGGAAAAAATTAGGGATATAAATTGAAAAGATGTACACCCGCAAAGTCGAAAACCCGAACGGGCGACTTTTGCAAAAAAGGGTATCCCGGTGAACTGAAAACCCGCAAAGGGCGGTTCATGCAAAAGTTAGGGATTTGAAAAAGCAAATGACTGCGTTCCGCGTATGGACTGTATTTGTTTAGTGGTTTGGAAGACCTGAGGGCTGTTTATCCGAATCAATCTCTTCTGAAGCTGAAGCGTCGGAGAAGTATCGAAGTCGAGTGGGTCATAGAGGGATCAACTCATGGTGTTCGTCTACGTCTCGTTGCCGACATTTGTATATACTAATGTATATTTATGTTTTATTTTGCGCGGCTTCCTCATTCCAGGAGCTTGCATCTGTTGTAAAACATTTTTACCCATTCAGGGGTTCTTTATCAATAAAATGTATACTATTCAGCAATTCTGTTTGTCTGTTTAGCATTTACCTGTTTTGTTTGCGAAAAAGAACGTCAATGTTTTTGATAAAATGCGCATACATAAACTTACTGGCCTAGGCCACTGATTGTTGAAACAACGAATTACTTTAACATTGTCACAAGATGATAACCTTGATAGGTCCCTTTGAGAAGGGTATCTTGTCTGTTTGTTTATGTTGTTACAGGTGTAGCATATTCCAGACAGTATGTCGTGCGAATCCCCAAGCAGGATGATTCCTCCTTCTCTGGAAAAGGTCAGCAGCCTCTCCCCGCAGAGTCTGAACGCGAGATCGTGAGCATTGATATGTCTCCCAGGCAGAGAAGATTCTCTCCCCAATCAGATGCATCCTGAAGGAATGACATCTCCTCAGCTGAGTCATTCACTGAAGTGTGCAGCAGTTGATAGTTCAAGACTGAAGTCTTCAGCGGAATTGAGTTTCCCCACAGAGTCGTAATCTCCCCAGCAAGCAGAATGATTTCTTCTTCCCCAGCCGAGGTCGCAGATCCCCAAGAGAGCCGAGTCCTTGGAAGCGCTCAGGCCATGATTGGTTTTCCCCAGTGGAGTGTTGAATAGCTGATGCTGTGTTTCCCCGCCGGAGCCGTTATCTCCAGGGAAATAGCCGTGAATGCCGTGCAGTTCATTCCCGCGATTGACATCGCTTGCCCTCAGCAGGTCCAGGTTCTCGTAGAGCTTCGTCCCCCTGCAGCAGCCAACTGAAGTTTGCTTCCCCATGCAGCGCCCGATTGAGATTGGCGTGACCTTGTTCTCCTCAGCAGGATGATTCCTTCCCCCTATCTGAGTGGTCCTTTCTCCTTGACAGGAGGATTCTCCCGTCAACATTTATTTTGCTGATGGGATCGCATCATTTTGCATGACTGCATAGCATTTATCATAAACGCGTAGCATTTCCACCGTGTGGAGCTACAGAATTGATTGCTCAAGATGATTCTTGAATTCTCCCCAACGGAGTCGCTTGCTCAAGATGATTCTTGAATTTCCCAGCAAGGTCGTTTGCTTAAGATGATTCTTAAAATTCCCAGTGCAGTTGCAAGAGTTGGTTGCCATAGCCAGATTTAACCAGTGTGAGGTGGTGATCATTCTAGGGTAATCAATTTCAAGATTGGCCAAAGTTGAAGTTTGAGCATAGTTTTGATCTTGGATCGGGTTTAGAGATTGAGGATGATTCTTTGAATTCTAAGGCTATGGTTGTGATCAGCATGAAATTTAGAACGGATTAGGGTTTTGAACCATGGATTTTGGTTGAGTTTTAAGGTGATACGATTGTGGTGAGGTGAGGCTATGAAGCTCTGTTTCCATGGCTTCTTCATTTCAAACCCTGGCTGGAGGAAGAAGATGACTCCATGGCCGTTGGATCATGCATGGACTCATTGACTGGACTTGGATCTAAGGGCTATGATTTAATTTCGCATGTGAAGAGGGAAGTCTGAAGGCAATGAAACGCGGCGTTTCATTAAAAGTGAGGTTTGGGCTTTAGTGGACTGATTGATAGCCACACCCCCATCTGTGGCCCGTTGATGATTTGAACTAGTTTTCTTTACTTATTGCACCGTATATTTTTCTTTTTCTTTGTACTTTTGAATTGATTTTCTGGTTAAAATTGGGCCTAGCGCGCATTGCTGATCACCCCCCCGTTTCAAGCCCATTCGCATATTGAGCTGCATACCATTGCTATCTGCACCAATTATTTTCATATTTCATTTTATTTTCTCCATTTTATTTTAAACTTTGAAAAATCATATTCAATAGAAAAATAAAGATTTTTACATGGGAGTTTTTCTCCTATTTCATGTTAATGTCTAGAAAATTATAAAATCAAAACACTTGCATTTCATGCATTTTTAATATTTTTTGTATATTTTCTCTTTTAATAGCTTTTTAATTCATTTTATGTTGATGCATAGTTTTGTAGAATCTTGTTTAGCTAGTTCCCTTCATATTTTTGAACCATTCTTTTTAGGATAGTTAGATTAGGACTTTAGCTCCCCTCTGGATTTATTCCATAATTTTGTGATTAGTTTTTGATTAGTTTTGATTAGATGACTTTAGGTTGTGTAGATTTAGGTCAATCCTTAACATAGGTCCACAATAACACTAGAATTTTGGGTTTCTAGGTCAAGATAGATATTGGGACATATAGGGTATTAAGGGTAGTCATGTAGGATCCCCTAGAAATTATATTAGATTTTAATATAATAGTATACTATTTTTAATTGATTTTTGTAATTGATTGTTGTTTGTGTTGCCCTTGTGGGCTTGTATTTTGTTTTGCTTTGCTTTGTGGGTTTGCTTGGCTTGGTGGGCTTGGTCTTGCTTCGTAGAGCATGGAGAAGCATAGTGGAAGACTTGAAGATTGAAGAAGGAGCTTGAGAGCTTGAAGACTTGTTTGTTTTGTTGTTGTTTTAGGGTTAGGAATTAAGTAGAGCTTAGACTTAGTTAATTTCCTTCTTAAACATGGAGGGTATCTGTCACCTCCATTCTTCCCCATGATTCAAGGTCCTTCCATGGTATTCACCTCCCTCCTTTGGAGGGATAAGTGATGGTACCTAGGAAGTAGAACTTTTGAGGGAACCATTCTTTTGATGTTAAACCCTTATAGGTCACCTTTGGTGGTCAATAAGCAGTTTAATATCCTAGCGTATCCAGTTAAGTGATTTCTTCTGGTTTGAGTGTCTTGAGAGATGTTGGACTTGAGTGTGAAGATGAAGACTTCATTGAAGAGTATGGAAGAGGATGATTCCTTAAGCATTGCCACTTCAGCTGAAGCTTGAAGAGCAAGAAGAGCAAGTTGATCCTTGAAGACCTAATGAAGATCCAGTAAGGACTGAATGAAGAGCTGAGGCTTAAAGACTGAAGGATGAAGTTGACATTTCCAGATGATTGATGACTACACTGAGAAGCTGAAGCTTGTAGATGAAGAGAGAAGACCAAGTTGAGACTGGTAAGGTAAGAGAGCTGAAGCTTGAAGATTGAGTTGATACTTATGAAGAGGATTCAATTGAGATTGAGTGTAGGGCTGAAGCTTGAAGAACAAAGGATAAGTTGATACTTACTTTGAAGCTTGGAGATCCTGAAGGAATCAAGTTGATACTTGTGGTTAAAAGTGAAGCCTGAAGGTGGAACTGATTAAGGAAAGCTGAAGCTTGAAGAAGAAGAATAAGTTGAAACTTATGTTGAAGGGTTGAAACCTGGAGAAGCAAATTGATATTTGTCAAGAGTGATGGAGGTCTGAAGACTGAGTTGTTGTCAGAAGAGCTGAGGCTTGGAGTTGAGTAGGGAGGAGTTGATCTACTTTCTTATCTGTTCTCTTTTTTGTATTGCTGATGTGCCTTGTTTGATTTGCTTGATGCATTAGAATAAGTTCATATCTATACTGATGTAAGCTAGGAGCATGATTGCACTAGAGGTTGAGTTGCTCCCTCTGCTTGTATTGTTACTGTATGGCTTTGCTTGCGGGTATTCGGTAGAGCCCTTCTCCCTTGCCCATGTGGTTTGTTATTTGCTTGACAGCATGTTATTATTTCTTCTGTATGATTGCAGTTTACTGTATTCTTCTTGATAGCATGTTGTTATTTCTTCTGTATGATTATTGTTATTCATTCTGGCTTGAGGTTGAGATGAGCTTGTGGAGGCTGCTGCCCCACACACATTTCCTCCCTCACTTGCATTGCATGCATTTTACAGTCGTTTACTGTATTATTGTTTAATCTGATGCTTTATCTGTTTCTGTGTATCATTGACATGATCCCTTAGGACTCTCATTTCCTTTGATAAGGAAGTGATGATAGAACTTTAGGTTGAAACCTATGCATGATAACTTCTAGGAGTTCCCTGTTTCAAACTCCAACTATAGGATGAATCCTTGGCATGACAACATTAGGACTTGATAGTCTCCCCGTAGTTGAGCCTGTTCTCTTCTCATCTCAAAACAGCTTAAGATACAGTAATCATGAATGATTTCTTTCGTACGTTACGAGCCTTAAGCTATCTGAGAAAGGATTGTTGGAGAGTTTCTTTTCAACAGTCTGGATGTTCAGTATGGCACCCTTTGGGTGACATGCGACGCATTCACTCTCAGGTCCTATTGTAAACACAATAAAAAAAACACTTCTTCCGTAAAAGACAGAAAACAAACTTCAAACCTTTTTGCCCCGTGGGCCCATAATTCAAAGGAAGCTTTTCTGAAGAAAAGAGTGTCGTTAAACCTCAGTGCCACCGCAAACAGGCTTTGTCCCTAACTGCTGGAACTGCTGTTTAACCCTACTCGATAAAACAGATGAATCTGAATTCCCGTAACCCATATTATCCCGAACTACGTAAGCTCTGATCTCTCATAACTGTTGAGAGTACGTAGGCACAATACTGATGTATTGGCGAGCTACCTTCCCTGTAACCCGTCGTAGGTCGAACTACGTTGACTCTGATTTCTCATTCTCTGATGAGAATACGTAGGCATAAAGCGCGACGCTTTGTCGAGTCAGTTTCTTTTCTTTTTAAGCCAGCCTTGATAGGTAGATAGATAAACCAACTCGTCCAGTAAACACAACAAGCGTGGATCCCGTTGAGTACGACGGACGTGAGGGGTGCTAATACCTTCCCCTTGCGCAACCGACTCCCGAACCCAGACAATGGTTGCGATGACCTTGTCTTACCCTTTTCGTCAGGTTTTTCCGATCGTTTCCTTTCCCGCTCCGAGGGATAAATAACGAAAGGTGGCGACTCTTCTGTTCTGTCGGCACCTTATTTTCGCGGAAGCGACAACCCTGTTTTTTAGAACCCAGTTCTCGGCTGGTAGTCAGTTCCCGTCTGACCAGTTTTCAGAACCCAGTTCTCGTCTGAACCTATTTTTTAGAACCGAGTTCTTGTCTGGTAGTCAGTTCCCGTCTGAACCGTTTTTTCAGAATCCAGTTCTCTTGTGATAGTCAGTTTCTGTCTGACTTGTCTCATTCATGTCCAGTTCTCGTCTGTCAGACTCTTTTTCAAAACCCAGTTCTCGTCTGGTTGTCAGTTCCCGTCTGACCTGTCTAATTCAAATCCAGACCTCGTTTGGCTCATGATTAGTGCATATTAATGCACAATCCTCTATGTTTGTACTTATGCATTTCCATAGTTTATTTTGCTTAATTTCTTATTTTGTTGTGTTTTCTTAATCTAGTTTATTTCTGCCTTTATTTAATTTTCGTATTTTATTTTCAACAATTGCAACCTTCACGAGAAAATTCATAACTAATTCTACAAAAATCGGATCGAGGCATTCTAATATGTGTTAGAAAGATGAGAGAAAGAGCTACAACTTTCATGTTGAAGCCAGAAGCTGATTCAGATTGTAGCATAGTTGAATAATTCGTTGAAGTTACAACATTAGAAATTTATTTTAGTTTTGGATCACGTTTTGGGTCTGGGTTGTGTTTTTGGCCCAGTTGGGTTATGAACCGGATCCCTTGTTTTTCATTTTACCAGCAGCCGCATAACATTGTTGGGGGACCTCGTTTTACTGTTCATCATGACTATTCACGAGAATAATTATACGCTTGTAAAACTCATGGAGAACTAATACCTTCTGGACGGACTCACTGTACTCAGGTTTCAAACTTTTAGATTGTTATGATATTTACAATTTAAATTCGATTCCTTTCAATTATATCGTGTGATTGTTGTTTTCTTAATTTTATTATCATACAATATGTTTGATTTAATTTGATTGGTCTGTGTTCCTAATTTTAATCGTAGATTAACTCTGCTTAATTGTTAATTTGCGCTATCTTTTACCGTATGCTTCATCCGGCAATAGGAACATGTTTCTCACGATATCAATCATGCTTGTTGACTAATATTGTCATCAAATAGGATAGAAGATCCACTTGGGAAATTGTAATTTTATCAGTCGATGATTAGTAAGAATCGAGGCAGTGGATTCGTTACTATAATCACTTATTTCAGTAATCAATTATTTTAAGTGCTTTTTCTTAATCAGAAACCTAACCCCCCCCCCCCATTTGTAAAATCGGTAGATTAATTCAAATAAGAATCCTTGTGAGAACGATATTTCGAGTAAAAGTCGTTGTACTGCATTTTTACAAAAACACTCGTTTTGATCCGCGCGCGACAGCGGATCAGCTCATCTTTGCAAAGTCCAGTTCTCATCTAGCAAACCTTTTCTTCAACATCATTTCTCGACTGGTATTCAGTCCTCGTTTGACCTGTCTTTATAAAGTCCATTTCCGGACTGATGTCCAATTGACCTTTTCTTCTTCCCCCGCAGGTTGCAAATTTATGGGTTCTTTTAGTATTCAATCTCCTTCCACCTTGAATGTCTGAAAGCTGATGCTTTTCATCCCTTCAGGTCCAAGTTGTTTGAATAGAGGCAGCTGTAGCACCCAAAATTTATTTCTCGGCATTTTTCATTTCTGCATATTGTCGCACCTCGAAAAATTCATTTCGAACATACGACCCTCGCGCGAAAGGCGCGGAAATGCGGTTTGACAGAGTCGCCACCGAACTTTATTTTTCCCGAATATATGGGAGAGAAAAATATCGAGAAAACCTCATAGACACGGAAGGAACACGGCCGTCGTAACCATATTCCTGGGTTCAGGAGTCGGTTACGCGAGGGGAAGGTATTAGCACCCCTCACGTCCGTCGTACTCGACGGGAACCTCTTAATTCGAGTTGTGATGGATGTTAGCTAAACTTAATTCTTCTCTTCTCGCTACTAAACGCTAAAGGATACTATAAAGGGATAAAAACACTAGGGGAAAGGGGATGGTTAGAAGATAGGGTGCTCGCCAAGGATTGGGGCCCTTGTGCCTACGTATGCTCATTCGGACGAGAATGAGAAATCAGAGCGTCGTAGTTCGACTACGGGAAAGGATAGGGGGAAGTGGAAGATGAAGGGGATTGTGCTCGCCAAGATCATAGCAATCTTGTGCCTACGTATCTTACATTCAAGAATGAATGAAGAATCAGAGCGTCCGTAGTTCGTGGTAACGACCACAAAAGAAACAGGTTTGAATTGGTTGAAAGTGGGTACGGATGACGACTACTTGAAGTTTAAGAAAGACTTCTCGAACCCAAGTAATCGGGAGAGCGAACCAAAGACTTGGAATACTCTCTTTTTCATCTTGAAAGGAATGATATGTTTGAAAGGATAAGGTTGAATTGATGACGACTACTTGAAGCTTAAGAAAGACTTCACCGACCCCAAGTAATCGGGAAAGCGAACCAAAGACTTGGAACACTCTCTTTTTCATCGCAAAAGAGGGTTGTTTGAATTTGAAACGGTGTATAAAAGGATGAGATTGGTCGGATGACGACTACTTGAAGCTTGAGAAAGGCTTCTCGAATCCAAGTAGTCGGGAGAGCGAACCAAAGACTTGGAACACTCTCTTTTCCATCGCAAAAGAAGTTGTTTGAAAGAATGAGTAGTTGGAGATGGTTGAATGTTGTCGGGTTATTAATGTTATTTAAAGGCGTTAATTGCTCACACACGAATAAGATAACTTGCATATAAGCAACTAAAAGCAAGATCAAAGACTTGAACCTACTCTTTACACCTTGAAAAGAATTGAATAGTTATTAATTGATTGATAGTTTGTTACGAAAATCCACTTGACGTTGGATCAAGGGTTTGACTCATTATCGCGTGCAAAGTGTGTTGGAAATGAAATGGTTTGAAAAAGAGACCGACTTGACTTACGCATCAAGGGTCGAGTTATAATAGGTTGATGGCGAATGCGTATGAGCACTCGACTTACAAGGGTTTGAAAATGGCTCGATGATGAATCGAGAATTAGTTTGAAAATAGTTTGAATCCGCTCTAGTCCCTATGGGTGCTCCTAGGAGATTAACTAATAATCAAAGAAATACGAAACATACATCGGAATGGGAAAGGAGTACATGTAATTACACGGGATTGCACGAAATAAAGGGGTCTCATCGTCAGGTAGCCCAAGAGAAAGCCGTGTGTGTGCATTTGTGTCCTAAACTACGCCTTAAGCAAAGTCGGGCACGACTTAAAATCAAGATACCTGCAAATAACCAACGATACAACAGTCCACCAATTTGGCTTTTAGGAGTTTCGACAATTTATTAATTGTTTTCAAATATGGGTGAGTGAGATATGAATAATGAGATATGATAATAAATAATATGAATAAGTATGATAATATGAAATAATATGAATAAAGTTTGACAGAAATTAAATTTAAAGTTAGTTTACCGAAATAAAATCGAAAGAAAAAAGGTGGTCTCAGATCCTTTGTTTCACACCACTAATGTGACGGTTAAACGGTGGAAGTCTCGTCATCGACCAGAACGAAATGAAAATAGGACAAAAAGTCCAAAGACAAAGAGAAATATGATTTAACTTCCAAATAAAAAATACAAGAATAGATTCTAAAAAAAAGATTACTAAACTTTCTAAAAGAAAGAAAAATATAAAGTTCTAAAATAAATAAATATAAAATAAAAAGATAATATATAAAAGACTTTAAAGAAATTTTAAAAGAAATTAATATATAAAATATGTTTACAAGATAATAACAAAACTTATAAAAATAAATATATAATAGCATATATACATAATAAATAATATATTAAAAACAAATGGGGTAAATAACACAGAATGGAGGTGGGTGTAAAAAATCAAAATGGCTTGTGAATCCTTATGGGCCTCACGGCCCATTCATCAAAAAAAAAAGGTTCAACAAATCATTAAAAAAACAAATGGAATAGTAAATAAATGAAAAAAAAGGACGGTGGGTTAATGGAGCGGTGTCTGTCTTTAACCCAATGCATCAAGTCAACAGCTGCACTAAAAACGGATTAAAAGAGAAAAAACAAGTGTGACCCCCAACACTTCCAAATTTCACTTTTAAGTTAAAACCCAAACGCATCAATGATAAACACGATTCATCTGCAAAAATCGCTCCAAGAAAGATCGATACACATATGAATGTGTATTATGCCTCGCACAAACCTCACCTTAAAAATGCTTCGTGTCTGCCCTTCTGAACCAGGTTTGGGGGTTTGATGTTTGTGATGGGTTTGACGGTAAAAATCTGGGTTTTGGTGGATAGTTGTTCGATTTCTGGTTTTAAAAAGGGTTTTCTAGGCTTCGTGTTGAGTTTGTGTGGTTGCGAAATTTTGAGTTGACGCTGTTTGTTTGGGTTTCACAGAAGGTGTCTCGCGGAGGTCGGAGGTGAGTTTGTTTGAAGATTACGGTGAAAGGGGAATTTTCGGTGGAGGTTAGGGATTTTTTTGAAGGAGGTTGTTGTTGAGTGAGGATGGGTTCTGGTTCAGTTTTTTTTGGGTTGAGGGGTTGTTGTTGGAGAGAGATTCGGAGGTTTGGTGGTAGACGGAAATGGGGTTAAAACCACGATAAAAGAGATGATGGAGGTGTGTTCTGCGGTTGATGTTGATGTCGAGAATGGAGTGAAGAGTTTAAGGTTTGAGTTTGTTAAGAGCTGATGGAAGTTTGAACAGAAAATGAGTTTGAGGTTTCGTTGTGTTCTGGGTGAGTTGGTTCAAGTTAGGAGTTCTGAAGTTTGGTTTTACAGGGTTTTCGAAAATGGTGGCGGTGGTCGACGGTGGTTTCGAACTGTTAGTTTTTTTTAACGTTGGAATGGAAGTTACAGAAGATGGAAATGGGGTTTTTTTCGAAGGAGGTTGATGTTTTGAAAGAAGGTGTCAGAAGGTTTGTTCAAAAAGGTGAGTTGAAGTGTTGATGGAGCTTAGGATGATGAAGCTGAAGAAGATGAAGTTTGATGTTGAGTAGTAAGGAAAGATGACGAAAGGAGCGGCGGCTGACCCTTAGGATTAGGGTTGGTGTCCTCTGCGGCTAGGGTTGTTGGTGTCTGAGGTTGAAGAGAAACAGTAATGTGGCCTTTATACAGCTGCCACGTGACCAGGCTGTCTCCAAATTGATAATTAACAGTGTTGATTAAAACCAAAAACTGTACTTGATATCGATTAACAACTTTAACTATTCTAACTAATTAACTGAAATCCTAATAAAATTAATTATTAATCTAAATAAATAATGGAATAAAATAATCCTAATAAAATTGATAATCTAAATAATAAATAAAAGGAAATAATTTTGATTACTAATAAGAAAAATAAAAAAGAAAATGAAATCTAATTAGTAAATAATAAATAAATCCTAATTAAATAATCTATTATAATAAAATGATAAATAAATAAAAACTAAACCATAAATAAAATTATATATAAAAAAAAAGGAAAAAGGAAGGTGGAAACAAAATTTACCAAAATGCCCTTAGGCCACGTGTCGCGCTCCCATTGGGCAAAATTGTCGAGATTTGAAAAAAACGCTCATTCAGGGGCGGACACACGTCTAAATGGCATGAAACAAAAAATGAAAATATTTACAAATGGGTAGGACAAATTTAGGGTATGACACATATCATAGCATTGGTTCTTGAGGCATAGGATCAAGGTTCTTGCATGGGTCAGGGTTCCCTTTTATTGCAAGATTCTAAACAGCGAGTGTCAGAGGCTCCAACATTTATTTTGCCCAGTGATCGAGCGAACGATTTTATTCTTTTCAGCATGTTATTTTCAGCTCAGGAGACGGTGTACGGGTTATCTCAAGCATTCTCACAATCATAATATCGAAGGGCATGTTTTAGAGGCTTAACAGAGCTTATAACAGGTGGCAACAGATGATTACGCAAGTTTCCCTTCATTTGGGGCCAAAATTGGCATTTTTTGGATAGGGTAACCGATTACCGCATATTGGGTGACCAGTTACTTCAAGGGAAATTTGCCAAAATATTCAAATTTTTAGCATTTGCAAATTTCCAATCATTCTCAACCATTGATTTCACATGATCATCATTGGAAGGATCTAGAATTGCTTCAATTTTCACCATTTCCCTCCAAATTTCAAATACTCCATTCCTAATTCCACTCCTAATTTTCAATCCAAATGCTAATCCATATTGCAAACCACATTTTTATTCCAAACCTAGAGCTTATTTAAGTGAATTTGCTCCAAACCTCGCAAAAAGGAACCTTCATTTTCAGATTTCACACTCATTCTTGAGAACTTGCTATCAACTTTCTCTCCACTTTTTCACTCCCTAAACCTCTATTAAAGCTCTTCCGCTTGAGTTCTTTGATTCTTCATTGGAATCATAGAACTCTAGAGCTAAACCTCCATCATTCATCTTCATTATCTTCAATTCACCATTCAATTTTCGTTTGGTTTTGGATCTGAATTTAGAAACTAGATTGGAAGTGCTTTTTTGAGTCGATTTTGCTTGATCTTGCTTGTTCTTCATTTCTACCATAAGGAAGCTCTTGGATCTTGAAGAATCTCTGGGTTTCTTGCTTGGATATGCTAATTTCAAGTGAATCAACAATTACTAAAGCAAATATCAGCTTTGAAGGTTGGCAATTCTAGATCTAATTATGTTTTGAGCTTACTTGAATAATCACAATGTAGATCCATGGTTTTTGCTGCTTTTTTATCCATTTTGTTGATTTGGATCTTGACGATTTGTGATTTCAGTGTTTGATTATGTTTACATGTCATTTGATCATTGATATTTGATGATAATTTTGTGCTTAATTGATAACATGTTCATATGAGTGATTGGATAAGTTGTTGGATGCTGAAAACTGATTTTAAAAGCTAATTTTCTGCTTCTGGTTCAGTGGTAACCAATTACCTTATATAGAGTAACCGGTTACTCAGTGCAAATTTCATGTTTCTGGGCTTTTTTTCATCAAGAAACCGGTTACCTTATATAGGGTAACCCGTTACTCTAGGCAGATTGCCTATTTTTTTTTTTTTTTTTTTTTTTTGCATTTTTTGCTTGTTTGAGTTCCTTTTCACATGCAAACTTCATGGATTGATATGATGCATTTATGTGAATTTTTTTGGACATATTTCATTGTTCTTGAATCTTTGATCTCGATTCTTCGACGCTTAACTTTTGATTTCCGTTTTGAATGTTTAACATGTTCATGTGATTTGTTTTATGAATAATCATTTCACTTGTTTGTTTATAGTGTGTTATTTGATGATCATTGATAATTATGTTGCTGAATATTGTGATGCATGATTTCATTTATTTCCGATTCCGCTTTGTTGGGTGTTTGTTTGATTGTTCGATTGTTCATTTTAAATGGAAATGCATACTTGATCTTGTCGCTTATTGGTGATGCAATGTTGTTGATCATTTATGATCGATTGTCAAAGCATGTTCATACTTGTGTGATGTCTATCCATGATTATTGTTTGCATTTGATTAATTGCATTCAAACATGCTTGCTGCCCTACTTTCCACAGTTGTCCATGATTTGAACTTGCACGTTGTCTTTGCTTTACTTGCTTGCTACCTGGCTTTTCACACATGTTTTTGTGCTGAAACATGTGTTGTTATATGATGTCTTGCTTGTGTGCTAGATTTTATTGTTGTCTTATGCAGAAGGCGTTGTTGTAGCTGCTGTTTTTGCCTTGCTTTCTTGTTTTTTGCTTTTCCTTTGCATGGTTCCTTAGGACTCTTATTCCAATTTAATTTTCAATTAAATTTGGAGTAGGATAGACATTAGGAGTTTAACCCATGCATGATAACATATAGGCCAGTCCCTTTTAACCTCAACCTTAGGTCCATCCCTTGCATGCTAACATTAGGATAGAATCTCCTTTCGCATCTCGATTTTAGGACCATTTTTCATGACAATGTTAGGGCCGAGTTTCCCTTAGACCTTTCGTGCATCTCTCTTCTCATCTAAAAACCATTCTAACATATCTAATAAAAATGATGAAAGTTGCACGTTACGAGCCTAAAGTACATGGGAAATGATGAGTGGGGGTTTCTCCTCACTTGTCTAGAGTGTTTAGTGTATGCCCTTTGGGCGATATGCAACACATTCGCTCCAATGTCATGATAGTCTTTAGTGCAACGTGAATCTTAAACAAACTAATTCACTTCACTAAAACTCACAACCAAACTCAAACCTTTTATCCTTCGGGATCATTGTTTCAAACTTCATTTTCAAAAAAGAGTATGTTACTTTTCCGTTCTATCGCAAACAGGCATCGTCCCTAACTGCTGGAATGGGAACTTAACGTTACTCGTAAAAAAACACTTAACCAACCTTTGGTTTCGTTGCCCGAACTATGTTTTCTCTGATTTCTCATACTAGATGAGGATACGTAGGCACAAGACGACGATGAATTTGTGAGCAACCTTCCCCCCATCACCCGTAGTTTTCTGAACTACGTTGAATTTGACTTTCCCATTGCGCGAGGGAATACGTAGGCATAGGGCAACGATGTCCTATTGAGTCTCTTTCTTTTTCTTTTGTTCTGGTTTCCGTTTAGCAGTAGCTTATAGATAAACACACCCTTCGATTATACAATAAGCGTGGATCCCCTTGAGTACAACGGGCGTGAGGGGTGCTAATACCTTCCCCTTGCGTAACCGACTCCCGAACCTAAGATTTGCTTGTGATGACCTTGTCTTTTCTAGTTCTTCAAGTTTTCTTCTATCGTTTCCTTTCCGTCGGGTGTTTTCGCAGTTGCGACACTAACATGTTTGACATATGATATAACCACGCTCAATTGAGACCTCTTTGAGATGATTAATGATGTATGAGTAGCCATGCACTTAATTAGTTGTTTCAACTTGAGAGTCCGTGAAACTGAGGACCTTTAGTTACTCACTTACCCCACTTGGCCTTTTTAGGACGTAGTGCGGTGACTATGAGGGAGTAGTCCCAAAATAGTTGTTACACGATACTACACTCAGACAAGTTTATCTCGAGAATATTTTTGACCCACGTGAGTAGTCATGTTGGTTGATAATATCCGAAGCATTTATCTATGACTCTGGGAACTCTTGATAGAACCTGTTCTGCAGGTACAATGAACACCTTAATATATGCATTTGTGCATTGTGTATACTTGTATATGTGGTATGTGTGCATCATGTCATCATATCATCATATCATCATGGTGTCTCATCTTGTTGCACTGGTTTTCTAAAACCCAATTGTCTTCTTTTTGCGAAACCCTAGATATCATGGATTTTGGGAAAAGAAACACTAAGAAATACAACTTCAAGAAATGTGATACAACGAAGTTGAGAGAGCTAGGAATGTTGGTATCCAAAGATTTTGGGAAAACGTACGGGAAACTCATGAGTATTGTGAAGTGTATAATGGAAGAAGAGGTTCTTAGCACTTTGGTTCAGTTCTATAATCCGCTATACCACTGCTTCACCTTCCCGGATCACCAATTGATGTCGACACTGGAAGAGTACTCTTACTTCATTGGAATCCCTGTGACAGGTAAGAAACCGTTCAGTAGTTTGGAGAAGTTACCCTCGCCGAAAGAGATTGCTGATGCACTTCATGTAGAAGTATCCGAGATCAAAGCCAATTATGCTTCAAAAAATGAAGTTAAAGGTTTTCATTCTGATTACTTATTGGCTAAGGCTACTTACCTTGCCAAGAAGGGTAGTATGGATGCATTTGAAGTGGTTTAGGCTCTATTGATATATGGGTTGGTGTTGTCCCCTGATATAGAAGAATTTGGCAATTCAAATGTTATCACCGTGTTCTTGAATGGTAATCTGGTACCCACTTTGGTAGGTGATGTTTATCATTCCATTCATCATAGGACTCTTCATGGAAGAGGAACTATTCTCTATTATGCACCCTTGTTGTACAAATGGTTTGTCAATCATTTACTAAGGACAAACGCTTTCAAGGAAAATCCTAATGGTTGGAGATGGTATCAAAGGATTATGTCTCTAACTCAAGAAGATATTCACTGGTACGACCCCGCCTATGATCGAGGGGTCTACATTGATAGTTGTGGTTCTTTTCCAAATGTATCACTCCTGGGAGTACAAGGGGAAATCAACTACAATCCCGCTTTGGCCAGACGTCAGTTTGGATTCCCAATGAAGGATAAACCTAGCAACATCCTATTGTCTGGTTTCTTCTACCTTAACGCCAAAGCAGAGGAAAGTTCAAGGAACAATATGATTGATGCTTGGGAGAACATCCAGAAGAAAACTAAAGCTGACCTTGGGAAAAGGAATTGTGTAGCCTTTGAGCCATTCACTCAGTAAGTTCAATCTAGATCCCGTGATCTCAAGATGCCTTACCTTCCTGAAACAAATATGCAGATTGTCATTGCATCACCTTCCGCTATCCCTATTAAAAAGATTGAACCAAGAGATCCTTGAGAGAACCAAGCTTGAAAGGGACACTTGGGAGGACAAGTACCATACTCTTCATTCTGAGATGACGGAATTGAAGAGAGAGTTAAGAGACAAGGATGGAGAACACTGCTGAAAAGATTGAAGAGGACGCGCAGATAGGACTCTTGTCAGATTTCTTGACCATAGGGTCTAGTCTTCTCCTTTGGTGTAACCTCACGTTTCTTGTATTGTATTTCAAAAGTTGTAAATTTTCCCAATATAAATGAAATAAGGGTTTTGCTTCAATTTATCTCCTGAGTTTTGTAAAACCAGTTGCATCTAGCATCTTTGCATTGGATTTTGGATCTTGCTAAACCATTCAAGGAATTCAAAATCTTTTTTTTACAGACATAATAATGTATCAAAGAAACAGGTTCTCATTCCCAAGCCTGGGGTTGGACAACTTGAGGATTTTAAGAGGCCTAATAAGGAACTCTGCTGCTTTTATCGCCAAATATGGAGACCTGTTATCTTTACTGGACATGCAAGTAAATGAGGAAATGTTGCTAGCTCTCATAAAGTTTTATGATCCTCTTTACCATTGCTTAACATTTTTGGACTTTCAGTTGCTGCCGACTTTGGAAAAATACTCTGCGCATCTGAAGATTCCCATGACTTTTACACCTCACTATGGAAGAGAGAGAGAGAAGACCAAATAGGAGAGATGTTGCTGAGGCTCTACACCTGGAACCCACTAACCTTCCAACCAATTTGGATGTTAGAGGTGGACTTACTGGAATGGAAGCAAGACCGTTTATAGAAAAGGCTGAGTTTCATTATGATCATGGATATATGGGAACCTTTGAAGCTATAATGGTTTTCTTAATTTACGGCTTGTATCTGTTTCCAAGTAGCCCTGAGTTCATCATCATAGAGGCCATCAAGTTATTCATTGTCAAAAATCCCGCTCCTACTTTATTAGCTGATACCTATTACACCATTCATCAGTGGAGGGTGTGTGATCTCAGACAATTTGCTTGCTGCACGGCGCTCTTAAGCAAGTGGTTTATTTTGCATTTTCCTAGGACGTTCTCTCTATGGAACCTAGAAGACAGTGATGCATGGGTTAGAAAATTGGCTTCACTCTATCATTATGACATCAACTGGTATAATCTTGCTTATGGAGGAATATTAGCAATACATAACTGTTGGGATTTCCCAAACGTATCTCTGATCGGCACCAATGGGTGTATTAGCTACAACCATATCCTGGCCCGCCGCCAGTTAGGATATCCAACTGAGGAAGAACCAGATTCGACCTTGTTAGAGACTTGCTTCTGTGAAAAAGGTAGTGACTCGAATTTCGAAGCACAAGTCATATTTCCATGGCGTCATCCAAGCTTACAAGGAATGACTGTCGTGGAAAACCCGAGTTGTCTCGCTTCAAAGGCATATCTGCTTTGGCCAAAGAAGATAGCGCTGAAGATGTTCTACACCCACTCATATGATTTTTTTCCAGTCCCGGAAGAACTTTTGTCTAGAGGAGAGTTGAGGTTCGCTTTAGTTAAAGCCGAACGAGAAAATGAAGAACTCTGGGACCTGCTTCGTCAAGTCTAGAGGAGGATAAGGCTGCAAGAAGGAGAAGGATCATCTTGTTACAAGATCTTGGCCTTTTAATTTCCTTTTGTTTAGTTAGCTTTTGGGGAATGTGTAACCTTCATTTTGTAAAATGTTGTAAAAGTTTCATTAGTTAATGAAAACTTTATGCTTGTGAGACTCCATTTGTTAATGGGAATTTGGTTAAGATTTCATTTGCTAAGGATAACTATCGCGTTGTTACTTGTTGATCCATTAATTTTGTTCGTAAACAAACCTTTTGTTTTTCCTTGAATGTGTGGCTTGCATTTGCATCTGCATCCTGCATTGCATCGGTTCTCCGACTCATCCTGTGGTTTGTTGCTGTCAGAAATCACGCTGAATACCCACCGATACAATACCAGAGCCATCACTTAGAGAAGAATGGATGATTAAGATCAAATAATCGATCAAATCAACAACGACCTCGAGGGGTTACGTGGCGACGTTAGCCAGATTATGGAAGTCCTTCAAGTGATAAAAGAAAAAATGGCCACGCAGACTATAGTGGTATCTGAAATCAATATAACAACGACAAATCCTCCTTCGATAGTGTCCTCGGTAACTGAACATCCATTTGGTATCGCCAGGGATTTCTTGCCACCATTCAGTAATGCCCAACAATTTGACATTCAACAACACTCTAATCGGCAGACTGTTCCGTTACTGACGGAATTCCAAAATCCTATTTACTCTCAGGCAGGTACTCAGGCACAGGTCCGACCGATCTTTAACAATCATTAGCAGATATTTGACATACCTGACGGGTCTGAGGTCGAAGATGAGAAACACGAAAAATTAAGGGTTTAGATGAATATAATGGCAAGATTGATGAGGCCATAGAAGGAAACAACGTCTTTGGTTCTGATGCTATGGACATGTGCCTGGTTTCGGGTTTGGTATTTCCTCCTAAGTTCACGATGCCTACATTTTAAAAATATGAAAGAGAGACCTGCCCAAAGATTCACTTGATCATGTATTGTCGGCGTATGACCATGCACATTGAAAATGACAAATCATTAATCCATTTCTTCCAGGACAGTCTTAAGGGTGCCTCTGCCAAATGGTACCTAAGTCTAAACCAGTCAAGAATCCATTGCTTCCAAGACTTGTCTGACGCATTCATTCAATAATACAAGTACAACATGGACTTGGCACCAGACCATCGTAGCTCCTTAGTATGACACAGAAGAACTCAGAATCTTTCAAGGAGTACACGCAGAAATGGCGCGAAACTGCCGCTCAGGTGGAATCTCCCCTGACAGAGAAAGAATTGGCTAATTGGTTTGTAGATACAGTCAGACCCAAATTTTATTAGAGGATGATTAGTTGCGTCACAGCAAACTTTTCCGATATTGTGGCCGTAGGTGTGAAAGTGGAGGTAGGTTTTAAGAACGGCAAAGTAACAAGCTCAGCTAGTAGTACCAGCACTAGCACAACGAAGAAGTCACTGAGCAATTCTCATAAGAAAAAAGAAGGGGAAACTCATGTTGTAATGTGTAACAGGGGGTTCAGAGCAGAAGGAATCGCCCACAAATTCAACAACTATCTCATCTACAACCACAACAAAACTATCAACAGTACCAATAACAATAGTATGTGGTCGTGGTTGTAACGCCCCGATTCTGAATTCCCATTAATTGTTGAGTCTTTTAATTTATTTAATTGATGTTTGTTTTAAATTGAGAAATTATATATTACTATGCGGTGTTTGCTTATTTTATCTATTTTTACCGATTCGGAGAGTTTTCGGGGGAATTAGAGTAAAAAGGGCATTTTAGACATTTAGCAATTTAGTGTGAGAATTGATTGGTAAGTGTTGGAAATAATTTGAGAGGAAAGAAATAGAGATAGAAATAGGATAAGAGAGGAAAAGAAAGAAAGATAGTAACATAAGAAGAAAAACAAGAGAGAGAAAAGAGGAGAAGAGAAAGTGGAGAGGAAAACCTAGAATCATCAAGGGATCATCACCAAAGCTTGCAATCGATCGGTAAGGGTGTGAAACTCCATCATCTCTTTAATGTATATGATTGTATGTGTATGTGTTTGGATTTTGTAGAGTTTCTACTCTTTTTCCACTTAGGTTAGAAGTTAGTTTGATGAGTAGAAAGAGGTTTTAATCGGTTAGAACTCGGATTAGACGATGTAGTTTAGTCGGGTGATGGTAGGGTTGTGCCACTGAGACTGGTTTGGATTTAATAGGTTGGTTGTGTGGAGTTTGGGCTTTGGAACAGCCATGGAGGTTCTGTCTTCGCAGGCTCGCCAGGCGAATGGCAGCGAAGCTTCGCCAGGCGAAGCCCAGCGAGCTGCAGCGAAGCAAGTCAGAAGCAAACACCCTGTCTTCGCTGGCAAGTTCGCCAGGCGAAGTGAGTTGGCGAAGGTTCGCCAGGCGAGTGTGTAGCGAGCCTCAGCGAGTAATTCCAGAATTACTCCCAGTGGACTTCGCTGGGAAGTTCGCCAGGCGAAGGCCAGCGAGCATTCACTGCGTGGCTTCGCCAGGCGAAGGTTGGCGAACCTGACAGTGTTATTTGTTTTACTGTTTATTCATAGCATGATTTTTGGCCGATTCAATTATGATTAATGCCTATATGAATGATTGATGTGTGAACTGTTTCGACATGTCGTGCTGTGGGTGGCCGAAAGGCGTGAATCCTAGATTGTAGAGCCAATGGTGAATCTTGAACGTTTGATAATCTTGTGTATTTGCTTGAATTGAATAGAAACGCATTGATAGGCTGATATGTGTGTAAACCATGTGTGAAATGGTGCATAATTTGAATGCATGATAGATATATGCGATGTATGTGATAAATGCAATGAGTATGTTTGTGAACATAGTATGCATTCTGTGTTGATCGATCCCTCGGAGGATTAGCATTGTGTAGCATCTTAGTATGCATTTTTGTGTTGAATGATCCCTTGGAGGATTTGCAGAACCTCGTATGATACGATGGTTACATTAGATTCCTTGGAGAATCGGTTGCATTGTGTGATTCCTCGGAGAATCGGTCATAACATGTAATCCCTTGGAAGATTGACTAGAGTATTTGATTCCGTGGAGAATCTGCAGAGTATTTGATTCCATGGAGAATCTGCTGAATATTCAATTCCGTGGAGAATCTGATGAATATTTGATTCCGTGGAGAATCTGCTGAATACTTGATTCCGTGGAGAATCTGCTGAATACTCGATTCCTTAGAGAATTTGTTGAAATGAGTCGGTACCGCATTTACATCTGCATAGAGTCGTGTGTCGGTCTCTATGAGTTGCATGAGTCATCTGTGTATGATGCATTAGTTGTATGAATGTAACTGTGTATGTTATATATGATTGTTTGGAGGAACATATAGTGAATGTTCATGAGCATGTGTAGAGGCATGATTAATTGTATATGCTTAATGTGGTGAGAACATAATTTGAGTATAACTTGTACAAATATGAGTATATGTATATATATACAATTTTATGCATTAACTGTTATGATATTGTTTCTCACCCTTCTGCTGTTTTATAATGCTCTATGAGGCATTGCAGAGTAGGAAGCTGGAGGTTCTTTTTGTGAAGCGATGTCTTCATTCTTTTTGGTCAATGGCTCTGATATGTAACATCTGTGTAGTTAGGAAGCCTTTGACTCCTTTGGAGTTACATTTGTTTTGATTCCTTGTGATACATCTGTGTATGTATCCGCTGTGGATATGGTTGTAAAGCATGAATTGATTGAATGGTTGTATATACTTTTATGAATGTGATCGATTCAATATTTGGATGTTTCCGCTTTTATTCTAAATATTGAGATGTGGGTTACCCATTGTTGCATATCTATTTTGAGCAGGTATCGTATGTGTTTAATTTCGTGATAATGTGATGCGCCTCTTATATACCATGTTTTAATTAAATTTTAATTAAACTCTAATGAAATAAATTTTCTAAGTGCCTAATTGATTAAATGTATTAATTTGGGGTATAGAAAGGGGGTGTTACATTAAGTGGTATCAGAGCCAGTGTTGAGTCAGTCGTGTCGGTCTTGTTGTTGTGTTGGTTGAACGGTTGTTTAACCTTGTTGTTATTTTTGGGAATCCTCAGAATATGACAGGTCGTAATGACAATGCTATGGCAGCGGCGTTAGAGGGTATGGCCAGAGCTGTGCAGGGTGCACCCAACGTGAATGCGAATGATGAGTTCAGGAAGAACCAACCACCGGTGTTCAAAGGGAGATTTGATCCGGATGGTGCTCAGATATGGTTAAAGGAAATTGAGAGGATCTTTAGGGTGATGGATTGTGCTGAAGGGAACAAGGTGAGACTAGGGACTCACATGCTGAGAGAAGAGGCTGATGACTGGTGGGTCAGTGTGAGACAAGTTCTTGAGGTCGACGATGAGGAGATTACGTGGGATTTATTTCGTACTGAGTTTCTAAGGAAGTATTATCCCGAAAGTGTTAAAGGGAAGAGAGAAATGGAATTTCTGGAGTTGAAACAAGGTAATATGTCGGTGGTGGACTACACCACTAAGTTTACTGAGTTAGTGAAGTTTCACCCTCACTATGATGCGGTTACGGCGGAATTTTCCAAATGTATCAAGTATGAGAATGGCTTGCGTCCTGAGATAAAGCAAGCGGTGGGTTATCAAATAATACGAAGATTTTCGGATTTGACCGAGTGTTGTAGAATTTATGAAGAAGACATTAGAGCTCGTTCTACTCATTATAAGGGTTTGAGCGAGAGGAGAGGGAAGCAGCAAGTACGAAGCGGACCTTATGTGACGCCTGCTGATAAGGGCAAACATAGGGGAAACTTTGATAGGAGACCCGGAGGAGGTTCCGGTGCGATCAAATGTTTTAAGTGTGGCGTGATGGGCCACAAGTCTTATGATTGTGGAAAGTTCAAGGCGAAGTGTTCCAACTATGGGCTCCTTGGACATGATGCAACAGAGTGTAGAAAGAATGCTGTGAAGTGTTTTAATTGTGGCGAGGTGGGTCACATTAGCCCGAATTGTACCAAACCGAAGCAAGCTCCGGCGGGCGGAAAAGTATTCGCATTAGCAGGTTCAGACGCTACTAATGCGGCGGATCGTTTGATTAAAGGTACATGCTTTATTAATGATATGCCTTTAGTTGCTATTATTGATACTGGAGCGACTCACTCGTTCATCTCTCTTGCGTGTGCTAAGCGGTTGGATTTGTGTATGGTTTCTTTGAGTAGTGGTATGGTTATTGGAACTCCCGCTTCGGGGTCGGTAACTACTTCTTTGGTGTGTGCAAGTTGTCCTTTGACCATGTATGGTAAGGACTTCGTTATGGATTTAGTGTGTTTGCCGTTGGAAGGTTTGGACGTAATCTTGGGTATGAACTGGTTGCAATTTAATAAAGTTCATATGGATTGCTATCACAAGTTAGTAAGGTTTCCTTCTTTGGAAGATGGTGAAAACGAGAGTTTTCTTTCCACTAAAGAGTTGAAGAAACTTTTAGCGGACGAAGCTCAGTTGTTTGGTTTGTTTGCATCGTTGTCGGTGGAGAGCAAAGTTGAGCTCGACGTGTTTCCTGTGGTTTGTGAATTTCCTGAAGTATTTCCGGAAGATGTTGCGGATGTGCCGCCAAAGAGAGAGGTTGAATTTTCTATTGATCTAGTTTCGGGTACTAGACCGATTTCAATGGCCCCGTATCGGATGTCGGCATCGGAGTTGGTGGAGTTGAAGAAGCAGTTGAATGATTTGTTGGATAAGAGATTTGTAAGACCAAGTGTTTCTCCTTGGGGTGCGCCGGTATTGTTGGTAAAGAAGAAGGATGGTAGTATGCGATTGTGTATTGATTATCGGCAGTTGAATAAGGTGACAATTAAGAACAAATATCCGCTTCCAAGAAATCGATGATTTGATGGATCAATTAGTTGGAGCCCGTGTTTTTAGTAAGATTGATTTGAGATCCGGTTATCACCAGATTCGGGTTAAGGAAGAAGATATTTCGAAGACGGCTTTTAGAACACGATATGGTCACTATGACTATACGGTGATGCCATTCGGAGTTTCTAATGCGCCGGGTGTTTTCATGGAATATATGAACCGTATCTTCCACGAGCAGTTGGATCGTTTAGTGGTAGTGTTTATCGATGACATTTTGATTTATTCTAAGTCTCGAGAGGAACACGAAGAACATTTAAGGATTGTGTTGCGGATTTTGAAAGAGAAGAAGTTGTACGCAAAGTTGTCTAAGTGTGAGTTTTGGTTATCGAAGGTGAGTTTTCTTGGACATATTATTTCCGGAAATGGTATTAGTGTGGATCCATCCAAGATCGATGCGGTAATGCAATGGGAGACTCCAAGATCAGTTACGGAAATTCGAAGCTTTTTGGGCTTGGCTGGTTACTACCGGAGGTTTATCGAAGGATTTTCAAAGTTAGCACTTCCGTTAACGCAGTTGACTTGTAAAGGAAAGGCTTTTATTTGGGATGTTAATTGTGAAGAGAGTTTCATGGAATTAAAGAGAAGGTTAACGACAGCGCCGGTTTTGATTTTTCCAAATCCTACGGAACCTTTTGTGGTTTATTGCGACGCTTCCTTGTCAGGATTGGGTGGTGTATTGATGCCAGATGGGAAGGTCGTGGCGTATGCTTCTAGACAGTTGAGAGTACATGAAAAGAATTATCCTACTCATGATTTGGAGTTAGCGGCCGTAGTGTTCGTTTTGAAAATTTGGAGGAACTATCTTTATGGTGCAAGATTTGAAGTTTTTAGCGATCACAAGAGTTTGAAGTATTTGTTTGATCAAAAAGAATTGAATATGAGGAAAAGGAGATGGCTAGAACTTTTGAAGGACTATGATTTTGGTTTAAATTATCATCCGGGTAAGGCGAATGTGGTAGCCGATGCCTTAAGTCGGAAGTCGTTGCACGTGTCTACTTTGATGGTTAGAGAGTGGGAACTCTTGGAGAGCTTTAGAGATTTGAGTTTGGTTTGTGAGTTAACACCGAGTAGTGTGAAGCTGGGTATGTTGCATGTCACGAATGATTTCCTTGCTACGGTGTGTGAAAAGCAAAAGTTGGATTTGAAATTTGTGGATTTGATGACGAATGGAAATGAAGATTTCAAAGTTGATGAATTAGGAGTTTTGAGGTTTCGAGGTCGTATTTGTATTCCCGATGATGCGGATTTGAAAAAGATGATATTGGAAGAGGGACATCGGAGTAACTTGAGTATTCATCCGGGAGCGAATAAGATGTATCAGGATTTGAAGAAGATCTTTTGGTGGTCTGGATTGAAAAGCGATGTTGCTCGTTTTGTGTACTCGTGTTTGACTTGCCAGAAGTCTAAGGTGGAGCATCAGAAGCCTAGTGGATTGATGCAACCGTTGGATATTCCGGAATGGAAATGGGATAGTATATCGATGGATTTTGTTACGGGATTGCCGAATACGCAAAGAGGACATAATGCTATTTGGGTGATTGTTGATAGGCTTACTAAATCGGCTCACTTTATTCCGATTGATATTACTTATTCTTTGGAAAGGTTGGTCGAGATTTATGTTGGCACTATTGTGAAGCTTCATGGAGTTCCTAAGAGTATTGTGTCGGATAGAGATCCTAGATTTACTTCAAGATTTTGGGAGAGTTTGCAAGGTGCCTTGGGATCTAAGTTGAGATTGAGTTCGGCATATCATCCGCAAACAGATGGTCAGACCGAGAGGACGATTCAATCGTTAGAAGATTTGTTGCGTGCTTGTGTGCTTGAACAAGGTGGTGCGTGGGACGGTTATTTAGCGTTGATTGAGTTCACCTATAATAACAGTTTCCATTCGAGTATTGGTATGGCGCCATTTGAGGCTTTATATGATCGGAGATGTCGAACACCTCTGTGTTGGCATGAGACAGGTGAAAAGTCGGTAGTTGGTCCGGAAATGGTACAACAAACGACGGAAAAGGTGAAATTTATTCGGGAAAAGATGAGAGCTTCTCAGAGTAGACAGAAAAGTTATCATGATAAAAGGAGAAAGGATCTCGAGTTTCAAGAGGGCGACCATGTGTTTTTGAGAGTTACACCGGTTACGGGTGTGGGTCGTGCTTTGAAGTCGAGAAAGTTGACTTCTCGTTTTATTGACCCGTATCAGATTATCGCACGAGTTGGTGCTGTGGCTTATCGTGTGGCGTTACCTCCGAACCTTTCGAATTTGCATGATGTATTCCATGTCTCGCAACTTCAGAAGTATGTTCCAGATCCGTCACATGTTATCCCAATGGATGAAGTTGAAGTAAGAGATAACCTTACAGTTGAAGTTTTACCGGTTAGTATTTTGGACCGCGAAGTTAAGAAACTAAGAGGCAAGGATATTGCGCTTGTGAAAGTGTCCTGGGGAGGTGACACAGAAGGCAACATGACTTGGGAGTTGGAGAGCAAGATGCGAGAATCGCATCCAGAGTTGTTTGAATCAGGTAATATTTTCGAGGACGAAAATTTCTAAAGTGGGGGAGAGTTGTGACGCCCCGATTCTGAATTCCCATTAATTGTTGAGTCTTTTAATTTATTTAATTGATGTTTGTTTTAAATTGAGAAATTATATATTACTATGTGGTGTTTGCTTATTTTATCTATTTTTACCGATTCGGAGAGTTTTCGGGGGAATTAGAGTAAAAAGGGCATTTTAGACATTTAGCAATTTAGTATGAGAATTGATTGGTAAGTGTTGGAAAGAATTTGAGAGGAAAGAAATAGAGATAGAAATAGGATAATAGAGGAAAAGAAAGAAAGATAGTAACATAAGAAGAAAAACAAGAGAGAGAAAAGAGGAGAAGAGAAAGAGAAGAGAAAGTGGAGAGGAAAACCTAGAATCATCAAGGGATCATCACCAAAGCTTGCAATCGATCGGTAAGGGTGTGAAACTCCATCATCTCTTTAATGTATATGATTGTATGTGTATGTGTTTGGATTTTGTAGAGTTTCTACTCTTTTTCCACTTAGGTTAGAAGTTGGTTTGATGAGTAGAAAGAGGTTTTAATCGGTTAGAACTCGGATTAGACGATGTAGTTTAGTCGGGTGATGGTAGGGTTGTGCCACTGAGACTGGTTTGGATTTAATCGGTTGGTTGTGTGGAGTTTGGGATTTGGAACAGCCATGGAGGTTCTGTCTTCGCAGGCTCTCCAGGCGAATGGCAGCGAAGCTTCGCCAGGCGAAGCCCAGCGAGCTGCAGCGAAGCAAGTCAGAAGCAAACACCCTGTCTTCGCTGGCAAGTTCGCCAGGCGAAGTGAGTTGGCGAAGGTTCGCCAGGCGAGTGTGTAGCGAGCCTCAGCGAGTAATTCCAGAATTACTCCCAGTGGACTTCGCTGGGAAGTTCGCCAGGCGAAGGCCAGCGAGCATTCGCTGCGTGGCTTCGCCAGGCGAAGGTTGGCGAACCTGACAGTGTTATTTGTTTTGCTGTTTATTCATAGCATGATTTTTGGCCGATTCAATTATGATTAATGCCTATATGAATTATTGATGTGTGAACTGTTTCGACATGTCGTGTTGTGGGTGGCGGAAAGGCGTGAATCCTAGATTGTAGAGCCAATGGTGAATCTTGAACGTTTGATAATCTTGTGTATTTGCTTGAGTTGAATAGAAACGCATTGATAGGCTGATATGTGTGTAAACCATGTGTGAAATGGTGCATAATGTGAATGTATGATAGATATATGCGATGTATGTGATAAATGCAATGAGTATGTTTGTGAACATAGTATGCATTTTGTGTTGATCGATCCCTCGGAGGATTAGCATTGTGTAGCATCTTAGTATGCATTTTTGTGTTGAATGATCCCTCGGAGGATTTGCAGAACCTCGTATGATACGATGGTTACATTAGATTCCTTGGAGAATCGGTTGCATTGTGTGATTCCTCGGAGAATCGGTCATAACATGTAATCCCTTGGAAGATTGACTAGAGTATTTGATTCCGTGGAGAATCTGCAGAGTATTTGATTCCGTGGAGAATCTGCTGAATATTCAATTCCGTGGAGAATCTGATGAATATTTGATTCCGTGGAGAATCTGCTGAATACTTGATTCCGTGGAGAATCTGCTGAATACTCGATTCCTTAGAGAATTTGTTGAAATGAGTCGGTACCGCATTTACATCTGCATAGAGTCGTGTGTCGGTCTCTATGAGTTGCATGAGTCATCTGTGTATGATGCATTAGTTGTATGAATGTAACTGTGTATGTTATATATGATTGTTTGGAGGAACATATAGTGAATGTTCATGAGCATGTGTAGAGGCATGATTAATTGTATATGCTTAATGTGGTGAGAACATAATTTGAGTATAACTTGTACAAATATGAGTATATGTATATATATACAATTTTATGCATTAACTGTTATGATATTGTTTCTCACCCTTCTGCTGTTTTATAATGCTCTATGAGGCATTGCAGAGTAGGAAGCTGGAGGTTCTTTTTGTGAAGCGATGTCTTCATTCTTTTTGGTCAATGGCTCTGATATGTAACATCTGGGTAGTTAGGAAGCCTTTGACTCCTTTGGAGTTACATTTGTTTTGATTCCTTGTGATACATCTGTGTATGTATCCGCTGTGGATATGGTTGTAAAGCATGAATTGATTGAATGGTTGTATATACTTTTATGAATGTGATCGATTCAATATTTGGATGTTTCCGCTTTTATTCTAAATATTGAGATGTGGGTTACCCATTGTTGCATATCTATTTTGAGCAGGTATCGTATGTGTTTAATTTCGTGATAATGTGATGCGCCTCTTATATACCATGTTTTAATTAAATTTTAATTAAACTCTGATGAAATAAATTTTCTAAGTGCCTAATTGATTAAATGTATTAATTTGGGGTATAGAAAGGGGGTGTTACAGTGGTCACGCCGGTTTTTTAACCTCGGCCAAATCAACAAAAATTTCAATAACATGCGCCCAACGCCTACTAGCAAAACCATAATCAACAAGCACAACAGCAACAAAGAGCTCCGGCTCCGAGGCCTACTTTCCAGAATAGAAGGCCAAGGATTCAGCCGACTCCTATGAGTTACACTGAGTTGTACCCCTTAATGGTGCAACAAGGCCTGATTCAGACAAGGAAGTTAGGTCCTCCTCCGAATCCGTTGCCACATTTCTACAATCCAAACGCACGATGTACCTTTCATGAAAATGTTGCGGGAAACGACCTTGAAGGTTGTATAGCACTTCAACATATTGTGCGCGAGTTGATTGAAAAGAGGATTCTGTCCTTCGAGGATAATCAACCTAATGTGGAAAATTGTCCTTTACCAAACCATGGTGGTGCCCATGCCGTAGAGGAAGATTATGATATGAGAGTGATTTCCAGGGTTTTTGAAGTTAAAAATCCATTGACCGAGTTACACAAGAAATTGATAAAGGCATGTCTGATTAAAGACCCTCATAAAGACTGCAATAATTGTTATCATAATTCGCAAGGTTGTGACTTAGTGTAGAGGAATATTCAGTCGATGATTAACGAGGGTCTGCTACAAATATGTGGGAAAAAGAGAAAAGAAGATATCTCGGTGATTGAACCTATATTCAATTTACCAAAGAAGTCTGAAAAATTGACGGTATTCAACACTGCAAATAGCAAGTTTGCTTCTCTTGCTGATGTTAGGTCGGTATTCCACAACAACCCAGTACCGATGATTGGCCAGCCTAAGGCAAGTTCTGATTCAAGAGAAGGGCCAGGTCCCAATCCAAAGGTTGTATCCTGGAAATATGACTTTTCCTGGCACAATATGAAAGCTGGGAGAAAGCATGAGGATGTAACAAATATTACTGGGGCAAGACAAATTACCCGCAGCGGTCATATATATCAACCCAAAGAATTTATTACCATTCCCAAGGAAACTATTCCTAAGGAAACCATCTCAAAGGAGCTTGTTATTATTGAGAAGTCAAAAGGAAAATAAGTCGCAAAGGAAGATGAAGAAGAGTTCTTGAGAATAATCCGTTGGAGCGACTACAGGGTAGTAGACCAGCTCAATCAGACACCGTCAAAAATCTTAGTCATGTCTCTGCTGCTAAGTTCTCCTGCTCACCGACAAGCATTGTTGAAAATACTGACACAGGTCCACGTAATAAAAGATATCACTGTGGGTCAGTTTTATTTCGTTGTTGCTAACATCACAACTTGCAATACGCTAAGCTTTAACAACGATGATTTAACCACTGAAGGTCGCAAGCACAATCGTGCCTTGCACGTATCTGTCAAATGTGAAGATGATACTCTTACTAGAGTACTTGTTGATACTGGGACATCTCTCAATGTGATGCGCAAGAGAACATTGGCCAAGTTGGCATATAAATGAGCTGTGATGAGATCCACATCTCTGATTATGAAAGCCTTTGACGGATCAAGAAGAACAGTAATTGGAGAAGTTGATTTGCCAATCATGGTGGGACCACATATCTTTGAGGTCACTTTTCAAGTAATGGATATAAATTCGGAATACAGTTGTTTACTAGGAAGGTCGTGGATACATGCAGCGGGCACTGTCACATCCACATTACATCAAAAAATGAAGTTTATTACTGAAGATCAATTGGTTATAGTGAATGGTGAAGAAGATTTAATTGTGAGCAACCTATCATCCTTCCTGTACATCGAAGCCGATGATGATGCATTAGAAACAGCTTTCTAGGCATTGGGAATTGCACACGCTGTATTGATTGAGGACGTTGTTGTTACACGTGGGCTATCTTTCGTCTCTGTCCAGAGTATCAAAAGTGCCATAAAGGAAGGTCTTCCTCAAGGTTGGGGAGAAGTAATTGAGGTCAAAACTCAGGCAAAGAACAATCGACAAGGGTTGGGTTACAAACCAACTAAAGATGAAGGATTAGAGATCGACGGAAAGCGCCTAAAGACCCCAAAAGAAACCTTTGTGAGCGACGGTATTCAAATAAATTCCATTGAAGAAGACGCTGAAGTAAGTTGTATTGATAACCTGGTATTCCGAGATGAAGCCGTTTTGTGCAATTGGGAGGCCGTTGAAGTTCCCATCATGTTACCACTCTTAGAGTAATATGTTTGTCTAGCTTGTTAGCTTTTTCTCTATTTAAAATCCATGGTCACGCCCAAGGCCAGTGGATCATTTTGTCTGGGCCACACTTTTGCAATTAAAGATCACTCAATGAATGAGTGTTTTGTTAAACTTCAGTTTGTTGTTCATTGTATTTTTGTTTTCACTCTTTTAAAAAAAGGGAAAATGGCAATCTTTTAACAACCTAAAAATAATTCATCATTTGCATCTCTTTATGTGTGTTTGATCATTTAAACTCTTTAAAACATGCAGAAAACCTCCATCACCCGCTAAATCAGATGATCATCCAGTTCTTCCTGACTTTGGTTCACCTGTATGCCAAGCAGAAGATGAGAGTGATGAGGATTTTGAAATTCCTGAAGAACTGATAAAGAAGACTGAGCACAAGGATGCCTATCTTCAACCTTACAAAGAACAAATTGACATTATTAACTTGGACTCTGAAGAAGTAAAAACAGAGGTCAAGATTAGGGCATCGCTTAGGGCAGAGGTTAAGGACAAATTAGTAATGCTTCTCAAAGATTATGCGGATGTGTTTGCTTGGTCCTACCAAGATATGCATGGGTTGGACACCGACATTGTAGTTCACAAGCTCCCTCTTAAACCTGAGTGTCCTCCAGTTAAGTAGAAACTTCAATGATTCAGACCCGACATGGCTCTCAAAATTAGAGATGAGGTTAAAAAGCAAATCGACGCAGGCTTTCTGGAAGCTTCTAAATACCCTGAGTGGGTGGATAATATTGTACCAGTACCTAAGAAGGATGGCAAAGTTAGAATGTGTGTAGATTACAGGGATCTTAGCAAAGCTAGTTCGAAGGATGACTTCCCTATTCCGCATATCGACACTTTGGTGGATAATACAACCAACTTTGCAATATTTTCATTAATGGATGGCTTCTCCGGCTATAATCAAATAAGAATGGACCCAGCTAATATGGAAAAGACAACCTTCATCACACCCTGGCATTATTTCATGACATGATGCACCAAGAAATTGAGGGTTACATTGATGATATGATTGCTAAGTCTCAGAGAAAAGAAGATCACCTTGATCATTTTTTGAAGCTATTTGAAAGACTCAGCAAGTATCAATTGAGACTAAATCCTGCCAAATGTACCTTTGAAGTCAGATCTAACAAACTACTCGGCTTCATTGTTAGTCAGCATGTCTACTTGACAAGGCACGAGCCATCCAGGAAATGACTTTCCCACAAACTGAGAAACAAATCAGAGGTTTCCTTGGCAGATTGAATTATATCTCCAGGTTTACCACCAACTTGACTCCTACTTGCGCGCCAATCTTTAAGTTGCTACGGAAAGATCAAGCAGTTGCGTGGAACGATGATTTCCAATCGACATTTGAAAAGATCAAAAGATACCTCAAAGAGCCTCCAATATTGATCCCTCTTATCCCTGGAAGGCCTCTCTTCATGTACATGACTGTGCTCGAGGAATCGATGGGTTGAGTCTTGGGCCAAACAGATGAGTCGGGGAAGAAGGAGCATGTGATTTACTACTTGAGCAAGAAATTCATCAATTGTGAAAGTCGTTACTCTCCTTTAGAAAAAGCTAGTTGCAATTTTGGCTTGGACAGTCAAACGTCTGAGGCAGTACATGATTTATGTGATTTACTACTTGAGCAAGAAATTCATCAATTGTGAAAGTCGTTACTCTCCTTTAGAAAAAGCTAGTTGCAATTTTGGCTTGGACAGTCAAACGTCTGAGGTAGTACATGATTTTTCACACTACTCTGTTGATATCCAAAATAGATATGATAAAGTACATATTTGAAAAACCTGCTCAGACGGGAAGACTTGCAAGATGGAACATGCTCTTATCAGAGTATGACATTAAATATGTTGCTCAGAAGTCAATAAAAGGAAGCATCCTGTCAGAATACCTTGTTGATCGACCTGTTGAAGATTATCAGCCGCTTAAATTTGACTTCCCCGACAAAGATATCATGCTTCTTTACAAAGCCAAAGAAGAGCCTAGCCCCGAGGAGGGTTTTGAACCTGGTTCCCGTTGGAAAATGATGTTCGACGGTGCATCCAACAAAAGAGGCCATGGTGTTGGTGCTTTTCTGGAAAATCCGACTGGTGGCTACACCGTTGTTGCTGCAAAATTGTGCTTCAAATGTAACATAGCTGAGTGTGAAGCCTGCATCATGGGTCTTGAAGCTGCCATTGACCTTTGTATTAAGATTTTGGAAGTGATTGGCGACTCTGTCTTGGTAATTTATCAGCTCAAGCGTGAATGGGAGACCCGAGATGAAAAACTGATTTCTTATAAAGACTATATTTTGGAGATGATCGAGTATTTTGACGAAATCACTTTCAAACACTTCCCAAGATCCAAAAACCACATAGTAGATGCTATGGTTATGATGTCTGCTATATGGAAGGTTCAGTTTGTCAACAAAGCTCCCCTAATTAGCATTAAAAGAAAGACTGCGCCAACGTACGTCATGATGGCTAAAGAAGAGTCTGACAAAAAACCTTGGTTTTATGACATCAAAAATTACCTTCAGAGTCAAGAATATCCTACCGACGCCTCTAAACTTGATATAAAGCTTTATGAAGATTGTCATCCAAGTTCTTCATTAGCAATAATATTCTGTACAAGAGAAATCACGACATGGCCTTACTCAGATGTGTTGATATTAGAGAAGCAGACATGTTGATGACAAACATTCATGAAGGTGCCTTCGGTACTCATGCAAGCGGCCATGCCATGAAAAAGACGATCTTGAGGGCTGGTTATTACTGGTTAACTTTGGAGACCAACTGTATCCTATTTTCCAGAAGATGTCATAAATACCAGATTCATGCGGACAAGGTGTACGTGCCACCACATCCTCTGAATGTATTGTCGTTACCTTGGCCATTCTCAATGTGGGGTATTGATATGATTGGGGCAATTGAGCCTAAAGCGTTTAACGGTCATCGGTTTATCCTAGTCGTCATCGACTAATTCATTAACTGGGTGGAAGCTGCCTCATATGTGAATGTAACGAAGCAGGTGGTTACCCAATTCATTAAAAAGGAGATTATCTATCATTACAGAATCCCTAACCAGATCTTTATAGATAATGGGACAAATCTGAACAATAAAATAATGAAGGAGCTCTGTGACAGTTTCAAGATTGGACATCACAACTCTTTTCCTTACCGGCCCAAGATGAATGGAGTTGTTGAAGCTGCAAATATAAACATTAAAAAGATTGTGCAGAAAATGGTAGTAACTTACAAAGATTGGCATGAAATGCTACCATTTGCTTTACACGGATACAGAATATTTATTTGCACTTCAACAGGGGTAACCCCTTTCTCCCTGGTTTACAGGATGGATGTAGTACTACTCATTGAGGTTGGGATACCTTCGTTAAGGGTCTTAATGGAATCCAAGCTCAAAGAAGATGAGTGGGTGAAAGAAATTTTTGATACACTGAATCTCATTGACGAGAAAAGGATGACGGGAATGTGTCACAGTCAGCTATATCAGAAGAGAGTTAAAAGAGCCTTCGACAAAAGAGTCCAGGTCAAAGAATATAAAGAGGGTGAGTTGGTACTCAAGAATATTCTACCGGTGCAGCGAGACATGCATGGAAAGTGGATGCCAAACTACGATAGCCCATTTGTTGTGAAGACAATTTTTTTCTGGAGGCTCTCTTATCCTTGAGACGATGGACGATGAACAACTCCAATATCTCGTGAACTCAGATGCAGTAAGAAAATATTATGCCTAAAAAATAAAATAAAAACCGCTAAGTTGAAAACCTTGAAAGGCAACTTAGGAAAAAAAAGGGCATCCTGGTGGATCATAACCTATAAAAGAGATCCGGGAAAAAATTAAGGATAAAAGAAAGAAAAGCTCGCTAAGTCGAAAAACCTGAAAAGGCGACTTAGACAAAATGAGCGTCCCAGTGAATTGAGGACCCGAAAGGGTGATTCAGACAAAAGTTAGGGACAAAGGCATTTCACTGCATTAGGAGTTGTCACTATTGCAGAAGGTCGTCAAAGAGGCTCACTTTCCTCTACTCTCATCAGAGGCAGCGATTGAGATGGACTCTTAGCTAGTTAGGACTGGATTATCGTTGGATTTTGTAACCTTTTCCCATTTTTCCATTTTTCCAAATTGTAAATGTTCCATGGGACTTTGCCTTTTTACAAGTCTCCATCTTTGAATAAAATCAGATTTGTACCAATCTTTGTTTATGCTCTATTAATTGCTCTACCTTTTTGGTATGCAAAAATTATCACTTATTCGTTGATAATGATTTTTAAAGGCAAAATATTTTTGAAACAAAAATTGTTTTGGAGAAAGTTAATTAACAAGCAAGTCGTAACTTTGATTATGACATGACGGTGTAAAATTAAACTCCTCTCATAAGGACATAATGGTTGAAACCTTGATACCATCATTTCAGCAATATGAGGTCTATAGATATTTCTTTCCCCACGCCGTTGCACTACAAAGTTTTGATATCTCTGATTAGTTATTTTGTCCGCTATATTGAAGTTGTGACCTCTCTCTGGCAAGTTTGCAAGAACAGTGATCATTTCCTCTCCAGAGGATTAAGACCATTCTCCAACATTGGGATTCAGTGTGATTCTTTTTTCCTCTGGTGTGATGGATTGTTATCTATATTTTGTTTCCTTCTCCTGCGGAGTCGTTCGGCATTACATCTGCATCATACCTTTAGCATATGCATTTTTCAGCATACCTCTTGTTTTGGTTTTTTCTGGTTGTGGCCATTGTGATCTAGTTGAAACAATTTTCTTTGTCAAGAATCTGTCGGGTTTTCATTCCCCAGTAGTTACTGGATACCATCTTGAGATCCTTTGGTCGTTACCAAACTCCTTTGCTTCAGACCTATTGTCACGGGCTTACCCTTTGGTTGTTACCTTAACTTTGTCAACTTATCCGGCTTAGGTATTATTGTGATAAATACTTATATCCCCAGGAAGTCTACTTGTGACTAGAAATAGGTTGGTCGCTAATCCCTATCTGATACTGCTAATTGGTGGTTACCAAATTTTAGTCGTTACTAATGTTGCAGCTTATCCTTAAGATCTGATGTTTACCTGAATCTATCCTCCCAATCGATGTCCCATTTGTTAACCGACTCTGCTGAAAGTCTAGTAGTTACTAGAGTTTTTTTTTAAAAATCCAATCATTATTGGTATCATTGATTTGGTCATCACCATATCTGTTGAAAGTCCAGTAGTTATTGGCGTTGCTCAAAATCTAATTGTTATTGGTATCATTGATTTGGTTGTCACCATATCTGTTGAAAGTCCAGTAGTTACTGGCGTTGCTTAAAATATAATCATTATTGGTATATCTGATTTGGTTGTCACCATATCCTCTTGGAAGTCTGGTAGTTACTGGCATTGCTTAAAATCCAATTGTTATTGGTATCACTGATTTGGTTGTTACCATATTCGCTTTAAAAGTCTAGTAATGTTTTGACTGGCGTTCTGTGTAAATCCAATCGTTATTGGCATTGCCGATTTGGTTGTTACCATATCCTCCTTAAAAGTCCAGTAATGTTTTGACTGGTGTTCTGTGTAAAATCCAATTGTTATTGGTATTACTGTCTTGGTTGTCACCAATCCCCAAGAAAGTCCAGTAGTTACCGACATTAATTGAAAACCCATTGTTATTGATAATGGAGTGTTTGGTCGTTACCTGTCTCCTCTCAGAAGTCCAATGGTTACTGGCATTGTTAAGTCCAGTGGTTATTGACAATTCCATGCAACTCTGTTATGTTCTTCGATTGTTGGTTATTACCAACATCTCCCCATGAAGTCCAGTAATTTCTAGAACTGTTTGAAACCCAATTGTTATTGGAATGTGGTTGTAACCTACTTCTTTTTCCCCTGTAACTCCATTAATTACTGGCACTGTTTGAAACCCAATTCTTATTGGAATGTGGTTGTAACCTACGTCTTTTTTCCCCTGTAAGTCCAGTGGTTACTGACATAATTGTTAATTCCAATTGTTAGTGGCATGTAGTTTGGTTGTCACTGATCCTCGGGAAAGACCAGTGGTTATTATCGTCGTTTGAAACTCAATGGTCATTGGTAGGATGTGGATGTCACCCATCCCTTTTGAAAGCCCAATGATTATTGGCAGGGTTTGTCTGTACTTTTAGGATAGTTAGTTGTGACCAACATCCCTAGATGTCTCCAGCAGGACTTGGAGATCTAGTAGTCACTAGCATCCCCGGTGAGTCTGGTCTTGTTTCTAGTCTTATCCTGAAGATCCCGTTTGAACTCTTCGTTGAAAGGAAAGTCCCTGTTTGGTTTATTCCATAATAGGAACCGTGTCTCTTGTCTTTTGAATCCCCAGTTGGAGTCCGAGTTTGTTGACTTTTGTTCCCATGTGTGGCTTCTTATTCGTGTCTCCCTTGATGCATCTTCTGGCTGGATTTGCATTTCCCTAGTCGAGATTTGTCTTCCCCGGTTGAGTTTTGTCCCTTGTCCCCTGTGTGGAGGATCCCCCTTGTAGTACCGTCATTAGTCATGTCTGAACCATTGGTTGGTATGCTTTGGATCTCTCCTTAGTGTGTCTGTGTTCCTAGTGAATGGTTACTCATTGTTTTGTTCTTCTTTTTTTCTTTTTCTCGTGTGTCAGCATTTTCTTGCACTCAAGCATCATTCTTAGAACTCATTTCATGATCAACATTTATCCTTTTTCATATCATCGTATCTAAGGGCAAAATTTCCGGTTTTACCATATTTAAATACCTTTCACCATGATTCTATGGAGATTGTTATCTCTCATTGCCATCTGGTAAATATATTTAAATAGGGGCAACTATCATACCCCAAATTTTGACCCCTATATTCCATTATCATTCTAGGTGCATCAAGCATATGTTATATAACCCTAACCTTTTTCAAGTTAGTCTTTGTCAAGATGCAGATGAATTAGGATTTCACACTGTTAAAATCAAGAATCATGTGGACTGATCAGTCAATGTTTTGGATTGATCTTCTATATATCAAGTCTTTACATCATCAAGTGCTATTTGAGGTTGTTACCAAGAGAATTGAAGTAGTGTTGTGCAAAACCCTGATTAGGGTTTCGAGTTGAAAAAGTCAACTGTAGTTTGACTTTTGGTCTAAAGGGGTTTCCAAAGCTTGAACCATGGTCCATGATGTTTCTATGACTTATTGAAGTCCCCTCAAGAAGTATGAAAGTTTAAAAAAAACCAGAGCACTAAGGATCGATCCTGAAGATTTCAATTGTTCGGCTCATCTTTTTGGAAAGTCAACTCCTTGACTTTTAGGGTTTTGACCCCAAATTGAAGCAATTAAGGTTTCCAACATCTTGTTATGCCTAACTAGTAAGTTTAGTGAAGATTTAATCAAGAATTGATGGATAACTTGTGAATAAAAAAAATTAGGGTTTATGAAAAACCCTAATTACAAGCATATTTGGAATGGTCATAAGTCTCAAACCACACATCCAAATTGAGTGGTCCAACACCTCAAACACATCACATATGATGCATTGAAGTTGTCCAAACACTCACATTTACCAGAAAACCTCACATTCTAAAATTCAACTCTCATACCTTGGAAATATAACTTTTCTGCATCTTCATAGACCCGAACTAAACCAGCTCTTTTCCAATCATTCTAACACTTCAAAAACTCTCCATATAAGTTTTTTGGTGTTTTCTTGCATTAGAAGGCATTCTGACAAGGCAATGATTTTGGAGGAGTTCTCATCATTTGAACACCTTATTTGGAGCATATTGGAGCTGCTTGGATCATCATCCATCAACTAGTTTTCTTATTTGGTGCATTTACTTGAAAAACCTACAAGAGGGAAGTATCCCAACTTTCTACTATTGCACCCTAAAATTTGCCCACCGGATTTCCGACTTTGACTGGCTTTTGTTTCGTTTTCATCTGAATATCATTTTGGTCGCATTCTGCCCGTGTTATCAGCCGGATTGAATTTATCAGGATTTTAGCCGTTTTGTTTGCGTTTCAGGCGATTCTAATTAATTCAAACAAGAAGTCCAGTGTCGAAATCGAGGGAAAAGTCGCTCTCCTCTTGATAATTCAATCAGTGTTGATAATTTCGGCGCATTTCGGTGCCCACCCGTTTTTCCATGGCATTTCACATTTTTATTGCTATTTTTGCTTCATTATTTATTTATTTAGAAAATAGTTTAGGTAGATTTTTAATATTGTTTTTTTTTAAATAGATAGATTTGTTTTTTTAGAATTTTATTATATAGATTTTATTTTTGGTTTTCAATTAGTTTATTTAATAGTTTTTATTAGTTTTTTTTAATTAATTAAGTGATTAGATTAGAGTTAATTAGTTGTATAGATTGTTAGAAATAACTTTTTAGTTAAGTCAACTTTAATTATCATTTTCATTGTCATTAATTATTGTCAGCATTTAGTTTAGGTCCATTTTATTAAGCTAGTGTTTCAATTAACCGTGTTTTTTAACTAACTTATCATCAGCATTGTAATTAACCATCATTAGCATTCTTAATTCACTTTTGTCCATGCCACGTGTCACTTGGTCAGTATATATGCAACTATTCATTGTCCCTTTCAAGAGGACAACCCTAGCTGCTAACAGTGCTCCCCAAGAACCCTAACCCTAGCGCCTCCCTCCGAAAACACTATTCACCATCATTCTCCCTACACTCCTCAACTTCATCCACCATTAATGAACCTCTGAAACCTCACAAACTTAGACTTCCTCCTCACTTTTGTTTCACCAACATAAACTCAACCCAACCTTCATCTTCACCATCGAACTTCCACTTTCATCTACTGAACACCAAAGCTCCATGAACAAAACTTCAAACAAACTTCAAAACTTCAAAATCCAAACATAATCTCCAACCCAGAAAATGCAACACCAACAACAAACTTCAGAATCCCATTTTCACTCTTCCGCTCACCCTTTCCACCAATACTTTCTGCTTCCTCCAACATCCCTTACCACTCTTCCTTTTGCGGTACATTCTTCTTCAAACTCGTAACCCCATTCAACCCTTCATAAAACCCATGGAGCTTTAAATCTCACACCTACAAAACCTCCAGCCTCAACACCAATCAATCCCTGATGCAAATCGAAATGGCAAACCTTCCGCCTCCACCTAAAATCTACCGTCACTAACCAACAACCAAAACAGAAACTCGCCGAAAAACAACACAACCAACCATTTCCTCCACAACACCGGAACTCCATCTTCAAACCTCAACCGTGAAAACCCCATCGCCATTCTTCTTCAATCTTCTCCTTCAAAACCCATGCTCAGATTCAAATCGAAAATCATTTTATTACCAACCACTGCCACTCCATCAAAGACATCAAACTTCAAGCTTCCACTTTCTTCAAAACTTAACCCCCTTCGAATCCCTAACCCACATACAAAGCTCAAAGCCAACAGAAACAGAGTGAAGGAACGGAGGAGTGAGACGGAAAGTGTGAATCTGAGGATTTAGTTTTGAAACAAAATGGAGAGAGAGGAGAGTGGGTACGGGATTTCGAAGCAAATTGGGGAAAGAGAAATTACTAACGGAACCCAACGAAGAAGAGGACTTGTTGCTTTTTTTACTTTTTATTTTATTTTATTTATTTTTTAATATTATTTATTGTATTTTTTACTTTTTCACTGCTGACTACTGTTGGGCTTCATAGCCCATTTGATTTCTGCTTTTAATCCACACCCCTTGGATCTGTTATCAGCCCCCATTCTGTTTTCTTTTTTAAAAAAATTGTAAATAACTTTTTCTTTTAGTTTTAAAAACATTATTATTATGTATATATATTATTATCACTATTATTATGAAACTGTTATTATTAATATTATATATTTTGTTTATAGTTTATTTTTATTTTATATGTAGTTTTTATAATATTAGTATATTTAGGGTTATATATATTATTTCTTAGGTTTCAATTTTATTCATTTTCTTTTAGGAATTTTAATTTTTTTTGTCTTTGTAGAAGTTGGATTTTATTTCGCATTTGTTTTGGGCTTTTTTTTCCCATTTTCTTTTTTTTTGGGTCGACGACGAGACCTCTATTGTTTTTCTGTCAAATTATTGATGAGAAACGATGGACCTGAGACCGACTTTCTCTCTTCTTTCTCATTTTCGGCTTTATGTCATTTCATCTGTTTTGGTCGATGGCGACATTTCCGTAATTCATTACCAGTCAAATTATTGATGAATAATGTTGGATCCGAGACCACCTCTTTTTCTCTCCTCATTTCTTCATCTTTCGATTTTATTTTGACTTTTGGTGATCGATGAAGTCTTGTATCTGCAAGACGAGATCCCACTGTTTTTGGTCTGTGCGACATGATTTAATTGGAGAACGATCCTCAATATCGTTTCTCTATCTTGTCCATAGCACGGAAAAATCAATACACGACCTCTTAAAGTTTGACTTCCCTTATAAGTCGAGCTATGAAGGTTTAGTGTCACATTGGTTCCGATTCGAAGCATCATCAAGGATCAAAAGAGGAGAAGATTAGAATGGACCTTGCACATAATGTCAAAGGTCAACGAAACCACTCTGTTCGGTAACATCTTTCTAATTCAAGTCTTTTAATCAACCGTCGAGCGTTGTGAGTTCTAAGAAATAGATACATAGGAAATGATGAGTGTGGGGCATCCTCTTATTCGTCTAGAGTGTTTAGTATATACCCTTTGGGCAATATGCGACGCATTCGCTCCTACGCCTTAGGTTCTAGCGTGTGTGTCCCGAGTTCCTTCCCGTTTAGGCGTGTCTTGGCCTAGTTCCTCTTTTCTCTCGCCCCCGTGCGATCGAGACTCCTTTCTCTCGCATCCTGGCGATTGAGATCCCCTCTCTTTCCCCCGTATAATCGAGACCCCCTTTTCTCTCGCCTCCATGCGATCGAGACCCTTTTCCGTAGTTAGCCTGAACTACAGCTGCTCTAATTTCTCATGCCAGATGAGAATATGTAGGCACAAGACGCGATGTCTTGGTGAGCACACTAACTGAAAATTATGGCAAGCACACGATTGATGTTATTCTCAAAGTTATAACATCCACTGTGACATCTGCTACTTAACAGCTAATATTCAACAATAATAAAAGAAGTAAATAACACAGCAATTGTTTACCCAGTTCAGTGTCAACAACACTTACATCTAAGGGCTACCAAGCCAGGGAGGAAATTCACTATTAGTAGAATCAATTCAGAGTTAGACCTCCAATTTACACTCCTCACTTAATCTCTACCCAATGCCACTTCAACCTAGAGACACTCTAGACCAGAGTATACCCACTCACTCCCCCTCAATCACACAACAGTGAATTTAAACAATTACAGAAGACAATATGAAGAGACACTTCATACACACCTTGATCTTGCTTCACAGCATTGATCAAGGAACTCACACACTCTTACTTCAAAGCTTTGAGTGAGACACAGCCTAGAATCTACCTATCCATTGCAAATCATCCACAAGACAATTATTTGGATTACAAGTATTCCTAGACAGAATTCACACGTGAAGACTAGCCTTCTTCACTTATAAGGACTCTGTATTTGCACTCTATATTCTTCTTCTGTCAAGTGCTGCTGTTCAGGATTGCATCTTCTGATCCTTATAGCAGTTGTCAGTCCTTTTGGGCCTCGGTGCATTAATTAGGTTTTGTCCATAACAAATCCTATTCTCAAAGATCTGCACACTTGCCACTTAATTCAGGGATCTTCTAGTTCGCCTAGGGCTTCTAGAAAGTCTCCTGATATCCAGCTTGAGCACTTATTCTGTTTCCTAGTTTATAGATACCAGAAAAACAACCTTGCACGCTCGATGTCATACGTTCAATGTTATGACATTCTATATGACATTCAGCTAAACTAAGTTAACTTATAGTTAACTTGCCCTGCACACACATCATTAAGTATGTCCTAACAATCAATATGACATACATGCACATTCTAAAGTTTTGCCACAAAATGCAGCCAATCAAGAGCACTTACACTAACAACTGACTTTTCTCTTTTCTCTCGCTTCCGTGCGATCGAGACCTTCCCACTAACGACTAACGTCCCTTTCTCTTGCCCCGCGCAATTGAGACTAGCCTGTTGTTCTAAACCCTTTAGGTAACCCGTACCTCTTACCCCATGACATACTACGTCCATTCTACCGCAAACAGGTAACGCCTAAGTCTCCAATGGTCGAGCAGCAATACACCTAACTTCTAGAATGCGTGCGCTAGTATTGTCTACCTTTTCTCTCGCCCCCGTGTGATCGAGAACACCCCTTTGACCCATAGTTAGCCTCAATTACGTTTAGCTCTGATTTCTCATACCAGATGAGAATATGTAGGCACAAGACGCGATGTCTTGGCGAGCAATCCCCCTCGTAGTTTCCCAAACTATGTTGACTCTGACTTTCCCATTGCACGAGGGAATACGTAGGCATAGGGCGGCGATGTCCTATCGAGTCAGTTCTTTCCGTTTAGCATTAAAAGCCATAGATACTAGCAAAAGACTCTCTGAGTCCTCACAGTCATCTCTCACTGTTAGCTTATTTTGTTAACCATCTGGTAGTTATCACTATAGATGTCACATCTATTTGAGTAACACTCTGGTGTTCTCCCCCAAACTAATCTGCTGATCAGATCAGTTGGGCACACAACCTGCTCATCATCATCATTCTGTAGTCACAAATACAAGTATCCATCCCGTGGATGTCCAGACATTCATAATGACCTTCTGAAGTCACACACACCTATGCTACTCCCCCTGAAGAGTTGCATAAGACTCTCTGCATATATTCATCCAGTCTGCTCTGGATGTTATAACCTTCAAGATAACATCCTAAAGTACACACACAAGGTTTGCTCCTAGTTCTAGCATACATTCATTCCTATCCAGGCTAGACATGCATATCACTTTATTTCTAACAACACTATTAGATGTTATCACTCATTTCATCAGCTGCACCTGTGGTTACACCTGCAAGCATGCAAGTCTCATATCATATGCACAAAGGCACATAGTTCAAACCAGTTCTCCTTGTTCTTTTCCTGCTGTCCTATATTACCTGTTGTACTTGTTATCTATTATTCTCCCCTTTTTTAGCCATAAATTAAGAGCCAACTAAAACTTAGTATAGATTATACATTGTATCATAACTGTAGTTAGGGATACTGTAAACATACTTCTCATAAGGAGCATCACAGATATAAAGTCATACAAGTCTTTCCAAAAGATCTAAAGGCAATATCAGACCAGCGACACACAGCCTCATCAGCTCAGCAGAACAGCAACCTGAGCCAAGAATCACTACCAGTTACTTTCCCTCCTCTTCAGCAGAGCTGGACCTCCCCTCTGAAGTGTCTTCTGGACTGGTTTCCTCAGACATGTCCTTACTTGTTTCCCTATATTCATCACTGGCTTTCTAAGAACTTTCATCAGCTGTTTCCTTATCACCTGACCCATTACCATCTCTTTCTTCATCAGTGAATTCAGACCCCTCATCTTGCTCAAGGGTTCTAATTACCTCTTCAAGATTTTTGTTTCTAGTTTCCAGTTCCTTGCAAGTTTCCTTTAACATTGAAATTACTTCAGCTTTTCTTGATTTTGGTGATCCCTTTGATGTCTCAGCTGATGTCATAATAATGTCAGGAACATGAGTCCCCTGAAACAGCTTATGATGAAATGACAATGCAGTTTCTCGCTTGCTTGCAAAATCATTCTTCTTTAGGATGTTGGGAAGTTGATCACAGATGATCCACAAATGAGAGAGGGAAAATCAATAGGGCCCTTAATACTATAGCTACCAGCATGCTTCATGGTTTGTTCAAAAATGTATGATCCATAATTGAGCTTAGCCTTAGCTCCTACAGCATATATGAACCTTCCAAGATTGGTTGCCACTGTTGTCTTATGATTGGTGGGAACCCAATTTGCAGCACCAATTTTGTGAAGCATAGCATATTTAACACTTAGTTTGCTTGCTACAAGCTTTCCTTTGGAAGGCCACTTCTTGACCTGTTTAGCAGTTATTTCCTGACATACTTGATGGTTTGAGATTCTTATTTCAGTCAGACCTTCATTAGGTCTCCCCAAGTACTTGTTGATGATAGTTGATGTAAAGTTGATACATTCACCTCTTACAAATACTTTGCCAAACTCACTGGATTTACTATCAGCACATGCACCTGATAGATTGACTATGAATTCTTTCACCAACGTTTCATAGCATTGGGAGAACTGAGACACAGTTTTCACCAAGCTAGCATCTTTGATTAGGGCCATGATTTCTTTGTTTTCAAGAGTATTTTGAGCAAGCTCTCTTTCTAGGGCCAACCTCTTGTGATACACATATTTCCATCTGATAACACTTGATGGATAGTGAAAAGAAATGTTATCAATTGGTACTTCAGAAATGCTTTCATCCAGTTTGCTTGTGGAAGACTTTTTCTTAGTCTGGTTGTCAGTGACAGCAACATCTAAGTCTGATTCAGATTCATAAATAGATTCAACCTTCTTCTTCTTTATGACAACTTTGCTCCAGCCTTTCGGGGGGTCCAACCTGAGCCTTCTTTGTTCCAGCCTTCCTTGTGGGGGTTTCTTGCTCAGTACTCTTCTCACCATCTTTCTTTTTTTGGGGAAAATTTGATCAGCTACCTTTTTCCTTTTTCGTGTCATCAGCCTTTTGGCTATGCCTGGATTGAGTTTGACTATGAGATCATTGCCAGAATAGTTGTCTAGGTCTACCATTTCAGTATCTGTGGTGCCTTGCATGCTTTCACCCATTTGTTTAGCCTCTTCACCCTTGTTCCTCCCTTTTGGTGCAGGGTCCTTTTATGTTGCAACATTTGGTGAGACATTCGTTTGATCATGTAGTTTGGGATCAGACCCCTTCAAGCTAGAAGACATGGGTATGTTGAGTGTGTTGGCGACTTTTTCGCAATGGCAAGATGAGTTCGTCTAGCTTCTGCGTTGTTGAGATCCTCAGAAGCAGCAGAAGAAGGAGCTTGACCTGTGACACTAACATTTGGCCTCTTTGCATGGGGTTTGCTAGGGCCATTCATCAATACTCCATTCGGAGTCACCATGCACAATGGAGCAATTTCCAGCGCTTCATTAGGGTTTAATTTAGTATCGTGGTCGGTCAAGCTTTTGGCTGAGGATGGTTTAGAATGTTGCGACATACTTAGGGTTGACGTTTGAGGAAGAGGTGATTTTCTGTGCTTGTTTGAAACAGAAAGGAAGCTGAACAGTTTGTGATGGCACCAAGAGTAGAGGGATTGTATTATATAAGTGGAAATGGGGTATGATTGCCCAATAGGAGGGAACTTACCTTTTTAATTTATCATTAAATGATCTAAATTCAAAATGTAATTCCTCTTTACTATTAATTGCTATTAGCCATAATTTTTGGAGGGCTTCAATTTTAAGGAATTTGTAAATTGAGACTCCTTGACACTTCTCGAAACCATGTCATCATTGACATACTCACCAGGTTTAGCACAACCCTCTTGCCATTTACACACGTTACCCCTGAGCATGTCTCCCTTGAGCTCATCAGAACTTCCGTGAATGGTACTCTTGATGTCACAGAACAAGGTCATGACATCTGGAGTGACATTGCTTCCTGTCCTTCTTTCTGAGGCATACTTTGAAGATCTTCTTGCTGGTGTGTTGGATCTTCTCTGTTGTCTGTCCTTCACCAGCAATACTTTTTTCCCTAGTTTCCTTTTTCTCCAGATTATTGAGGATACTTATGGGCTCCCATTGGTAGCAATTGTTCATTATTCTGGATCCCCTCATTTCTTCCCCACCTTCTTCATTGACAACCACACACTTATCCTTTGAAAACTGGACTTTTAAGCCTTAATCACATAGCTGACTTATGCTTATTAGGTTAACTGTCAGTCTTTTAACCAGCAAGACATCCTTCAAATTTGGGGCTTTAAGACTGTCAAGTTGTCCAAGACCTGTGATTTTTCATCTAGCTCCATCACCAAAGGTTACATGACTAGATGTATGAGGGTTGAGCTTTGTCAAGAGATCCTCAATTCCAGTCATATGTCTGGAACAACCACTGTCAAAGTACCAGTCCTCTTGGGTTGGCATCCTTAGATCAGTCTGAGCTGCTAAGGCCATATTCTTGGTAACCCAATGTCTTTGCCTGTTAGGAGCACCCTTCTTTGCTCTTGCTTGATGAGCTCGCTGTTTTTTATGAGGATGACTAGGAAATCCATGCAGCCAGAAACACACAGATTTGATATGACCAAGTTTTCCACAGTGGTAACACCTGTACCCTTGGAATCTACTCTTGACTTGATTTCAGTTTCTGTTGGTTGGATGTTGTGACATTGGTCGTGACATCCTCTTTGGCTTCTAGACCTCAGGTTGTAATCTCTTGAGATTTAGCACAGGATTTTGTTTATCAGCATATCCTAGTCCAGATCTATCTCCTGAGGTTTGTCCACTCTGTAGAATTTCCTCTTGAGTGTCAGTCCCAGAATTTAGCTCCCTTATAGATTTTTCCATTTGATCCTTCTTACTTTTCAACTCCTGTACTTCACTTCTGAGTGTGTCAATTGTGGCTAGATGCTCTCTCTTTTCAACTTCTAACTCCTTGATGATTTTCTTCTGTTGCTCCCCTTGCTGAACCAGTTTTGTGCTTCTGATGTGAAGCTTTTTGTATGAGGCTGCAAGCTCCTCAAAATATAACTCTTCATCACTTGAATCATCATCAGAGATGCACACACTGTTAAGAGCAGTGACATGTTTAGTTGATTCCTCTTCTGATCCACTGTCTGAATCTTCATCAGACCAGGTGACTATCAAGCCCTTTCCTTTCTTTTTGAGGTATGTGGGGCATTCCCTCCTAACATGTACATATCCCTCACATTAATGACATTGGAATCCTCTGCCTTGGCTGACTTTATCTTCAGATTTCTCTTTATCATAAGGCATGCTTTTGGTATTAGGTTTAGACCTAGCATCTATCTTTTTGACCAGTTTGTTGAACTGTCTTTCAAGCAAGGCAATTGCTTCAGACAGACTCTCCTTCTTATCACCATCTAAATAAGCTGCATTTGAGACGAGAGCTATGCTTTTGTTCTTTTTCTCCACAGCCTGATCACTTATTCCCATTTCAAAGGTTTGAAGGGAACCAATGAGTTCATCCACTTTCATGTGGCATATGTCTTGGGCTTCTTCAATGGCTGTAACTTTCATATCAAACCTTTTAGGTAGTGACCTTAGAATCTTTCTTACAAGTTTCTCTTCAGTCATCTTTTCTCCCAGAGCTCCTGATGTGTTTGCAAGTTCACGAACATTCATGTAAAACTCATGAATGGTCTCATCTTCCTTCATTCTTAGACCTTCAAATTTGGTGGTCAGCATTTGAAGTCTTGACATTTTAACCTTGGAGGTTCCTTCTTGAGTAGTTCTGAGAGTGTCCCAAACATCCTTTTCTAGTTCACAGTGGTGCACCAATCTAAAGATGTTTTTGTCTATACCATTGAAGAGAGCATTCAATGCTTTAGAGTTCCCAAGAGCTAAGGCCTCTTGCTCTTTGTTCCATTCCTCTTCAGGAATCAACACATCTACTCCATCCTTGTCAGTCTTCACAGGATGTTTCCAGCCTGAATTCAAAGCTCTCCAAGCCTTGTTGTCTATAGATTTCAAGAATGCAATCATCCTTGGTTTCCAATAATCATAATTAGATCCATCCAGAATTGGAGGTCTATTAGTGAAACCTATATCTTTATCCATAGGACCAGAATTTGTTTTCCCTAGATCTCACCCATATTTAAACAGGCAGGGTGCTTGCTCTGATGCCAATTGAAAATTCTGGCAAGCACACGATGGATGTTATTCCCAAAGCTATAACATCCACTGTGACATCTGCTACTTAACAGCAAATATTCAGCAATAATAAAAGCAGTAAATAACACATCAATTGTTTACCCAGTTCAGTGTCAACAACACTTACATCTGGGGGCTACCAAGCCAGGGAGGAAATTCACTATTAGTAGAATCAATTCAGAGTTAAACCTCCAGTTTACACTCCTCACTTAATCTCTACCCAATGACACTTCAACCTAGAGACACTCTAGACCTGAGTATACCCACTCACTCCCCCTCAATCACACAACAGTGATTTTAAACAATTATTGAAGAAAATATGAAGAGACACTTCATACACACCTTGATCTTGCTTCACAGTGTTGATCAAGGAACTCACACACTCTTACTTCAAAGCTTCGAGTGAGACATAACCTATAATCTACCTATCCAATGCAAATCATCCAACAGACAATTGTTTGGATTATAAGTATTCCTAGACATAATTCACACGTGAAGACTAGCCTTCTGATCTTTATAGCAGTTGTCAGTCCTTTTGGGCCTTGGTGCATTAATTAGGTTTTATCCATAACAAAACATATTCTCAAAGATCTGCACACTTGCCACTTAATTCAAGGATCTTCTAGTTCGCCTAGGGATTCTAGAAAGTCTCCTGATATCCAGCTTGAGCACTTATTTTGTTTCCTAGTTTATAGATACCAAAAAAACAACCTTGCCCGCTGGATGCCATACGTTCAATGTTATGACATTATGTATGACATTCAGCTAAAGTAAGTTAACTTATAGTTAACTTGCCCTACACACATCATTAAGTATGTCCTAACAATCAGTATGACATACATGCACATTCTAAAGTTTTGCCACAAAATGCAGCCAATCAAGAGCACTTACACTGACAACTAACTTTTCTCTTTTCTCTCGCTTCCGTGCAATCGAGACCTTCCCGCTAACGACTAACGTCCCTTTCTCTTGCCCCGCGCAATTGAGATTAGCCTGTTGTTCTAAACCCTTTAGGTAACCCGTACCTCTTACCCCATGACATACTACGTCCGTTCTACCGCTAATAGGTAACGCCTAAGTCTCCAATGGTTAAGCAGCAATACACCTAACTGCTAGAATGCGTGCATTAGTATCGTCTACCTTTTCTCTCGCCCCCGTGTGATCGAGAACACCCCTTTGACCCATAGTTAGCCATAACTACATTTTGCTCTGATTTCTCATACTGGATGAGAATACGTAGGCACAAGACGCGATGTCTTGGCGAGCAATCCCCCTCGTAGTTTCCCGAACTACGTTGACTCTGACTTTCCCATTGCACGAGGGAATACATAGGCATAGGGCAGCGATATCCTATTGAGTCAGTTCTTTCCTGTTTAGCATTAGCAGTCGTAGATAGTTTGTTTTTCACCTATAGACTAGACAGCAAGCGTGGATCCCGTCGAGTACGACGGACGTGAGGGGTGCTCGTACCTTCTCCTTACGTAATCGACTCCCGAACCCGAGATATGGTTGCGATGACCTGTCTTATTCCCTTTTCGTTAGGTTTTATTCGATCGTTTCCTTTCCCTCTCTTTGGGATAAATAACAAACGATGGCAACTCTTTTGTCTTCCGCCTGCCTTCTTTGCAATGATGCGACAGCTGGCGACTCTGCTGGGGACTTTTCCCATCCTCTTGCGAGTCAATCCTAGCGTTTGTTTGCTTGTCTTTGGCTGTGTATATTTGTGTGTTGTATTTTGTATATTGTTGTATTTACATTTCCCGCACTTTATTATTATCTGTTGTTGTGTTGTTGGGTGGTTGTTCCTTTGAGAGATAAGCCAAAACCCAGGCTTGAGTACATACATAGCATTAGAGTGGAGAGTAGTGAGGACCTGTATGCTAGGTATGCACTAGTCCTCATGAAATCTGCATTCAGACGAGGTTTCCTTTTGAAGACTTCTTATGTCGTACATTGGTCGGGAGGGGCTGTTGGACCTGGAAACTGTCGACTTTGGAGACCGATCACTTGGGAGTCAGCTAAGTGAGGCCGCTTCGTTAGAATATGATGCCAAACCAAAAATGGTCAATGTATCATTGTTTCTTGAAAGTCTGTGACACTGACGACTGCATAGGATGCCGAACCTTATCAGTTTAGGTCCATACCTGTGAGAGGGATTGGGTTATGCAGGAAACTTGACCTCCAACCTACCCGGTATTTTGGTTTTCTCTTCAGAGTGAACTTTTGAACTTATCCAGTCAGCAGCGCAACAGTTTGTTCAGAGCTTTTTGGGGTCTCTGATCCTTTGTTTGTTGCATCAGCATTTTGCATTGCATTTCATGTGCATCTCATGTTTGCATGTCCATCCTTGGCCGGAACAGAGAGCTTACCCGTATTTTATCCAATCCGCATTTGATTTCCTGACATTCACATTGGATTTGAGTTAGCTTCTGGAAGAATCATGAACTCAGGAGAGCAGAATCAGATTGTTACAAGGGCAGAGTTTGAATTGATGAAGAATCAGTTGGATCAGCTCATGGAAGCCATGATAGTTATGACTAGGGGAGAGGCCAATATTCAGAGGACTCTAGTGAACAATGTTGCTCAAGCTCAGCCTATGCAGATTCCTGTTGGAGATCAAGAGCATACTCTTGTCAAAGATAGAGGATCATCTTCTCTTCATGACTCAGATTATCAGAATTTTACTTTCTCTGTGCCAAATTCTCAAAGGGCTGTTCCGAAGATTAATCCTAAGAACCCACATACTGTTGAATTTATGAGAAGATATCATCTGTTGGATGAAAAACTTGACACCCTGATGAGTCGGGATACTCTTAATCTGAATGCTGCGAGCATGTCTTTGGTGCCAGGTCTTGTGATGCCTCCGAAGTTCAAGACGCCAAATTTTGAGAAGTACAAAGGAGATAGTTGTCCGAAGCAGCATTTGGTGATGTTTTGCAGGAGAATGACCTCATATGTCCATGATGACAAGCTTATGATTCATTGTTTCCAAGACAGTCTAAGTGGGGCATCGTTAAGTTAGTACATGCAGTTGGAGAATGGTTGCATTCGTTCATGGTTAGACTTAGCTAATGCCTTTGTGAAGCAGTACAATTACAATCTCGACATGACACCCAACCGCATGCAGTTGCAGGAATTATCTCAGGCAGACAATGAATCTTTCAGAGCGTACGTGCAGAGATGGAGATAGTTAGTTGCTCGTGTTCAACCACCACTTTTGGACAAAGAATTGGTTGACTTGTTCGTGGATACCTTGCAAGGCCATTACTTTGATAAGATGATTGGTAGTAAGGTAGTGAACTTTTCTGACTTGGTGATTGTGGGAGAACGTATTGAGAGCAGAATCAAGAGTGGAAAGATTCGAGACATCTTAGATAGCTCTGTTTATAAAAGCGAATAAATTGTCAGCTCTAAAGAGGAATGTGAGAAAGAAAGTAATGTTATCCCGGAATCTTCATTACCCCAGATTCAGTTTTCAAATGTTTCGAGTATTCAGAGTCAGCAACCTGTTAGGTCTGTGTGTCAGATATTTGTTCCCCTCCATAGTCAACAATCATACCGTCATCAGCCGCGTTAGCACGCCCGACGAAAACCAAGGAAGCCAGAGAGGAATTTCACTCAGCTGCCATTGTCGTACAGTCAGATATTGCCAGACTTGATCAGAGGTGGATTGATAGTGCCAAAGAAGATTGATCCAGAGATTCCTCCACATCCGCCAGGCTCTGATGCCAACGCCCGTTGTTTGTACCATGTTGGGGCACATGGGCATTCAACCGAAGACTGTAAGGTGCTGAGAAGCAAGATTCAGACTCTGCTTGACTCCAATATGTTCTCTGTCACACCTCAGGGTATTTGGATCAATGATATTCCTTCATCCAGCCATGTGGGTTCAGCAGCTAATGTTATGGAGGGATACACCGAAAGTAGATGTTTAGAAGATTATCAGGCCGATTTCGATGAGCAATTCTGAAGATGGATGGTTCAGCAGCAAATCAAGACTTGAAAGCCCAGTTCCCCGAAGCTAGCAATCCTTTTTATTATGTCATTTCTTTGCATTTGTAGTTTCTTTTCTGTTTAAGTGCAAACTTCATTTGTTAGACGTGTTTGTTTTTTATTAATAATGAAAATGAAATGAATATGCATGTTTTGATTAAATCCATTTGTTTTCACTCAATGCTTTTTATTGATGTCAAACGCTTGTTTAAGCGGAATCTGAGGGAGGATGACGAAGTTTAAAGACGCGAGCTTCCAATTGTATGCTTTTGAATAAAACCTCTGTTGATGATGTACAGGAATTGTTTCAAATCCCTAAACACCAGAGATATAAGGATGATAATCCCTTGTCAACCCCTTTGAGCCTAGTAGTAGGAGTTCCTTTCTGAAAATGAAAAAAGCTCAATCTTAACTTGGGGCCAGGTAGGTGTCAGTTAATTTGACCGAGCGTCCAAATTGTGAAAGGAGTGTTCTCGTTCGAGGATCAATCACACCTATAGAGGTCGTACCTAAAAAAGCCAAAGAGTGAAACAGTCACAATCCTTTCAACAAGTCAGACAAGCCAGTGTCACACGATTTGTTCCGAAAAAAGAATCAAAAGAAAAAGAAAGAAAAAAGAAGCCCGCTAAGTCGATGACTTGAAAACAAGTGGCTTAGGCAAAAGTTAGGGCATCCCGCTGGACTTTGAAATCAAAAGATATACTCAAAAGAGTCAGTCCAGGAAAAAAATAGGGAAATCGAAAAATGATGAAGAACAAGTCGTGTGAGCCAGACACCAAAGACGAAAAGCGAGTGACTATCACTCCGAAAACTTATGGTTTCCAGAACCATCACTCATATCATTCAACCTTTGAGAGCTGAGCGCTTGTGTCGAATTAGCTGAACGAAGGATTAGAGAATATCAAGGAGAGTGAGTGGGTTAAAACATAACTTTGAGCCTTATATCCTTTCTTTCAAACCATGAACTTGGCCAAGTTACCACCTTCAAATGTCCTAATTAAAGCAGGTTTGTTTCGAAAGCATACTTCGGTAAAGATCGCATCGAAACTGACTCCTAAAAGGATTCTTCTTACCATGTTGGTATTGATGTTGACATTCTAATAAGTGATTCATTCACTAAATGTCACAACTCTTTTTTCTAGTGAACAGACTTGGATTTCAAAACTGTCATATGCATCACATTAATATTATCATTTGCAAAATAAATTGTTTTACTTGCGAGTAAGCACTTGACATCAGGAGAGTTTATACAATGGAAAGTTTGATCGAGATAAGATGCAGAGCGCCTGAATACTTTGTTGAGCAGGGGCAAGTCATATCAAATGATCATAAAGGGAGTCAGCCATTCCAAGATTCAGTTAATCTGGGGCAATCAGGTCGAGATTCGATGAATCTCTCGAAGTCAGCCAGGGGCACTTCTCTACAAATCATCTAATTAGGGGAAAATCACTTCAAGGTTGGGGCATGTCACCTTAAGAGCACATATATTATCCTTACCCAGAAGGCAGTTAATCTGAAGCACCTCTCTGAGGTTCATGATGCTGAGGCAATTCATATCAAACCAGCAGGGTACAGAGCTTTCAGATCTCCTTTCGAGGAAGATTTATACAGAGAACCCACAGGCTGGGGCAAGTTTGGAAATAAAGGAACTTTTCCTCTCCATATCTTCAGAGCTACTCAGAGCTATTCAAGCAGGTGCAGTCAATCTTCAGGTTCCAGATGATTGTCGGGAAGTTGTAACCCTTCATCTGTCTTCCCCAGCAAAAGTCTAATCATACATGGCACATCCGGTTATTCCCAGCGGAGTTGGCTTCACCTCTTCAGCATTTATTTTGCTGGAGTGGTTCTTTCACATCCAGCTTTCCCCTAGCAGCCCGAGCCTGCATCTGCATTTTTGTATATAGTTATCATATTTGCATCATCTTTGCATTTCATCCTCAAATGCATATCATTTTCATTTCGTATGGAGCATTACGCCATAAAAAAAATTTTCAAACATGTGCATGTGAAGCATAAGCTAGTTTTTGTTAGCCTTCTATAGCAACCTGAATCAACTCTTCAATCAAGACAGTGGCATAACTCCAATGGCCTGGTTCAGTCAACTCATCTGCTTGCTTACTTTTGGGTTCCAGATCATACATCGGTCGTACTTTGTCCATCAACCCTCTGATGATGACATCCCCAACAGGTGTTCTTCCCGTCTAGCATTAGACAATGTGAGATTTAGATATAATATTACTTCCCGTCTATCATTAGACGATGTGAGTGTTTTCGATACGATGTTTCTCTCCGTCTATAATTAGACGATGTGAGTGTTTTGGATATGATGTTTCTCTTTGTCTATCATTAGACGATGTGAGTGTTTTAGATATGATGTTTGTCTCCGTCTATCATTAGACGATGTGAGTGTTTTGGATATGGTTTTCTCTCCATCTATCATTAGACGATGTGAGTGTTTTGGATATGATGTTTCTCTCCGTCTATCATTAGACGATGTGACCATGGCCTGGCATAGCCATTCTCCACTTCCTTATTGGTAAATTGGTATGGTTCTCTTCACCATTGTGCTTGTTATTATGATTTGTAAATAGATCCTCTCATGTTGCTGTTTATAGCGTGAAAATAACCTCCTTTTGAATCATGCATTAAAAACCAACATCCAATTAAATCTCACTTGTAAAGCCATGCTTGTATCTGTTATTAACATTATACTTCCACTCGTATTTCAGGTATGATCTTTGGAGAAAAATAATGTTATGTGACAACTTGGAATTTGAATTGATGATGTTGGAGGGTTTTTAAAGGAAGTTATAGCTTGGCTATCTTGTATGTTATCTCAATCTGTCCAACTTCCATTTTTCTTTGTGTTGTGTAAGTTTCACAGGAGAGTAGATCATCTATTTTACCTCTCAAAGTTTTCCTTCTTATCAGTATGTGAATATGTTTCAGGTATAATGCAGGATGTTAGGGTGACGCAACTTCAAGCCATCCGTCGGCGCCGTTGGAAAGGCTCGGTTACAAAAAGATACAAGGGATGCAGAAGGACAAGACGTAGAAACCATTCTTTGGTGAATTCCATAACCAAATTTCACGTGCCGTATGAAATTTCCCACCGGAGGGTAGATTGCAGAAACACATTTTATAAAGTGGACTTTTGGCTTGGCATTGAAACTATCTTGGTAAGATCCATCACTTACTTCTCAAGTGCATATCAAGATGTTCTTCTCTAAGAATGGCCAACCAATTCAAACTTTTGATCCAACCTGTGCTTCCTGACCTGTGCTCTTGGAGTTTTATAGGTCTTCAAAGAATTTAATATGGCTATGCTATTCCACAGAGATGTAACACCAACTTCTTAATCCACGACATCTTTCCTTAAACCATACTGAGTTTCTGCGAAACTTCTTATACTGTTTTTTCACAAGATCTAGCATACACTATTTTCCATCTTATATTAGCTTTTACATGCTTTTGTACTTCGTAACTGATTTTTTTAGGCTGCTTTTATTTACTTGCGTGCTAATTCCCTTTTCATGTGCATGACGGGAGCCGAAATCAACCTTGAAGCTTGCATTAAGGGAGCGGTAGATTCGTCATGAAGAAGAGTATTTGGTATGAAGAGGAAATCCACAGTTGCTCTTTAAGTCTGGTGCTTCATTCAAAGATGTAATTCATTTTTTATAGACTTTAAGGACTTCTGCAAAATTTGGAGTTTAATACCTCATTGCATTTTCAAACTGTGTTGAAACCTCTTTGTAAAAGTTATCATTGTTAACCATGATGTTCAAAGTTTAGTAACTTAGCTTTTTGTGAATCTCCCTTTTTCCAACCCTTTGATCACAAGCTGTGTAATATTTTGAAATGCCACAAATTCTTTTGTGAATTCACAATCCTCACCAATTTAGAATGACATGTTACTTGTGTCATGAGTTTGGGTTCTTAGAAATTTAAGTCTTGCAACTGGTAGATGTATTCTTGCAATTTTGAACATTGGATGATAGTGAAAGCATTGGCGGTAATCCTGTTATGCTGATGTTGATTGAATTGAAATTAATATTTGTAATATTATCATTGTTGAGAAATGGACGTGAATAGCCTCACACGGCTTGCAGTAACTTGCCTATAGCTTGAAAAAAAACTCTTTTTTTATGGTTTGTTACTTTATCATAACTTGGCTCCGTGGTACCCAAAACTCTACAAGCAACTTGTGTTCACGCATGAATTGATATATTGGAATGACAATAATTTGGTTTATACATCTGGACGTTAAAACACATCAATGTCTTGTTCATAACATGCAATGAATCTCTTGCAAACATGGGTTAAAACAAACATGACTTGAAATTTGCGAGCTAAATCTAAGTTTGTCACAAACTGATTTAGAATCCAAACATAACTTGACACTTGCAATCAATTCGAATAAAGCTTGAGGCAGAACTGACCATGTCTAGAAGCAATATGTGAAGTATCTTTGAACAACTTGAATTAAGTACAGATCATAACAAGCAACTTGTAGTGAGGCTTAAACAACCTTTAGAGAAGCTTGTAATCAAGTTGAAATAGAGCTTAAATTTTCTGAAAACCAACAATTATGTTGCGAGATAGATCCAATCATGTATTTGACGCCATTGTCCATATCATTTCTGTCTGATCGTGAAAACGAGGACACACATGAGTTTGGGTATAAGGGGCTGGAGGCGCGCTCTTCCCACAAGAATTCAACATAAATTGCTAGGGATTATAACCACAATGAGCACACACAAGGTCTTTATAAACGAATTCTTGGAGAGTCGTGGCCAGAAGTCATGAAGCAGTAAAACATTCATTAAATACCAAAGTAGGACAAATTTGGGGTATGACAGTGGCCCTTATCTAATTGCCTTAAACCTGAGCGAATGAACTGCTTCATGGCGTTCATTTTAAGGTGGAAGTCAATTAGATACAAGAAGACCCCAAAATTTGTCCGGTAGAGAAGTGAAAAGTACCATGAATGGGTTAATAGGATGAATAAGATAACCTGATATCCTTAGGGTGGTCAAAGCAGTCCCTTATCCAATAAGGTCCTTCACAATACCAGAGTAGTATAACCGAGCCTCTTTGGATGGTCAAAGCAGTCCCTCATTCGTTAAGGTTCTTCGCGATACCAAAATGGTATAAACGATCCTCTTTGGGTGGTCGAAGCAGTCCCTTATCCAATAAGGTTCTCCGCGATACCAAAGCAGTATCTCTAAACACATTATATTATTCGGGTGGCCGAAGTAGTACCTTATCCATTAAGGCTCTTCGCTGATACCAAAGCAGTATCTCGAACAAAACTTGATATTCTTCGGGTGGTCGAAGCAGTACCTTATCCATTAAGGTTCTTCGATGATACCAAAGCAGTATCTCTAAACACATGAGATTCTTCAGGTGGTCGAAGCAGTACCTTATTCATTAAGGCTCTTCGATGATAACAAAGCAGTATCTCTGAACACAACTTGAGATTCTTCAGGTGGTCGAAGCAGTACCTTATCCATTAAGGCTCTTTGATGATACCAAAGCAGTATCTCTTCGGGTGGTCGAAGCACTCCCTTATCCAATAAGGTTCTTCAATGATACCAAAGCAGTATCTCTAAACACATGAGATTCTTTGGGTTGTCGAAGCAGTCCCTTATCCAATAAGGTTCTTCGATGATACCAAAGTAGTATCTCTAAAAACTTGAGATTCTTCGGGTGGTTGAAGTAGCATGTTATCCAATAAGATTCCTCGATGATACCAAAGCAGTATCTCTGAACACAAACGAGATTTCTTCGGGTGGTCGAAGCAGCATCTTATCTAATAAGATTCTTCGATGATACCAAAGATGTATCTCTAAACGTACGAGATTCTTCGGGTGGTCGAAGCAGCATCTTATTCCATAAGATTCTTTGATGATACCAAAGCATTATCTCTGAACATATAAGATTCTTCGGGTGGTCGAAGCAGCATCTTATCCAATAAGATTCTTCGGTGATACCAAAGCAGTATCTCTAAACATATGAGATTCTTCGGGTGGTAGAAGCAGCATCTTATCCAATAAGGTTCTTCGATGATACCAAAGCAGTATCTCTGAAAACTTGAGATTCTTCGGGTGGTCGAAGCAGCATCTTTTATCCAATAAGGTTCTTCGCGATACCAAAGCAATATCTCTAAACACGTGAGATTCTTCAAGTGGTCGAAGCAGTACCTTATCCATTAATGCTCTTCGATGATACCAAAGCAGTATCTCGAACAAAACTTGCTAGAGGAATAGCTGAGCAAAATTCCTATTAGAGGAACGATGTTGTCCAACTCTGCAGAGGGAAAGCCTTCAAGAAACTTTTTAAGAGAACCTCTGCTTGGGGAGCCATAAGAGCAATAGCTGCTGGGGGTTATCATCCTCAACTTCATGGTTGAATAATGACTTGTTGGGGAGTAAAATTCCTTGAACGCACGGGGTATCAACTCTTTTCGGAGCCATACTGCCAACTTCACTAGAGGACTGGCCAAGGTGTATGCGAACTGATCCTGGATCCTGCTATGCTGCTATGCTAAATTGCTGAGGACAGCGGTGCTATGCATTATGATGCACAAATATGCAACTAAATGCAACTGCTAGCAAAAACTGATGCACATGGGAATGCAAATGACATGCAAATGCTTGATATGTTTATGATATGATGCTGCATGACATGTTTATGATAATGCAAATGATCAGGTTTGTTGGGGATAAATTCCTGTGGGGATACCACTAGGTACTGGATTTGGTAGTTTCCAAATGGATTGGACTTTGGTTTTATGAGGATGCCACCAAGGTGGACTTTAAAATGGTTTTCCAAATGGGAAATGGACTTTAAAATAATTTTCCAGGCGGGAACTAGACCTTGAAATTATTTTCCAGGCGGGAACTGGACTTTAAAATGGTTTTCCAGACGGGAACTGGACTTTAAAAGGGTTTGCCAGACGAGAGCTGGACTTTAAAGGATTTGCCAGACGAGAACTGGAATTTAAAGGATTTGCCATACGAGAACTAGACTTTAAAGGATTTGCCAGACGGGAACTGGACTTTAAAGGATTTTCCAGACGAGAACTGGACATTTGCCAGACGAGAACTGTTCTTTGGAAGTTTAATTTCGGTTACAAAGCTCTTAAAGGTATCAGGTCCATGCCGTGGGGATGAAACCCAATGACAGGGAGGCCCTTTCAGGAGGCTAAGGTTATTTGATGGGGTGATGGCATGATTCCCCAACACTCAACTCTTGCTGACGATAATAGACTTGCTTGAGTAACTGCCCCAATGTTGTTCAACTTGCCCCAGTCTGGGTCTATGAAGAAATTTTCCTTGAACGGAAATTGGAAGCAGTCGTACCATGAGATGAACTCGAGATGGCTTGCCCCAGCATTCCAAGTCGTGAAAGGAAGTTGAAAACAATTGTACCATAAGACGAACTCGAGATGGCTTGTTTCAAAATTCCAAGTCATGAAAGGAATTCGGAAGCAGTTGTACCATGAGATGATCTCGAGATGGCTTGCTCCAGCATTCCAAGTCGTGAAAGGAAGTTGGAAACAGTTGTACCATGAGATGAACTCGAGATGGTTTGTTCTAAAATTCCAATTCATGAAAGGAATTAGGAAGCAGTTGTACCATGAGATGATCTCGAGATTGTTTGTTCCAAATTTTAGTCAGGAAGGGTTTTGACCTTGATTAACTGACCCTCGGAGTAATTGGCTTCAAATTATTCTTGAGGAATCTCCCTTAATTAAAAGAAACTCTATGTAGCCTGCCTCTAGTTGGATCCTTTGCAGAAGTTGTATACTCGTTCTGGTAAGAACCTAGCTTCTAGCTGATATGTCATGCCGGCTTACAAATGTTGAGCGTAGCGACTTATCCAAAGCATGTTGAATGCGCGAGCGTAGCAATTTAACCAATGCATATGGATTGCGCGAGCGTAGCGACTTAACCAATGCATGTTAGTTGTACTTTTACTTAGCCCTAAGGCTTTTGACGCTTTTTGACCTCAACCATTGCTGGTCTCTGGCATGGTCAACTCGACCAATTTGAAAGCATGAAGGGAAATTTCCCCTGTTCAACTAATCTTCCCAGTTCAAATGGTCTGCCTCAGTCTGCCGGGTATTTGGAGGATTTCTTCAGGGATGAGAACTTTGGCAGTGATTATACCAAGATAGGGCTTGAACCCACTTGCCCTAGTGTCTGAACCTTGTAGTGGTCTGCCCCTGTTTAAAGCTCAGAAGGGCTTACCCCAGATTCGCAGGGTTATGAGAAAGGCTTGATTCAGGTTAACACCAATGAGTGATCAAGTTCCTCTTTGATTGCACTTTGTTGGAATTTCTATAATGTCAAGTACTGATTTGCAATTTAAAATTGTTCATTCAAAAATGGTAATTTTAATGTGACATTCATGTAAGTTTTGAAAATATCATTTATTGGGAATAATATGAAGGTGTGTGACGAACTGGACCATTAGTCCAAATGTAATGCTGATTTAATTGGTGCGAAAGATATAGAAAGCATATGACACCAATACAGGATATTAGCAAATATGTAGGAGTCAGTTTACGCAACCTTGTTCTAGCACGCTTTCAGAATAAACGTCACCTTAATTAGGTCTTTTGAGGGTTGTATTATGGTCTGGTTTACGGTTATAGAAACAAAGGATATAAGGCTCAAAATTTAATTTTAACCCACCCCTTCTTCGTGATGAACTCCAGTCCTACATTCAGTTAATTCTACACACTTACTTAGAGCTTGACAGTGTAAGCTTGATGATTCATGGTATGCTTGAAATGGCAGTCACCTTATTTTGTTTTTTGATGGAAGTCAGTGACCCTTTTGGTTCTTGATATGGTGGCCACTGCATCTTATTTTGTTTTTGTTGAGGATTTGAGGAACTCTTTTGATTTTTGTTTTGATCCCTAACTTTTGCATGGACTGATTTTGCTATTCGAGTCCATCGGGATTGCCCAGATTTTTGCCTAAGTCTCCTTTTAAGGTGTTCGACTTAGTAGGATTTTTATTTTTTTGGATTTTGTTGTGACTGCCATAGCACGGGTCTTTGATGAACCACCGTCTTTGGGATTTCGCTTTGTTGATTCGAGTGCGGAGTTAGATTAACTAAACACTACCCTGCCCCAGGTTGAGTGTAAGGTTTGAATATCCGAAGGAAATTGCTACTTCTAGGCTCGAAGTGGTTGATTAGGGATTAACTCCTTATATCTCCAGTGTTTGGGGGTTCGAAATAATGCCTGTACATCATTAGCGAGATTTTATCTGAAAGCATACTATCAACAATTATGGGTATTTAGCTTTCGTCATCCTCCCTCAAATCTTTGCTAAACAGCAGTGCGATGAAGGAAGTAAAATTTTGTGATTTTTTTTTGCGATAAATGTGTGAGTGAATACGAATGGATCTATTCAAAACATGCATAATTATCACATTAAAAATACCATTAATTAAATAACAATGTCTAAAAGCGAATAGCACTTAACAGAAAAGAAACTACAAATGCTTAAAACATGACCTAAAAATGCCAGCATGAAGGAACTGGGCTTTTCTCTCTTGCTCCACAGTTGTCATAACTTTTGGCAGCTGTTTCATCTTGCCTTCTACGTTGTTCTCATTGTTTCTCAGCTCAACTCGATGTTGCTTCAAGCGTTCCATGGTCTTCCAAGACTACTTCAAGTCCAATACGTGTGTCAGGAAATCAACCTCGGATTATGGAGAAAGGACAAATAAGCCTTCTGGTTTAGGAAGATATGCAATGCAAATGAAATGCAAATGCAATGATACGCAAATGCAATGCAGGCAGGATCCAGGATAACATAAGTAGGTCAAAGCGTCCTAACCGGTTAGGCTATACCAGGAAAGTTCTAGATTCTTTACCCACAGACCCACTCACGGGGTTGCTTCTACATTGACGAATAAGGTTCCCAGGATCACGGACACCAATCTCATCAACATCATGCAACAGGCTAGTTGCATTATGACGGTAATATGAAAAGGTCTCTCCTGAGCGGAGTCCTCATGTTAGGCATACAAGGAGCGAGCCCTCGGAGACTAACACTACAAGACCACCAATTTATAGTAACTGGTTCAAGGAGTGGTTCCCAGAGTCACGGGCCCTTCATGAATCAAATCGTGCAACAGGCTAGCTGTGTTACAACAAGATCTATGAAAAGGTCTACTCTTAGGGGAAGCTTTCAGGCTAGGCACACAAGGAGCGAGTCCTTGGGGACTAACACTAATTACTTCCAAAATCTAAACTAAGTTTTCTCTCTTCTTTTTACAAAGCTCGAGTGTAGAGCTTTACTTGCAATGCTATCCCAGAATCCAGCAAGCAGATACAATAAACAACATACAATAGAAAGAGAAAGCAATAAATAAACAATAGGAGAAAACCATTATAAAGAAAATTGTTAAGCAAAGTTAGCACTCTCGAATCCAGTCAAGTTAGGCTTGACTCTCTCTTGCATAGGGAAATGTGTTTCCCCAGCAGAGTCGCCATCTATCGCACCTCGAAAAATACGATCCTCGCGATGGACGCGGAAAAAACGTTCGAACAGAGTCGCCACCGAACTTAATTCATTCCAAGGAAGGAATAGAAAAATATCGATAAAACCTTTAAAGAGATAAAAACATGTTCATCATAACCAAATTCTAGGTTCGGGAGTCAATTACATAAAGGGAAGGTATTAGCACCCTCTACGTCCATTGTACTCAACAAGAACCTCTTGATTCAATTCGAGAGTAAAGTTAGCTACGCTTGTCAGTTTTCTTCTAAGGGGAAAATGGGGGGGTTTTAAGATAGGGTTCTCGCCAAGGATTGGGGCCCTTGTGCCTACGTATCTTCACTTGTAAGAAGTGGAAAATCAGAGCATTTGTAGTTGTCGCTTCCACGAAAATAAGGTGCCGGCAAAACAGAAGAGTCGCCACCTTTCGTTATTTATCCCTCGGAACGGGAAAGGAAACGATCGGAAAAACTTGACGAAAAAGGTATAAGACAAGGTCATCGCAACCATTGTCTGGGTTCGGGAGTCGGTTACGCAAGGGGAAGGTATTAGCACCCCTCACGTCCGTCGTACTCGACGGGATCCACGCTTGTTGTGTTTACTGGACGGGTTGGTTTATCTATCTACCTATTAAGGTTGGCTTAAAAAGAAAAAAAAATGACTCGGCAAAGCGTCGCGCTTTATGCCTACGTATTCTCATCAGAGAATGAGAAATCAGAGTCAATGTAGTTCGACTTACTACGGGTTACAGGGAAGGTGGCTCGCCAATACATCAGTATTGTGCCTACGTACTCACAACAGGCATGAGAGATCAGAGCTTACGTAGTTCAGGATACTACGGATTACGGGGATTCAGATTCATCTGTTTTATCGAGTAGGGTTAAACAGCAATTCCAGCAGTTAGGGACAAAGCCTGTTTGCGGTAGAACTGGAGTTTAACGACACTCTTTACTTCAGAAAAGCTTTCCTTTGAATTACGGGTCCACGGGGCAAAAAGGTTTGAAGTTTGTTTTCTGTCTTTTACGAAAGAAATGTTTTTTATTGTGTTTGCAATTTCAATTGCACTAGAGACTATGACCTGAGAGTGAATGCGTCGCACGTCACCCAAAGGGCGCCATACTAAACATCCAGACTGTTGAAAAGAAGCTCTCCAACAATCCTTTCTCAGATAGCTTAAGGCTCGTAACGTACGACGTCAGTTAACCTTTATTACTGTGTTTTAATGTTGTTTTGAGATGAGAATAGAGCAGGCTCAACTAAAGGGAGACTATCAAGTCCTAATGTTGTCATGCCAAGTGTTGCACCCCAAAATTTGACCAACATTTATTTATCCATCTAGTATTTGAAAGTTGATACCTTCATCAGAAAGTTCAAGAGATCCTCAGAGGAGTGGTTTGAAACCAAGGTTGTGTGCTTCACAGTTTGAAAGTTGTGGGTGCCCCTCAGATGGTTCTGTGACTTTGAGAATGGACTAGATGTTTTGAGAAAGCTTATGAGATGTCTTGATAGCCATCATGAAGTCCAAAGAGGTCATTATGCAAGAATTCAGGAGATTCAACCATGAATGGTAGAATTAGGGTTTTGACTGGGTCAACCCTAGATCAGCTGAAGATTTGGAGAAGGTTGAGACCCAATCCAAGGGCCATGAGATCATGGAATGATGTATGGAGATGTTATAAAGATGATTCCTAGACCAACTCATCATGATTGAGGAGTTTGAGAAGTTTTGAGTTAGGGTTTCTGAGGATTGTCAGTGAGAAAACCCTAATTTGATCCCTATCTTCCAGGCAGTTTTAGCTCTAGATGTGATTGATATCTCATCTTCCCCACAACATGAATGTTGTAGAGCTTGTTCTAAGATTTAATTTGAGTGGTGGAAGTCCTTGATAGGAGTTACAGAGCTCAAGTTATGGTTTTGACAAATTACAGGTCAGCAGAGGTGTGTGAATCTGGGTCCTTGAAAGTCACCCAACTTGCAGACAACTTTTGCCCTAGTAGGGTGATTCCTATGATTTCTTGGTCAACATGAATGTTGAAGAGGATCTTCTTAGCTTTAATTTGAGTGGTAGAAGTCCTTGATTGGATTTGTGGAACTCAACTTATGGTTTGAACAAGACAGGGGTATTTTGGTCATTTGTCAGTTATAGGTCATTTTAGCCAATGCCTAAAACTCCTATTTCCAAGCCTCAAATGGAAAAACTCAAAACATGAAAGTTGCTCAAAATGTGATTTTAAGTCTAGAAAGGAGGTCACAAATTGTTGGAAAAGCTCATAGCATGAGATTACATGATTGGTCAAAAAATGAACTAAAAATGGCTTATAAACTTGAAAAGTTGAATTTGGAAAGTGATTTGGAAGATCCACAAATCCAAAATAGGTCATCCAATATATCATTTTGATTGGAAAAACTATTTTGAGAACTTTGGTTTAAATAGATTTTTCATTTGAGGCTCCAAAAATGGACTTCCTTTGGAAATTTATTACTTGCATAAGAAGGCAACTTTGCAAAACCCTACATAAGTGAAATGTAAGGGCTGCTTTCATTCATTAACATTCAATATCTCATATTAAGACAATTTGGCATGAGATTACAAGGGATAAGGCAAGGGAAATGATATTTTCAACTTCTCATTTAAGGAGAAGTTCATGACTTTTCTAGATCCTTCTAGATGATTCCACAAGCTTCCATCAATGGCTATTTAAAGAGTGCCATGCAGAGAGATTGTAGGTTGGTGAAACTTGGTGAATTGAGTAGAGAAGAGAGAGATTCGAGCTAGGGTTTCAAGGTGCTCCATCATTGCATTTCAGTTTCAAAGTCATTGTTACAAGCTTTCTTCTTCAAGATCCTTGCAAACAGAAAGCATATCTCCATTGGAGGATCATTGTGAGTGAATTGCAAGCTTGGAATCGTGCCCTAGCATCACATACCATCATCACTTGACAGGTTCCTTTTCTTCTCTCTTCCACCTTAATTATGCATAGATGTATCATGTTTTAGGTTTAGAATGAATGTATTAGGGTAGATGACTAAATACTGAGAGTTGCAGCCTGTTCCATGAAGTTCCATAGCAGGACCAAGAATCTTTGATTCTCAAGAAGTGTTTGAATTTGGAGTTTAAATCATCAAGAATTGGTTTAGCACAGTTAGGTTCACATATAGAACATCTGTAGATCATTAGAGTTAGGGTTAATGAAGGTTGATCTCAGGTGATTTTGGTTTGGATCGTGACATTGCAAGCCTCTGTTAGAATAACCTAGGTAGAATTAAGAAAAACTACTCGTGCCATTTTATTCCTCTCATTGAGTAGCACAACTTTCGTTTTGGAATCATGTTGTTTCGTGGCCTGAGTAGAGAGAACGAGCCAGTTGAATTTGAGTGCATGGGAGGAGGGGTCTGAAAACCCTAGGTTTCATTTGGGACGATGAGGGAGAGCCATTGGATCAAGCTCCAAAGTTGACAAATTAATTAGATCGCACGGCTGTGAGTGAATCTGAAGAATGGAGGGAAATTTCAAATGAATTGAAACGCGGCCGTTTCATTAAACCGGTTCTGGGCTCAGTGTGCTATTCGCCCCCCCCCCCCCCCTTTTGCTGGCCCATCTCATTTTAACTAGCGTGAGTTGCTGTTCATACCCCCCCCTCCCTTTAATTGATTTTAATTATTTTATTTTCTTCTTTTATTTTTTTCTGTTTTGTTTAATTCATTAAAAATTGATAAAAAATGATTTTTGGCTTCTTCTTTTTTCTATGATTAGATCATTTTGTGTAGAAAATTATAAAAATAAAAATGGGATTTTATTTTTAAGTCTAATATTTTTAATAGATTTTTCTTTTAAATAGCTTTTAGATAGTCTTAATTTGGTATTTGATTTTGTAGGAATTGTTTTAGGACCTTCCCTTAGGGTTTTTTATCCACTCTTTTTTGTGCAATTAGATGATGAATCATAGTTCCCCATAGGATTTTTCCTAGAATTTTAGAATTAAATTTTGATTAGTTTAATTAGGGTAGATGTAGGGTATCCTGATTAGGGCTTAGATTGTGTTTAGGTGATGAATTCCTTTCTTTGATTGAGTTTTGTCCTGATTTTTAGGTAGAGGCCTATGTAGATGTTATGAGTAGGTGTTGAGGACCCTTGTGAATAATTGTTAGATTTTTCCCCATTAGTTTAGTATTTTTAGGTATTTTCTGAAGTTGCCTATTGATTTTGTCTCCCCTGTGGGTATCTGTTCATCTTTGGGGTTCATTGTGGGGAATTTGTTGAGGGGCTTGTGTTGCCTTGAAGACCTTGATGGAGAGCATCATGAAGTGAAGATTGTAGATCAAGATTCAGAGACCCAGAGCTTGTCTTGTTCCCTGTCTGTGAGGTTTGAGATCCTGAAGTTTGAAGGGAGTTCATGGTACTTTCCTGAGGAAGGCACTATGAATGACCTTCATTCTTTCTTCTCACCTCTTTCTTAAGTATCCAATGATGTTGGAGCCAACTTGTGAGTTTAATTTCTCCTGAGGAGGAATGTAAACTGATCACCTGTTGTTGAGCCACATGGGATACAACTCCTAAGTGGAAGCCTCCTAGTACTTTCCTGAGGAAGGTCCTATGGGTCTATTCACTTAGTTCCCTTAGTTTATCTAGGATTTCTCAAGTATCCAATGATGTTGGAGCCAACTTGTGAGTTTAATTTCTCCTGAGGAGGAATGTAAACTGATCACATGTTGTTGAGCCACATGGGATACAACTCCTAAGTGGAAGCCTCCTAGTACTTTCCTGAGGAAGGTCCTATGAGTCTGTTCATTTAGTTCCACTAGTTCAGATAGGATTTCCTAAATATCCAGTGATGTTGGAGCCTGCTTGTGAGTTTAATTTCTCCTGAGGAGGAATATAAACTGATCACAGTGGTTGAGCCACGTAGGATATGACTCCTGAGTATACACCTCCTAGTGCTTTCCTGAGGAAGACACTATGAGTCTGCTTGCTTAGCTCCCTTTCTTTGGTAAGCTTGTTCTGAAGCTTGAAGACTGGGATTGATTTCTCTTGTTTAGGGTCTTGCTTTAGTGCTTAGATTTGTTTAGTTTCTGTGTTAGGGTTAGGATTAGAGAATAGATGATTCTTTCTCAAGCATGTGTGTTTTGTTTACCTGATGGTACTTCCCTTCTTTTATCTGTTCATTGCTTGATAGCATGTTGATTATTTTCAGTATGATTGCTGTTATTTCATGACTGGCTTGAGGTCGAGACGAGCTTGTGGAGGCTGAAGCCCCACACACATTTCCTCCCTCACTTGCATTGCATGCATTTTACTGTTAAAGCTGATGCTTTTGTCTGTTTTGGTGTATCATTGACATGATCCCTTAGGACTCTCATTTCCTCTGATGAGGATTTGATGATAGACTTTTAGGTTGAAACCTATGCATGACAACTTCTAGGAGTTCCCTGTTCAAACCTCAACCATAGGATGAATCCATGGCATGATAAAAGTAGGACTTGATAGTCTCCCTCCTAGTTGAGCCATTTTTAATCCGTAGTTTCCCGAACTACGTTTGCTCTGATCTTTCATGCCAGATGAAAGTAAGTAGGCATAGGATGCGATATCCTAGCGAGCAACCTTTCCCCCATAACCCGTAGTTAGCCGAACTACGTTGACTCTGATTTCTCATTCTATGATGAGAATACGTAGGCATAAAGTGCGACGCTTTGCCGAGTCATTTTTCTCTTCTTTTTCAGCCAGCCTTGATAGGTAGATAGATTATAACCAACCCGTCCAAGTAAGCAAACAAGCGAGGATCCCGTCGAGTACGACGGACGTGAGGGGTGCTAATACCTTCCCCTTGCGTAACCGACTCCCGAACCCAGACAATGGTTGCGATGACCTTGTCTCACCCTTTTTCGTCAGGTTTTTCCGATCGTTTCCTTTCCCGCTCTGAGGGATAAATAACGAAAGGTGGCGACTCTTCTGTCATGCCGGCACCTTATTTTCGCGCAAGCGACAGCTGGCGACTCTGCTGGGGACTCATGGCATCTAGGGACTTTTCCCATCCCTTATGCTGGGACCGTCTCCCATCCCCTACGCGAGTCAATCCTATCGTTTGTGTGTTTGCTTGTTGGGTTGCGTTTATTTATCGCATTTTTACTTCCCGCATTTTTACTTCCCGCATTTTATTTCCCGCATTTTATTTCCAGTTGATATGATTATCTGTGCTGCTGTGGGAGAGGGATGTTACTGTGAGTGAAAAGCCGGACCTGGGCTTGAGTACACACCTAGATATAGTTGCGGAGAAGTAGTAGACGAACCTGTCTGCTGAGCAGGCACAGTTCCCTACGAAAATCTGCGCTCAGACGAGATTCTTGCAGAGGTGCTCCTTTCCGGTCCTGAGGATCTGAGGGGAGTCCAGACGTGAGGATTGTCGACTCTGGGGACCGATCATTTGGAAGTCAGCTAAGAGAGGCCTCTTCAGGACTTGACGATGCCACTCCTTCTGGGAATCGTATTGTCACTCATGAAAGTCTGTGACGCTGACGACCGCATAGGATGCCGTACCTTTGTCCGTGGATTAGGTCCATCATACCTGTGAGTGGGGTTGGGATATTGCAGGAAACTTTGACCTCCAGACTACCTGGTTTTCTTGACAGCAAATCAGTTATGTTGGGTTCTCAGTTGCAGAGATGTTCTTGATAGAGCAAGGGTTTAATCAGAGGATTTTATCATCAGGTGTTTTGTCTGTTCTTGATAGAGCAGGCTTTGATCAGTGTATTATCATCAGTGGTTTGTTCTGGACGGGGCAGATTTTGAGTGGGGTTTGAAGATCTCATCAGCAGCTGTGCATTTGTTCTTGAGAGGGAAGATTTGAGATTTGGGGTCCGAAGACTTCATCAACAGGTGTTCCTTGATCTCGCACCCGGGGTCCTTATTATCAGTCACTTACTCTTGACAGGGCAGGATTTTGGTCTCGATCCTATCAGATGGTTATTCTCAGCAGATCAGATCAGTGGGTTTACACCGGGGTTTCCTTCTCATCAGTGACTGTTGATACCGAATCTCCACAGCAGCCACCTGGATATATTGTTGCATCCCTGCATTTTGCATTAGCTCGCATATTCATGTTTGCATTCCATTAGCATGTGTCGGCACTGCAGGCGCATTTCGTACCCTGATTCTGGTGTCCCGAGCAAGATGAGATATTTTCTTCCATGAATGGATCCAGTCTTATCATTGCAGTGACACTATGTTGGCACGTTGACACCAGAATCAGGGGTGATCTCCTGGACGTACAGACACCCATAATTCATCTTGCATGACAGAAGCCGGGGCTTGTCTTCTAACCCTTGTGTTTGCAGGTTTGACTCAGAATCAAGCAGCTCAGATTGATGGAGCAGGTACAAGCTGAACTGGGGAAAATCCAAAGCCAGCTGGGGCAGGTCATGAATGACATACAGGCAGTGCGTCTGGACCAGCAAGTACTCAGAGAGGAGAATCAGCAGCTGCAGAATCAGTTGAGCTTTCTCATGGGAGTGGTGAGAAGTATGCTAAATAAGGAGAGTGGTCAAGCACCCAAGGAGGAGACCAAAGTGCTTCCTCCGTTACCTTCAGTGCCACCGGTGCTGAAGCCAAGTGGACCTCATGGACCCTCTACACAGCATGAAGCTCGAGGCCTGTCTCGTCATCAGCCGCGCCGAGCATCTCAGAATAACCCTGAAGGTTATGGTCAAAAGAAGAAGCTACTTGATAGAGCTGTGGACCCACTACCTGTGAGTTATGCCCAGCTGCTGCCGCTGTTGGTTCAGAACCGTGTTCTCAAGCTTCGGACCTCAAATCCACCAGATGACGTGTCACCAGACGTTGATCTAAGCATGCGTTGTGATTTCCACTCAGGAGCACCAGGGCACCATGTTGAAACATGCAAGGCTCTCAGGAATAAGATTCAGGACCTTATTGACTCAAGGGCGATTAGGCTTGTGCCGGGCGGCATGAGAGCATCGGGAAAGTTCATCCCGTATCCTGCAGAAGAAGTGAATGATTCCACTCCTTTGCCTGAAGCTGAGAAAGATCTCGAATATGTCCCGCGACCTTTGGCGACTGAATCGCCTCGCTCGCAGTTTCTACCCGGATCAAGTTCAAGGACGCAAGCGCCTAAACAAGGGACCATTGCCAGTCAGAAACGACGACCTTTTGCTCCTGGGCGGAGAGAATACCAGCACCAGGATCACAAGAGACCTCGCAACCACTTGGAACGAAGGAATGTTTCCTTCCATCCAGTGCCCGTGCCGTATAGCCAGATTCTTCCACAGTTGATTCAGAATTCCTTGGTGGAACCGAAAGCTCTCAAGCCCGTGCCTGAGCCTTACCCTCCAGGGTACGATCCTCATGCTCAGTGTGGCTACCATGGTGGATCTCCGGGGCATTCAAATGAAGATTGCAAGGCTTTCCAGGCGAAAGTGCAACAATTGATCGACCAAGGGTGTATTTCCTTCCCAGATGGAGTCTTGGTTGTGCGTGACAACCTCTCAGCCGTTTGAGCTCGCAGAATCAGAGGGTTATTTCCAGAAGCCAGTAATCCAGACAGGCAGACGTCCTCAGCATTGGCAGACCTCGGACTTTTTACCATTTTGCATTTGTAGTTTCTTTTCTGTTAGTTACTACTTGCTGTTAAACATTGTATGTTTCGAATGGTGATGTTAATAAAGTGACTATGCATTTTTCTGAATTAGTTATGTCGTTGTCACTCATTTACTGCATTGCACTGACACTTGCATTTTATTTACTCCTATGATTAGCAATGAGCGGAGGGAGGATGATGAGACTGAATACTCATAGCCAATGATCGTATTGCTTTCTGACAAAACCTTGCCGATGACGTACAAGGCATTGTTTCAAATCCCCCAAACACCGGAGAGATAAGGAAGAGAATCCCTTGTTAACCACTTCGAGCCGAGAAGTAGGAGTTTTCTTTCGGACTTTTTAACCCTCGCATCTTAACCCGGGGCAGGGTAGTTGTCAGTCAGCTTGATCGAGCGTTCAAATCTTATAGAGGAGTGTTGTCCCTCGAGGACCAATCACACCATATTCCTCGCTAGAGGTCGTACCTCATCAACCACAATGGTTAAACCTCACCAATCAAGAGTGAGACAGTTACAATCCTTTCGAAGCAATCAAGACAACCAGTGTCGCACGACTTGTTCCAAGAAAAAAAAGAGAAATAAGAAAGCCCGCTAAGTAAAAAAGAAAAGCTAGAAAGCAAATACTTAGGCAAAAATCAGGGCATCCCGCTGGACTTCAAAAGAAAAATCGAAAAGAACTCAAAAGGAGTCAGTCCAGGCAAAAATTAGGGAATAAAAAAAAAAGAGAATGAAAAAGAAAGGATTATAAAAGAGAAAAATCCTCAAACAAGGACGAAGTCGTGTAGACACAGACACCGAGAACGAAAAAGGAGTAACTGTCACTCCGAAACACCTTGAGAATTCTTTAACCAGTTGTTCCCAATGTTCAACATACCTCTCGAAGAGGAGAGCGCTCGAGCCAAGTTAACTGAACTTTAGGATCGGAGAATATCACGTAGAAGGGGTGGGTACAAATCATAATTTGAGCCAAATATCCTTTGTTTCACGAGGTCTGGATCAGAATGGTGTGCTTTGAAACCCTGTGAATCTGGGGCAATGACTTCCTGTGAGTTTGGAATTGGTTTGTCTGAGGACAAGTCCCGGAGAATCAGTTGATTATGGGGCGGTTTATGCAAGAAGCAGTTGATCGGAAGTGAGTCTTCTCGGGACCCAATCAGGGGCAGTGATCCAGAATTCTTGCGATTTAAGGGCAGATCCCTCCAGTGTTCAATCAGAGCATGTCGAGTCGCTCATCGCTCGTTCAGGGGCAAACTACTTCAGAGATATTGAAGCCGACCATGCTGAGAGTTGATTAGTTGAGGATGAATCCTCCCGTTGTGCAGATGCTGGGGCAAGCCCTCTGAAGATTGTCTTGTTGCCAGTTGTTTTCGGCTCAGAATGAATTATTCCCAAAGGTCGGATTGGGGCAAGTTGAATTGCGCTGGGGCAAGTTGTTCAAATGGGTTTGTTCACCCTGGCAAGAATTGAGTATCGGGGAATCGTGTCATTACCCTGCCGAAACCTGAACCTTCTGAAGAAGCCTTGCGGTCATTGGGTTGTTATCCTACAGCATAACCTGTTACTTGACTCCATGATTGGTAGCCTATATTCCCTGTGTTGGCGTTGTTGAATCAGGATTGTTTCTCCGCAGAGATGTACGGTTCGAGGTTGTTCCCCCCGTACAGTTGGAGACTGCAGCAGATTGAGATGGCGTTTATCCCTCATCAGATTAGGGTCAAGATTGCCCTCAGTAGACCAGGATTGATATCCCCGAAGCGGAGCGAGTCCTCCTTCTCCAGCAGAGTTCAATAGTCTCTCCTCCGCAGAATCAGAATCAGAATAGTGAGCATTGATATGTCTTCCCCAGGTAGAGGTGATTCTCCTCCCCAAGCAGACGCATCCTGAAGGAATGTCACCTCATCAGGTAAGTCAAGCACCGAAGAATGATGTCGTCTCTCCCCAGCACCGGGTCACAAGTGCAGAGTTCATAGAAATGTTTGGGTACCGAAGCCCGTGTTTTCCCCAGTAAAGTCACCAAAGCAAGTGTCTTCCCCGCACTGGGTCACAAGTGCAGGTTTCGCAGGAGGTCGTTCGTATGCCGAAGTATGCAGTAATTGATGATGCCAGACTGAAGTCTCCAGCGGAATTGAGATTCCTCACCAGAGTCAGGCTCTCTCCTGAAGTTCGATGATTCCCTCTTCCCCAGTAGAGTGTTGGAACAGCTGATGTTGTATTCCCCTGCAGAGTTGTACTCTCCCGAAGTCAGATGATTCTTTCTTCCCCAGTGGAATCGAATTCCTCATCAGAGTCGCACTCTCCAGTGAAGTAGAATGATTTCCCTCCCCGGCTGAGTCCGCAGAAAAGCAGAGTCCTTGGAAGTTGATCAGATTGTGATCGATTTTCCCCAGCAGAGCGTGGGGCAGCTAATGCTGTGTTTCCCCAGAAGCGCATTCTCTCTATCGAAGCAGAATGATTTCTCCTTCCTCAGCCAAGTTTGCAGATGTCCAAGAGATCCGAATCCTTAGAAGTTGATCAGATCATGATTGGTTTTTCCCCAGTGGAGTGTTGAGCAGCTGAAGTTGGTTCCCCACAGAGTGGTTATCCCCAGAAGAGTAGCCGAGACGGCCGCGCAGTTCATTCTTGCGATTGATATCATCAGATCCAAGTTCTCGTAGAGCTTAGTCCCCTGCAGCAGTCAGCTGAATTTGTTCCCCTGCAGCAGTCCGCGGAAGATCAATTCCCCAGACAGAGCCTAATTGATATTGGCGCGTTCACATTCTCCTCAGCAGGACGATTCCTCTATCTGAGCGGTTCTTTCTCCTTGACAGGAGGATTTCCCCCCTTCGGCATTTATTTTGCTGATGGGATCGCATCATTGTGCATGATTGCATAGCATTGTGCATGACTGCATAGCATTTAACGCTGCATAGCATTGCGCATGATTGCACGACATGTAGCATAAACGCATATCATTCCCACCGTGTGGGGCATAGTGCAGAAGCATACACATCATAAGCATGATCTAGGTCATTATCATCCTTGTTGTACAGGTGTATCCCCAAAAGACCAGTTGCTCAGGACGATTCCTGATATTCTCTCCAACAAGGTCGCTTTCTTAGATGATTCTTAAAGACCCCGGTGTAATCCCCACGGTCGCTCGCTCGCTCAAGATGATTTTTGAGATCCCCAGCGAAGTTTTCAGTTCGAGATGATTCTCGAATTCCTCAGCAGAGCCGTTTGCTTAAGACGATTCTTGAGCTCCCCAATAGCGCCTCCAGCAAGAGTTGCCCAGGAAGATTCCTGGAATTCCCAACAGAATGTTTGCTCCAGAAAGGTTATTAGTTCAGGACGATTCTTGAAGATGCCCGATGGAGCTGTTTGTTCAAGATGATTCTTGAAGTCCTTAGCAGCGTGATGTGTCTGCTCCAACAGTGTTGTCTAATCTGAAGATTGACTGCGTAAACGCCTGAAGGCGGTATCAGAAGGTTCCGGTGAGTCCAGATTTCCGCGTTGAAGAATCAACGGGGGGGCTAAAGACAAGGTTCCAGGGTTGTAGATACAACAGAGTGATTCGTGTGAGTCTGAAGACCAAGTCAGTTGTCCTGAGGAGATGATTGATTGCGATCAAGTGGATAGTTTTTCTTCTGACTGAAGTCGAAGATGTTTCTCCAGCTGAAGTGGAGTTTTGCCTGAAGGCAAAGTGTTTGAATCCCCGTAGAGTCATGAATGGCTCAGGATACCATTTCTTTGACTGAAGTCACAGATTTCCTAAGCTGAAGCGAAGGTGCCTAAGGGCAAGGTTATCCCCCCAAGGTCATGAATGACCTAGGGTTCACTTTTCGGACTGAAGGCCGAAGTATATCCCTGACTGAAGTCACGGATGCTCTATAGCAGAGGCGGAGTTGCCTGAAGGCAGATCCATGTATCCTTGAAGGCCAAGGACCATTTCTTCAGACTGAAGTCGAAGATACCTCCTGCAGAGTTGCCGGCGGGCAAAGTTTATATCCTTGAAGGCCAAGGATGTTTTTCTAGCTGAAGCTGGAATGGCCGGGGGCCAGGGTTTCATTCATATTCAGAAGTACTTGAAGATTGTTTTCTAGCTGAAGCTGGAAGTGGCCAGGGGGCCAGGGTTTCATATATCTGTAGTGTTGAACTTCCACGGTTTCTCAGTATGCAGTAATATTTGGATGTTCGTTATGGTTCTGAGGGTGAACCCCAGATCAGAGTGTGCTTGGTTGAGTCTCTCATCCCCAGCAGAGTAGCTCCAAATACGCAAGTTCCATTTACCAGGGGCGAACCCCAGGTCAGAGTTGTTCAGTATTGTATTTTCTCCAGCGGCGATGTTGGGTGTTGTGGTTGTCTGAAGGCAATATCAGAAGAAGTTAACGAGGATAGCTGGCGGCGATGTCAGATCAGTATTTCTCCAGCTAGTTGTTGAGCAGCTAGTGTTGCAGTATTCAAAGATTTGTTCCCCGCAGAGTACCGTGTGCTCGTGCAGTTGGCAAATTTTCGGGTTTACCGATATTCAACCGTCTCGTACCTTGATTGGTTGAAAGCCGTTCGCTTCTCACCCAGTCAGGTCCAAGCCGTTTGAATAGGGGCAGCTGTTGCACCCCAAAATTTGACCAACATTTATTTATCCATCTAGTATTTGAAAGTTGATACCTTCATCAGAAAGTTCAAGAGATCCTCAGAGGAGTGGTTTGAAACCAAGGTTGTGTGCTTCACAGTTTGAAAGTTGTGGGTGCCCCTCAGATGGTTCTGTGACTTTGAGAATGGACTAGATGTTTTGAGAAAGCTTATGAGATGTCTTGATAGCCATCATGAAGTCCAAAGAGGTCATTATGCAAGAATTCAGGAGATTCAACCATGAATGGTAGAATTAGGGTTTTGACTGGGTCAACCCTAGATCAGCTGAAGATTTGGAGAAGGTTGAGACCCAATCCAAGGGCCATGAGATCATGGAATGATGTATGGAGATGTTATAAAGATGATTCCTAGACCAACTCATCATGATTGAGGAGTTTGAGAAGTTTTGAGTTAGGGTTTCTGAGGATTGTCAGTGAGAAAACCCTAATTTGATCCCTATCTTCCAGGCAGTTTTAGCTCTAGATGTGATTGATATCTCATCTTCCCCACAACATGAATGTTTTAGAGCTTGTTCTAAGCTTTAATTTGAGTGGTGGAAGTCCTTGATAGGAGTTACAGAGCTCAAGTTATGGTTTTGACAAATTACAGGTCAGCAGAGGTGTGTGAATCTGGGTCCTTGAAAGTCACCCAACTTGCAGACAACTTTTGCCCTAGTAGGGTGATTCCTATGATTTCTTGGTCAACATGAATGTTGAAGAGGATCTTCTTAGCTTTAATTTGAGTGGTAGAAGTCCTTGATTGGATTTGTGGAACTCAACTTATGGTTTGAACAAGACAGGGGTATTTTGGTCATTTGTCAGTTATAGGTCATTTTAGCCAATGCCTAAAACTCCTATTTCCAAGCCTCAAATGGAAAAACTCAAAACATGAAAGTTGCTCAAAATGTGATTTTAAGTCTAGAAAGGAGGTCACAAATTGTTGGAAAAGCTCATAGCATGAGATTACATGATTGGTCAAAAAATGAACTAAAAATGGCTTATAAACTTGAAAAGTTGAATTTGGAAAGTGATTTGGAAGATCCACAAATCCAAAATAGGTCATCCAATATATCATTTTGATTGGAAAAACCATTTTGAGAACTTTGGTTTAAATAGATTTTTCATTTGAGGCTCCAAAAATGGACTTCCTTTGGAAATTTATTACTTGCATAAGAAGGCAACTTTGCAAAACCCTACATAAGTGAAATGTAAGGGCTGCTTTCATTCATTAACATTCAATATCTCATATTAAGACAATTTGGCATGAGATTACAAGGGATAAGGCAAGGGAAATGATATTTTCAACTTCTCATTTAAGGAGAAGTTCATGACTTTTCTAGATCCTTCTAGATGATTCCACAAGCTTCCATCAATGGCTATTTAAAGAGTGCCATGCAGAGAGATTGTAGGTTGGTGAAACTTGGTGAATTGAGTAGAGAAGAGAGAGATTCGAGCTAGGGTTTCAAGGTGCTCCATCATTGCATTTCAGTTTCAAAGTCATTGTTACAAGCTTTCTTCTTCAAGATCCTTGCAAACAGAAAGCATATCTCCATTGGAGGATCATTGTGAGTGAATTGCAAGCTTGGAATCGTGCCCTAGCATCACATACCATCATCACTTGACAGGTTCCTTTTCTTCTCTCTTCCACCTTAATTATGCATAGATGTATCATGTTTTAGGTTTAGAATGAATGTATTAGGGTAGATGACTAAATACTGAGAGTTGCAGCCTAATCCATGAAGTTCCATAGCAGGACCAAGAATCTTTGATTCTCAAGAAGTGTTTGAATTTGGAGTTTAAATCATCAAGAATTGGTTTAGCACAGTTAGGTTCACATATAGAACATCTGTAGATCATTAGAGTTAGGGTTAATGAAGGTTGATCTCAGGTGATTTTGGTTTGGATCGTGACATTGCAAGCCTCTGTTAGAATAACCTAGGTAGAATTAAGAAAAACTACTCGTGCCATTTTATTCCTCTCATTGAGTAGCACAACTTTCGTTTTGGAATCATGTTGTTTCGTGGCCTGAGTAGAGAGAACGAGCCAGTTGAATTTGAGTGCATGGGAGGAGGGGTATGAAAACCCTAGGTTTCATTTGGGACGATGAGGGAGAGCCATTGGATCAAGCTCCAAAGTTGACAAATTAATTAGATCGCACGGCTGTGAGTGAATCTGAAGAATGGAGGGAAATTTCAAATGAATTGAAACGCGGCCGTTTCATTAAACCGGTTCTGGGCTCAGTGTGCTATTCCCCCCCCCCCTTTTGCTGGCCCATCTCATTTTAACTAGCGTGAGTTGCTGTTCATACCCCCCCTCCCTTTAATTGATTTTAATTATTTTATTTTCTTCTTTTATTTTTTTCTGTTTTGTTTAATTCATTAAAAATTGATAAAAAATGATTTTTGGCTTCTTCTTTTTTCTATGATTAGATCATTTTGTGTAGAAAATTATAAAAATAAAAATGGGATTTTATTTTTAAGTCTAATATTTTTAATAGATTTTTCTTTTAAATAGCTTTTAGATAGTCTTAATTTGGTATTTGATTTTGTAGGAATTGTTTTAGGACCTTCCCTTAGGGTTTTTTATCCACTCTTTTTTGTGCAATTAGATGATGAATCATATTTCCCCATAGGATTTTTCCTAGAATTTTAGAATTAAATTTTGATTAGTTTAATTAGGGTAGATGTAGGGTATCCTGATTAGGGCTTAGATTGTGTTTAGGTGATGAATTCCTTTCTTTGATTGAGTTTTGTCCTGATTTTTAGGTAGAGGCCTATGTAGATGTTATGAGTAGGTGTTGAGGACCCTTGTGAATAATTGTTAGATTTTTCCCCATTAGTTTAGTATTTTTAGGTATTTTCTGAAGTTGCCTATTGATTTTGTCTCCCCTGTGGGTATCTGTTCATCTTTGGGGTTCATTGTGGGGAATTTGTTGAGGGGCTTGTGTTGCCTTGAAGACCTTGATGGAGAGCATCATGAAGTGAAGATTGTAGATCAAGATTCAGAGACCCAGAGCTTGTCTTGTTCCCTGTCTGTGAGGTTTGAGATCCTGAAGTTTGAAGGGAGTTCATGGTACTTTCCTGAGGAAGGCACTATGAATGACCTTCATTCTTTCTTCTCACCTCTTTCTTAAGTATCCAATGATGTTGGAGCCAACTTGTGAGTTTAATTTCTCCTGAGGAGGAATGTAAACTGATCACCTGTTGTTGAGCCACATGGGATACAACTCCTAAGTGGAAGCCTCCTAGTACTTTCCTGAGGAAGGTCCTATGGGTCTATTCACTTAGTTCCCTTAGTTTATCTAGGATTTCTCAAGTATCCAATGATGTTGGAGCCAACTTGTGAGTTTAATTTCTCCTGAGGAGGAATGTAAACTGATCACATGTTGTTGAGCCACATGGGATACAACTCCTAAGTGGAAGCCTCCTAGTACTTTCCTGAGGAAGGTCCTATGAGTCTGTTCATTTAGTTCCACTAGTTCAGATAGGATTTCCTAAATATCCAGTGATGTTGGAGCCTGCTTGTGAGTTTAATTTCTCCTGAGGAGGAATATAAACTGATCACAGTGGTTGAGCCACGTAGGATATGACTCCTGAGTATACACCTCCTAGTGCTTTCCTGAGGAAGACACTATGAGTCTGCTTGCTTAGCTCCCTTTCTTTGGTAAGCTTGTTCTGAAGCTTGAAGACTGGGATTGATTTCTCTTGTTTAGGGTCTTGCTTTAGTGCTTAGATTTGTTTAGTTTCTGTGTTAGGGTTAGGATTAGAGAATAGATGATTCTTTCTCAAGCATGTGTGTTTTGTTTACCTGATGGTACTTCCCTTCTTTTATCTGTTCATTGCTTGATAGCATGTTGATTATTTTCAGTATGATTGCTGTTATTTCATGACTGGCTTGAGGTCGAGACGAGCTTGTGGAGGCTGAAGCCCCACACACATTTCCTCCCTCACTTGCATTGCATGCATTTTACTGTTAAAGCTGATGCTTTTGTCTGTTTTGGTGTATCATTGACATGATCCCTTAGGACTCTCATTTCCTCTGATGAGGATTTGATGATAGACTTTTAGGTTGAAACCTATGCATGACAACTTCTAGGAGTTCCCTGTTCAAACCTCAACCATAGGATGAATCCATGGCATGATAACAGTAGGACTTGATAGTCTCCCTCCTAGTTGAGCCATTTTTAATCCGTAGTTTCCCGAACTACGTTTGCTTTGATCTTTCATGCCAGATGAAAGTACGTAGGCATAGGATGCGATATCCTAGCGAGCAACCTTTCCCCCATAACCCGTAGTTAGCCGAACTACGTTGACTCTGATTTCTCATTCTCTGATGAGAATATGTAGGCATAAAGTGCGACGCTTTGCCGAGTCATTTTTCTCTTCTTTTTCAGCCAGCCTTGATAGGTAGATAGATTATAACCAACCCGTCCAAGTAAGCAAACAAGCGAGGATCCCGTCGAGTACGACGGACGTGAGGGGTGCTAATACCTTCCCCTTGCGTAACCGACTCCCGAACCCAGACAATGGTTGCGATGACCTTGTCTCACCCTTTTTCGTCAGGTTTTTCCGATCGTTTCCTTTCCCGCTCTGAGGGATAAATAACGAAAGGTGGCGACTCTTCTGTCATGCCGGCACCTTATTTTCGCGCAAGCGACACCAAGGATTCGTCCTATGGCTGAAGTTTGAAACAGGGAACTCCTAGAAGTTATCATGCATAGGTTTCAACCTAAAGTTCTAATCATCACTTCCTTATCAAAGGAAGTGAGAGTCCTAAGGGATCATGTCAATGATAAACAGAAACAGATAAAGCATCAGCTTAAACAGTAAACAGTAAACGACTGAAAAATGCATGCAATGCAAGTGAGGGAGGAAATGTGTGTGGGGCAGCAGCCTCCACAAGCTCATCTCAACCTCAAGCCAGATATGAATAACTGCAGTCATACAGGAAATAAAATGACATGCTATCAAGCAAAACAATAATGAGCAACTGCAATCATATAGAGGAAATAAAATTCTATCAAGCAAAACAAACCACATGGGCAAGGGAGCTGGGCTCTACCGAATACCCACAAGTAAAGCCACACAGTAAAATACAAGCAGAGGGAGCAACCCAACCTCTAGTGCAATCATGCTCCTAGCTTAAAGTCAGTCTAGATATGGACTTATTCTAATGCATCAAGCAAGTCAAACAAGGCACATCAATACAGAAAAGAAAATAGACAAGAAAAGAAAGCAGCAGCTCAACCCCTCTTTCAATTTCACAGCAGAGCCATCTCTGACATCAGTTCAGCCTTCAGAGTTCAATCATCCTTCATGACAAGTATCAACTTGCTTCACCAAGGTTTTAATCCATCAAACATAAGTATCAACTTGTTCTCTCTTCTCCAAGCTTCATCTCTTCAGTCAATTCCACCTTCAGGCTTCACTCCTAACTACAAGTATCAACTTGATTCCTTCAAGCTCTCAATGCATCAATGTAAGTGTCAGCTTATCCTTCATTCCTCAAGCCTCAGCTCTTCACTCAATCTCAATTGAAGCTTCTTCACAAGCATCAACTTGGTCTCATGGCTTCAGCTATCTCTTCTTTACCAGTATCAACTAGCTTCTCTTCATCTACAAGCTTCAGCTTCTCAGAGTAATCTTCAATCACATGGAAGTGTCAACTTCATCCTTCAATCTTCTTCAAGCAAGGAACTCCATCCTCTAACAAGGGAGAAATATGCATCTATCAAGAGCAAAGTTTGGGATGATTGGTAGCAGAGTGAAGACCAAAGGTCACCACTGAGCATCCTGTCATCAGAGAAAGGGACCCTCAAAGGTTCTACCAATTTGCAAAGAGTCGCATATCCTACCAAAGTAGGGATGAGGCCTTTACAAGGGACCTTACATCATAGGGAAGAATAGAATTGATCAACATATTCCATGTTTATGAAGAAAGAGAACTATCTAGAAGCTCTGCCTACAAAACCCTAATCTTAACCTAATCAAAACCACACCACAAGAAGGGAAGATCTTCAAATACAAGCCTCTCCAAGCAATCCAATGCATCTTCAACTTGCCATCATCCTCATCCAGGAACAAGCAAAGAACAACCCTAATCTAAGGGAACTAAAGATGTTAATCTAGTTGAGTTAGTGCATTAGAATCATCTAAAACTAGCACCTAAACTAAAATCAATCAAAAATAGCAAACTATACTATAAATTTCTACAAAAATTCCTAAGGGATCCTAATTCAATTAAGAATGCCTCATACAAAAACCAGGGACTAAATCATCTATTAAGTCCTAAAATTAAGTCCTAAATCCGAAGGTATCAACCATAAACCCTAAAAAGGGAGCTTCTAAAGGTTTCAACCTAAACTACCATCTATGTTCATCACAAAAATGTGAGAAAATTCTATGGGGAGCATGCGCATCTATTCTAACAACTCACAAAAAATCAGGATCAAAATCATCATCACATGATCACAAAAAATTCCACAAAATCAAGTATCAAACATAACTATTTTAATGTCAATTAAAATGTGAAAATTCCCATAAAATCAGAAAATGCATGAAATAAAAATATTTTTTTATCTAAAAAATACTAAACTCAATCATGAATATAATGCAAAAAGAATGGGATTAATTGGATCATTTTTCAATTTTATATGATTTAATCATGAACCATGAATAAAATGAAAAAATAAAAGAAAATCAATGGAAATTAATAGGCGTGTGTGGCAAATAGCAAGAAAAATCAATTCATATCAATGCTGGGCCCAAAAGGGGGGTGTTGATATCAAATGCAATCCAAGCCCAACGCTCCAGTTCTCAATTCAGAAAATCAGAAATGTTACATGCCAAGGTTCGAACTCAACCCTGTTTGGTCTACACAGCGAAGCCTCTCAGGTCAATAAACGAAACGGTGCGTTTAAGGGTAGGGACGCGTGGCTCAACGTGAGCCCTGGGATCCACAGACCAAGTCAATTTCTCCATGCTAACGAATGGTGAGGATTATGTCTTCCTCGTTTCAAACCTGCAACTCACGCGCGCAAGCCCAAATCGCCGGTGGCTTTTCCGGCCACCCCTGTGCAACCCTAGATCCTTCTACACTCAACCATTGGTCACGATGTCTACATGAATCTTGATCAGAATTTTCTCAGGAATCTAACCATGTCACTAGTTTATACTGAAAACGCACGATTCTCCAAAACCAGATCTCAACCGAAAATGGAAGGAACCCTAACTTGTCTCTAACCATTAAATTAACTAACCAGAATTCATCTACATGTTAAGGGGAACCTAACCACATGCTTCTAATGGATTAAAAGTACATAATCAAAGAGATATTTCAAGAACTTAGAACCAACCTTGAAGCTTGGATTGCAGTGGTTATGCGCCTCAATTCTCTCTCAAACTATGCAGAATCCTTCAAGGAGTAATGGTGGACAATTCTTGATGCTCAGTTCTTGCTGCAACCTCTTGATTCTCCAAAACGCATTTCCAATTTTCAAGATTTTTCTTCACTTCACATCAATGGATTCTCAATAGAATTCTGCTCCAGAACCTTCCAAATTCGTTCTAATTCTTACTTATAGTGTGTTCAGATGGATATCAAGCCCAAACTAGGCCCAATTATGGATTTTGGATGTTCACCTTTCCTTCCAAATTTCAACATGGAAGTGTGCCTTCAAGCCTTACTCATGCTCTAAACTCAATCCAAACCATCCACTTAATTATTAAGGAGTGTGATGTAATGGTTTTCTTCCTTTGGTTTTAACATATGGAATGTATATGATATGTTTCTTAATTGTGAAGTAACCATCCAAATGACCATGCTATGGACCTCAAATCCAAAATGTGGCAATTCCAATCTTTCTAAAACGTTAATTCCATTCAAAATGACCACAAATTTGACTTGGAAACATGTTAATCTCATTTCTTTTGAATTTTCTCATTTTAATTCATTAAAATGGCTTTCATGTGATGTTTCTTCAACCAATGCTTGATATAATCCATATCAATGGACACTTGATGTTTAGACAAGCTTAAAACATCATTTTGAACAACTTTCATGTTGAACAAAAATCCATTTGGAGCTTGGAAATAGGAGTTATGGCCTTATGCTTGAAATGACCTGTAATCTCCAAATGACCAAAATGCCCTTGACTTGTCAAAGCCATAAGTTGAGTTCTACACATCCAATCATGGACTTCTAGTACTCTCTAGAAAGCTAAGAGAATAAGGAACAACATTCATGTTGACCAAAAGTTCATAGGAATCATCCTTCTTGGGCAAAAGTTTGATGCAAGTTGGGTAACTTTCAAGCCCCCAAATTCACATACCTCAGTGAACTGTAACTTGTCAAAGTCATAACTTGAGTTCTATAAATCCTATCAAGGACTTATAGTACTCAAACTAAAGCTAAGATCAATCTATACAACATTCATGTTGTGGGCAAGATGAGATGACAATCACATCTTGAGCTAAATTGCCTTGAAGACAGGGGTCAAACTAGGGGATTTTACACTGTCAAGCCTTAGAAACCCTAGCTTGAAACTTCTCAAACTCTCCAATCATGATGAGCTGACCTTGGAATCATCCTTATAGCATCTCAATGCATCAATCCATGATCACATGGCTCTTGGATTAGGTCTCAACCTTCTCCAAATCATCAGTTGACTTAGGGTTGACCCAGTCAAACCCTAATTGCACCACTCATGGCTGAGTCTTCTTATTATTGCACAATGACCTGTCTAGGCCTCAAAGTGATCTTCAACACTTCTCATGAGATCCCTCAAGACCTTAAGTCCATCTTCATGACTTCAGAATCATCTGATGGCTTCCCATAACTCTCAAGTTAGAAGATCTACACACTGGGCTTCAACCACTCTCTCTGAGGATCTCTTAACTTCTCTGACAAGGATATCAACCCTTGAACACTTGAATAAGCTTCTTAGCTAGCTTCAAGGTCTTGTGTAGCTCTTGATTGGTAATCATACCTCTTGATCTCCTGCATACATGTCAATGAAATGCAAATGATAATGCTAATGTGAATGCAATGAAACATAAGCTAGGTAAAGAAATTTTGGGCAAATTTTGGGGTGCAACAGTAGTTCATGGGACTACGAGACAAAGAGGGTATTATGGAATTGTGGGGAAAATGTGCTCGCTAGGATCATCGCAATCCTATGCCTACGTATTCTCAACGGATGTGAGAAATCAGAGCAGCCGTAGTTCAACTAACTACGGTAAAAAGGTTTGGTATGTGAACGAGTGTTTAGGTCGTATTCTAACTGCTAAACATTGGCTTGTCTACTCGCTATGGGAGGCTGAAGCACTAGTTTATTATGCACAGAAGAAGGACTAAACAATGTTCTTGGTAAAAGGTGTATGAGTTGAACGAGAGTTTAGGTCACATTCTAACTGTTAAACGTTGGCTTGCCTGCTCGCTAGGGGAGGATGAAGCACGTGTTCATATGCGCAGAAGAGTGGGCTAAACAATGTTCTTTGGTAAAAGGTATGGGAACCTAAAGGTGGGAAAGAAGGAAAAGTGCTCGCTAGGATCATCGCAATCCTATGCCTACGTATTCTCAACGGATGTGAGAAATTAGAGCAGCCGTAGTTCGGCTAACTACGGTAAAAAGGTTTGGTGAACGAACAAGTGTTTAGGTCGCATTCTAACTGCTAAACATTGGCTTGTCTGCTCGCTAGGGGAGGCTGAAGCACGAGTTCATATGCGCAGAAGAATGGACAAAACAATGTCCTTGACAAAAGGTGTTTTGGTTGGAAATCGCACGAGGGCGAGGAACGAGGTTAGAAAATTTAAGAGGAATGACGACTATTCGATAAACGAGACGTCGGCCTCGTAACCAACTAGTCGGGATATTATTGGAATGTTAGATCCCAACGACATCTTTTTCACTTCATTAATTATGAAATATATTTGTTGGACAGTGAATACTTGTCCAAATAATTAGAGGAGGTGTCTTAAGAACGAAAGTTTGAATGACACACTATTCAAGGCGTACACCTCAATTGTAATCATTCTCGAATTCAAGGAATGCGCGACTCCAAGAATTCGATTCTTTCGTAATTTTAATTTAAGAAAATAATTTGAAAATAATAACGTAAGTGGGTTAAACTAGGGTAGACATATCGCTCGAATTAGGGTTCGCCTACTTTGGAGGTTTAAACAAAGTTGGGTAGTTTTGACGATGAAAGACGAAACGACCACAACTCAAGGCGTACACCTCGAGAGTGGTCGCTTAAGGACCCAAGGAATGTTAGGCGCCAAGGATCCACCACTTTCATATAAATCCGTTTAGGAAAATGGTTTAATTTAGAAAAAGATTATGACTTTAAATATAAAATTAGCCTTTTTAGGATTAACTATATTAAATAATTAATTAAGATTATTCAAACGGATAATTAATTCTCTATTAATTTAATTTAGAAATCATTTTTTTAAAAGCAATTATCTAAGAATATTATGCCCTAACAATATGGGTTGAAATAAAGATAATGACAAATATTAACTTAATTAACCCCTAAAATAAGATTAATTAAAATAAACCAAGACAGATTACGGGTGCATATGGAATGAGGGAAGTACTCTAGCAAGAAGAACTATAAGTGGGCCAAGAATGGCCCATGATGGACATGCCCTTTAGTCCAACGAAACAAGCCTAAGGCCTCTGAGGCTCAAAAAACGTGTAAGCTCTTAATGGAAAAAGAAATTGAACAGACAAAAAACACTCCCCCATGCGCCTTGACCTACTACTTTTTATTGTCATGATTGTTGTGAACTCCTCGACTTCTTCCCCAAAACAAATAATAAATAACACCAAATTTCAAGACACTCAACATTTACTAGACAACTCAACCAATTTAATCAAAGCCTGACCATTATTGGGAAGGCAACAGTTAAATATTGAACAAGGACTTAGGAATTAAAAGGGAAAATCAATTTCATTAACACCTTAACCAATCTCTCCCTATCTCTCTTCACGCTGAAGAAACTCCCTCTTCAAGCTAAAACTCTCTCAAAATTCATCCACTTTCTCCCTCGTTCTACATTCTCCCTCTCTTCTACTATTAACTTTTCACTTTTTTCAACATCAATAAAACTCAGCAGAATAAACCCTAAATCCCCTTTTAACCCTAATCAAGTGCTTTAACATGATGCAAATTAAATTCCTAAGCCATAACATTCTAAACTTAGCCATGCGTGATTATGGAGGAAAACGAAAATAAGAGAAGAAGGTTACCGATACGAAGTTTGAGAGGCTTCAGGGTTTTCAGGTACAATCCAATTTTTCTACTTGTTGCTTGGTTCCTTCAAGTCTTCTCCTTTCTTTTCCTTTACTGCGCCTTGCTGAAAATATCGTGTCCTGATAGTGTATTTAGTGGCCAAGCTCACCACATTAGAGTTTCAGTGTGAAACTCTAAGAAGTTTTTCCTTCAAGATTTTGAGCTTTAGTATGGGTTTAGGGGTCGATTTTGACAGAGTTTCCTTAGGGTTTTTTTTCTCCTTTTTTGCCAATGATTGGGATGGTATATATAGGGGATTTTAGGGTTTGTCTTGGTACGTGCGAAATAAAAATGTTGCTGATGAAAAATTGTTTGATTCATGTGAGGTTTTGTGTAGGATGATGAGGTGTATTCTCGTAGTACAAATCCGTTAGGTGTTAATACCGCGATTCCTGATTCTATGGGATTTGAATGATAGTGACTTTTGACTTTTGTCTGTAGTGAACTTTAAAATATCTATTTTTACCCTGATTTTTACTGTGTAAAAATGGCCTTTCACTGCTATTAACCTGCTGTCATGGAAGTCTTTATTTTGACTTAAAATGTCTCTGTTCTTTTTGCAATATCTGGATGACTTTTGATTATTGTCCTATTTCGATGTAATAGGCTCTATTTCTTACTGAGGAACCTATCATCACAATGAACGGGCCTGCAACCTTCATGGTAAAAGTTGGAAGAGCAACAAAGCTTTCGCATATAAAAATGATGTTTCAACAATGCTTTTAGGGAGTTCTGTCAACCGCTGGAATATATGAGGGCAGCATTACCGATAATCTCAAAGTAACCATGGTACAACATAGCCATTCTCCACTTCCTTATTGGTAAATTGGTATGGTTCTCTTCACCATTGTGCTTATTATTATGATTTGTAAAGAGATCCTCTCATGTTGCTGTTTATAGCATGAAAATAACCTCCTTTTGAATCATGCTTTAAAAACCAACATCCACTTAACTCTCACTAGTAAAGCCATGCTTGTATCTGTTATTAACATTATACTTCCACTCTTATTTCAGGTATGATCTTTGGAGAAAAATAATGTTATGTCACAACTTGGAATTTGAATTGATGATGTTGGAGGGTTTTTAAAGGAAGTTATGGCTTGGCTATCTTGTATGTTATCTCAATCTGTCCAACTTCCATTTTTCTTTGTGTTGTGTAAGTTTGACAGGAGAGTAGATCATCTATTTTACCTCTCGAAGTTTTCCTTCTTATCAGTGTGTGAATATGTTTCAGGTATTATGTGTAACACCCTTCTAACCCCACATGAAAATACATAAATAATCAGAGTAAATTAACATGCTTTCGCAAAAGGGCGTCACACATAATTTCAAAACATCAAAACCACCTGTCATGCTTTAAACACTCAAATAAAATAATCATGCTTTTCAAAGTTCACTTTGCATGTAGCAGCGGATTCAATTTATATTCATAATTCTTTTCATATAGAATTCATGTTCATCTCATAATTCAACAATACTTGCGCACTAAGGCCAAAATCACAATATTTCGATACATTTAAAACATAACTTAAAATACATAAAATATCTCTAAAGCAAAAACCCAAACGATCCCAGTGTTACATAACCAGAGCATGACTCGACCCAACATAATTAAAATACTAAACGACTGCACCAGCAGAGACCTCGCAACTACTAGCAGTACAACTCCAAGATACCTGCACGATGTCATAAAGGACATCATTCCAGCAGAAGGGTGAGAAATATTACCATAATAATCAAAGCACATAATCATATATAAATGCGCAAGTACAGAATACATACATTTCACATTTTCTCACCACAATGCATAATAACACAATAACCATGCACATAATATATATCCATAGCATCAAATACACATATTATACTCCTCACCACAATACCCCACATACCCACTAACATACATCGCAAAGCATATATGTATAAAACCAAGCATTTCATCATGCATACATTCGCAATTACAATTAATCCTCACAAACATACACGTTATGTTTCATTCATCATGAATCATATAACATACGCCATCATGTTTAATCATCAATTCATCACATACATTACACTGCATGTATATATATATATATATATATATATATATATATATATATATATATATATATATATATATATATATATATATATATATATATATATATATATATATATATATATATATATATATATATATATATATACACAACTAAGCATACTCATCAATCATGCTTCTACAATTCACATCATTTTCACACAAACATTTATAATTATATTTATTCATACATCTCAATCATTCCATACATCACAATGTATCCATATAAGTATCTATATATATAAATAAAACATCAAGCATATACAATATGCATTCACCAATGTTTACATCAATCCATGTAAACCCACATATATATACATATCTTCAAGCATACTCACTCATGCCATTATCGCAATTCGCGTTAGTTCACATAAACATACACAATATGTTTATATCATCACCATTTCACATAAACATTCACATACATGTTTATTTCACCAATGCATCATATAAAGATGAATTATGCAACTCATGGAGACCGACTCACGACTCTATGCAGATGCAAATGCGGTACCGACTCAATTTAGCAGGTTCAATTGAAGAACCAAATGGAACCATCGCTCGTTACCGAAGTAACTCCCCGTCGGGCCTACGATGTTCACCCATTGCTCACACCCCACATGGGCACACAATGTTTATGGATTGCTCACACCCCACATGGGCACACAATCCGATTGCTCACACCCCACAAGGGCACACAATCGTTCTGCAGATTCTACGCGGAATCAAATATAGACCATCGCTCACACCCCACATGGGCACACGATGTCTCTGCAGATCCTACACGGGATCAAATATAACCATCGCTCACACCCCACATGAGCACACGAGGTTCTGCAGATCCTACACGGGATCAAATAACACAAATGCATATCATGATGCTTCACATGCAAACATGACTCAATCAACTATAAACCATCGCTCACACCCCACATGGGCACACGAGGTTTCTGCAGATCCTACGCGGGATCAATCAACACAAAATGCATACATGTTTACAAACATACTCATGCATCTATCATATTTCACTGCATACATTTATTATGCATTCACAACATATATATCATAATGCAAATATATATATATTCATCATTTATTTCACACCATTTCATACATGGTTCTCATACAAAATGACTCAATCAGTTATAGACCATCGCTCACACCCCACATGGGCACACGATGTCTCTGCAGATCCTACACGGGATCAATCAACACAAACTGCATACATATTCGCAAATATATTATCATGCATTCTTCACACATCAACACGTACAATCATCATGCACTCACAATGTGTATTATATTCACCATTCTTCACAATTGCCATGCATTTTTATTCAATTCTAAACAATGCATAATTTTCCCAAAGGCCACGATTCAAAATCATATTCATACACTAGGATTCACGCCTTACGGCTACCCACAACACAACAATTAATAACACACAAATTATCCTTACGAGACGAGACCGATCGCAACCGGACGCTCTAGCTACTATAAGCTCTTCTCACTCAAAATCATTAATCCCGACTAATCGGTAAAATCGGCTAAAAGTTGGCTAAAAATAATATTTCTTTTCACCAAGTTGTAGAACATTTTATTAGCTTCAGTTTGATATAAAGAACGTCAAAATCCGATAAACGGTAAAAAAGTTATGAATTTTCGAAGTTTTGAAAAATAATATTTTCTCACACTTACAGTGTTAATCGGTTAACGTATATGGTTAACCGATTAACCACTCCAAAAACTCAGTTTTTACGCCAAAAACTCAGTTTTTAGGCCCCCAACACTGTGTTAATCGGTTAACGTATATGGTTAACCGATTAACACCTGAAAAACTCAGAAAAACAGCTACGGGTTCGGGCTTAAAACCCTCAAAAACCCGACCGATTAAATAGTTTTCACCCGATTAAATACCTATCTATCCTTACTAATCATATACAGATATATTAGGGTCATAAAACTCAACTTTCGCGACATTCGATTTCCACTCAAAATCTTAACCTCAATTTAACCGAAAATGGTGAAACTCACAATATCACCCGATTTTCGCCAAACTAGTTCCAATAATCTTAGTCTAACATATCCCGACTAAGCTACGAAAGTTATTCTCGATTCTAACCGTCCGAACATCGGCTTCTATCGATTTCTATCATTTCGACCTAAATGGAAACAAGGTTGGAAAACAACCAAACTCATCCACACACATACACAATCATACACAATGATTAAGATAGTAAGATTTCACACCCTTACCTTAGATTAATCGAAGCCAGAGGATGTTCTTGATGATTCTCCAAGTTTCCTCTTTTTCTCCTCTTTTCTCTTCTTCCTCTTTCTTTCCCTTTCTTTCTCTTCCTTCTTTCTTTTCTTTTTCTTTCCACTTCCTCATATATATATATATATCTTTCCCTTTATTTCTTTCCACTATATTTCCTTTCTCAAAACATCTATCAATCCATTTAAACAATCATCTAATTATTCAAATAATTAGAATAATCCAAATAAATCAATTAATTAACACAATAATTAATTATTGAAAATTGGGCTGTTACAACTCTCCCCCACTTTAGGAATTTTCGTCCTCGAAAATGTTACCTCAAAGAACAAAGTTGGATACGACTCCCTCATCTCAATCTCTCAAATCCCACTTTCTCTAGTTGGTTCCCCTAACTGTCTTTACCGAAGAAATCTTCATTATCTCGAAGTTACCTCTTGCTCATCAATCCCTACTAGCAATGTCTCAACAGTCAAATCCTTCCTCACTTGTACACCATCCACCCGGATGAATGCACTTGCACTTCCTCGATTAGGCATATACCATATTATGTAAATTCACAAGCGACAACGGTAAGACAATCAAACATGATACTTCTCCCACGCTTCCGCTGTGCCCTCTGATACTAAGCAACAAACCACGGTGTGTGCTTCCGAGACTTCAAAGCTCGATCAACACCTGTCACCACTGAAACTCTCAGAACACGTCCTTTCTTAGATCTTCTTGATCTTCTCAGTTGTCTCTTACACAATCCTCAGGTCCGAGCACAACACTCTCGCCTAAATCATACCAATACAAAGGAGTCCTACCCCTCGTACCATACAACACTTCAGATCCCTATCTGACACAATATTCGACGACACCTCATACAACTTCATCACCTCAGCGATATCCATCTCAACCAGCTCCAACATAGAATGTTTAATCCTCATTGGTAGGAAAAAAAAACAATCTAGCCATTCCATCCAAAATCACTCGATTAAAATCATACTCCTCAAATTCTCCAGAAAACCCAACGCAATATCCATGGGAATACTATCCAATTTCAACTCTGGAATATACAACGGTTACATCAGACCCAACAGTCTCAGACGTTCATTCTTCGACTTCCGACAAGTCTAACCAGCACATACAACTAAACCACTTCTCTCTTCATCTATGGCCATCAAAAATAATTTTCTCAAATTCGGTTACATCTTTATATCACTAGGATGGATACTCCATCTACCACAATACTCTTATTCCACTTAATAATCTCTAGAACACAACTCTATCACGACATCTCATGATACCATTCCCATTAATACGAAAATCAGTCCTTCGACTTAATTCATTAAATTCAACCATCATCATCAGTATATACCAAATCTTAAATCGATGCATCAGCTACCGCGTTGCTCTACCCGAATGGTAATTCAATCCAAAACTATAATCCCTCAGAAGTTCCAATCGTTTTCCTCTGCCTCATATTCAATTCTCCCAATTCAAACCAATACCTTAAGCTCTTGAGATCACCAACTTTTACAAATCTCACACTAACCAATTTGAGCCTCCAACTCAGGCACAAACACAATAACAACCCACTCTAAGTTACTTGTCAAATAATCCCTCTTATATGCTTTAAATTGCTTCTAAGCAATTAAACTTGTTGATGTTGCACTTAACATATCTCCCAATCATACCCCCATGGTATTCCACATATTACTTTCCTTAATAATCCCCGAAAGTCATTATCCACCTTTATACTCTACTCCACAATCAGTTGCCATAGCATACACACCAGACACAAGTCTCAAAACTACTCAATCAATTTTAATTCTTTGATCATCTAAACAGACATACCATATGGAGCTCTCAATATCTGACTAGTTTCCGCAACTAAGTGGATCACAACTCCACTTCACGTCCTGGCTGTATAACACTTATCTTGTCAGTATAACTCTCTGGCAACCACAATCAAACGGTAAACCGCCAACTTTCCACTTTCATTAATACTCAAAATTTCCATCAAAATTAAACATCTCATCACTGTCCTGCACCGACTCATCAAAACAGTTCTTAAGCACTCGGCTTCACTCAAAACAATTCACTGCACCACGCCATCTAAACTTGCAAGACACATCTATCCCATCCAACACAATCCCAACTACTATCAACAACAGATTAAGGGTGATCAGTTCCTCAATTTGTCAATAGACAGCTGAAATCATGATGGGGTATAAACTATCTTTACCAAACTATAAGAGCATCCAACCACACTGAGCTACAACTCTACACTTGCAGCAACCTGGAGAAGCACAAGTTTCTCCCCCACTTTAATCATTCTCACTCCTTGCAGACAAAGGTTAGACAACCAACACGTATCGACAGTGTTTCACACACATGTCGCATACAAGGGAACAACTAACATTAGACAACTTAGCCGGATGGACCGACCTGCTCTGATACCATTAATGTAACACCCTTCTAACCCCACATGAAAATACATAAATATTCAGAGTAAATTAACATGCTTTCGCAAAAGGGCGTCACACATAATTTCAAAACATCAAAACCACCTGTCATGCTTTAAACACTCAAATAAAATAATCATGCTTTTCAAAGTTCACTTTGCATGTAGCAGCGGATTCAATTTATATTCATAATATTTTTCACATAGAATTCATGTTCATCTCATAATTCAACAATACTTGGGCACTAAGGCCAACATCACAATATTTCGATACATTTAAAACACAACTTAAAATACATAAAATATCTCTAAAGCAAAAACCCAAACGATCCCAGTGTTACATAACCAGAGCATGACTCGACCCAACATAATTAAAATACTAAACGACTGCACCAGCAGAGACCTCGAAACTACTAGCAGTACAACTCCAAGATACCTGCACGATGTCATAAAGGACATCATTCCAGCAGAAGGGTGAGAAATATTACCATAATAATCAAAGCACATAATCATATATAAATGCGCAAGTACAGAATACATACATTTCACATTTTCTCACCACAATGCATAATAACACAATAACCATGCACATAATATATATCCATAGCATCAAATACACATATTATACTCCTCACCACAATACCCCACATACCCACTAACATACATCGCAAAGCATATATGTATAAAACCAAGCATTTCATCATGCATACATTCGCAATTACAATTAATCCTCACAAGCATACACGTTATGTTTCATTCATCATGAATCATATAACATACGCCATCATGTTTAATCATCAATTCATCACATACATTACACTGCATGTATATATATATATATATATATATATATATATATATATATATATATATATATATATATATATATATATATATATATATATATATATATATATATATATATATATATATATATATATATATATATATATATATATATATATATATATATATATATATATATATATATATATATATATATATATATATATATATATATATATATATATATATATATATATATATATATATACACAACTAAGCATACTCATCAATCATGCTTCTACAATTCACATCATTTTCACACAAACATTTATAATTATATTTATTCATACATCTCAATCATTCCATACATCACAATGTATCCATATAAGTATCTATATATATAAATAAAACATCAAGCATATACAATATGCATTCACCAATGTTTACATCAATCCATGTAAACCCACATATATATACATATCTTCAAGCATACTCACTCATGCCATTATCGCAATTCGCGTTAGTTCACATAAACATACACAATATGTTTATATCATCACCATTTCACATAAACATTCACATACATGTTTATTTCACCAATGCATCATATAAAGATGAATTATGCAACTCATGGAGACCGACTCACGACTCTATGCAGATGCAAATGCGGTACCGACTCAATTTAGCAGGTTCAATTGAAGAACCAAATGGAACCATCGCTCGTTACCGAAGTAACTCCCCGTCGGGCCTACGATGTTCACCCATTGCTCACACCCCACATGGGCACACAATATTTATGGATTGCTCACACCCCACATGGGCACACAATCCGATTGCTCACACCCCACAAGGGCACACAATCGTTCTGCAGATTCTACGCGGAATCAAATATAGACCATCGCTCACACCCCACATGGGCACACGATGTCTCTGCAGATCCTACACGGGATCAAATATAACCATCGCTCACACCCCGCATGGGCGCACGAGGTTCTGCAGATCCTACACGGGATCAAATAACACAAATGCATATCATGATGCTTCACATGCAAACATGACTCAATCAACTATAAACCATCGCTCACACCCCACATGGGCACACGAGGTTTCTGCAGATCCTACGCGGGATCAATCAACACAAAATGCATACATGTTTACAAACATACTCATGCATCTATCATATTTCACTGCATACATTTATTATGCATTCACAACATATATATCATAATTCAAATATATATATATTCATCATTTATTTCACACCATTTCATACATGGTTCTCATACAAAATGACTCAATCAGTTATAGACCATCGCTCACACCCCACATGGGCACACGATGTCTCTGCAGATCCTACACGGGATCAATCAACACAAACTGCATACATATTCGCAAATATATTATCATGCATTCTTCACACATCAACACGTACAATCATCATGCACTAACAATGTGTATTATATTCACCATTCTTCACAATTGCCATGCATTTTTATTCAATTCTAAACAATGCATAATTTTCCCAAAGGCCACGATTCAAAATCATATTCATACACTAGGATTCACACCTTACGGCTACCCACAACACAACAATTAATAACACACAATTTATCCTTACGAGACGAGACGGATCGCAACCGGACGCTCTAGCTACTATAAGCTCTTCTCACTCAAAATCATTAATCCCGACTAATCGGTAAAATCAGCTAAAAGTTGGCTAAAAATAATATTTCTTTTCACCAAGTTGTAAAACATTTTATTAGCTTCAGTTTGTATAAAGAACGTCAAAATCCGATAAACGGTGAAAAAGTTATGAATTTTCGAAGTTATGAAAAATAATATTTTCTCACACTTACAGTGTTAATCGGTTAACGTATATGGTTAACCGATTAACCACTCCAAAAACTCAGTTTTTACGCCAAAAACTCAGTTTTTAGGCCCCCAACACTGTGTTAATCGGTTAACGTATATGGTTAACCGATTAACACCTAAAAAACTCAGAAAAACAGCTACGGGTTCGGGCTTAAAACCCTCAAAAACCCGACCGATTAAATAGTTTTCACCCGATTAAATACCTATCTATCCTTACTAATCATATACAGATATATTAGGGTCATAAAACTCAACTTTCGCGACATTCGATTTCCACTCAAAATCTTAACCTCAATTTAACCGAAAATGGTGAAACTCACAATATCACCCGATTTTCGCCAAACTAGTTCCAATAATCTTAGTCTAACATATCCCGACTAAGCTACGAAAGTTATTCTCGATTCTAACCGTCCGAACATCGGCTTCTATCGATTTCTATCATTTCGACCTAAATGGAAACAAGGTTGGAAAACAACCAAACTCATCCACACACATACACAATCATACACAATGATTAAGATAGTAAGATTTCACACCCTTACCTTAGATTAATCGAAGCCAGAGGATGTTCTTGATGATTCTCCAAGTTTCCTCTTTTTCTCCTCTTTTCTCTTCTTCCTCTTTCTTTCCCTTTCTTTCTCTTCCTTCTTTCTTTTCTTTTTCTTTCCACTTCCTCATATATATATATATCTTTCCCTTTATTTCTTTCCACTATATTTCCTTTCTCAAAACATCTATCAATCCATTTAAACAATCATCTAATTATTCAAATAATTAGAATAATCCAAATAAATCAATTAATTAACACAATAATTAATTATTGAAAATTGGGCTGTTACATTATGCAGGATGTTAGGGTGACGCAACTTCGAGCCAACCGCTGGCGCCGTTGGAAAGGCTCGGTTACGAAAAGAGATAGGGATGCAGAAGGACAAGACATAAAAACCATTCTTTGGTGAATTCAATAACCAAATTTCACGTGCCGTATGAAATTTCCCACATGAGGGTAGATTGTAGAAACACATTTTATAAAATGGACTTTTGGCTTGGCATGGAAACTATCTCGGTAAGATCCATCACTTACTTATCAAGTGCATATCCAGATGTTCTTCTCTAAGAATGGCCAACCAATTCAAACTTTTTATCCAACTTGTGCTTCCTGACCTGTGCTCTTGGAGTTTTACAGGTCTTCAAAGAATTTAATATGGTTATGCTATTCCACAGAGATGTAACACCAACTTCTTAATCCACGGTATCTTTCCTTAAATCCTACTGAGTTTCTGCGAAACTTCTTATACTGTTTTTTTCACAAGATCTAGCATGAACTATTTGCCATCATATATTAGCTTTTACATGCTTTTGTACTTCATAACTGATTTTTTTAGGCTGCTTTTATTTTCTTGTGTGTTAATTCCCTTTTCATGTGCATGATGGGAGCCTAAATCAACCTTGTAGCTTGCATTGAGGAAGCGGTAGATTCGTCATGAAGAAGAGTATTTGGTATGAAGAGGAAATCCACGGTTGCTCTTTAAGTCGGGTGCTTCATTCAAAGATGGAATTCAGTTTTTTTATAGACTTCAAGGACTTCTGCAGAATTTGGAGTTTAATACCTCCTTGCATTTTCAAACTATGTTGAAACCACTTTGTAAAAGTTATCATTGTTAACCATGATGTTCAAAGTTTAGTAACTTAGCTTTTTGTGAATCTCCATTTTTCCAACACTTTGATCACAAGCTGTGTAATATTTTGAAATTCCATAAATTCTTTTGTGAATTCACAATCTTCAACAATCTAGAATGACATGTTACTTGTGTCATGAGTTTGGCTTCTTAGAAATTCAAGTCTTGCAACTGGTAGATGTATTCTTGCAATTTTGAACATTAGATGATAATGAAAGCATTGGCGGTAATCTTGTTATACTGATGTTGATTGAATTGAAATTAATATTTGTAATATTATCATTGTTGAGAAATGGACATGAACACAAGTTGTTTGTAGAGTTTTGGGTACCACAGAGCCAAGTTATGATAAAATAACAAACCATAAAAACAAGTTTTTTTTCAAGCTATCGGCAAGTTACTGGTAACTTTCATAGTTTGTCATTTTTGTTTTTTTTCGCCAAAGCTTTGCTCATGGAAAAACAAAATATTAAGCATAATTCACTTTTAGACATAACTTAGTCATGGCTTGATTGTTTAGCCGTGTCTTGACAAAAATAACCCAAAACCTTGATCCAAAACCTTGGTCTCTATTTTGTTGAAAGAGACCATGGGAATGACTTGAATGGTTTTGAGATCATTTGAAACAATGAATTTCCTTTGTACTTGAAACACACCAATGTGTTGTTCCTAACATGCAATGAATCTCTTGCAAAAATGGGTTAAAACAAACATGACTTGAAATTTGCGAGCTAAATCTAAGTTTGTAACAAACTGATTTAGAATGCAAACATAACTTGACACTTGCAATCAATTCGAACAAAGCTTGAGGCAGAATTGACCGTGTCTAGAAGCAACATGTGAAGTATCTTTGAACAACTTGAATTAAGTGCATATCATAACAAGCAACTTGTAGTGAGGCTTAAACAACCTTTAGAGAAGCTTGTAATCAAGTTGAAATAGAGCTTAAATTTTCTGAAAACCAACAATTATGTTGCGAGATAGATCCAATCATGTATTTGACGCCATTGTCCATATCATATCTGTCTGATCATGAAAACGAGGACACACATGAGTTTGGGTATAAGGGGCTGGAGGCACGCTCTTCCCACAATAATTCAACATAAATTGCTAGGGATTATAACCACAATGAGCACACATAAGGTCTTTATAAACAAAGTCTTGGAGAGTCGTGGCCAGAAGTCATGAAGCAGTAAAACATTCATTAAATACCAAAATAGGACAAATTTGGGGTATGACACCCATGACATACTACGTCTGTTCTACCGCAAAAAGGTAATGCCTAAGTCTGCAATGGTCGAGCAGCAATACACCTAACTGCTAGAATGCGTGCGCCAGTATCGTCTACCTTTTCTCTCACCCCGTGTGATCGAGAACACCCCTTTGACCTATAGTTAGCCTGAACTACGTTTTGCTCTGATTTCTCATAGCAGATGAGAATATGTAGGCACAAGACGCAATGTCTTGGCGAGCAATCCCCCCCGTAGATTCCCGAACTACGTTGACTCTGACTTTCCCATTGCACAAGGGAATACGTAGGCATAGGGCGAAGATGTCCTATCGATTCAGTTCTTTCCGTTTAGCATTAGCAGCCGTAGATAGTTTGTTTTTCACCCATAGACTAGACAACAAGCGTGGATCCTGTCGAGTACGACAGACGTGAGGGGTGCTCATACCTTCCCCTTGCATAACTGACTCTCGAACCCGAGATATGATTGTGATGACCTGTCTTATTCCCTTTTCGTTAGGTTTTCTTCGATCGTTTCTTTTCCCTCTCTTTGGGATAAATAATGAACGGTGGCGAATCTTCTGTCTTTCGTCGGCCCTCTTCGCAGCAATGTGACAACTACTTTTAAGATCATGATGAATATTGTTGTGGATTGATTATGAATTGAAAGTATAAGTTGCACCTAAGAGGAGGGGTGAATTAGGTTCTTTGAAATTTTCTGATTTTTAGAGACTGATTTATTACTTTCTTAAGATATGATGATGGTATGAAAGCGGTAAAGTGCAGAAAGTAAAGAACACCAAGAAATATCCTGGTTCCCTTCACACTCCGAAGGTACTCCAGTCCCCTTTCAACATGAAAGAGATTTCACTATAGTTATGAATAGTATACAATTCTTTTTAACCTATAGGTAGATCAAAGGCTCTTAAACACCTTTAAGATCTAAAACACTAAGTGCAGGAAGAACAATCCCCTTCTATGCATACACTTGCTTTCAACAATCCTGAACAGCAAGGGGAAATAATACAATCTAATTTTGCAATGAGTTTTTAACAATGTATACAATGTTTATCAATGTTGTAGATTGATCGTCTCATTCAATGAGAGTTTCCACAAGTATCTAAGACTTATTGCTCAAGAATTTTCTTTCAAAGGATATGGAAATTGTGCAGAAAATTCTTTGTAAAAGTGATTTTACTTAGATGTGGAAAGATGAAATCGTGATAGAGATTTTGAAAGAGAATTGAAAGAGATGTCTTTTTGAATTTGAAAGATTTGGCTATTTATATTATACAAACACCTCTTGAAAAAACAATCATGCAAATCTTCAGAAAAATTGGTGAACAATTGCCATGTTTCAAAGGAAACATTTCATGGAAGATTGGTTGAAGAGATGCAATTTTTCAGAGTGATTTTTAAAAAAATGTTTTGTGAGCAATCAATTGCACATATAGACCAATCAATTGCACCTTCAAAAAAACACTTGAAAATTCAAATTTTCAAAAGAGCAATCGATTGCACCAAAAGGACCAATCGATTACACACTAAAACAAAAGCGAAAAGAAGAGAAATTTTCAAGCATGCAATCGATTGCACCAAGGCACCAATCGATTGCTTACTGAAACAGAAGCAAAAATGATTTAAAATTTTGATCATGCAATTGATTTCTCTAAGATTGAAATCAATTTCACTTACAAAAACTTAGAAAAGTTCTGTTTTAAAAAGCTTGTGTTAGTGTGAAAAGTAATGTAAAAGATTTTTAATGTTTTGAGCAATCAGGACTTAAACACTTGATGAGAATTCTCATTATACCTTCTGAGGGAAATTGTCTTCATGTCAAGTCTTTGTCCTGCTTCTTGAAGTCTTGAAATGGGTTATCATCTTTGCCTTCTTTGTCAAGTGATTTGTCTTCATCAAAACATATGTTGATCTCTGAGAATCTTGATTTCACATTCTCCCCCTTTTTGATGATGACAAAGCATCCTCCTTTTGTTGCGATGTTCTTTCCGGCAAGTTTTTCTCCCCCTCAATATATGAAGTGTTGAGAAGTTCTGAATTTGTATTGAGGTTCGAATAGCCTTGTATTTATACCTTATGGATCAAGGAAGGATAACAAGCAAGAAAAGGGTAATATCCTTCTCCCCCTTTTGACATTATCAAAAAGAAGGGAAAGATTGATAAAAAAATAGATATATATATAAACAAGAGGCATAGATAATATTTTGAAAATAACATACCAACTAGTCATAAATTAAAATTACAAATTTAAAGAGTACATAGAAAAAGAAAGTTCAAAGTTGAAAGGACATAATTTACAGTAGGTGCAATCGATTGGCACAGTGGTGCAATCGATTGCTCTACAAAACAAAAACGAAATAAAACAAAAGCTACAGGGTGCAACCAATTGACACTAGCGTTCAATCGATTGCAAGCTTCAAAAATTCAAAATTTTTAGAAAACTTACAATGAGCAATCGATTGACACAAGGGTGCAATCGTTTCACTACTACAAAAAAGCTATTTAATAGCGTTTTTTTTTTGCTTTTTAATAGCGCTTAAAAGCGCTATTAACCAAGCTGCTATTGTAAAAAAAAATTGATAGCGCTTTAAAAGCGCTATTATAATACTGGTAATTAATAGCGTTTTTCCAAAAGTGTTATTATAGTACCGATATTTAATAGCATTTTTCCAAAAGTGATATTATAAGACACATATTAGATAGCACTTTTAAACAAAGCGCTATTATAGTACCGGTAATTTTCTTTGATTTTGATAGCACTTTCAAACAAAACGCTATTATAAGACACATATTAGATAGCACTTTTCCATAAAAGTGCTATTATAGTACGTATCGTTAATAGCACTCTCTCTTCAAAACACTATTGTAGTACACTTTTTTTTACACAAAATCATTCTTTTGGTATATATATATATATATATATATATATATATATATATATATATATATATATATATATATATATATATATATATATATATATATATATATATATATATATATATATATATATATATATATATATATATATATATATATATATATATATATATATATATATATATATATATATTTGTGGCATTTGCATTTTATGACATTAGAATTCATAAAATAATAATGACTAAGCAGCTAAAATATTTGAAAATAAAATAATAATGACAAATGTGATACCATATATATCTATACCACTGCCATAATAAACACAGAAGGAATTGTATCTATGTATTAATTTGGCTAAGAGTACTTCAAACTAACATATTTTAAAAGCACAACTAAAATATTTTGCCACTAGTTATTAATTTGGCTAAGAGTAGTTCAAACCAAATTCCAAACAAAAAGTACAATCACTTAGCTAGGCATATTCTCTAAACTAATGAAAAAAAACATCTAAAAAAACAAGAAATTGGACAACAAAACAACATCAAGTAGCTAGTAACCACTTTGTGAACCAAAGCACTGCTACATACAAAGATACAACCACTTTGCTAGCTAGCTAGGAAAAATCATTTCTTCTTGTTTTCATGTATCATAGAAAGAATATTGATTATGTATTGTACAATAATCAGAAAACAAAAACCTGAAAACAAAATTTTAATATATAATTAAAAAATATTGCATTATGAAAAACATCATTTTACCTAACCAAGTTCAATGGTAACAACAAGATTCAAATGAACACCTTAAGTGAAAATGGTATAACCAATTCAAACTTTTAATATGCAAGTAAGGTATTAAGTATCTATATATTGTAGGCTTTAGAAAACTCACCAAAAATATCTTCCATCTAGGCTTTTGATGTTAATTGGAAGAATCAGTTACGAAAAATGTATGCAACACATCAACTATCACATGATATTACAACAGAGGTTCTTACTATAGGGTTGTCATGCATATCATTATTGAAGAAAATTATACCCCATGAGAGAATGCATGGCATTGCTACTAATCCCAGAGAGAATGCAATAACCATGACCTAAAAAAATTGAAAGTTTACAACAATCAAAAACATCATTTGGGTAATAAATTTAACTGATATTAACTACCATAACTAATTAATTCCATTAACTAGTGTCGCTTTCGCGAAAATAAGGTGCCGGCACAACAGAAGAGTCGCCACCTTTCGTTATTTATCCCTCGGAGCGGGAAAGGAAACGATCGGAAAAACCTAACAAAAAAAGGGTAAGACAAGGTCGTCGCAACCATTGTCTGGGTTCGGGAGTCGGTTACGCAAGGGAAAGGTATTAGCACCCCTCACGTCCGTCGTACTCGACGGGATCCACGCTTGTTGTGTTTACTTGGACGAGTTAGTTTATCTATCTACCTATCAAGGCTGGCTTAAAAAGAAAAGAAAAATGACTCGGCAAAGCGTCGCACTTTATGCCTACGTATTCTCATCAGAGAACGAGAAATCAGAGTCAACGTAGTTCGACCTACGACGGGTTATGGGGAAGGTGGCTCGCCAATACATCAGTATTGTGCCTACGTACTCTCAACAGATATGAGAGATCAGAGCTTACGTAGTTCGGGACACTACGGATTATTTTCTGTCTTTTACAGAAGAAGTGTTTTTTATCGTGTTTGCAATTTCAATCGCACTAAAGACTATGACCTGAGAGTGAATGCGTCACATGTCACCCAAAGGGTACCATACTAAACATCCAGACTGTGGAAAAGAAACTCTCCCACAATCCTTTCTCAGATAGCTTAAGGCTCGTAACGTACGAAAGAAATCATTCATGATTACTGTATCTTAAGCTGTTTTGAGATGAGAAGAGAACAGGCTCAACTAGGAGGGAGTCTATCAAGTCCTACTGTTGTCATGCCAAGGATTCATCCTATGGTTGAGGTTTGAAACAGGGAACTCCTAGAAGTTATCATGCATAGGTTTCAACCTAAAGTTCTATCATCACTTCCTTATCAAAGAAAATGAGAGTCCTAAGGGATCATGTCAATGATACACAGAAACAGATAAAGCATCAGCTTAAACAGTAAACAGTAATACGGTAAAATGCATGCAATGCAAGTGAGGGAGGAAATGTGTGTGGGGCATCAGCCTCCACAAGCTCATCTCAACCTCAAGCCAGAATGAACAACAGTAATCATACTGTAAAAGTAAAACATGTTGTCAAGCAAAATACAGTAAACTGCAATCATACAGAAGAAATAAAATCATGCTATCAAGCAAAACAAACCACATGGGCAAGGGAGCTGGGCTCTACCGAATACCCGCAAGCAAAGCCATACAGTAACAGTACAAGCAGAGGGAGAAGCTCGACCTCTAGTGCAATCATGCTCCTAGGTTAAAGCTATTCTAGATATGGACTTATTCTAATGCATCAAGCAAGTCAAACAAGGCACATCAATACAGAAAAGAAACAAAGAAGAAAGCAGATCAACTCCTCTCTCAACTCCAAGCTTCAACTCTTCTAACAGCAACTCAGTCTTCAGACTTGATCACTCTTGACAAATATCCATTTGCTTCCCTAGGTTTCAACCCTTCAACATAAGTTTCAACTTATACTCCTTCTCCCCAAGCTTCAGCTCTTCAGTCAGCTCCACCTTCAGGCTTCACTTTTAACCCCAAGTATCAACTTGATTCCTTCAGGATCTCCAAGCTTCAAAGTAGGTATCAACTCATCCTTTGATCTTCAAGCTTCAGCTCCTTAGGGTAGTCTCAATTGCTTAGAAGTGTCAACTTCATCCTTCAATCTTTCCCAAGCCTCAGCTCTTCATTCAATTTTTACTGGATCTTCATTGGGTCTTCAAGTATCAACTTGCTCTTGTTGCTTCCCAAGCTCTTCAAGCTTCAGCTGAAATGGAAATGCTCAAGGAATCATCCTCTTCCATACTCTTCAATGAACTCTTCATCTTCACACTCAAGCCCAACATCTCTCAAGATACTCAAACCAGAGGAAATCACTTAACTGAATAAGCTGGGGACATTAAACTGCTTATTGACCACCAAAGGTGACCTATAAGGGTTTAACATCAAAAGAAGGGTTCCCTCAAAGGTTCTACTTCCTAGGTACCATCACTTATCCTTCCAAAGGAGGGAGGTGAATACCATGGAAGGACCTTGAATCATGGGGAGGAATGGAGGTGAAAGATACCATCCATGTTTAAGAAAGAAGTTAACTAATTCTAAGCTCTTCCTAATACCTAACCCTAAAACAACAAAACAAACAAGGCCTCAAGCTCTCAAGCTCCTCAATCAATCTTCAAGTCTTCTACTATGCTCCTCCATGCTCCTCAAAGCAAGACCAAGCCCACCAAGCCAAACAAAAACTCACAAAGCAAGGCAAACAAAAATACAAGCCCACAAGGGCAACACAAACAACAATCAACTACAAAAATCAATTAAAAATAGCATACTATCATATTAAAATATAATATAATTTCTAGGGGATCCTATATACCTACCCTTAATACCCTATATGTCCCAATATCTAACTTTACCTAGAAACCCAAAATTCTAGTGTTATTATGGAGCTATGTTAAGGATTGACCTAATTCTATACAACCTAAAGTCATCTGATCAAAACTAATCAAAAATTCATCACAAAATTATGGAATAAATCCAGAGGGGAGCTAAAGTCCTAATCTAACTATCCTAAAAAGAATGTCCTAAAAACTCAAAGGGAACTAGCTAAACAAAATTCTACAAGTCTATGCATCAACATAAAAGGAATTAAAATGCTATTAAAAGAGAAAATACACAAACAATATTAAAAATGCATGAAATGCAAATATTATGGTTTTATAATTTTCTAGACATTAACATGAAATGGGAGAAAAAATCCCCATGCAAAAATCATCATTTTTCAATTTATTATGATTTTTCAAAGGTTAAAATAAAATGGAGAAAAAGAAATTAAAATGAGAAATGCTTGGTGTGAATAGCAATGCCAGACAGTTCAAATCCTAGTTGGGCTCTAAAATGGGGGTGGAAACAACATAAGCGCTGGGCCCAATTATTTAATCAGAAAATCAATTGAAAATCATAAAGAAAAAGAAAAATGAACGGTGCAGTTAGTAACAAAAATCAGTTAAAAATCTCCAATGGGCCAAGAATGGGGGTGTGGTTATCAAACTCAACTAAAGCCCAAACCCTCAGGTTTAATGAAACGCTTCATTTTGATATCTTCAGATTTCCCTCTCCAAATGAAATTAAATCTCAACCGTGGGATCTCCACTCAGTCAACGAGTCTTGCCTCATCCAATGGCTACGTCTTCGTCTTCTTCCTCCAGCTAGGGTTCAAATGAGGAAGCCATGGAAACAGAGCTTCAAGCTCAATCTTCACCAATTCGTATCACCTCAATTCTCCATGAAAAACTAAAATTCAAAACCCTAATCTGTCCAGAATTTCACCTTGAATCTAACCATGGCATCAAAATCCATTGAATCACCCTAAATCTCCAAACCCGATCCAAGATCAAAGATATGCTCAAACTTCAGTTCTAACAATTCTTGAAATTAATTACCTCAGAATGATCACCACCTCACACTGGTTAATTCTTGATATCAAACTCATGCTATAGCTCACCATAACTCGTGTTCTTGGTCAAAACAAAAATGGTGTCATCAACTGAAACTTCACCAATTGATCTCACACTTCCCATAATCCATCACCTAATTGTCTCTAACCGTTCTAACCTAACAATTCTACCTAATCATGCTTAAATCATGGTGTAGAAGAAAAGTTACTAACCTGTCAAATCTTGATTAACAGATAGGGTAAACCTTCACTTCAAGCTCTCAAACTCTTCAGAATCAATCCTTGAATGATGATCTTGCTACTGTTTGCAAAAGATTGGACCAAGAAAGCCTGAATCTCCAAAACCGATTATGACTTGCAACCTTCAAAATCCAAAAGCTATCTCCTCAATTCTCCATGGTTTTGCTCTCAATTTGGTATACACAACTTCAGTTTGATCAATGGAATGTGTTTGGATTGAAAGAAGCAATGGAAATGGATCAGAATGTGGAATTTGATTTCAACTTGCAATGGAAGCAATTGAAATGGCTATCTCACTCTTCTCTCTAATCTCTCACCAACCTTGCATCTGAGCAAGTTCTAAATCATATATAGAATGGTTTAGAACCATCTAGAACCTTCTGGAACCATCCAATGAGAAATTGGGATTCTCATGTCATGAGTTTATGATTTCATCTTATCTCATGCATCATCTCATGCCAAGCCTCTTGCAGCAACTCATTCTGGCCTGAAATTCTCCTTAGATGAGATACATAATGTGTTAAGACACTTAGCAAGCTTGTACATTGCCTTTCCTAGTGTTTTTCCTTTGTACCTTAAGATGCAAGCAACCATTTTCCAAAGCAAGTCCATGATCTAGGCCTCAATTCAAAAAAGTGGATGAACCATTGTTTCTAAAATATTCTTTGGAGTCAAAATGACCTATTATATGCCATGGTTTGGATGTGTAACTTGGAAATTTCAATTTCCAACTTCAACTTATTTAACTTATGCCTCCATTTTAGGTCATTTTTATCATTTTTTGCTACAAGCCTTTTCAACATCTCATGACCTCCCTACTAGCCTTAAAAAATCATTTTAAGAAAGTTTGATGTTGAATATTTTTCCATTTGAAGTTTGGAAATAGGAGTTATGGCCTTATGCTTGAAATGACCTATAATCTTCAAATGACCAAAATGCCCTTGACTTGTCAAAGCCATAACTTGAGTTCTACAAATCCTATCAAGGACTTCTAGTACTCTCTAGAAAGCTAAGAAGATGAGGAGCAACATTCATGTCGACCAAAAGTTCATAGGAATCATCCTTCTTGGGCAAAAGTTGGATGCAAGTTGGGTGACTTTCAAGGCCCCAGATTCACATATCTCAGATGACCTGTAACTTGTCAAGGTCATAACTTGTGCTCTACAAATCCTATCAAGGACTTCTAGTACTCAAATTAAAGCTAATAACAAGCTCTACAACATTCATGTTGGGGGTAATATGAGATGACAATCACATCTTAAGCTAAACTGCCTTGAAGATAAGGGTCAAACTAGGGGATTTTACACTATCAAGCCTTAGAAACCCTAGCTTGAAACTTCTCAAACTCCTCAATCATGATGAGTTGACCTTGGAATCATCCTTATAGCATCTTAATGCATCAATCCATGATCACATGGTTCTTGGATTAGGTCTCAACCCTCTCCAAATCATCAGTTGACCTAGGGTTGACCCAGTCAAACCCTAATTACACCACTCATGACTGAGTCTTCTTATTTTTGTACAATGGCCTCTCCCGGCTTTATGATGGCTTTCAAGACATCTAATAAGCTATCTCAAAGCTTCAAGTCCATCCTCATAGCTTCAGAATCATTTGAGGAGCTCCCACAACTCTCAAGTTAGGAGGCACACAACCTTGGTTTCAACCAATCTCTCTGAGGATCTTCTCACATCTCTGACAAGGATATCAACCCTTGAACACTTGAATAACCTTCTTGGCTAGCTTCGTACTCTTGATTGGTAATCATACCTCTTGATGAACACAAGCTAGGTAAATAAATGTTGGTCAAATTTTGGGGTGCAACAACTAGCAGTTAAGATTCTAACTAGTTTTCCTAATAGTATACATGCTAACCACCAACCAATTTCCATTCTAATGCAAATACACTTACACACAATGATATTCAATCATGTTATACAAAACATAACAGTAACAACATGAATAAAAAACCAACTTTATTGAATCAATACTAGTACCAAACTTATCAACCAACCACAAGAAGAGAAAACCAACTTGGTAAGTAAGAACAGAATTTGATAAATTGCTATAGATGAAGTTGGAAAACAATCCAATCAAGGGAAAAGTGATTCATCCAATTTTAGGTTTTTGTAATAGTAACCTTGACTGTTCTAGAGACTTATGTTATGAAAGCTGTGAGTGACATAGACCTAACATTATTCTGTCATTCAAAGACAATGATTTGAACCACATGCATCACTTGTACAAATATATTAAGATAGGATTTGATATGTATATGACCTTGAGTAATAACAGCAACTACAAGTGTCAAAAATTCATTAGAGCTTATAATGGAGTAGCTTGGGCTACCACATTATTAATATCAGGTGAAACCACTTTAAACTTGAAGTAACAAATGAGCAAGTGGAAACCATTCAGAACTAGCATAAACACTACCCCAGGGCACCAAACTTCATGCCCAAATCTGCAAACGTTAAAGCAATATCAGGTGCACACATAATTAGAACGTAGTAAGAATTTACATTAAAAAATATGCATGGGTTTAAGGTACATAGACACTATGTAAAGAACAGAGTCACATCATAGCAAAAATTCATAACAGTCATTTCCAATCCAAACAATTCACAAACACATAATAGTTATGCCACATGTACATGACAATAGGGCATGCTTTTATCCTTCTAACCAACTGATTTCATTAACAGAACTAACATTAAACTATAACAATCTCCTAACCAAAATTAAGCATGTCATGAATAATTCAAAGTCCAGTTGAAATCTTCACAACTCCCCTATAACTAACTTTACCTATCAAAATTACTAATCCAACTAAGCTCAACCTCATCATCAACTCAATAACTAACTTCTCATGATCCAAGGGTATAAGTTGCATCCTCCACAACCGTTTCCATTCTTAGTCATTCCTATATAAGCTCAAGCTACTATTATCCTAATTTTAAAATAAGGAACTGAAATTAGTTTCAATGATTGAATTTCTAGTATGAGATAGCTACTTAAAGATGGCCATAATGCAACCAAATAATGAAGTATCACATACATATAATTGGTTATTCAATCACTCTTTTTCACATAGATATCATAATCTAGATAAGATATATCTTCGATTTTAAAAAATTAGGACATTTGTTGTATGTTATAATAATACATCAAGTGTGTGAGGAAAATCATAGGCTGGGAATTCGTTTCATTGAAGAGTAAGAAAATAAGGTAGGGTAAGGAGAATATGACATGTTTGGTTATATATAATTGGTGATATGTACACAGACCTGAAACACATTGTTGCACCCTAAAATTTGCTCAACCTTATTCACTTGGTTTATGTTTCAATATCATTAGCATTCGCATATAGAGGCATGTACATAGTCTAATCATCTGCATAGCATAAGCATAGCATGTCATCCAACAGTGGACCAATCATTATTCTCATCTATATGAGCCTATCAAGAGGTTATTATCCTAATTCAATCTCATTCAAGTCATCAGAAAAGAATTTGAAAGTAGAGAGTTTAGTGGATCAAGCCTTGAATCTATCTCTTATCTGAGGGTCAACAAAGAAGTTATGAGATGTGAATTGAAGGCATGGAGAGTATCTAGACATCTTGGAGGACTTATAAAGTAATTTGGAGAAGGAGACAAGTCATTGGTGTAGTCACAAGTATTGCAGTTGAAGACAGTCAACTAGGGTTTCATCTGGGGTCAACTCTAGGTCAACTCTAGGTCAATTGACTGATTGAAAGGCATTAAGAGCTATTGGAGAGATGTGGGGTTCATCATTTGACATGTAGAAGAGGATATGGTGATATGCCAAGAAGAATTCAAGAGAAATCAAGGAGAAGAGGAGTTTCTAAATTAGGGTTTCTGTGTAAAATCCCCTAATTTAGGTCAAATTTCCAAGCAAGATAAGTCAAAATACAAGCTTCAAATGGATCCTTGGCCAACATAAAACTTGTAGAGGATCTCAAGACCTTTAATTTGAGTGGTGGAAGACATCAAGGAGATTTATAGAACTCAAGTTATGGTCCTTGCAAGTTACAGGTCATCTGAGGTATCTGAAATTTTGTCTGTGAAAGTGACTTAACTTCCATGCAATTTTTACCCCTCAAGCAGATTTCAAATGAATTTCTGGTCAACATAAGAGTTGTTCCGCATTGTCTTAGCTTTCTATAATGGTATAGTATGCCTTCATATGATTTGTGGAACTCTACTTATGGTCTTGGCAAGCAAAGGGTATTTTGGTCATTTGAGAATTACAGGTCATTTCAAGCCTATGCCCAAAACTCCTACAAGGAAGCTTCAAATGGAAAACTTTACAACATCAATCTTGTTCCAAATGACATTTTGAGTCTAGAAAAGTGACCATGAAAGATTGGAAAGATTCATAGCACAAGGTTTCAAAATTGTTGGATTTAATGAATAAAAATGACCTAAAAAATGAGATTTTTCATATTTTGGGCAAATGAGGTGAAATTATAGGTTATTTTGAATGGAAAAACCATTTTTAGAACATTGGCTGAAGTAGAATTTTGAGCTTGGTTCAAGTTTTGGAAGTTATTCAAGGTTGCTTATAATGGAAGAAACAAAAGCCAAATCCAAGGGAAATCACACATGGGAAGTTTCTCCAAGTTTCTAGGAGGTTCTAATGACATGTATATATTGAATGGAGAGGGTTCATGCCATGGTTGGTGATCACATTTACTCAAAACCACAAGCTTCACACACTTTCTTCAAATTGCAAAATCAATCCAAACTCTCTCAAATTCTCATCAATTTGCATCATTCTTGATCTGTTCTTCATCATCATCATCCAAGGATCAGAATCCACACATTCATTTGGCTAATTGAAGGAGGAATCGTGCCATTCATCACCATCATTCAAAGTGAAAGAATCTTGGAATTAGGAGATTCAAAGCCTTGGAGCATCATTGGTTGCATACAGAACTCATCACCAAGTTCACTGATCAGTTTCCCATCATTTCAAGCATTGGATCAAGAGGATTCCATAGCTGTTTTCATCATCACACCAGGTTGGTAACTTCATTCGAATTGCATGATTTAGTGAGAATTATAGGGAATTGTTAGTATAGAACGGTTAAGATAGGTTAGATGATGGATTGTGCAAAGTTTGAAGAAGTTTCATGAAGGTTGATCATGGTGTACCAATTCTGTTGAAGCTTGTAACTCATAGGTTATGGCGCTATAATCTTGAATAATTAGCTCATAATGATCAGCATAAGATGTGGATTAGTTTAGGGCAAGAATTAGAGAGAATTGGAAGAAGTGATATCAGGTGATCATGGTGGATTCAGACTGTTGTGATTATCGGGTTCAATTATTTGGTGAGTTTTAGAAGGAGATATTGGTATGGCTGTGTAGAGGGGAAGAAGGGGAGCAATTTTGCTCTTGACATCGAATGAATACATGGAGAGACGAGGGAGAACAGAGGAGTGTAAGATTTCATGCATGGTTAGGGTTTTCATGACTTAGGGTTGTTGGAGGTTGAAGACAACTTGTGAGCCGCACGATGTGATATTTGACTTTGACTGGGGACTAAAACCAATGGCCACAATCAAAAGAAGAAACGGAGGGAAATTCAAATGGTGCAACGCACCATTTCATTAAAGCAATCAGACTGGGCTCAAACAATTGTTGCTAATGACACCCATATCCTCAGGCCCAACTCCATTATGCCTAAAATACCTGCTATCTGCACCGTTTTATCCTTTTTTAATTTTTGTTAGTTTCTGAATGCATATGGGCCCAGACGCGCTTGCTATGCGCGCCCCCCAGTCTGGGCCCAGTTGGTTGTTTTAATTGCTTTTTATTACTCCCTGCACCCCTTTCCATATTAATTCCATTTTATTTTCTTTCAAAATTTCATTTCTTTAAAAAATCATAAAAAATAGAAAAATGCATGATTTTCATTGGTTGTTTTTTTACATTGTTCATAATTTTGTCAAGAAAATTATTCCATAAAAAAATTAATATTTCATTTTATTTTAGTATTTTTAGCATATTTTTCTATTAAATAGGTTTAAATAATGGTTTGTTTAGTGCATGAAATTGATGATTTTAGTTTGAATAGATGCTTTACTATATTTAATCCATTCTTTTTAGGTTGATTAGTAGATAATGTTAGCTTGTATATAGAATGTAGTTCATATTTTTAGGACTTAATTTTAGGTGATTTGTTTAGGTGTGAATAACATGGACAAAATTAGGGTTAAGTGATGACATATGAGAATTGAATCATTTCCCTTAGGACTTAGAGATTGAATATTTTAGATATGGGACTATAGGGACTATGGGTAGTTATTAGATCCCTTAGAAATCACTAGGATTCCCCTACTGCTATTAGTATATTACTGTCTATACTTGATTGATTGGTGTGGTATGCCCTCTGGGGATTATTGTTTGTCTGTGTGGGTATTGGGATTGTCTGGGGATTGGGAGAGCTGAAGACTTGGGATGATGGAGCCATTGGAGATCCAGAGACTGAAGACCAACTTCCAGAGTTGAAGAGGAGATTCTTGCTAGCAGCTGTTGAGGAGACTAGGGTTTAGGAGCTAGGCAGAGCTCTAGATTAGAAAGCTTGTTTCTCAAACATGGAGTGCCTTGTCTGCATCCATCCTTTCTCTATGATTCAAAGTCTCTTTCAAATATCCACCTCCTTCCTTTGGAAGGATCAGTGAATATATTTGAAAGATAGAACTTTTGAGGGAAAATTGTCTATATAATGTCAACAGTTGATGAACCACCCTTGGTAGGTAATTGACTGTCTAACATTCCTTCACTTCATCTGGTTGATTGATGTTCATCCTGGAGATTGAGACTTGAAGAACATCCATTGCAGATGGAAGATTGATGATCAAGACCTTGCTGGAAAGCTGTGGAGATGGAGATTGATGCTTGCTGAATTTTGAAGACTGATGTGGTGCAGAGCTGCTGTGGCTGTTTATTGTTGCTGTATTTCATTTTTGATGTATTGATTGGTTTTCTGGACTGTATTGTTTGCTGTTTACCCTGTTGGGTTGAAAGTGAAGTCTGTTCACTTTTGCCTATTGTTTTCTAGGTTCGAGGTTGAGTGGGACTCCCTTGCCTCGCTTGTATTGTTGCATTCATGCATTTTACTGCTTTACTGTATATATCTGCTTTTGTTTTTGTTTCCGTCTATTCCCTTAGGATCTCTGTTTCTCTCTGCGCAAGAGAGGAGCATGATAGACACTAGGTCTTAACCCATGCATGATAACATTAGGATAGTTGATTCCCTTTTCAACCATAGGTTAGAGTTCTGTCTCTTCTTTCTCAAAACAAACAGAAAAACATAATAAAGATTTCAAACACGATAAAAGACATTTCTTCCGTAAAAGAATGTGAACTCATCAAAACGTCAATTTTTGTCCGCTTGGACTGTTAATCAGAAAAACCTTTTTCAGAAGGAATAAAAACAATCAAGACAAGCTTGTGTCGTACGAGGCCCGAACTACGTTTGCTCTGATCTTCCATGCAGTGTGGAAGTACGTAGGCATAGGATGCGATATCCTAGCGAGCAACCTTCCCCTCCTTTCCCGTAGGTAGGCGAACTACGTTGACTCTGATTTCTTGTTCCAGACGGGAATACGTAGGCATAAAGTGCGATACTTTGCCGAGTCATTTTCTTTTCTTTTAACCCCTGACCTTTAGTTTAGATAGAATAACAATCCATACCCGAAAACAAGCGTGGATCCCGTCGAGTACGACGGACGTGAGCGGTGCTAATACCTTCCCCTTGCGTAACCGACTCCCGAATCCAGGTTTTGGTTGCGACAACCATACCTTTCCCGTGTTGTGCGAGGTTTACTCTGAGCATTTCCTTTCCCTCCCGTGGGATAAATAACGCACGGTGGCGACTCTTCTGTTCAGCCGGCGCCGATTTTCGCAGTAGCGACAGCTGGCGACTCTGCTGGGGAAATGAGATAGTTCCCTATTCGAGTCTCGCCTTAGGTTTTTCCTAGCTGTTTGGGGCAATCCCCAGCAGCTGGCGACTCTGCTGGGGATCCAACGTCCCCTGGCTGCTAAGGACTGCGATAGTTCTTATGCATTTGGGATCCAACGTCCCTTAAGAGAGTCAATCCTAACGCTTGTTTTCCCGTCGAGGATTTTGTATAGATTTATATTTCTGACCTCTATTTTCAGCATTATATTGATTATTGTTGCTGTATTGGGGTGTAATGGGTGGTTCTATGATTGAGAGATAAGCCGGACCTGGGCTTGAATGCACCTAGAATTAGAGTAGAAAGTAGTGGGCGCGTGCCGGCTTTGCTTGCATTAGTGTCTCATGAAATCTACACTCGGACGAGGTTCTTCTGGTTGGCTTCTTTTTCTACCCTTTGGGTCAAAGGGGTTGTTGGTCAGCTGAATTGTCGACTCCGGGAACCGATCATTTGGAAGTTGGCTAAGTGAGGCCTCTTCAGGATTTGATGATGCCACTCCTTCTGGGAATCGTATCATCAACCCTGAAAGTCTGTGACGCCGACGACCGCATAGGATGCCGTACCTTTGTCAGTTACTAGGACATCCACCTGTGAGAGGGTTTGGGGTTATGCAGGTAACTAGACCTTCAGACTACCGGTTCATTTCTTGATCTGAGATCCTGGGTATTTATGGAGAGTTCTGAGGTCTGTCAGAGACCAGTTGGAGAGTTCTGAGGTATGTCAGAGACCAGTTGGAGATATGATTTGAGGTCTACCAGAGACCAGTTGGGGTTATAGTTTGAGGTCTGTCAGAGACCAGTATTGGAGCTTTGTTTTAGGTCTATCTGAGACCAGGGTTTGAGGACTTCTATAGAGTCTATCCGAGACTTCTTGATATGGTTCAGGCTACACAGCTACGGCAGTTGGTCCCTGTTGCATGTTACTTGAATTGCATTGTTTGCATACTCATTATCATTGCATCCCATTAACGTGTGTCTGTGCTGCAGGTGCATTCGCATATCTCCGATTCTAGTGCCCAGACTTCTGAGTATTGATTATGGCTGGTTTGAGGAAAACAGTTGCATATAGCTGCCTACACCTGATATTACTCCTTTGCTCGGTCTGATATCTCTTGCTGATGAGGAGGTTAGGAGAAGCTTCAGAATGAGTCACGGGAGATTATTGAGATTAGTCTGCAAGCCCACTGCTGATGAGATGAACGGGCTGTACACCTTGATGCAGTTCTATGACCCCGCATTGAGATGTTTTACGTTTGCTGACTTCATTCTAGGGCCTACCATTGAGGAGTATATGGAGTTTACTGAGCTACCAGTGCAGAACAAGGTTCCCTTTATTCACTCTACTGATGAGCCCAAGTTGGAGGACTTAGCCAAAGCCTTGCACATGGACGCTGCATAACTGTTAGTGACTTCTTGGCTTGGGGTTTCAGGTTTCTCGCTGGACTTCTTGGTTGGCAAACCTCAGGAGTATGCCAAGAGCGGATGTTGGGTGGTTTTCAATGCTATTTTGGCTCTATGCATTTATGGGATTGTGCTGTTTCCTAACTTGCCCAATTTCGTAGACTTGGACGCTTTCCATCTATTTGCTGCCGGCAATCCAGTGCCAACGTTGATCGGAGACTTCTACCACTCATTGCACTACAAGAACGAAAACAGAAGGGGAAAGGTTGTTTACTGCTGTGCTCCTTTGTTGAATATGTGGTTCAAGAGTCATCTTCCCATGAAGGGGTCTTTTGTGGAGAGTGCAACCACCGCTAGCTGGTCAGAGCGCCTGATGAGGCTATCTTCCGAAGACGTTGAGTGGTTTGATCGAGACCTGCTAGGGGCTGAGCTTATATTCAGTTGTTCGGGGTACCCTAATGTGCCGCTGATAGGAAGAAAAGGGTGTATCAACTACAACCCATCGCTGTTGGTCCGTCAGTTCGGATATGCGCTGAAGAACCCACCCGCAGAGGAGGAAGTACAGGAATCTCTGTACTTCACCGGTGACTTGAAGGGGGAGTTGTTGGCCAAGCTGCAGCATGCCTGGACGCGTATTAATCGAAGAGGGAAGCCGTTATTAGGGAAGAATGACTGTCAGGCCTATGCACCTTACAGGGTTTGGATCCAGGAGAGAGCCAGTCAGTTGCGGATGCCGTTTCCAGAGGCACCAGCCCTTGTTCCTATTCCGGTAGCAGAGCCAACTACTATTTCTCGGGAAGCCTACGAGCAAGTTGTGAAAGAAAAAGAAGCCTTGATGAAGATCAATGAAGGGTTAGAGCAAGAGCTAGCCCAGATACGCAGTGAGAAAAACAAGGCCGTGCATGCTTTCCAACAACAGATTGAGCTAATGAACAGACTAGGGGCTGAGTTGATTGAGGAGAAGAGGAAGCGCGAACGTCTGGGGCAAGAGTTCAGAAGCTCCTACGACATGCTCGAATCCAAAAAGAAAGCGCTCGACGCAGCACACCGAGAAATCTCTTCTTGCAATAAGACTTGGAATGCCACTCTCACCAACAACAAGAAGAGGGAAGATAAGTTGAAGCAGCAAATCTCCGACCTCGAAGAGCAGTTGAAGTCCAACATCAAGAAGTGTGAAGAAAAAGTGATGACCCAGTATAGTCTCCAGAACGCCCTGAACAAGGCCATCAAAGGCAGAGATGAAACGGTGTCTCAGAAGCGTAAACTAGAGGATCGCTTCGGAGAGGGGGCATGGGAGGAAACTGCTGAAGACGTGCGACGTGTTCTCAAGAGAAGAAACCAACTTGTTGAAGGGCTGCTTGCTCGACCAAGTCATCCGGAGACCAAGAAGTTGCTAGAAGAGTACCAGACTTATGGGAGTGTTTGATCATTTCATGTAGTAACTTGTATGCTTTATTTGCATAGTGCTGACCATCACCAGGATTGTTGGTTGAGGTCATGCCTTCTTATTGTACTCTCAGTGATATTGTACTCTGGGCTTATTGGTTTCTCTGCAATATATGAGGCTTTCTGTGATTTAACTCCGATCTTTGTATTGCTAGCACTGTCATTGCACCGGCACCTTCACACTAGAATCGGGGAATGAATTTCCCTAATGCACAGACACACATTGCATTGCATTAATATTCATATTGCATTACAGGTAATCTTTGGATGGTGTCTTATTTCCTGCTCTGTACCAGGTACTTTCCAGGATTGCAGATCAGCACCCGCACCGCTATTCCACTCGCACCAACTGTCGAAGAATCATGGATCAAATACAGAACGAGATGCAAGATGTGCGCGAGAAGCTAGCTCTCTTTATGCAGACCATGGAAGCTATTGCAAAAGGTCAGGAGAATTTGCAAGCCATGGTGCAGCCTCTGTTGGTCAGAAACGCCGGTCACGGTAACGAGGATCATCAGTCTGTACGAGTCGACACTGTTCATGGAGATGGCACTCCCACGCCAGTGGCTCCACCTGTAGTCAATATACCTGTTGCTAATGTCAACAACGCTACCGCTGCTGTGGACGGTAACGTCGGAGTTGGGAACGAGACTGCTGTCCATAACGTTGGGCTTGGTGATGTCAACTTGGGTGATAATATGGGAGGCAACGGCTTTGGCAATGCTGGATTCGGGTTCAACGATCAGGGACTCGATAACACTGGGAAATATGGTTTCAATGCTCAAGGCTTTGGGCAAGATGGTTATGGTGTGGCCAATCAGGGTTACGGAGGTTTCGGAAATGGAAACGGCGCTGGGTTAATGGCTTTTGGGCCTGCTGGAGGTGTTCAGGGATACGACAACAGAGGCCGAGGCCCGGTGATGAATCAGATTAGAGTTGGCCGCAATAATGAATATGATGGGTATGGAGCTGGGAATGGTATGTGGCAAGAAGATCAGCAGGAGGACGCTTTCTCCGGCGGAGGCTTTGAAGGGCCGATGGATAACTCCCAGAATATCAGAATGCTAGAAGAGCAGATGAGGGGGGTCCTGAACCAAAGTGCTGTGGGCTTGGACATGGCAACAATGGGCCTGGTACCTGGCTTGAGGGTGCCAATCAAATTCAAAGCTCCTACGTTTGATAAGTATAAAGGGGACACCTGTCCGAAAGTGCACGTGCGAGCTTATTACAGAAAGATGTTTGCATACTCAATTGATGAGAGAATGCTAATGCATTTCTTTCAAGATAGTTTGTCAGGCCCTTCCCTAGAGTGGTATATGGGATTGGAGCCAACTAATATCAAGACCTGGAAGCAATTGGCAGAGGCATTTGTAGTTCACTACAAGTATAACAGCGACTTGGCGCCCAATCGGGTCCAATTGACAGGGCTGTCTCAGAAGAAGGGTGAGAGCTTTAAAGAGTACGCGCAAAGATGGCGCGACATGGCTTCTAGGGTCCGTCCCCCTTTAGAAGATAAGGAAATGAACGACATGTTCATCGGCATGTTCACAGGCATGTTTTATGACAAGTTGTTTCACACATCTTTGGCTAGTTTCTCAGACTTAATTCTGATGGGAGAAAAGATTTAAAACAACATTAAGCAAAGCAGGTTCCAGGCTGAGGAATCAACTGCATCTGGCAGTAATAGGAAGGCTTTTGGTGGGCGTTGTCAGGGCGAGGCAAGCGCAGTGTTTAGAGGCCGAGGCCGAGGCCGAGGCAGAGGTCGGAACCAATATCATCAGCCGCAGCAGGTGGCGAGTGTTACTATCCCATATCAACAACAACCGTTTCAGCAGCAGCCAATGCAGCAACAACAGCAGCAGCAGCAGCCACAGCAGGGGGCACAGCAGGCTCAGCGAAGATTCCAGGGTGGTAAACCAAGAAGAGTGTTTAAGAAGCCTCCCTCAACGTATGCTGATTTGTTGCAGACATTGTTGGGTCTGAACCTGGTAGAGAAGAGAACTCTGGCACCGATAACGGGAACTCCTCCGTATGGTTATGATGCAAGCAGGCACTGTGAGTTTCACTCTGGGGCTCCGGGCCACGATGTAGAGGGTTGCCATGCTTTTAAGCACGTTGTGCAGGATCTTTTGGACAATAAGGCTATCAACTTCGGAACGGCAGGTCCGAATATAATGCAGAAACCCATGCCTAATCATGGGGCAAACGCCATTCTGACTGAGGAAGGGTTGAATCTGATTATGAATGTCGACGATTTAAAGACGCCGCTGAACGAGATAAAAAGCAGATTGTTGCAAGGGGGTGTTTATCCAGGATGTGACGAGTATTGCTTAGAATGCTGGACCTAGCCGGGGGGTGTGATGATTTGAAGAAAGGCATTCAGGCTTTAATTGATGGAGGCACATTGCAGTTCGACCGAGCAGCAACTGAAGAGCCTGCAGGGGCAGTAGCAGATGATCAGAGTGATGTGGCCACTGTAACGATTCCTCGGAAGACAATCACTATTGCAGCACCGGTCCAGCGACCACCGATCACCATAACTAAGGCCGGGCCGATCCCGTACGAGAACACAAAAGCGGTCCCATGGTCATATGGGTTGGAGGTGTATTGTGACGGGATAAAGATTGATGTTAATAAGCAGCCAGCCGAGACTGTAGACAACGTTGTTGGTTCAGGAGGTATGACAAGGAGTGGTAGGATCTTTATATCACCTGAAGTGGAGGCCGAAAGACTAGCAAAAGGAAAGGGGAAGATGGTTGAGAATGGCCCAGTGCAGGCAAGCGAAAAAGCATCGACATCGAAGGATGTAGAAGAGTTCATGCGCTTGATTCGAAAAAGTGATTATAAGATTGTGGAGCATCTGCAACAGACGCCGTCCAAGATATCTATACTGTCGTTGCTCTTATGTTCTGAAGCTCACAGAAATGCTTTGTTGAAGGTCCTGGATACTTCTTTTGTACCCCAAGACGTCTCCGTGAATCAGCTGGAAGGAGTGTTGGCACATGTGAATTCCGGCCACAGCTTGGGCTTTACCGACTTTGATTTGACCCCAAAAGGGAGAGATCATAATATGGCGCTGCACATATCTGTCGAATGTAGAGGATCAGTAATGTCGCATGTATTGGTCGACACCGGATCGTCTTTGAATGTGCTGCCCAAGAAGGCGATGATGAAGCTAGATGTCAGAGGAATCCTGTGCACGCCCAGTGACTTGGTAGTCAGAGCGTTTGATGGCACGCGAAGAACAGTCTTTGGATCGATAACATTGCCTCTACAGGTGGGGCCAGAGGTATTTGCGACCGAATTTTATATCATGGATATACAGCCCGCATATAGCTGCCTGCTCGGAAGACCCTGGATTCATGGGGCTTGAGCAGTCACGTCTACCCTGCATCAGAAGTTGAAATATATGGTCGGAGACAGCGTAGTCATCGTATGCGGAGAAGAAGACATCCTGGCCAGCCATCTGTCGTCGTTTAAATATGTGGAGGTTGACAGAGAGATCCACGAAACACCCTGCCAGGCATTTGAAGGGTTGCGTATCAAAGGCAAAGGTCCCGGGCCGAGCAAAGTGTCAGAGATAGCCGTCTCGTCGTATAAAGAAGCTCAAGCTCTGGTGGAGGCAGGAGAAGCAAAGGGCTGGGGCAAAGTGCTGGATATTCCTGTGAAGATGGACCGGTTCGGGCTGGGATACCAACCGTCATCGTCAGCACCTGCTGTGGGGGCACCCCGTTTCAGAGGGCCAATAACCATCTCTGCCAGTGGAGTATGTCATGAAACCATCAATGCTGCTTCGGAGTCTGACGAAGGGGACAGTGACTGTGATATGGATGCCTGGATTCAGCCAAGCACGCCAGGGCAGGGACTGTGCAACTGGTCTATTCAGGAGCTTGTTCCTGTGACTCTTAAACAGTAATGCTTTGTTTTATTAATTGTTGAATAATCTGATGTCTTGCCCGAGGCATCGTGATTTGCTTAGGGCTGTGTTGTTATGAACATTGCGTGTTAATCATTAAATAAATGGCGTTTTTTCATGTGCAAATACTGTAATCTCTGTCTTTCTTGTTTTGTATTTTTCAATAAAATGGCAACGTGGTTATTCGCTTTATACGCATTTTGAAGCACTTAACCATTCCTTTTGCAGGATAACATTTTCAGATGACATCCTTGAACCACATATGACTCGTCCCGACTTTGAGCACCCGGTATTTCAGGCCGAAGAAGAGGTTGTCGAAGATAGTGACGTTCCTGAAGAACTGTCTTGGTTGGTGAAATAAGAAGAAAGAGTCATTCTGCCTCACGATGAGGTCATCGAAATTATCAACTTGGGGTCGGAAGGGGTTGAGAAGAATATTCGTATCGGAGCCGCGCTGCAGAGCGATATCAAGCGAAGACTGGTTGAAATGCTCAGGGAGTATAGTGATGTATTCGCTTGGTCGTATGAAGATATGCCAGGGCTCGATACAGATATGGTTGTGCACCGTCTGCCACTGAAAGAAGAATGCCCGCCGGTCAAACAAAAGCTTCGCAGAACTCGACCGGATATGGCAGTGAAGATCAAAGAGGAAGTTCAAAAACAGTGGGACGCTGGTTTCCTGGCTGTGACAAAATATCCCTCATGGGTTGCTAACATCGTACCAGTGCCAAAGAAAGACGGCAAGGTTCGAATGTGCGTGGATTATAGAGATTTGAATAAAGCAAGCCCAAAAGACGATTTTCCGCTTCCTCATATTGACGTGCTAGTTGATAATACTGCTCAATATTCCGTATTCTCCTTCATGGATGGCTTTTCAGGCTATAATCAGATTAAAATGGCGCCAGAGGACATGGAGAAGACCACTTTCATAACACCTTGGGGAACATTTTGCTACAAAGTGATGCCCTTTTGGTTTGAAAAATGCTGGGGCAACATATCAGCGTGCGATGACGACTCTTTTCCATGATATGATGCATAAAGAGATCGAAGTTTATGTTGACGATATGATTGCCAAATCCCAGACGGAGGAAGAGCATCTGGTGAATCTGCTGAAGTTATTTAAAAGGCTTAGGAAGTTCAGGCTGAGACTGAACCCTAATAAGTGCACCTTCGGGGTGAGATCGGGTAAGCTGCTGGGGTTTATCGTAAGCGAAAGAGGAATAGAGGTCGATCCTGCTAAAATAAAAGCGATTCAAGAAATGCCGACGCCTAAAACAGAGAAAGAGGTGCGCGGGTTTTTAGGGAGGTTGAACTACATCGCTCGGTTCATCTGTCACCTAACTGCTACGTGTGAACCATTATTCAAGCTGTTGAAGAAAGACCAAGCTGTAACGTGGAATGAAAATTGTCAAAAGGCGTTCGATAAAATAAAGCAGTATTTGCAGGAGCCTCCTATTTTGATACCCTCAGTGGCAGGGAGACCCTTGATTATGTATTTGACAGTTCTTGAGGGAAGCATGGGTTGTGTTCTCGTTCAACACGACGAGACAGGAAGAAAAGAGCATGTGATCTACTACTTGAGTAAGAAATTTACAGATTGTGAATCTCGATACTCAATGCTTGAGAAAACTTGATGCGCGCTAGCCTGGGCCGCCAAGCGTTTGAGGCAATACATGCTGAATCATACAACCATGCTCATCTCGAAGATGGATCCTATCAAATATGTGTTCGAAAAGCAGGCGTTGTCAGGGAGAATTGCCTGTTGGCAGATGGTCTTGACTGAATATGACATTCAATACGTCTCGCAAAAGGCTATAAAGGGGAGTGTGTTGTCTGAGTATCTGGCGGAGCAGCCTATTGAAGATTACCAATCGATGAGGTTTGATTTTCCTGACGAGGATATCATGTACCTAAAGATGAAAGATTGTGAAGAGCCGTTGCCAGACGAAGGGCCAGAGTTGGGTTCCAAATGGAAGATGATATTTGACGGAGCTGTGAATGCTTACGGTAGCGGAATAGGGGCAATCATCACTACGCCACACGGGTCGCACATCCCGTTTACTGCCCGATTGACCTTTGCCGTTACCAACAATGAGGCCGAATACGAAGCTTGTATAATGGGGCTTGAAGAAGCCATTGATTTGCGAATCAAGAATTTAGACGTATACGGAGACTCAGCTCTGGTGGTGAATCAGATAAAAGGGGAATGGGAGACACGTCAGCCCAATTTGATACATTACATGAATTATGCGAGGAGATTGTTGCCTTTCTTTGACAAGGTTGAGTTGCATCATGTGCTGCGGGCAGAGAATCAAATGGCTGACGCCCTCGCCACGTTGTCTTCCATGTACAAAGTCAACTTCTGGAACGAGGCTCCCCGAATCATTATCTCTCGGCTTGACAGACCAGCTTTCGTATTTGCTATTGATGAAGCATCCGACGACAAACCGTGGTATTTTGATATCCTTAATTTTCTGAAGAATAAAGAGTATCCGGCTGGGGCATCCAGTCAAGATTAGAAGACTCTCAGGAGATTAGCGGGTAATTTCTATTTGAATCCGGATGGCGTCTTATACAGAAGAAACCACGATTTGGTGCTGTTGCGTTGTGTAGACGAGAAAGAGGCAAAGTTGCTCATGGAGGAAATACATGAGGGTACCTTTGGTACGCATGCTGGTGGGCATGCTATGACGAGAAAGCTGCTGCGGGCAGGTTATTTTTGGCTGACTATGGAAACTGACTGTTTCAAGTTTGCGAGGAAGTGCCACAAGTGCCAAATCTATGCTGATAAGATCCATGTGCCTCCGAGTCCTCTGAATGTAATGTCATCGCCATGGCCATTCTCGATGTGGGGAATCGATATGATTGGAAAGATCGAGCCGACAGCTTCTAACGGGCATCGGTTCATCCTAATAGCAATCGATTATTTCACCAAGTGGGTGGAAGCGGCGTCATACGCAAATGTAACGAAGCAAGTGGTGGCCAGATTCATCAAGAGAGATATCATTTGCCGATATGGGATCCCCGAGCGGATAATCACGGACAACGGTTCAAACCTGAACAACAAAATGATGAAGGAGCTCTGTCAGAATTTCAAGATCGAACATCATAACTCCTCCCCTTACCGACCCAAGATGAATGGCGCTGTCGAGGCGGCCAATAAGAATATCAAGAAGATCGTTCAGAAAATGGTGGTGACCTATAAGGATTGGCATGAGATGCTGCCTTTCGCTTTGCACGGTTATCGTACGACGGTACGTACATCAACCGGGGCAACCCCGTTCTCGTTAGTATACGGAATGGAAGCGGTATTACCATTGGAAGTTGAGATCCCTTCTCTGAGGGTATTGCGAGACGTTCAGCTAGACGAGGCAGAATGGGTGAAAGACAGGTTGAACCAATTGAGTTTGATGGATGAGAAGAGGCTCGCTTCTCTAGCATACGGTCGTTTGTATCAGAGCCGAATGAAGAAAGCATATGACAAGAAAATACATCCGCGAAGCTTTCAGACGGGCGACCTTGTGCTGAAAAGGATTCTCCCGCCGCAGGCAGATCACAGGGGCAAGTGGACCCCCAACTACGAAGGGCCATACGTTGTCAGGAAAGTCTTTTCAGGAGGGGCATTATTGTTATCCACTATGGACGGTGAAGACTTTACGTCACCTGTGAATTCGGACGCAGTTAAAAAATACTTTGCTTAAAATTGACCCGCTGGACAAAAAGAAAAAAGAGAGTCCAGGCAAAAATGGGGCATCCTGGCGAACCAAAAACAGAATGAAAGGTTCGGGCAAAAGTTAGGGATAAAATTAAAAAAATGTACACCCGCGAAGTTGAAAACCTACACTGGGCGGCTTCGGCAAAAAGGGGTATCCCGGTGAACTGAAAACCCGTAAAGGGAGGTTCACGCAAAAGTTAGGGATTTGAAAAGCAAATGACTGCGGTCCGAATTTGATATTACAGTGAGCATCAGTGCGGGAGAATATACCTGAGGGGTCGATTATCAGATACAACCTCTTCGGAAGTGTGAATACCGGGAAAGCATTAGAGTCGGGTGAGTCATAGGAGGATCAGTTTGTGGTGTTCGTCTGCATCCCGTTGCCGACATGTGTACAAAATTTAATTTGTCAAAATATTTATGCTTCTTGTGCATACTTGTGTATTTGCTTTGCGTAGCTTCCTCTTTTCAGGAGTTACATCCCGTGTACAAAAAAATTCCGCCCATTCAGGGGCCTAATCAATAAAATATGTTATTCAGTACTTGATGCTGGTTCTTTACTGTTTTGTGCATGATAAAACGCCTAAGTTTACTGAAACTAGCAGGTGTATAACATCACTGGCCCTTGCCAACAATTGCTAAAGCTTTGAATTAGCTGAAAATAACGTCACTAACCTGAATCGATTTGGTTGTATAGGCTTGTCTTGTCTTGTTTGTGTTGTTGCAGGTTACATAGCCGTACGAGGAAGACGATCAAGAGACTGCAGTAATAAAAGACTTGATCCCCACGCAGGTCATGCATGTGCTTCCTGAAGAAGGGTCGAATTCCCCAGCTAGTCGTAGCTTATCCAAAGGACATGCTCCAGCAAAGTCGTTCATCCTCAGCAGAGTTTGACAAGTCATCTCAAGCAGAGTGATTTAGCCGCAGAGGGTTAATATTTGTGAAGTATATTCAGACAGTTCACCTTTCCCCGCAGGGTCATTTAATCTCCCCCAGCGGAGTCAGCGGATTTTCCCCAAGAGAATCATCCCATCCCCAGCGGAGTTCTCTTTCCAGCAAGTATTTTCATTCCTCCCAGTGGAACTCGAAGATTAAAGCTCTCCCCGGCAGAGTTGGTGTGGCGCATTGGCATTTATCTTGTCAGAATACCGTGTGATATCCGTTCACTTTCCAGCAGAAGTCCAATCATACCAGGCGCAGCTGTTATTCTCCAGCAGAGTTATATTCCCCAGCAGGGTATTACTTCAATGAGGTGTTTGGTTCAAGTTCCTAATTTCCCAGCTGAGTCGACTTCACTCTTCCAGCATTTATTTTGCTGGAATAATTCTGTAATCCCTAGCGGATTCGACATTATCTTCAGCATTTATTTTGCTGAAGCAGTTTCTGTACCCAGCAGTTCGAGTCTGCATTGGCATCGGCATATAGTGTCATACTTGCATCCACCAAATGAAAAAGTGTAGCATTTCCATGTCAAATGGAACATTGCATCATTGACAAACGCATGCATTGTGAAACATAAACCAGGTTGGCTAACCTTTTGTTTCAAGTATTATTTCCCTTGCAGGTAGAGAGAGCCCTCGCTCAGGTGAATCAATAAGCATTCGAAGTCTCGGCATGAGACATTCAACGAAGTGTCAGCTTTGGCACTACTCCCCACAGAGTCAGCAGGATAAGTTTCTCTTTGTCCCCAAGCAGAGTTACTTATTTCCCCGCCAGGGTTTCTTGTTGAAGTTTCTCTAGTCCGACCAGCGGATTGTTTCCTTCAAAGTTGTTGTTACATCAGCATTAAAAGGTTTCACAAACCAGAATTTTAGAGGCTACCGCCGGTTATCAGAACAGGCGTCCGGAAGTTTGGTTTCCAAATATCCCCATTAGAGTCAGCCTCAAAGCTGCTGTAACGTCAGTGATAAGAAGTTTGCGGACCAATGGAAGGATGAGTCCTAACGTGGACGGGTTTATTGACAGGTTTTTTTTGTGCTAAGAGACGTGGAGGTCCTGACGTGGACATTTCCTCAAGTTGACGATATGTGCTAGTCCTAACGTGGACTGATTCGAGTTCTCGGTATTGATCGAAGGTGGAGTCCTGACGTGGACGAGATTGGTTACTCTTCGTGTTGGTGTCCTGACGTGGACAATTTGTTTCCAGCAGATAGCTTTGTTCGTAATGGCGAAAGGGGTGTCCTGACGTGGACAAGTTTATAGTTCTTTGTGATGACAAAACGCGAGAGTCCTGACGTGGACAATTTTATCCTTCTTCGTGTTGTTGGCAAAGTGTGAGTCCTGACGTGGACAAGTCTTATTTCCCCAGCAAGTCGAAGACGCGCAAGTCCTGACGTGGACAGGTTCTATTACTTTAGTAGGTTGAGATATGAGTCCTGACGTGGACAAGTCTCACTTCCCTAATGGGTCGAAGGTGCACGAGTCCTGACGTGGACAAGGTTTTATTTTCTCAGTAAGTCAAGAGGTGAGTCCTGACGTGGACAAATCAAGACGAAACGTGAGTCCTGACGTGGACAGGTTTATTCCTTACGTGGAAAGAGAAGTTGTTTCCTTACGTGGAAAAGTTTAGTCCTGACGCGGACAGATCAAAGAAGATTGATTCCTTACGCGGAAAGATTGTATTCCTTACGTGGAAAGATTGGAGTCCTTACGTGGACAAATCAAGATGTGAGTCCTGACGTGGACAAGTTTGATTCCTTACGTGGAAAGATATGATTCCTTACATGGAACGATGGAGATTCCTTACGTGGAAAAAGAATGATTCCTTACGTGGAAAAGAGATTGTGCTCCTAACGTGGAAAGATGGGTCCTGATGGGGACGATGTAGTCCTGACGTGGACAGGTTTATTCCTTACGTGGAAAAGCAAGTTTATTCCTTACGTGGAAAGCTTCGAGTCCTTACGTGGACAGATCGAGATCGTATTCCTTACGTGGAAGGAAAATGGCTTCCTTACGTGGAAAGAAGGATTGTTTCCTTACGTGGAAAGATTGAGTCCTTACGTGGACATGTCAAGTGGGAGTCCTTACGTGGACAAATCAAGATAAGATTGTGATTCCTTACGTGGAACGAAGGTGGTTTCCTAACGTGGAAAAAAAATGATTCCTTACGTGGAAGAGCGATGTATTCCTTACGTGGAAAGTTTAGTCCTGACGTGGACAGATTTAGAAGAGAAGTTGGTTTCCTTACATGGAAAAGGAACGGTTATTCCTTACGTGGAAAGGTGAGTCCTAACGTGGACGATGTTATTCCTAACGTGGAACGGTTATTCCTTACGTGGAAGGGTGAGTCCTAACGTGGACGGTGTTATTCCTAATGTGGACGGTGTTATTCCTAACGTGGAACGGTTATTCCTTACGTGGAAAGGTGAGTCCTAACGTGGACGATGTTATTCCTAACGTGGAACGGTTATTCCTTACGTGGAAGGGTGAGTCCTAACGTGGACGGTGTTATTCCTAACGTGGACGGTGTTATTCCTAACGCGGAAGGGTGAGTCCTAACGTGGACGGTGTTATTCCTTACGTGGACGGTGTTATTCCTAACGTGGAAGAGTTAGTCCTGACGTGGACGATTTATTTCTGACGAGAAGGCAGACGAGCCATCCCCAGCAAAGTTGTTGAAGTTTCTTCGTGTTGATGGAAGATGGAGTCCTAACGTGGACAAACAAAGTTCTATCCCTGCAATGAAAGTCTTTTTCAGGCTGATAAAAATAATCCCCGCACGGGATCAGTTGGTTGCCGTAACAGTCAAATTCAGTCGATGAATGTCGTTACCCAAGCAGGAGCGCAGTTTATTTCTGCGGTTGGCAAATTTTCGGGTTCTTAGTATTCAACCGTCTCGTACCTCGAATGTTTGAAGGCCGTTCGCTCTTCACCCAATCGGGTCCAAGTCGCTTGAATAGGGGCAGCTGTTGCACCCTAAAATTTGCTCAACCTTATTCACTTGGTTTATGTTTCAATATCATTAGCATTCGCATATAGAGGCATGTACATAGTCTAATCATCTGCATAGCATAAGCATAGCAAGTCATCCAACAGGGGACCAATAATTATTCTCATCTATATGAGCCTATCAAGAGGTTATTATCCTAATTCAATCTCATTCAAGTCATCAGAAAAGAATTTGAAAGTAGAGAGTTCAGTGGATCAAGCCTTGAATCTATCTCTTATCTGAGGGTCAACAAAGAAGTTATGAGATGTGAATTGAAGGAATGGATAGTATCTAGACATCTTGGAGGACTTAGAAAGTCATTTGGAGAAGGAGACAAGTCATTGGTGTAGTCACAAGTATTGCAGTTGAAGACAGTCAACTAGGGTTTCATCTGGGGTCAACTCTAGGTCAACTCTAGGTCAATTGACTGATTGAAAGGCATTAAGGGCTATTGGAGAGATGTGGGGTTCATCATTTGACATGTAGAAGAGGATATGGTGATATGCCAAGAAGAATTCAAGAGAAATCAAGGAGAAGAGGAGTTTCTAAATTAGGGTTTCTGTGTAAAATCCCCTAATTTAGGTCAAATTTCCAAGCAAGATAAGTCAAAATACAAGCTTCAAATGGATCCTTGGCCAACATGAAACTTGTAGAGGATCTCAATACCTTTAATTTTAGTGGTAGAAGACATCAAGGATATTTATAGAACTCAAGTTATGGTCCTTTCAAGTTACAGGTCATCTGAGGTATCTGAAATTTTGTCTGTGAAAGTGACTTGACTTCCAAGCAATTTTTACCCCTCAAGGAGATTTCAAATGAATTTCTGGTCAACATAAGAGTTGTTCCTCATTGTCTTAGATTTCTAGAATGGTATCGTATGCCTTCATATGATTTTTTGAACTCTACTTATGGTCTTGGCAAGCAAAGGGTATTTTGGTCATTTGAGAATTACAGGTCATTTCAAGCCTATGCCCAAAACTCCTACAAGGAAGCTTCAAATGGAAAACTTTACAACATCAAACTTGTTCCAAATGACATTTTGAGTCTAGAAAAGTGACCATGAAAGATTGGAAAGATTCATAGCACAAGGTTTCAAAATTGTTGGATTTAATGAATAAAAATGACCTAAAAAATGAGATTTTTCATATTTTGGCCAAATGAGGTGAAATTATAGGTTATTTTGAATGGAAAAACCATTTTGAGAACATTGGCTGAAGTAGAATTTTTAGCTTGGTTCAAGTTTTGGAAGTTATTCAAGGTTGCTTATAATGGAAGAAACATAAGCCAAATCCAAGGGAAATCACACATGGGAAGTTTCTCCAAGTTTCTAGGAGGTTCTAATGACATGTATATATTGAATGGAGAGGGTTCATGCCATGGTTGGTGATCACATTTACTCAAAACCACAAGCTTCACACACTTTCTTCAAATTGCAAAATCAATCCAAACTCTCTCAAATTCTCATCAATTTGCATCATTCTTGATCTGTTCTTCATCATCATCATCCAAGGATCAGAATTCACACATTCATTTGGATAATTGAAGGAGGAATCGTACCATTCATCATCATCATTCAAAGTGCAAGAATCTTGGAATTAGGAGATTCAAAGCCTTGGAGCATCATTGGTTGCATACAGAACTCATCACCAAGTTCACTGATCAGTTTCCCATCATTTCAAGCATTGGATCAAGAGGATTCCATAGATGTTTTCATCATCACACCAGGTTGGTAACTTCATTCGAATTGCATGATTTAGTGAGAATTATAGGGAATTGTTAGTATAGAACGGTTAAGATAGGTTAGATGATGGATTGTGCAAAGTTTGAAGAAGTTTCATGAAGGTTGATCATGGTGTACCAATTCTGTTGAAGCTTGTAACTCATAGGTTATGGCGCTATAATCTTGAATAATTAGCTCATAATGATCAGCATAAGATGTGGATTAGTTTAGGGCAAGAATTAGAGAGAATTGGAAGAAGTGATATCAGGTGATCATGGTGGATTCAGACTGTTGTGATTATCGGGTTCAATTATTTGGTGAGTTTTAGAAGGAGATATTGGTATGGCTGTGTAGAGGGGAAGAAGGGGAGCAATTTTGCTCTTGACATCGAATGAATTCATGGAGAGACGAGGGAAAACAGAGGAGTGTAAGATTTCATGCATGGTTAGGGTTTTCATGACTTAGGGTTGCTGGAGGTTGAAGACAACTTGTGAGCCGCACGATGTGATATTTGACTTTGACTGGGGACTAAAACCAATGGCCACGATCAAAAGAAGAAACGGAGGGAAATTCAAATGGTGCAACACACCGTTTCATTAAAGCAATCAGACTGGGCTCAGACAATTGTTGCTAATGACACCCCTATCCTCAGGCCCAACTCCATTATGCCTAAAATACCTGCTATCTGCACCGTTTTATCCTTTTTTAATTTTTGTTAGTTTCTGAATGCATATGGGCCCAGACGCGCTTGCTATGTGCGCCCCCCAGTCTGGGCCCAGTTGGTTGTTTTAATTGATTTTTATTACTCCCTGCACCCCTTTCCATATTAATTCCATTTTATTTTCTTTCAAAATTTCATTTCTTTAAAAAATCATAAAAAATAGAAAAATGCATGATTTTCATTGGTTGTTTTTTTACATTGTTCATAATTTTGTCAAGAAAATTATTCCATAAAAAAATTAATATTTCATTTTATTTTAGTATTTTTAGCATATTTTTCTATTAAATAGGTTTAAATAATGGTTTGTTTAGTGCATGAAATTGATGATTTTAGTTTGAATAGATGCTTTACTATTTTTAATCCATTCTTTTTAGGTTGATTAGTAGATAATGTTAGCTTGTATATAGAATATAGTTCATATTTTTAGGACTTAATTTTAGGTGATTTGTTTAGGTGTGAATAACATGGACAAAATTAGGGTTAAGTGATGACATAGGAGAATTGAATCATTTCCCTTAGGACTTAGAGATTGAATATTTTAGATATGGGACTATAGGGACTATGGGTAGTTATTAGATCCCTTAGAAATCACTAGGATTCCCCTACTGCTATTAGTATATTACTGTCTATACTTGATTGATTGGTGTGGTATGCCCTCTGGGGATTATTGTTTGTCTGTGTGGGTATTGGGATTGTCTGGGGATTGGGAGAGCTGAAGACTTGGGATGATGGAGCCATTGGAGATCCAGAGACTAAAGACCAACTTCCAGAGTTGAAGAGGAGATTCTTGCTAGCAGCTGTTGAGGAGACTAGGGTTTAGGAGCTAGGCAGAGCTCTAGATTAGAAAGCTTGTTTCTCAAACATGGAGTGCCTTGTCTGCATCCATCCTTTCTCTATGATTCAAAGTCTCTTTCAAATATCCACCTCCTTCCTTTGGAAGGATCAGTGAATATATTTGAAAGATAGAACTTTTGAGGGAAAATTGTCTATATAATGTTAACAGTTGATGAACCACCCTTAGTAGGTAATTGACTGTCTAACATTCCTTCACTTCATCTGGTTGATTGATGTTCATCCTGGAGATTGAGACTTGAAGAACAGCCATTGCAGATGGAAGATTGATGATCAAGACCTTGCTGGAAAGCTGTGGAGATGGAGATTGATGCTTGCTGAAGCTTGAAGACTGATGTGGTGCAGAGCTGTTGTGGCTGTTTATTGTTGCTGTATTTCATTTTTGATGTATTGATTGGTTTTTTGGACTGTATTGTTTGTTGTTTACCCTGTTGGGTTGAAAGTGAAGTCTGTTCACTTTTGCCTATTATTTTCTAGGTTCGAGGTTGAGTGGGACTCCCTTGCCTCGCTTGTATTGCTGCATTCATGCATTTTACTGCTTTACTGTATATATCTGCTTTTGTTTTTGTTTCCGTCTATTCCCTTAGGACCTCTGTTTCTCTCTGCGCAAGAGAGGAGCATGATAGACACTAGGTCTTAACCCATGCATGATAACATTAGGATAGTTGATTCCCTTTTCAACCATAGGTTAGAGTTCTGTCTCTTCTTTCTCAAAACAAACAGAAAAACACAATAAAGATTTCAAACACGATAAAAGACATTTCTTCCGTAAAAGAATGTGAACTCATCAAAACGTCAATTTTTGTCCGCTTGGACTGTTAATCAGAAAAACCTTTTTCAGAAGGAATAAAAACAATCAAGACAAGCTTGTGTCGTACGAGCCCCGAACTACGTTTGCTCTGATCTTCCATGCAGTGTGGAAGTATGTAGGCATAGGATGCGATATCCTAGCGAGCAACCTTCCCCTCCTTTCCCGTAGGTAGGCGAACTACGTTGACTCTGATTTCTCGTTCCAGACGGGAATACGTAGGCATAAAGTGCGATACTTTGCCGAGTCATTTTCTTTTCTTTTAACCCCTGACCTTTAGTTTAGATAGAATAACAATCCATACCCGAAAACAAGCGTGGATCCCGTCGAGTACGACGGACGTGGGGGGTGCTAATACCTTCCCCTTGCGTAACCGACTCCCGAATCCAGGTTTTGGTTGCGACGACCATACCTTTCCCGTGTTGTGAGAGGTTTACTCTGAGCGTTTCCTTTCCCTCCCGTGGGATAAATAACGCACGGTGGCGACTCTTCTGTTCAGCCGGCGCCGATTTTCGCAGTAGCGACACACATATATATGATAGCAAAAGGAATATCATAGACAACCAACATCACAACCTAGTAGTTTTCTCAAATTCATTTCAACTTCATCTTCACCTTCACTCATCTTTTCTAGTTGGAATAGTCAACAAGGTTTGTTATCTCACCCAGCAGGTGCTATCTCAGTTAACATAAAACCCCTTTGAATCCCAACCCTAACAACAACAACAACATGTTTAGAACATCACTTTCCAAACCCATTTGGATTTTAAGGAGAAAATATCCTTGCACAGGTAAAAAATCAGTTCAACTCAAAGAAAAAAAGTCAACAGAATTACCCAAAAATAGTATCAAAATCCCTTCACCGGTTTCCCCGTCACCACCACCACCACCGATGAACAACTGGATTAACAACAACATGGATCAAACACCGACTCTTGTAACTAAATCTCAAAGATTCCAACTAGTGGTAACAACCGTAAGAGTACCTTATACAAAAGGGTTTACATTTCCGGTGTTAAACCCTAATTCAACCTCAACAACAGCAAAACTAAAAAACGGCGTCGTTTTAGATGATCCGCCTCGAGAATCACTAGAGGTTTTCCGAAGATATGAAATCCCTAAATTTCCCCTTCCCGCCTCCAATGTCGCGAATCATCATCGACGACGGCGGTGAGATAATGAAGGTTTGATTTCGATGGAGAATGGATTTTCTTCATTCTTTCTTTTCTGTGTTTCCTCTTTCTATTCGAGTGGTCAACCGGAGGTGAATCTGAATCGACCGTGTTTCCTCTTTCCAGTAGTGAATCGATAAATGAAGGCTAGGTCGATGGATGACGTGAGTAAATCAGAGGAAGAGGAGGATTTTCTTGGTTATTTCTTTCTCGTGTTCTTTCTTTGTTTTTTAATTAATTTTATTATTTATTGTATATTTTATAATTAAACAGCGCTTTTGTGTAAATGCTAACATAGGATAATCTAATAATAACATTTTTTAAAAAGCACTATCTTAGTGAAAAATATCAATAGCATTTTTAAAAAAGCGCTATCTTAGTGAAGAGTATTAATAGCGTTTTAAAAAAAGCGCTATCTTAGTGAAGTTTAATAATAGCATTTTTTTATAAAGTGCTATTAAAATCACATCCTCTGTTCCCTATAATAGCCCCGACCATAAAGTGCTATTATAGAAGTGGTTGTTTCCTTTTTAATAGCACATTCTTTAAAAGCGCTATTAAATTAAGCGATACAAAATATCAATTTTGGCGTAGTGATTGCAAGAAATGATTATGAGTATCCACAAATGTTATCTCGACATCTCCTTGAAGAACATGATCTCGCAAGAAATGATGTCGTATGTTGATATGCTTGGTTCTTGAATGCATGACTGAATTCTTTGTTATGTTGATTGCACTTATGTTGTCACAACAAAGAGGAATACTACCAAGGTCGAGTCCATAGTCACGAAGTTGCTGCTTGAGTCAAAGTATCTGTGCACAACAACTACCTGCTGCTATGTATTCTGCTTCAGTCGTACTAAGTGCTACGCATGCTTGATTTTTGCATGCCCACGAGACTAGTGCATTTCCCAAGATGTGACATGTTCCACTTGTGCTCTTTCTATCAGTTTTACAACCTCTGTATTTTGTGATATCAACCTACACACTGGATTCATCTTGATCTACATATGCACCGGATCCCATAGGTGTAGACAAGGTTTTGCAATTGTCCATATCAAATTTCTTAAATAATTCTCTGAAATACTTGGATTGACTGATAAAGATCCCATTCTCGAGTTGCTTGATCTGAAGTCCAAGAAAGTAGTTCATTTTGCCCATCATAGACATTTCAAATTCTCCTTGCATCATGGATGAGAATTCTTCATAACTTTGTGTTTGTTGAACCGAAGATTATATCATCAACATATACTTGTACCAAGAGAATATCTTCTTTTATTTTCTTGATGAACAAAGTCTTGCGTACCTTTCCTTTTTCAAAGCCACTGTCACATAAGAAATTGATGAGACGATCGTACCATGCTCTCGGTGCTTGTTTCAATCCATAGAGGGCTTTCTTTAGTTTGAAGACATGAGAAGGATATTTGTAATCTTCAAAGCCAGGGGTTGCTTGACATAAAATTCCTCATTTATGAATCCACTCAAGAATGCACTTTTGACGTCCATTTGGAAAAGTTGAAAATTCATAAAAGATGCATAAGCCAATAAAAGTCTAATTGCTTCTAACCTTGTAACCGAAGCAAATGTTTCTTCAAAATCGATTCCTTCTTCTTGGTTGTATCCTTGGGCGGCCAATCTTGCTTTATTCCGAACTATAATTCCATTTTCACCTAGTTAGTTCTTGAAGACCCATCTTGTTCCTAAGAGGAGGGGTGAATTAGGTTCTTTGAAATTTTATGATTTTTAGAGACTAATTTATTACTTTCTTGAGATATGATGATGGTATGAAAGCGGTAAAGTGAAGAAAGTAAAGAACACCAAGAAATATCATGGTTCCCTTCACACTCCGAAGGTACTTCAGTCCCCTTTCAACATGAAAGAGATTTCACTATAGTTAGGATCAGTGTACAATTCTTTCTAACCTATAGGTAGATCAAAGGCTCTTAAACACCTTTAAGATCTAAAATACTAAGTGCAGGAAGAACAATCCTCTTCAATACACACACTTGCTTTCAACAATCCTGAGCAGTAAAAGGAAATAATACAATCTTATTTTGTAATGAGTTTGCAACAATGTATACAATGTTTATCAATGTTGTAGATTGATCGTCTCATTCAATGAGAGTTTCGACAAGTATCAAAGACTTATTGCTCAAGAATTTTCTTTCAAAGGATATGAAAATTATGCAGAAAATTCTTTGTAAAAGTGATTTTACTTAGATGTGGAAAGATGAAATTAGGATAGAGATTTTGAAAGAGAATTGAAAGAGATGTCTTTTTGAATTTGAAAGATTTAGGTATTTATATTATACAAACACCTCTTGAAAAAAAAATCATGCAAATCTTCAGAAAAATTGATGAACAGTTGCAATGTTTCAAAGGAAACATTTCATGGAAGATTGGTTGAAGAGATGCAATTTTTCAGAATGATTTTTAAAAAAACGTTCAGTGAGCAATTGATTGCACATATAGACCAATCGATTGCACCTTTATAAAAACACTTGAAAATTCAAATTTTCAAAAGAGCAATCGATTGCACCAAAAGGACCAATCGATTGCACACTAAAACAGAAGCGAAAAGAATAGAAATTTTCAAGCATGCACTCGATTGCACCAAGGCACCAATTGATTGTTTACTAAAACAGACGCAAAAATTATTTAAAATTTTGATCATGCAATCGATTGAACTTACAAAAACTTAGAAAAATTATGTTTTAAAAAGCTTGTGTTAGTGTGAAAAGTAATGTAAAAGATTTTTAATGTTTTGAGCAATCAGGTCTTAAACACTTGATGAGAATTCTCATTATACCTTCTGAGGGAAATATTCTTCATGTCAAGTCTTTGTTCTGCTTCTTGATGTCTTGAAATGGTTGATCATATTTGCCTTCTTTGTCAAGTGATTTGTCTTCATCAAAACATATGTTGATCTCTGAGAATCTTGATTTCACATGAACATGCTAGATATACTTTATAGGTCATGTTTAAACCATTTCTTGCTCACAAACTTGAGTATTCATGACTACCCCTTTGGTTTGGCTTGTTATATTAGTTAATGTGTCATTTTAATATGCAACTTGTTAATTCTAGTTAGGTATAGATGATTGTGTTTGTAAACATCATTTATATGTCATGTGTGATATGTTTGATCATTTAGTTGATGTTGAATTGATAAATTTCTGTCTGTTGCTTTGCTCTTGCGCAAACTTTCTATTTTGGCCACTACACATGCCATCTGTTGAATTAGATTGTCTATTGATGTATCGTGTTTGTAAGCACTCTCTATATGTCTCATATGTTGTGTTTGAATCATTACTTGCTTCTTAGAACATGTACATTGGATTGTCACATTGCTCTTGCACATAATGTGTCTTTTTCAATGATGCTGTCGAGTTTTTCACATAGTGCATGATCTGAGAAAAACACCACCACCATTGGATTCCTTGTCAAAAATAAATATTTTTATTTTTTATTTCATCCAATTTGATTAAGTTTTGAGTGAGTTATGACCCTTCTTGCAAATTCTGCCATCCCTTAGTCTTGGCTTGCCTTGCTTTTTGGCCTAGTTGCCTAGTTTTGTGCCTAGTTTTCAAGTGTGCATAACGTTTTTGATTTTTATCATTTTGATGCCAGTCTTTTTGAACTATTCTCGTTAATATGTCTAGTTTCAATGTGTGAAGAAAGAATTCAAAAATTGTTATTTTTTGAAACACTTTGGTCCACTTGAATGACATGATCCTTTTTAGAGTTTTCTTTGGTTTTCATGAACTTTCTTGACATAGTACTAGATTTTTCTTGTAAGATTGATCTTGTATGAATCATTGTTAAATGTATAACATGTTTATATGCTTGAAACACTTGTCTCTTTTTCCTTACCATGATTATACTTGCTTTGTGAATACATGAATGTGGAAAGTATGCTTTGAAACATCTTTGTGAACCATGATATGTTTCTTGATATTGTAACCTCATGAACATGATCCTTCATCCCCATCTTACTTGTTTATGTGTCTTGTTAGAACCATAACATGTTTAGGGATGTTACTTGCCTTTGTGAATGCAGAAATGTGAAAAGTATGCCTTCAAACTTCTTTGTGAACCATGATATGTTTCTTGATGTTATAACCTCGTGAACATGATCCTTCACCCTCATCTTACTTGTTTATGTGTCTTTTTAGAACCATAACATGTTTAGGGTTGTTTCTTTCTTTAAAAGTAACCATGAATCTTGTTTATCTTTCCCTTTGTGAAGTTTGAATCCATGCTTGAACTGTTGTTACTTTTCTTGCCTATCCATGATTGATTGTCATCAATATGTCTTGAATATGATTAAATGTGTTACATTTTTCTTTAATTGATTCATATACCATGTTTGATTCAATTTGTAAATTGTTTGCATGAGTTTTGTTTGAATACCATTGATGAAAATGTTGTTGTTACACATGTTTCATGCTTGCCCTTGTTGATTGTTACCTTCATGATCTTTGAACATTGTAATGTTAAATCATAAAACCTTGGTTGTTACCATGCTTTTTGTGTTCAATTTGTTAATTGATCCTACTTGTTTATCTTTATCTTTATCAAGTTTGTTTCCCTAAATGATGTAGCTTGTTAGCTCTCATCCAAATGCCTTGGTATCCCTTATTCCAAAGGAAAGTCTCTCTATTGACTTCACTGTCATAGATAGCTCATTTTCCCTCCCCTTGACTTGGTTAAGTCATTAGGTCCTTTAACTTAGTTAAGTTAAAACCTATATCCATTAGAATTTGCTTTAAGTCTAAAGGCCTACCCCTTGTTAGGAGTATCCTTCAATTAGAACTGCAAGATAGAGTTTGTTAACTCTATGTAAGGATCATTGTCATGATTACTTACTCCCCTCTTGGCTTTTGTCAAAGTCAATCCCCTTGAGTGTTAAACTTATATCTAGAGAGTTTTACCAAACTATATACAAACATTGTTATGTTTGTTCCCCCTTGGAGTCTTGGCCATAGTCAAGTATTCCTCAACCTTAGTGAGATTAACTACATAACAATGTTTGTGCAGAGTTTAACAAAACTCTCTAGATCTAAGTTGTACACTCAAAGGGAATGACTTTGACAAAATCCAAGGGGGGGAGTAAGTAATCATGACAATGATTCTTACATAGAGTTAACAAACTCTATCTTAAAGTTCTAAATGAAAGATACTCCTAACAAGGGGTAGGTCTTTTAGACTTAAAGAAAAAGTCTAATGGATAATATGTTCTAACTGAACTAAGCTAGAGTTCAAGATGACTTAACAAAGTTAGAGGGAGATTAATGAGCTATCTATGACCCAAGGGTCAATAGAGAGACTTTCCTTTGGAATGGGAAAAGATATGAGGCAACTGGATGAGAACTAACAAGTTCCATCACTTGGGGATAACTTAACAAAGTCAAAAGCAATACATAAGCATTCATTCAAACATGATGAACATATAAAAGATCAAGGTAACAACCAAGGGAGAGATGCAAGTATGTGATAATAATAAGAAAAACTTAAAATCAAGTCAAATGGTTACAACCATAAGGCACAAAGATATTACAATATCTAGAGGTACATGGTAGAGGTTCTTACAAGACCAAACATAGAAGGTATAATTAACTTGAAGCATCTTAACAAATATGAAAGGAAATGAGATAACAACCATCAAGACACCCACATGTAATTCAAACAAGTTTAAATGCAAGCAAGTAACAACTTGAGGCAAGCATATCATATTTTTCAACAAATTCCAAATGTAACAACATAAGATCAATAAATCATGCATTGATGACAATCAAGTATAACTAAGCATACAAGAAGTGTTACAACAATTCAAGTAATGGGTTCAAAGCTTCATGGGAAAATATACAAGTTCATGGTAACAACCAAAACAAAGCAAGTACTAAAATATTAGAGTTCTAACAAGACATTTAAATAAGTAGGGAAGACATGAAGAATACACTCAAGAGGTTACAACATCAAGAGGTAGCATGATTCACAAACAAAATTCATAGTATCAATCAATCAGATGCATCAAGAGCAAGGATTTGAACATGACAAGACTTTTAGTTTAAACAAAATTCAAACACTTAAACAAGTTAACACACATGTGTGGATCAAACACAAACAATCTCAAAAGATAGCTCACGAAATATCTAAGAAAAACTTTAACAAAGAGCAAGGTAAAAGCCCTAAAATGTAACATGGCTTTCAAGTGGGTTAAAGTATTTCTAAGATGAACATCCTTGAATTCGTTTCTCACTATGTGAAATTAGACCTAATAAGGAGCATTTTGTAAAAAGAATGGATCAAAAATGTTGAAAAATGGCAAAGTTATGAGGTTTTTAAAATTGTGAAGAAAACATAAAAAACCAAGTGATAAAAAGAAAGGAGTGAACATGGTAGGTGTTGAACCCATAACCCTTAAGTCACAAGTCTAAAAATTTTCCACTTCCAACCACTGCATGTGTGTAAAAATTAGAGGGGAAAGAAGTTTAAATTCCAAAACATGAAATAAAAAGCAAATTGCCAAAAGAGTTGATCTCTACATGGATCGAACTCAGGACATGGGCAAAGGCAAGTACGTGAGCGCATAGGTCACGACCACTGGGGTGGTGATACATCTAATGTATCAAACCACCCTAGTGAAATATAAACCTCAAGTGTGAAAATATGGGCACAACAAGCACAACAAAACAAGCAAAAATGCCACAAAACATGAACATTCTAATTCATTCAAAACAACATCAATGTTGACAAACTCAAAGCCTAACTCGTGTAATTTTTGACAAGGAATAAGATGGCATACTTGGTTTTCTCAAATTATGTGTACAAATTAAAAACGGATAGTAAATGCAAGATGAAGCTTTTAGGTGCATTTTCAAAGCTTGAGTGCAAAACTAACATGCTTGTATTGGTTTAAAGATTTGCACACATTCTAAACATGGTATATGCAAAGTCTGAACAGAAAGATGCATCAAAATTGTGCTAGAACTGAAAATGGTATAGGACTTGCAAAGTTGTACATGGATTGAAAATGAAAATGGCCAAAACAGGATGGTAGAACCAAAAATAATAAAGCTTCAATTAGTACACATTCAAACACAATCATGAATTAAACACAAAGGGACTTGATTCAAACTGATAGCAAAAGACCTAAGATCTAATGAGGTTGACATGGCCGGTTGCTTGCAATAGAATCAGAAACATTACAAATCTCAATCAAAACAAAACAATGTAAAATGGTCTGTGGATTAAGGCATTAAGGCATTAAGGCTTGGTGCCTGTGATAACAATCAAACAAAACTCATGACAGAAATCCACTCATCATACACATCAAATTATAGCAGGACATGGCATGTACAAAACATAAACATATTCAAAACAATTGGCACATACAAGAAATAGACATGTTCATATGAATTTAAAACATGAGCTTGTCTAAATTGAACTCAAGTGGAGAATGCCAAGCAATCCAAGAGCAGGGTCAAGCATAATCTCACAAGATCCTTAAATGCCAACTGACATATCACTAAGCCTAAGCATGGACATCACACTTAATCTAAATTGAAACAGCAACATTATTCTCAAATAGAACAACTCAACATTCAGATCCACCCATCAATCCTCAATAACAGTTACAAGCATTCCCTCTTATGTTCATACATGACATAGAGTAGCATTTTAAGAGAGTTTAAAAAGCATAAACACACAACAACACCACATCATATAGTGACTAAAAGAGTGTTACACATATTGATAAGCAAAACAAACAAAGTGTGGCAGATTCAAACATGAACTGCTCTTGCATTTAAATACATTCCAAACAAAGCACACTAATTATGTTCATGATAGTTCAAGATGAAGATAGTGAGCACTAACCTCTTGTAGACTTATAAGCAAACTATGTAGCAGGGAATACCTTGAAGTGCTGCTACAATTGGTCTGAAACAAACTTTGGTGATCCAACAGCTTTCTTGCACTTGAAGCAAATGAACAGATCCTTGTGACAGATCCAAGAACAAGTGATACATAGTTTCTTTGATGTTTTTGACAGCTGGTACACTTCAAACCAAAGATGTTTGAAGTGTCAAGATGGTCAAAAACAACTTGAGCAAATGGTTATGTGGTTTTGTATGAGGAGTCAAACTTTGTTAGGTTGAAAGTTGACTTTTGGAAATATGGAGTCTTGGACTGATTTAAAGGCTTGAACACCTTCCAAACATCATTTTTGTATTGTGAAGATGGTTTACGGTGAGTTTTTATGAATGGAAATGGTTTTAGCAAGCAAACTACTCAAGACAGATTTTGAGGAGTTTTTGGTGAGCTTGCTTCAACTATAAGAAAAGTGGAAAGCAAGGTTCTTGGAGTATTTCTTCTGGTTTTATATGCGTGTCCTTGTGTGTGTGGAGGAGGCCTCTATAAATAGAGGAAAGGAAAGTCTTGACAGATTTTGAAATGTTTGGATTGCTTCTTGTCTTTTGGAGGGAGAAAATAGAAAATCTTCACATGATCTTTGATGTAGAAAATCTTGAGTGTTTTCAATGCATTTTGATGCATAAAATAGGATGTAAGAAAGCCATAGGAAGTGATTGAAATGGTGTCAATAGAGTAGGGGTCGTGCTGCTCCAAATTTTACTCAAAACGTTTATCTTTCCTCTTGGATTTGTTTTGAATTAAATAATGCACTTTGGACAAAATCTTGGCTTTACTCTTTATTCTTCTTCACTTCTACACATCACACATCCTAGATATTAGATCAGTGGCTATGCAATGGTTGAGAATCAATTGGATGGTTGAAAACATGACTTGAAAAGTGCCAAAATCAAGAAATTTCACAAAGTGTATTTCCCTCTTGATTTGTTTTTAATCATAACTCCAAATCTATTCACTTTTTGCACATAGGTAACTTTTTCACTTTTGTAGGACTCTTCAAGACCTTTCCAAAAAGCTTTGAACCACTCCATTTGGATGTGTGGTTAGGAAGTTATGGTCTTGCCCCTTTCAAAATCCTTATTTCCCGACTTTTCGATTACTCTTCAATTCTTGATCCAATGGTAACCAAACTTCATGACTAGATATGATATAACATTAGGAACATAATTGACTTCAATTTTGGGTCAAAACCCTATTGGTCAATGAGTTGACTTTTCAGTCAGACGAACCAATCGATCGAAAAACTCTGAATCTACTATTGGTGTTCTGGGTCCCCTGAGGTCTTGAAACTTCTTTAGTGGACTTTAATAAGTCATATAAGTTTCATGGACCATGATTACATCATTGGAGTACCATTTAAATCAAAATTCAAACCACAATTGACTTTTTACTGATCAGAAACCCTAATCGGGGGTCCTGGACTGCACTGTTCTTATTCTTTGGGTGACAACCTCAAATTGGATTCATACTTGATCTAATATAGTATTCTTGATGACATAGGGAGTTTCTTCAAAGAGAATCACTTCAAGACATTGATTGATTAGACCATAGAAACCCTGATTCTTGACTGTATGGAACCCTAATTCATCTGCATCATGACAAAGACAAACTTGAAATAGGTCAAAGTTAGATAAACAAATGATGATACTCCTAGAATGATGATGATGATCTAGGGGTCAAATTTTGGGGTATAACAGTTGCCCTTATTTAAATATCTTCACCCGATGACGGTGAGAGATAACAATCCTCATAGAATCATAGTGAAAGGTGTTTAAATATAGCAAACTGAAAATTTTGTCTCTTAGATACGATGGTATGTAAAAGGACAAATGCTAACATGCAATGAATTCTAAATGATGCTTCATGATGCTTGAATGCACTACAAAAGCTAACACACGAGCAAAAATAAAAGAAACGGCAAGACAACGAGTGACTACTCATAAGGGACCCGACACAATTGGGAAAGATCCAAGTCATAACAAGCAATAGTTCATATATGACTAATGATGGTACCTCATGGGATCTTCCACAGGTGACACACACTCCACTGGGGAAAAGGGAAAACCCCACTAAGGAAATGCAAACCTCTAACGGAGAAATGCATCGAGGGAGAAGCCACGCAGAGGGATAAAGGTGAACAGACTTAGACTCCGACCGGGGAAGCAAAAAGACCGGAGACACAGTCCTTATTGGGGACAAACCAAATAAAGAACTTCCTACAACGAAGAGTTCGAACGGGATCTTCAGGAACAGACTAGAAACAAGACCAGACTCACCGGGGATGCTAGTAATCACTAGATCTCTGAGACTCAACTGGGGATACCAAGGCTTCGCTGGGGATACTGGTGACAACCAGAACTTCAAACCAATAACAATTGTTTTTAAGCGGTGCCAGTAACTACTAGACTTTCTGGGGGTGCTATTAACAACTAGACTTCAAGGAGAAAGGTGACAACCACATCAATGATACCAATAACAATTGGGTTTAAGCAATGCCAGTAACCACTGGACTTAAAAATGATGAATGGTAACAACCAAATCAAATATACCAATAACCATTGGATTCAAGCAATGGCAGTGACCACTAGACTTCAGCTGGGGAAGTTGGTGACAGCCAAACTTCATACCAATAACAATTAGTTTTAAGCAATGCCAATAACTGCTGGACTTCAATGGGGAATTGGTGACGATCAAATCAAAGTACCAATAACGATTGGATTTTCAAGTGATGCCAATAACCACTGGTCTTAACAAAGATTGGTGACGATCGAATCAAGGATACCAATAACGATTGGATTTAAATGATGTCAGTAACCACTGGACTTACTGGGGAAATTGGTAACGACCAACTCAAATACCAATAACAATTGGAGTTCAACCAATGCAAGTAACTACTAGACTTCAACGAATATTGGTAACATCCAAATCAAAAGTACCAATAACAATTGGATTTAAACAATGCCGGTAACTACTGAACTTAACGAACAAGTTCAGTCGCAACCTGATCTCAAAGATAAGCATTAGTAACAACTAAACACCTTGGTAAACATCAGGTAGTATCAGATATTGCTAGTCACAATTAGCCTCCTGGGGACATATGCATTTATCACAATAATGCTTAACCCGAACATCTTGACAAAGTTAGGGTAACAGTCGGAAAATAGGACGGAGCATGAAGATTAGTAACGACCAAAGGATCTCAAAGGAAAAAACCAGACAAACAGGGACCACAACAAGCAAATAAATGCATATGTTAATGATATGATACAAATGCTCATACAGACCGACCCACGAGGGAGAAGGAAAAACAAAGCAAGAAACACAAGGAGGAAACCCATCACACTGAGTCCTGATGTCACTAATCTGGATGAAACTTCCTTCCAGGGGGAGAGGAACGACTTTTCTAGAAGTAATCACTACTCTCGCAGACCTGAGGGAGAGGAATCACTACTTAGTAGCGGGGCCGTTGTTGGGCGCAACTTTGACCAGAGATGGTAGCAAAATTTTTACTGCTCTGAGAGTAGTTTAATACCGTCATGTCACCATTAGAGTTTTGACGTGCTTTGTTTAATTAGTTTTTCTTAAACCAAAATTTAAAATTTAAATTTAAAAACACTTTGCTTTTAAAAAAAATCATTATTAACGAATAAGTGGAATTTGCATAACAAAAATATAGATCATAACAATGATTGGTCTGAAATCTGATTTCATTAATAGACGAGAACTTTACAAAGGGTAAAGCCTCGGGAGCAAATACAATTTTGAAAAAAATGGCAAACACAAAGGGTTACAAAATCCAACAAAGATTCGGCCCTACTAACTAGTAGTCCACATGTTTTGCCGCTTCCGCCGAGAATGGCATACGTTGATCTTTTCCAACACTTTTTGATGAAGCTTTACCCCTGTATTTGCTTGTATTATTATTTCGGGCTTCCAACCTGCTGAGGCACTTTTTGGCTTGAGTCACCTTTCTAAGCTTCCCATTTAGGCATAATACTTTCTCACTGCATCTGAATTAACGGGGTACTTAAGTTGCTCGCCATCCATCTTTTCGAGAATTAGAGATCCTCCAGAGAAGATAGTTTTCACGATAAAAGGGCCATCATAGTTGGGCATCCACTTTCCACATATATCCTTCTACGTTGGTAGGTTTTTTATGAGCACGAGCTCTCCTTCCTTATACTCCATGAGACAAACTTTCTTGTCAAAAGCTCTTTTCATCTTTTGTTGGTACATTTGGCTATGACACATAGCAGTCATCCTTTTTCTTTGATGAGATTCACCGAATTGAACCTCTCTTTTATCCACTCGGCTTCCTCAAGCTCGGCTTCCATTAAGATCCTTAACAAAGGTATCTTGACCTTGATGGGTAGTTCACATCCAACCTGTAAACCAAGGAGAACGGGGTTGCCCCTGTCGAAGTGCACAATGATGTTCTGTACCCATGTAAAGCAAATGGTAATATCTCGTGCCAGTCCTTATAGGTTACAACCATCTTTTGTACTATTTTCTTGTTGTTCTTATTTGCAGCTTCGGCAGTGCCGTTCATTTTTTCTCTGTACGGAGAAGAATTGTGATGTTTGATTTTGAAATTATCACACAGTTCTTTCATCGTCTTGTTATTCAAATTCGACCCATTGTCGGTGATAATTTGGTCAGGGATGCAATACTGACAGATGATCTCCTTTTTGATGAAGAGGGCGACCACTTGCTTGGTTACGTTTGCATACGACGCCACTTCTACCCACTTGGTGAAGTAATCGATTGCACCAAGGATAAAACGATGGCGGTTAGACGATTTGGGCTTTATTTCCCCAATCATGTCAATGCCCCATATATGTGAATGGCCACGGTGGTGTTATTACATTGAGTGGATGCGGAGGAACATGTACTTTTCTGTCTCTAAGGTCAACAAAAAATATCCTGCCCTCAAAATCTTTTTCGCCATGGCATGACCACTGGCATGAGTGTCGAACGTCCCTTTGTGCACTTCAGTCATTAGTATATATACTTCTTTTTCATCAACACATTTGAGTAGAACCATATAGTGGTTTCTCTTGTATAGAATACCATTGCTGATGAAAAATTTGGATGACAATCTTCGTATGACTCTCTTGTCGATTCTAGAGGCGTCAACGGGATATTCTTGATTTTGAAGAAAATTTTTGATGTCATGAAACCAAGGTTTCTTATCAGACTCCTCTTTTATCATCATGACATATGTTGATACAGTCCTTCTTTCAATGTGAATCAGAGGTACCTCGTTAACAAACTGGACCTTCCTCATTGACGCTAGCATGGCTAAAGCATCTGCAATATGATTCTCTGCTCTCGGCACATGTTTGAACGTAATTTCGTGAAAGTATTCAATCATCTCCAGAATGTGATCTTTGTAGGGGATCAATTTTTCATCTCGAGTCTCCCATTCTTCTTTGAGTTGGTAGACCACTAAGGTAGAGTCGCCAATCACTTCTAAGATTTTGATACGGAGATCAATAGCAGCTTCTAATCCTAGGATGCAAGATTCATACTCAGCTATGTTGTTGGTACAGGAGAAACAAAGTCTGGCGGTGATGGAAGTATACCCTCCAGTTGGATTTTTCAAGATAGCTCCAATACCATGTCCATTTTTGTTAGACGCTCCAATACCATGTCCATTTTTGTCTGCTCGCTAGGGGAGGCTGAAGCACTAGTTTGTATGCGTGGAAGAATCGACCAAACAATGTTCTTTGGGAAATATGTTTGAGTTGTAGATCGCACGGGGGAGAGGAATTAGTGTTTGGTGAAGTTTCACTCGCACGGGGGCGAGGAAAGAGAGTTTGATGTGTTAGGTACTTTGGTTTCGAAAAGAGAATAGATTTGAATAGGTTTTAGTGTTCCGTTTGCACGGGGGCGAGAAAACGAGGTTTGATGTATCAGATGCTTAGAGGTGACGATTACCTGAAGCTTAAGAAAGGCTCCTCGGAGCCAAGTAATCAAGAAAATGAGTCAAAGACTTTACTCCCTCTCTTTTTCAACCTCTATTGCGAAAGGATAGGATATGGATCGAGTAAGATAATCGGATGACGATTACTGGAAGCTTAAGAAAGACTTCTCGGGCCTAAGTAATCGAGAAAGTGAGTCAAAGACTTGACTCCCTTTCTTTTTCATCATTAAATGCGAAAGGATATGATGTAGTTAAAGTAGGTTAATCAAATGACGATTACTTGAAGCTTAAGAAAGACTTATCGGGCCCAAGTAATTAGGAGAGTGAGTAAAAGACTTGAATCTCTCTCTTTTTCATCTAAGAAAAGAGGTTGTATAGGAAAAGCATTGAACGATGGAATATGGTTAAAGTATGTTAAACGGATGAGGATTACTCAAAGCTTAAGAAAGACTTCTCAGACCTTAAGTAATCAGAGTAAGTCAAAGACTTCACTCTCTCTTTTCTCATCTAATATTATAAAAGATATTTGATATAATTAGAGTGTATTAATTGGATGACGATTACTCGAGGCTTAAGAAAGACTCCTCGGGCCCAAGTAATCGGGAGAGTGAACCAAAGACTTAAATCTCTCCCTTTTTCATCTACGTGTTTAGGAACATAGATTTGAATTCATTTATCATTTTAGAAGATAATTGTTCGAGCTTAAGAAAGACTCCTCCGGCCCAAACAATTGAGAAGAGAAATCAAAGACTCGATTTCAACTCCCTTTTCATCTTTATTGAAATTGTATTTAAGTATTGTTAAGTCTTTTAATTTGATTTGAAGAAAATACTTGATGTGAATCCAGGTTTAAGTTTAGAGTTTCGATAAATGAACAGGAAATTAAATTGAGTTTTAATCGTGTATACTAGCAAAGTGGGCTAGTCTTCTAAATGACCAACTAGAAATAATTGATCAAATAGGTCTCATTGTAAGGAAGCTCAGGAGTAAGCTTTGAATTTTGTGTATAGTGATTAATAGGTAGGTGACGATGCTTTGAAAGCGATCGAATTACAAGGGTGGAAAATGGCTCGACGTTGAATCGAGAATTTATTTTGAAACTATTTTAGGTTATGCAATATAAAGACTTAGATAAAATTTAAATAGAAAGCGGTAAAGTTATTACATGCCATGGGAGCGGGGTACATTTTCGAATGGGGATGAAATGAAACAATTAACTTGAACCAAATCGAATGAGTACTCGTTGTAAGAAGTAAATTACGGGACCAAAAACTAATAGAAATCGAAGGCAACCAAATTTAGAACCATGTTAAGCTCATTTAGGATGGGTTCATGCGTAAATCATCTTACACATGGTTGGTCAATTAAAATCTATGCGTCCGTGCGAATTTTGAATGTTAAATTGGATTTCCACTCCGAATTCGCAACGCAATCAACTACATGAGTAATTAAACGACCAATTAATAATATTAGTTGCATGGAACTATAATCAAACGCAATTAATAGAATTTAAATAATTAATTAATAGTCTAAAAAATGACAAATAAAATAAAAAAGTTAAAATAATTGAAAAGGAGTGTAATGGGATTATGGACAAAGCCGTAATTTGGCCCAACAAAATTCTCTACTTGATTATTTAAACAAATTAAATAAAAACTTAATATATACATATAAAAAAACATTGAACTAATGATAACAAGTAAGTAAAAAACAATGAAATGTTGGCTTTCTAAACCCATCCAAATTTCACTCCGCACGAATCAGGGAGAATGAGATATCTCAGAAACCAATATACTGCTGAATATTTATTTCCTTTATTTCATAACATTAGAGACTAAAATAGGAGTAGTCAGCAACCAGAAAACCACAATCCAAATCATAGGAAAAAAATTTAGAGCAAAGGGCTATTAGTACATACATAAAATTTCAAAGCAATACTAAGAACAACCTACCTAAACTATTGAAACACCCTAGACCAAAAAATGAAACACCAAAATTTATAGATCAATAATAATAATAATATAGTATAATAGCATACACCAGGCAAACAAAATATTTATCTTTAAGGCAAAAGGTAGCAATATTAGAATAACACTATAAATATATAATAATTGACGTAACAGTATCACCTTAGATACAACCTTCCTCTTCTTATCAAGCTTTCCCTTCTTAGATTTAAAACGCTCAGCCTCAGCAAGTAAAGCCATCCTTTTAGCAGTCTTTGCATAAGGATTTTGTCTAAGCATAACATTAAGATTCTTAAGAGGGTTCCTCTTAAGAGTAGCACGCTTAACATCCTTCTTAATATGTCTCACAACAGATTGAACTTCATCAGAGTTAATAATCCTAGTCAAATCAGAATTAGTCATCTTTGCCCTAAATGTCTACCAAGTGTAAGTTTCAAATAAGTCTCTCAACATTGGCAATTTCAACACCAGGAATGTTCCTAAAAGATTTAACAACTATAGCTCCTTCAGTACTGTAAACAATCAAAGGTCCTTTACGAGAGATATTTCGATGATGACACCGGATACTGAGCTCACACAATCACAACCTTGAATCCAGAGTTGTGCAATCTGTAACCTTCTCCTTACTTCTGCTACCGTTTTTGTTGCTACGAAATAGAGTCGACGCATTGTGAAATTGAGCAAAAAGAAAGTTGTTGCAGCTAATGTTGTTGTTAAACGGGTTCTTGAGTTGCGACAGTGTCGACTTTGTGGAAGAAATATGTGTTATAAGATGGAAGGTGATGATGCCGCAGCTTGGGTGGGTAAAATCACAACTTGCCTTGCGGAATCGACTCGTATATAACTTCGGAGGATCGTGAATGGTGGTGTTCAAAGTTTTTATTGATAAGATTGAAAAAGGTTGTCGTGAGATTAAAAAAGGCTCAAAGGAGGAAGACGGTGGTTTAGTGTGGTTTCGAGGTGGTGGTGAGGTCGAATGGAGACAGAAACGATGACTGTGATGTTAGGTTTTCATGGCGAGATGAAGAAGATGATAATGATGGTGGGATGAATTGAAACGGAGGGATTTTATGGAGGGCGGTGGTGTTTCTGGAACGAGGAAGAAGAAGAGGTTAGTGTTGGGAATGGTTATCGGAGAAGGAGGAAGTCGAAGGAAAGGTTTCGCGGCGAGAAAAAATGGGTTTGTTGGTGGTGTCGACGAAAGAGAAAGGTGGAGGAGGTTAGGGTTAGCTGAGGGAGAAGAAGAGGAAAAGGTTCTTCGGCTGCTGGGTTTTCGAAATTGAGGGGAGAAGAAAATTTTTAGGGTTTTTGGGAGAGAAGAGTAAAAGGCTATTGCGGCTAGGGTTTTCTCAGAATTGGGGAAGATGATAGTGAGATTGAGAACCCGACGGCTAGAGTTTTTTCCTTAAGGGGTTGATGAACAGTCACCCTCTCCTATTTATCCTCCTTCCTCTCTGTGTCCTTGTTGCTTAATTTTTCTTTTTTCTTTTTTAATTCTATTTTCTAAATCTGATTTATTTAAATTATATTCTAATTAATTAAAATTCTAATTATTAATTCTATTTCTAAAATCTAATTTCTAATTATTTTCTAAATTAATTAACCAATATTAATTTCTAATCTAAATCTCTAATCTAAATCTAATTCTAATTCTATTCTAATTTCTAATAAAAATTAAAGTTCTAATTCTAATTCTATTCTAAACTAAATAATTCTTAAATCTTTTTTTTTCTCTTAATTTAAATTCTAATCTAAATCTAATTCAAATTCTAAATTCTAAATTAAAATTCCAACCTAATTAATTAATATTAAAAATATATTATATTAAAATTATAAAGCAAAAATAATAATAAATAAAATAAAATTAAAAATGCCATGTGTCACGGTCTTATTAGGCTAAAATGAAAAGAAAATTAAAAATTCACCATTTGTCAAATAAATATGCTAAATAATAAAGATTAATCATTCTCGACGTTTTGACGAAAATATAAAAATAACCCAGATGAAAATGAACAAAAATCAAACGACAAAGGTACTTGAAAAATTAGTTTATTTTTGCTGAAAAATACATTACGTTGTACAAGCGAGGTAAATCAAAAATTAAGTCGGGTGGTCAAAGTAGTCCCTTATCCATTAAGGTCCTTCGCGATACCAAAGCAGTATCTCGAGAGATAAAGTTGTTGGGGAATAGTTGAGCCAAAATTCCTATTAGAGGAACAATGTTTTCCAAAGTAGTATCTCTGTTATGCGTTATGATGCACAGATATGCAACTAAAATGCAACTACTAAGAAATGTAAGATGCATACTCAAATGATATGCAATGTGCATGAGAATGCAACTGGGTAACTGGATTTAGCAAGACTTTATTTCTGGATGAGGATTAGATGCAACAAGGTGAAAAAAATTCACTGAGTATACTGGCATGTCAACTCGGGGGATGAGAAATGCAAATATACTATTGACTCGGGGGTTGACAAAAGGTAAATATCGACTCGGGGTTCGAGAAAGGTAAAGACATCGACTCGGGGGTCAGAAATAACAAGACAATATCGACTCGGGGTGGAGAAAGGAAATATCAACTCAGGGGTCGGGAAAATAAAGACATCGACTCGGGGGTCAGAAAAGCACAAGTGATATTGACTCGGGGGTCGAGAATAACTCAAAATATCAATGCGGGGGTTGATGATAAAGGAAAATATCGACTCGGGGGTCGAGAAAATAAAGTTAATATCGACTCGCGGGTCGAGAAAATAAAATATCAACACGGGCGATGAAAAAGACGTAAAGCAAATATCGACTCGGGGGTCGAGAGCAAATTAGAATATCAACGCGAGGGTTGAAGGAAAATAAAGACATCGACTCGGGGGTCGAGAAAAGAAAATATCGAATTGGGGGTCGAGATAAGAAAATATCGACTCGGGGTCGAGAAAATATCAATATGGAGATTGAGAAAATGAAGCAAGTATCGACTCGGGGGTCGAGAAAGTAAAGGCAACGTTGACTCGGGGGTCAAAAGTTAAAATAAGGTATCAACTCAGGGGTTGAGAAAGGGAAATGATTATGCTATGTATGCATATGATACACACTAATTATATGATGCATATGTGAATGCAAGCAGGGGATTGGTTTTATGGTGGTGCCAACAGGGTGGACTTTGGTAGTTGCCAATATGGATTGGACTTTAGGAGAGGTGCCAAGCAGGGTTGGACTTTTAGGAGGTGCCAAGCGGGGTTGGACTTTGTTAGTTGCCAATATAATTGGAGTTTAGGAGAGGTGCCAAGCAGGGTTGGACTTTTAGGAGGTGCCAAGCAGGGTTGGACTTTAAGAGATGCCAAGCGGGGTTGAACTTTTGGTTATGATGATGCCAGCCAGGTGGACTTTTATGTAGTTGCCAATAAAAGATTAGATTTTTAGGTTTTAAGGGACGCCAATAGAAGTGGCCTTTATTTGGTGAAAGTATTTGACTTCCCGACACTTGGTATCTAACAATGTCGTTATCAGAGGATAGATCTGGATGTTCTTGATGCCCCAAGTTTGATCATTTGCAGAAGTTGTATGCTTGTTCCTATACGACCTCACTTCTAGCCAATATATCATGATGACTTGCAAATAATGAGCATAGCAACGTAACCAAAGCATGTTGAATGTGTGAGTGTAGCGACTTAACCAATGAATGTAGATTATGCTTGTGCTCTGCCCCAATGCTTTTGACGCTTGTTGTGAACTCAAAAATTACTAGCGTCTGGCACGGTCTACTTAACCAACTCGAAAGCAAAGAGAGAAATTTCCCTTGTCCAACTAGTCTACCCCAGTTGGTGCACCCCAAAATTTGCCCAACGTTTCTTTACCTAGCTTGTGTTTCATTTCATTCACATTAGCATTATCATTTGCATTTCATTGACATGTATGCAGGAGATCAAGAGGTATGATTACCAATCAAGAGCTACACAAGACTGGGAAGCGAGCTAAGAAGGTTATTCAAGTGTTCAAGGGTTGATATCCTTACAAGAGAAATTAAAAGATCCTCAGAGAGAGTGATTGAAACCAAGGGTGTATGTCTCCTAGCTTGAGAATTGTGAGAAGTCATCTGATGATTCTGAGGCCATGAAGTTGGACTTGAGGTCTTGAGAGAGCTCATGAGAAGTGTTAAAGATCACTTTGAGGCCTAGACAGGTCATTGTGCAAGATTAAGAAGCCTCAGCCATGATTGATGCAGCTAAGGTTTGACTGGGTCAACCCTAAGTCAACTGAGGATTTGAAGAAGGTCGAGACTTAATTCAAGAGCCATGTGACCATGGATTGATACATTGAGATGTTATAAGGATGATTCCAAGGTCAACTCATCATGATTGGAGAGTTTGAGAAGTTTTAGGCTAGGGTTTCTAAGACTTGACAGTGTAAAATCCCCTGGCTTGACCCCTGACTTCAAGGCTATTTAACTCAAGATGTGATTTTCATCTCATCTTGACCCCAACATGATTGTTATAGGGCATGATCTTAGCTTTAATTTGAGTACTATAAGTCCTTGATAGGGTTTATAGAACTCAAGTTATGAGCCAGACAAGTTACAGGTCATCTTAGGTATGTGAATCTGGAGCTTGAAAGTTACCCAACTTGTATGACACGTTTGCCCTATAAGGATGATTCTTATGAACTTTTGGTAAACATGAATGTTGTTCCTTATCCTCTTAGCTTTCCATAGAGTACTAGAAGTCCAGGATTGGATTTATAGAACTCAAGTTATGGCTTTGACAAGTCAAGGGTATTTTGGGTATTTGGACATTACAGGTCATTTTGAATTATAAGTCAATTTCACTATCTTGCAAGCTTCAAATGGAGTTTTGTTCAACATGAAATTTGCTCAAAATGATGTTTTTAGCTTACCCAAGTATCAAGAGTCCATTGATATTGATTAAAACAAGCATTGGTTGACGAAATTTCACAAAAAGACCATTTTAATGAATTAAAATGGAAAAATTCAAAATAATTGATAATTGAATGTTTTCAAGCCAAATTTGTGCTCATTTTGATTGGAAAATAAGTCCTAAACACTTTGGCATCATTACATTTTTTAATTGAGGTATATAACATGGTCATTTGGAGGATTACTTCATGATGAAGTAACATATCAAACACACCCCTTTGGTTGAAATCAAAGGAGGAAAGCCATCCAATTACACTCCACAACTGTCAAGCAAGTGAATTGAAGTGAATTTGAAGTGAGAGCAAGGCCAATTTGTGAATGCCATGATTAGAATTTTGAGAAAAAATTGGAACTTGGAAATCACAAGTTGGGCTTTGATTGGGCCTCAAAAGGTGTTAAACAAATTATAAATTGATTTTAGATCATTCCCAGGAGTTTCTAGTGGCAATTTCTATTGAGAATCAGTTGGAGCAAGTGTGTGAAGAAGCTTGAAACTTGATTTTCAAATTTTGAGATTGAGAGAGTTTCAGAAGGAATTGGACTTCAAGAATTGTGGATTAGTGATCTAGGGAGAGAAACGAGTTGAATGATATAAAGAAATTGATTTTCATTGAGGTTGGATGTCTGGTACTGATCCTGTCGCAAGGTAGGGGATGACCAATGCTAGGCCGGCCACCGTCTGCAATTGCAGGTCCACCGTGTGGATTTCTCTCCGTTTAGTGTTTTAAAAATCCCAGGTCGTATCCCAACCGTTGGATCTCGCTGGCAGGTTGAATTGGTATACTCATCGCGCGGTTGGGAGCTAGTTCGCGTCCATTGCCCTGGTCCTTTAATGAAATGCTGAGTTTCATGTGAAACTCAGCTGGGCTCAAATGCGTGCTATCCCCACCCCTCACTAGCTAGGCCCAACCAGTTAACACGTGAAAACCCTGCTTATTACACCCCCTGGCGCTGTTTCAATTAGAAGTATGAAGCTGAATGGATATTCAGATTGGGCCCATTCCCCAACCACTGCTTGCACCACCATCAGCGAGGCCCGTTAGCCAATAACTCATAGAATCCTGCTGGCTGCACCTCCCCCCATTTATCTCTTTTAATTTTTTTTCTTTATTTTTTTGTTTTAATACTTGTTTGTTATTAATTCATGAAAAATAATAAATGTTGTTAATAATTCCTGAAACAATTTGTGGATATAGTTTGGGATGTCTAGAATATTTCCATGTTTTTTATTTTAATTTTCCATTTATTTGCAATTAATTTCATATTTTCTATCGGAGTATGTTTTTAATAATGGAATGATTGTATACTGAGCTTGTGGATTTTATTTCTCATTCATGGTATAGAATTAAGACTTGAAATTTTGTGTGCTGGTTATATACATGTTGATGATGTTTAATGATTTTTGTTATGATTTTTAGATGATTCTAAATAGGATTTTAGGGTAGTTGTTTAGGAGTGTTCTTTGTTGGATCCCTTTAGTGTACTCTTGAGGTTTTAGATTTAGTTTGAACCTTTTGATTTAGGTTTAGTCCCTGATTTTTGGACCATAGCATATTGATACATGTAGGGTAGTGTAGTATTTTCTTTAGAATTTTTAGAAATGATTTTCTATTAAGTTCCCATTTTACAAATTGGCCTTAGTTTAGGTGATCCTAACTAGGTTAAGCGTATAGATTAAGCTTGTAAATGACCTTTAGATGATTCTAGGTCCCATTTCCTCTCTTGATAGATTGGTATTTAGATAATTACATCCTTTAGAACCCTTGAATCTTTAGGATAGATGTCCTTAGAAGGTATCATTTGTGGTTTCTTTAGAAGCTTAAATAGGTGGATGATTCTTCCTATAGGGGTAGTTTCCTCTTCAATTTTTCTTTGCTTGATTGGAATCCCCCTTGTAAGCATGTTTCCTGCTGTGGAGGAATACATTGCACTATCATAAAGGGGTTGAGTCCCTGAAAGCTCCCTCTCTCTCTAAGGAAGTGGAGTTGGTTGAGTGTCTGTGGTAAGTTCCTGTGGAACTTACCCTGCTTCTCATCTCCATTCTCCTAAAATTTGTCTCATTCATTTCTTCTTAGGAATCTTCTTGAGGTATCATAGTCCCTCCTGTGGGGGGAATGTTGCACATCTCTTAAAGGAGCCAAACCCTTAGGATTCCCCCAAATCTCTGTTAGTTGGTTGAGTGCCTAGGATATGTTCCTGTGGACCTTACCCTTGCTTCCCAACACCCAATTTCCTTCTTTAGGATAGAAGCCTTGTGTGATTACTTGTGGAATGAATCCATTATTTGTCATAAGTCCTTTTCCTCATTCATTGAGTGGTGTGTTGCATTAGGATAGTGCATGATTAGAATAGTTTAAGCTAGGAGCATGAGTACTTAGAGGTTAAGTGAGTCTCTCTCTGCTTGTTTGCATTAAGGGTTGAGGTGATCTTCCTCTTGTTGGTGTATTGTTTTTCTTTTTCTACTTGACGTATTTTCATAATAGAGGTTGAGTGAGCTCCCTCTGCTTGTCTGTTTTGTCTGTTTTTCTTTTGCTTGATTGCTAAGAGGTTGAGTGAGTCTCCCTTTACTTGTATTGTTGCATGACATATGCATCTTTACTGTATATTTGTTTACTATTTAAGCTGATGCTTTATCTGTTTCTGTATACCATTGACATGATCCCCTAGGAATCTCACTTTGATAAGGAAGTGATGATTAGAACTTTAGGTTGAAACCTATGTATGATAACTTCTAGGAGATCCCTGTTTCAAACCTCAACCATAGGATGAATCCTTGGCATGACAACATTAGGACTTGACAGTCTCCCCATAGAGTTCGTTCTCTTCTCATCTCAAAACAACAGTAAAAAACATAATAAAGGCAAGTTAGTACAAGCGCGTTACGAGCCTTAAGCTACTTGGGAAGTGATGATTGAGCGGTCTCCTCTCAATCATCTAGGATGCTTAGTATATGTCCTTTGGATGCTATACGATGCATTCGCTCCTAAGTCATAGTCTCTAGTGCTGTACAAACTACAGACAATCATAAAAGACAGTTCTTCTGTAACAAGCAGAAAACAAACTTCAAACCTTTTTACCCCGTGGGCCCATAACTCAAAGGAAAGCTTTTCTAAAGAAAAGAGTGTCGTTAACTCCCAGTTCTACCGCAAACGGTAACACTTAAGTCTCCAAGGGTCGAGTCGCGTACGCCAAACTGCTGGAACTGCTTGTTAACTCTACTCGAAAAATAGATGAATCTGAATTCCCATAATCCGTACTATCCCGAACTACGTAAGCTCTGATCTTTCATATCTGTTGAGAGTATGTATGCACAATACTGATGTATTGGCGAGCCACCTTCTCCGTTACCCGTAGTTAGCCGAACTACGTTGACTCTGATTTCTCATTCTCTGATGAGAATACGTAGGCATAAAGTGCGACGCTTTGCCGAGTCATTTTCATTTTCTTTTTAAACCAGACTTTTAGCATAGATAGATATAACCAACCCGTCAGTTAAATACTACAAGCATGGATCCCATCGAGTAAGATGGACGTGGGGGTTGCTAATACCTTCCCCTTGCGTAACCGACTCCCGAATCCAGACAATGGTTGCGATAACCTTGTCTTATACCTTTTCGTCAGGTTTTTTCCGATTGTTTCCTTTCCCGTTCTGAGGGATAAATAACGAAAGGTGTCGACTCTTCTGTTTTGCTGACACCTTATTTTCGCGGTAGCGACAGCTGGCGACTCTGCTGGGGACTGCGATGGTTCCCTATGCAAGTCTCGCCTTGGATTTTCTTCCTAGTTGCCTGGGTCATCCCCATCAGCTTGCGACTCTGCTGGGGACGCAACGTCCCCTGTGCGAGTCAATCCTAGCGCTTGCGTGTTTACCTATTGGGTTGTGTTTATTTATCGCATTTTATTTCCCGCATTTTATTTTCAGTATGATATGATTATCTGTGCTATTGTGGGAGGGGATCTGATGAGTGATAAGCCAGACCCAGGCTTGAGTATGTGCATAGTTTTAGAAGAAAATTGGTAGTGAACCTGCATGTTAGGCATGCACTAGTTCCCACACAATCTGCACTCAGACGAGGTTCTTTGAGATGATTTCCATTTCCAGCCTAGTGGGCCGTCGAAAGGATTTCAGATCTAAGGATTGTCGACTCTGGGAACCGATCATTTGTGATTCAGCTGAGTGAGGCCACTTCAAAAGATGATGATGCCACACCTTCTGGGTATCGTATCATCGTTTCTTGAAAGTCTGTGACGCTGATGAACGCATAGGATGTCGTACCTTTTCCGTGATTAGGTCCGTACCTGTGAGCAGGGTCGGGTTATTGCAGGAAACCGTAACCTTCAGACTACCTGGTTTTCTTGACAATGAATCAGTATTGTGGGTTTCAGTAGGCCTTTATTATCAGACTGTGGTATTTTCTTGCTGAAGCAAAATTATGACCCGCCACTTCACAGCATAGCACAACACATCACATCACCCTTGATCTCCTACTGCATTTTGAATTGGCATTTACATTTTCATATTGCATTGCATCTAACACATATCTGTGTTGCAGGTGTGCGGTTCCCTCTCGATTCTAGCAGTCTTGTCCGTTCTTTGTCCATCATGGAGCCCAATGTGAGAAGAACTTTGGCCTATAAGTTCCCTACTCCAGACATTACTACTCTGAGGAGTTTGATTTCTTTGCCTGGTAAGGAAGCAATGAGAGACTTCAGAGGAACCTATGGGAAGCTGCTCAGTGTTGTGTGCAAGCCATCTGTGTATGAATTGAACGGACTCCAGACTCTGCTTCAGTTTTATGATCCACCGTTGCGTTGCTTCACATTCCCAAGCTATGTGCTAGCCCCCACTTTGGAAGAGTTTTCTGTCATATTGGAGGTGCCCATTCTTGGTCAGGTACCCTTTTGGCCTATTGATCAGGAGCCAGATCTGGCTAGTGTTGCTACAGCTCTGCATATTGAGGTTTCTGAGTTGAAGGGAAAGACAGTCAGGAGAAATGGAGCCTGGGGGTTCCCATTACCTTTTCTAGCTGAGAAAGCCCGACACATCGCCAAGAAAGAATGCTGAGTGGCATTCAAAGCTATTTTGGCACTCTGCATATATGGTATCATGTTGTTCCCTAATATTCCAGATTTTGTGGACGTTGACGCTCTTCGTATCTTCGTTTCAAAGAACCCCATCCCTACCTTGCTCGGAGACGTGTATCATTTGGTGCACTATAAGAACGAGAATAGAAGAGGTAAAAGTGTATCCTGTTGTGCTTCGCTATTCTACAGATGGTTCTTCACCCATTTGCCCAAGGATGGTCCTTTTATAAAGACTGCAGAGACGAAGGAATGGTCTGAGCGACTGATGAGCTTGTCTGCCAAAGACATTGATTGGTTTGATAGAGATCGTCTGGGGAGCAAAATCATCTATAGCTGTGGGAACTTTCCTAATGTCCCTCTTGTGGGTAGGAAGGGTTGTATCAACTACAATCCGTCTATCGCTATCAGGAAATTCGGGTATGCCTTGAGGGGCCCTCCTAAAGACGAAGAGGTACAGGAATCTCTGTACCTCACGGGTGCATTAGAAGGGGATGATTTGGTTAGATTTGAACATGCCTGGAATAACGTTCACCGAAAGGGAAAGACCTCGTTGGGAAAGAGCAATAATCAGGCTTATCCTCCTTTTGTGGAATGGATTCTTAGCAGAGCAGAAAAAGTGTTGATGCCTTTTCCTCCTGTCAAGCAGGACTGTCTTCCAGAGCCTACCATGATTGAAATCCAGAAGTATGAGCAGCTTCAGGCTAAGAATGAAGAGCTAGTCAAAGCCAATTAGGAGCTGGAAAACGAGATCGCTCAACTCCGAAGAGAAAAGAACGAAGTTGTACACACCTGCAAGAAGCAGACAGAGTTGATCAACCACATGGGTGCTAATTTGACCAAAGAGACTGATTCTAGGGAGCGTCTTGGGTTGGACCTGAAGGTAGTGCACGGGGTATTGACCACCAAAAAGTAGGAGCTAGATAAGGCATACCGGAAGTTGACCCAGTACGAGAAGCTGTGGAAAAACACTTTGACTATCCATAAGGAGCGGGAAGAAAAATTGAAGCAGCAGATAACCCAGTTGGAAGCTCAGATTGAAGTCAAAGACAAGAAGATAGAGGCTGAAGCCTCACTACGACGAGATGTCCAGTATAAGTTGGTTGAGACCAAGGCAAAACTGATGGATTGTCAACTCCGGGCTGATGCTAAGAGGAGTAGGGTGGAAAACCGTTCTGAAGAAGGTGTTTCTAGGAGCGTTGCCGAGAACCTCCTAGAGTCCATTAGGCAGAGGGATCTGCTGATCCAGGGCCTGCTCACCCGGCCTGATCATTCCGATACGAAGAAGCTACTAGAGGATTTCCGTGCCCATGGCCTCACTTGATTTCTCTGTATTTCTTTTGTACATTTTATGCATTGATATGCTGATCACCACCAGGCCTGTTGGTTGGGGTTGCGATTGTTGCTTCAGGGTATCCAGTTACTGTTGTATGCCACCCTCGTGGGTTTTCTTTAATATATATATGAGGGTTTTCTTTCCATGATTGGACGGTAGACTTTATTTGTCTCGGAAGCTAGAATCGAGGGGGACTTCTTCCTAATGCATGGATACGTGTTTGCATTTGCATGAATCATTTGCATTACAGGTACCTTGCCATTTTTCTAACCCCTTGTTGATACAGGTTGTTTCAGGTTTGTCTCAGGTTGATCCGAGCAATGGAACGGGTACGAACGGAGCTGTGAGAGGTCCGAGGCCAGCTGAGGCAGGTTATGAGGGACCAGCAAGCACCTAAAGAGGAGAACGACCAGCTGAAGAATCAGGTAGGCCTGATGGCGGAGGTGTTAAAGAACATACTCCGAAGAGAATGTGAGTAGAGGCCCGAGGCTGCAGCCGACATACGTGCTCTACGGGTATCTGAAGAACCCGCACCTAGGCATGATAAGCCTAAAAGACCCTCTGCTCAGCTTGAAGCTCAGAACGTTTCCCGTCAGCGGCCACGTCCAGTTCCGCAAGACAACCCCAGAAGGCAGGGTCAAAAGAGGAGACTATCTGACAGAACCCTCGATCCAATCCCAATGGATTATGACTAGTTGTTGCAACTCTTGCTCCACCTTCAGTTGGTTAAACATCGAACGTTGGCTCCAATGACTGGACAACTGCCACCCGACTACAACGTGAACGCCCGATGCGAATTCCACTCTGGAGCACCGGGGCACGATATATTGAACTATAGAGCTTTTAAGCATAAGGTTCAAGACATGATTGAGTCAAGAACAATTGAATTCGTGTCGGGCGGCATGAAAGCATCAGGCATATTCATCCTTTATCATGCAAAAGAAATGGATGTTCCCGTGATCTCGTCTGAAGAAGAGAAAGATTAGGAGTATATCCTGCGGTTTTTGAGGTCTGAATCGCCTTGCCCGCAACGTTTTCATGTTCCTGGGTCGAGCTCCAGGATGAAAACCCCTGAACAGAGAGGATCCTCACTAGGTCAAACCTCATCTCCGGATTGTTTCTGCCATACAAAATCGGCAACCTCCCGCTCCGTTGCAGCAAAACTATCGGAGCCCGAATCAGAGTTGACCTCACAACAGTCGTTCTTCTGATTGAGTCTGAAGACTTCCAATGGGTCGCTCCACTCAGCAGCAAATAGGTGTGAAAGCCCAGTTCCCCGAAAGCTGGAAATCTGCATTTTACCATGTCATTTCTTTCCTGTAGAATTGCAAATTTTGCTTGTAAAGCATGATTGTTTTTCAATTGATATTGATAATGAAATAAATATGCATGGTTTGAACTAACCCATTCGTGTTCACTTTATTTCTTTCTTTTATTTCAAACGCTTGTTTAAGTGGAATCCGGGGAGGATGACGAAATCCAATGATGCGTAAGCTTTTGATGCTATGCTTTTGAACAAAAAAACCTGTTGATGATGTACAGGCATTGTTTCAATTCCCAAACACCAGAGATATAAGGAAGAGAATCCCTTGTTAACCCCTTTGAGCCTAGTTGTAGGAGTTTATTTTTGAAGATAAAAAACCCTCAATCTTAACCTGGGGCAGGGTAGGTGTCGGTTAATTTGACCAAGCGTTCAAATAACAAAAGGAGTGCCCGTTTGAGGATCAATCACACCGCTATAGGTCGTACCTAAAAAACCATTATGGTTAAACATGGTCGATCAGGAGTGAAACAGTCACAATATCTTTCATAAGTCATACGAGCCGATGCCATACGATTTGTTCAAAAAAAAGAAGAAAAAAAAGAAAAGAATCGAAAAGAAAAGCCCGCTAAGTCGAATCTTGAAAGCAAGCGACTTAGGTAAAAATTAGGGTACCCCGCTGGACTTCAAAATTGAAGAAACTCAAGAGAGTTAGTCCAGGAAAAAGTTAGGGGAAAACGAAAAAACAAAAAATGAAAAGCGAAAAAGGATTACGAAAGAAAAATCCTCGAAAAGAACGAAATCGTATGGCTACCGGTGCCCAAACAAAGACGAAAAGCGAATGACTGTCACTCCAAAAAACGTATGGTTTCCTGAACCGTCACTCCTGTCATATAACCTTTGAAAGGTGAATGCTAAGGTCGAATTAGCTGAACGTAGGATCGGAGAACATCAAGGAGAATGGGTGGGTTAAAATGAATTTTGAGCCTTTATCCTTTCTTTCTTAAACCGAAAACCTGACCATGTTACAACCTTTAAAAGACCTAATTGAAATAGGTTTGTTTCGAAAGCATACTTCGGTGAAGATCGCATTGGAACTGACTCCTAGATGAGATTCTCAATACATCGTTGTTTTAATATTGACATGTTGATGAATGATTTCATATATTTTATGTCATAATTTTTTTTTCCAATGAACAGGAATGGATTTTGAAAACTGCCATATGCATTGCATTTGATATGTGTTTTATGCAGAACAGTTTGTTTTACTAGCGAGTAAGCGCTTGACAGAAGGAAAGTTTCCACAATGGAAAGTCTGATCAGGATAGAATGCAGAACGCCTGAGTATTCCGGTGAATCGGGGCAAGCTATGACCAATGATCACAACATAGGAGTCAGCCACCGAGAAATCGTTAATTCGGGGCAATCAGGTCGAGATTTGATGAATCTCTCGCAACCAAGGGTATTACTCCCACAGATCAGCCCATGAGGAGCAAAGTCATGACAAGACTGGGGCAGGTCACCCCGAGAGCATCAAAGCCATCCTTAGCCTGAAGGTTATTAACTTGAAGCACCGTTGCAAGGTTCAAGATGCTGAGGCAGATCTGGGTGCAGAGATTGCAGATTTCCTTTCAAGGAACATCCCCAAAGAGATCCCACAGGCCGGGGCAAAAGTGGAGAGCGAAGGAGTCGTTCCTCCCCGTGTTGGCATAGATTGTCAAAAGTTGTCGGAAGATTCTAGGGCAAGCCATCTCAAATTCGTTTCGTGGCATGTTGCCCAAGCAAGATGATTCCTTCTTCCCCAGCGAGTTCAGCAGCGTCTCCCCGCGGAGTCTGAGCACGGGACTGCGAGCGTTGATATGTCTCCCCGAGCAGAGATAGATTGTCCCCAACCAGGTGTATCCTGAGGAAGGTTCATCGTTTCCCCAGCTGAGTCATGCGCTGAAGCGTATACCCATTCCCAGCACCGGGTTAATGTGCAGTTTTCTCATAGAAGACTATTCGCGAGTGTTCAGCTTCCGATAGTTTCAGACTGAAGTCTCCAGCGGAATTGAAATTCCCCACAGAGTTGTACTCTCCCCGGCAGGTAGGAGTGATTCCAGCGTCTGGTTACCCTCCTCATCCGAGTTTGCAGTTCCCCAAGAGAGCCGAGTCCTTGGAAGCCGTTGGGCCATGATTGGTTTTCCCCAATAGAATGTTGAATAGATGATGCTGTATTTCCTCATCGGAGTCGCTATCTCCAGGAAAGTTTTGTCGCGAAGGCCGTACAGTTTATTTTTGCGATTGATATCGTTTCCTCAGCAGATCATGGTTCGTATACCTAGTTGAGTGGGTTCAGGTTCTCGTAAAACTTTATACCCCTGCAGCAGTCGAATGAAGTTCGTTTCCCCAGGAGGAAGCCAATTGATATTGACGTGACTTCTTCTCCCCGGAAGGATGATTCCTCCTCCCTACCATATTGGTTTATTCTCCTTGACAGGAGGCGACTCCCTTCAGCATTTATTTTGCTAATGGGGTTGTAGCATTTCACATGATTGCATAGCATTTACCCTAAAAACGCGTAGCATTTCCACCGTGTGGAACATTGCGCCATTGTCAATCGCATGCATATGAAGCATGAGCTAGGTCATTACCGTTCGTGTTTTGCAGGTATTCCTCCACAGAATGGTTTGCTTAAGATGATTCTTAAAAATCCCCAGCGAAGTTGTTTGCTTAAGATGATTCTTAAAATCTCCAGTGAAGTCGCCAGGGTTGGTTGCTCAAATTGATGCTTAGAGTCCCCGGCAGAGTGTTTGCGCAGGATGATTCCTGAAATCTCCAGCAGATTTATTGGTTCAGGATGATTCTTAGAGTCCCAAGCGAAGTTGTTTGCTCAAGATGATTCTTGAAGTCCCCGGCGGAGTTATTTGTCCAAGATGATTCTTGAAGTCCTCAGCAGAGTTGATTCATCCAAAATGATTTCTAGATCCCTGAAGCAGAGTTACTTGATAGTTCTCCAAAATACCCAACGGAGAGGTGTCACCCCCAGCAGGTTTCAAACAGAGAAGTTGAAACTTCCCTTGAAGACTTGGTGATTGAAGTCTGGCAGTAGTGCCAAATCTCCTGACTTACTGATGAAGCCCAACTACGATGTCGAAGTAGTTCTCCTAGCTGACGTAGAGTGCCTAACGGCAAAAGAATGTATATCCTTATTGGTCTATGATTGATTAAGGATTCCCTTTCAAGACTTACTGATGAAGTCCAGCTGCGATGTCGAAGAAGTTTGCCAAGCTGACGTAGAGTGCCTGACGGCAAAAGATTATGTATCCTTATTGATCTGTGAGTGATTAAGGATTCCCTTTCAAGACTTACTGATGAAGTCCGACCGTGACGTTGAAGAAGTTTCTATAAGCTGATGCAGAGTGCCTGACGATGAAAGATTGTATACCCTTATTCGGTTCATGAGTGATTAGGGATTTTATCTCAAGACTTACTGATGAAGTCCAACTGCGATGTCGAAGCGGTTATCCTAGTTGACGCGGAGTGCCCGACGACGAAAGAATAGATATCCCTATTGGGTTCATGATTGATTGAGGATTCTGTTTCCGACTTACTGACGAAGTCTGGCTGATGCCCGAGAATCTCTTTGAATGCCCGACGGCATAATTAACTTGATTGTTAAAAAGTTCCTAATGACCTGATGAGTCCCGAGAAATTCTTCTGCTGCAATGCTGCAGAATGCCTGACGGCAATACCAGCTATGTATCGCTGGTTATCGAGTAACCAGTGAGCCCTTGATGATTTGAGGAAGAAGCTGCAGCGAAATCTTATAATCATCCCGACGGAGATTCGAGAGTAGCCCTTCACCAGTTACCGAATAACCGGTGATCCTTTATTGACTTACTGATGAAGTCCGACAAAGATGTTGTCGATGTGCCTAGCGACACGATGAGTCCATAGGCGACGATAAGGAATTGTTTCTGCAGTGGCGCAGATTTCCCGACGGCATAATCAGCCATCATTCACCAGTTACCGAATAACCGGTGATCCCTTATTGACTTACTGATGAAGTCCGACAAAGATATTGTCGACGTTCCTAGCGACATGGCGAGTCCATAGGCGACAATAAGGAATTGTTTCTGCAGTGGCGCAAAATGCCCGACGGCATAATCAGCCATCATTCACCAGTTACCGAATAACCGGTGATCCCTTATTGACTTGATGATGAAGTCTAACAAAGATATTGTCGACGTTCCTAGCAACATGATGAGTCCATAGGCGACGGTAAGGAATTGTTCTACTATGACGCAGAATGCCTGACGGCATAATCGACCATCCATTACCAGTTACCGTGTAACTGGTGATCCCTTAATGACTTGAGGACGAAGATCTACAGCAAAATCAGATGATCATCCTGACGGAGATTTGACCCTTCACCGGTTACCGTGTGACCAATTCCCCAGCAGAGTTGCTGTGCAACTGTCATGCTCAGTTTCGAAGATGTTCCTACCAATCGGAGTACCGTTTACCTGTACGGTCGGCAAATCACTAGTTACCGCGTAACCGGTGATACCTTGATGATTTGAGGACGCAATGATATCAGATATATCAGAGGATCATCCTGACGAAGGTTCAGATCAGTATTTCTCCAGCTAGTTGTCGTGCAGCTATCATTTCAGTTTCCGAAGATTTGTCCCCATCAGAGTACCGTGTACTTGTGCAGTTGGCAAATTTCTGGGTTTATTGGTATTCAATTGTCTCGTACCTTGATTGTTTGAGAGTCGTTCGCTTCTCACCCAGTCAGGTCCAAGCCGTTTGAATAGGGGCAGCTGTTGCACCCCAAACTTTGCCCAACGTTTCTTTACCTAGCTTGTGTTTCATTTCATTCACATTAGCATTATCATTTGCATTTCATTGACATGTATGCAGGAGATCAAGAGGTATGATTACCAATCAAGAGCTACACAAGAATGGGAAGCTAGCTAAGAAGGTTATTCAAGTGCTCAAGGGTTGATATCCTTACCAGAGAAGTTAAAAGATCCTCAGAGAGAGTGATTGAAACCAAGGGTGTATGTTTCCTAGCTTGAGAATTGTGAGAAGTCATCTGATGATTCTGAGGCCATGAAGTTGGACTTGAGGTCTTGAGAGAGCTCATGATAATTTTTTAAGATCACTTTGAGGCCTAGACAGGTCATTGTGCAAGATTAAGAAGCCTCAGCCATGATTGATGCAGCTAAGGTTTGACTGGGTCAACCCTAAGTCAACTGAGGATTTGAAGAAGGTCGAGACTTAATTCAAGAGCCATGTGACCATGGATTGATACATTTAGATGTTATAAGGATGATTCCAAGGTCAACTCATCATGATTGGAGAGTTTGAGAAGTTTTAGGCTAGGGTTTCTAAGACTTGACAGTGTAAAATCCCTTGGCTTGACCCCTAACTTCAAGGCTATTTAACTCAAGGTGTGATTTTCATCTCATCTTGACCCCAACATTATTGTTGTAGGGCATGATCTTAGCTTTAATTTTAGTACTAGAAGCCCTTGATAGGGTTTATAGAACTCAAGTTATGAGCCAGACAAGTTATAGGTCATCTGAGCTATGTGAATCTGGATGACACTTTTTCCCTATAAGGATGATTCCTATGAACTTTTGGTCAACATGAATGTTGTTCCTTATCCTCTTAGACTTCCATAGAGTAATAGAAGTCCATGATTGGATTTATAGAACTCAAGTTATGGCTTTGACAAGTCAAGGGTATTTTCGGTATTTGGACATTACAGGTCATTTTGAATTATAAGTCAATTTCATTATCTTGCAAGCTTCAAATGGAGTTTTGTTCAACATGAAAGTTTCTCAAAATGATGTTTTTAGCTTAGCCAAGTATCAAGAGTCCATTGATATGGATTAAAACAAGCATTGGTTAAAGAAATTTCACAAAAAGACCATTTTAATGAATTAAAATGGAAAAATTCAAAACAATTGATAATTGAATGTTTTCAAGCCAAATTTGTGCTCATTTTGATTGGAAAATAAGTCCTAAACACTTTGGAATCATTACATTTTTGAATTGAGGTATATAACATGGTCATTTGGAGGATTACTTCATGATTAAGTAACATATCAAACACACCCCTTTGGTTGAAATCAAAGGAGGAAAGCCATCCAATTACACTCCACAACTGTCAAGCAAGTGAATTGAAGTGAATTTGAAGTGAGAGCAAGTCCGATTCGTGAATACCATGATTGGAATTTTGAGAAAAAATTGGAACTTGGTGTTGCAGTGGGAATCGTGATATCAAGCTATTGATTAACTTGAATCTAAATTCTTAAATTTACAACCGGACTTTAATTTATCCAAAGGAAAGGTCTAAAGAAAGAAAAACCCTTTTCGCAATGTAACAACAACGCTAAGAGATTCGGGATCGGGGGTTGGTTATGCATAGGGTAGGTATTTCACATCCTAGACATCTGTAGTACTCTACATGAAGCTTTTGTTTATTTGCATGCTAAGTTTGGTAAATGTTTGCTAAGGATTGGGATTGGGTAAAGGGTGTAGGATGAAACCTAAAGATAGTTTCTAAGTTTGCTCGCAAAGACATCGCGTCCTCTGCCTACGTATCCTAACTAGGATAGAATCAGAGCAATCATAGTTCACCTCACTAAGGATGAAGAACACTTGATTATGATCAAGGTTCAAAGGGGAACAAACATATTTATGCTTGTGTAGAGTTTCACAAAACTCTCTATATCTATGTTAAAACACTCAAGAGGGGAGTAAGTAATCATTTCCATGACTCTTACATAGAGTTAACTGTTGCATCCCAAATTTTGACCCTTTAGATCCTCATCATCATTGTAGGATCATATTTGCTTGATTAACTAACCTTAACACATTTTCAATTTGTCTTTGTTAAGTTGCAGGTGAATCAGGGTTCCATACCGTCAAAAACGAAACTTCGAGGGTTTGATCAATCAATGTTTTGAATTGATCCAACTTCAAACAAGATCAAGGATGATACATTGGACCAAGAATGAGTGCAATTTGAGGTGGTCACTGTAGCGGTAAAAATCGTGAGCGTAAGTTATTAATTAACTTAACTCAAAAAAACAAGAGTCGCCACCGCACTTTTATTTTATCCAAATAAAGGAAAGGAAAAAGAGCGAACAAAACCAAAGAGTTCTAAAACAAGAACAAGAAACAGAGATCGAGGTAAGGGGGTTGGTTACGCAATGGGAAGGTGTTAGCACCCAAAACGTCTATAGTACTCTATAGGAGCCCTTTGAAATATTTACGTTTTTTGGTTTGAAAATGGTTTGTTTGAAAAGAGATTGGGGAGATGAGAAGAGAATTATTTTTTTAGATTTTTGTGTTTGGAGAGACTTATCGTCTCATGCCTACGTACCCACAAAGTGCAATATAGGATCAAAACCCCGTAGTTCGTGGTACAAATGACAAAATTTTGTTGGTTTTGATTGATTTTAAATGTAAAGACAAGTCGTCATTTTAAGGAGAAAACTGCGACTATTCACCCACGAGTATTAAGACAACATCTGCGTCACATAAAGATGGAGGATTTGCTTGGATTATCAACAAGACTATCACTCAACATCAACATGGAAAATGTCAAAGTCTTAATAATATGGGGAATAGGAGAATTACATCTCAACTATAGAAACGAATCATGTCTAAACTTTATGAAAAGTTTTAAAGTGAAAAAGTGCATAAAGGCACAAAAGAGTTGATGAGTTTTTGTATTTTTTATGTCTTTTGAAATGGGCCAAAGTATGATTAACATTGATTGATTTTTATTGAGAAGAAAAAAGTTTGAAAATCACTTGACAAAAGTCAAGGTTTTATTGCGAAAGCGGTTTTGAAGTTTGAAACCAAGAAGGTTTTGAAATAGGGAGAAAGTTTTGAAAATTTAAGAAGGGGAGGAGATGAAGTGACTATCCTAGAAACCAAAATAAAAGTTAGAGGTAAGAAAGATCTAACCGACTTGTAGCACACTCCATAGCAAGCAAAAAGAATTTCATCTGATTTAAAGCATAGCTAATGAGCGAGCCAAATAAAGGCTAAGATCCACAATACTCCAAGCATAGGAATAAGAGTCCTAATTCTAAGTCCAAAGGTCCATGAAGTCCAAGGTCTAAGAGTAGTCCAAGAGCATAACCACAAAGTTAATAACACCAAGTTTTTTAGAGATTTTTTATCCTTTATTAGTGTTTTGAACAAGGTATGGTCCAAGTGGACAAAAGAGAAATGACATAAACATAAACAAAGATATGATATGAAATGATAACATGGAAACATAAAAGTAAAGAAATAAGGAGTAAGAAGAGAATATAAACAAAATTAAACAAGGATATTGTTAGTGAATTAGTGGTTAGTGGTTAGAACATATGATCAATGATGATTAATTCTTGCACTTAGACCAAGGTTAATGAAAACTCATTAGAGGATTGATAGAATCAAAGCCTCCTAACAATGATTTTCATAGGTATTGGACTTAAGACAAGCAACTAATCATACTTGGACTTTTAAACATAAGTTTGAGCCACGAATGATCATTTTCCGATTAAGGGACACTTTAACGCTATGTTAAGCAATCGTAATCGGGTTTATGTAGAAACCACGACTATTTGAGGCCGGTCAATAAAATGTTAGTGTTAACACATGTTAGAGAAGTGATATGTAAATCACTCTCCTAAAACATGCCACACAAAAAGAAAAGAGGTAGTGATCTCATCACAATCAAGATTCTTCATCAATTAATCAAAGGTAATCTATCACTATTCCAAAGTACGGAGAATCATCTCAATGATTATTCGTCCATAGATTTGAAATAATGAAGATTAAACAACCTTGATAATCAACAATCTATGATCCATAGAATTCATCGATCAAAAATAAAAAGAAGAAGAAAGAAAATTAAAATGAAAAGAAACCTCAATTTGAATCTTAAATCGATTAAATCATCATCAATATCAATCACCTCTTTTAGTGGATAAAATCGACACTCAAAGTTCATTGATATTGATGAGATCTTATCAAAATTCAAGATCCAAAAAAAAATCTATTTTAAAAAAAATTATTTCAAAAGAAAACAAATATTAGAAAAATATTAAAAGAAAATTGAAGAAAATCTTTTTTAAAAAAAAAGAGAGGGAGGTTTATTAAACAAAACATGGGGATGATGAAGGTAAAAATCCACACGGTCCAAATCCAAAGAGAAATTAACATAAAAAAAATTAAGAAGAAAAAAAATAAAAGGAAAATACAAATCAGAAAATCATCCTCTTCTTCTTTCATCCAACGCGACACTATTCACCATGGCTTCAAATAAAAAATTCAACGGATCGGAACGACGAATCTCCACTTTGGTGTCATCTCAACCAGAATCAAAAGGTGAATCCAAATATACACAGAATTTCAATCAACAGAGCTTATACGAAAAGAGATTCAGAGACGAGAGTTCATCGGCAAAGCTCCAATACCTTCAAAAATGGAGAGTTTAGCTTCAATCTTCTTCTTCTTGTTCTTTGAATCTGGTCGTGTTGCTGTTGTTGTTGTTGAATGAAGTTGAGATACAATGATATTTTTGTGTGGAAAGGTTGTGAATGAAAGGAGAGTTAAATCGGGTGAAGCTTAAAGAATGGTTGAGGGTGAAATTTGAAGGTGAAATTTGAAGGAAAATTGAGGAGTTATGATGAAAATTCTGCAGGGATTAATTGGCTCTTTAAGCTTGAAGAAATGAATGAGGTATGTGTTGTATTTATAGATTGAGAGTGAGGGAGAGTGATTTGCCGTTTTGCAATTTTCTGTGCGTTTTGGTTGTTGCAAGTTATGCGTGACCCATGTGCTGAAACTTTCATGTCGTTTTGATTTTGTCAATTGTAGCTCATGACGTCGTTTTGCTTTTTGGCTGCAATTTTCAATTTAATTCGCATGTGCATTGCTTTGCTGCAACTTTTCCACATTGACTCATGAGCAGTAGGTCCAAACATGCTTTTTTCTTTGAATATCCTGTTATCATTGCCTTTCTAATGTTGACGTAATAATCACGACTATTGAAGTTAGTGCTGCATAATTTTAGGTTTAAACCGAGCCATGATACGCACTAGCTACTGTCGAATGTTATCAGCTGATTTTAGTTCCCTGTTATTGACAAAATTGTCATAGCACCAAGATGCGCCCTCATTGTTTCTGCAGCTTTAGATTCAACAGCAAGTGCAACTTGCCAATCTTCAAACAAATTTGAACACTCCTCAGGATCAGCCAAAGATTCAGCAGCAAATCTGGTTCAGCGTTAACATTATTATTACCGACATCGTCATCATGTTGTGGTTGGAGGTGACAACCCACATGTGAAATGAAGGAGGAATAGAGTGTGCACTTTCAGTGTGTGGTTGATCTTCTGAGATAGACAAAGTGAAACAACTGCTGCAACAAGTTCTTCATCACCTACACCGTTATCTCTTCCAATACCAAGTGAAGATAGGGTTTGGAGAAGATAATTTAGAATCTTTGAAAGAACTGTAGGCCCTTTGCAACGACTCAACTCCTCACTGCCAGTCATGCTAGCACGATTGTTCATTATTTCTCACAATAATAGAGACATTCTAGATGAATTACAAAATCAGTATGTTTTGAACGAGCGAGAAATACAAGTGTTTCGGCAAACACATTTAAAGCATCAAGTGCAGCTTTGGCATGGAGTCTGTTTTAATCACAACATTCATGAGTGATTCTGTTATTTGATTAAGCAGGTCATGCTGAGATGGGGAGAGCTTTGATAAGGTCTTCAAACTTTTTCTGCTGCCGTTGATTGTTGCGAGTTGAGAAACAGCATCAATAGGCGATAGAACCATAGTTTCGCTGCAGTTGAGTAGATGAAGACAGTTTCTGATATTATTGAAAACGCAATGGAGAGACAGGGTCAGACATGGCTAGCACATAATGGAATTGTAAGCTACAGCTTGTAGCTTTAAACTGTAATACGGATGTACGGCGGAGGAACTTCCGACTTGGTTTGAATATTCCTGCTGAAATGATTCTTGGCAAATGTCCTTGTTCCATTATCAAGGCTTATTTCATTGTGCACTGAGTTTATGTCGTCAGGTACTGAAGAGCAATTTGCGAAATCTGTCCCAAGCAACTCAACTGGTTTCGTTACAATTTCCTGGTGAGCATGAACATACTGCATGAAAGGAACTGTCTTGCGTAATAATAGGCATACAACTACCTTGCTCAAATATCCAGCTAGTAGGTTACAATGGGAGTGATTTGGTGTTATTGAGAGCACAAAGTTGGTATCATAACTTTGACAGTATGATTCAGAATAAGATTTTGTATGATTCAATCTTTGCCGTCATTCGAGCTTACAACCAAACTCAAACCCTCACTAGCGACAGAAACACGCCCTTGAACAGATGTTACTGTTGACAGAGCCAGTGTAAACATGTTTAATACAACCGTCTCCAAAGCCTTGCTCTTGTTGTTTCTTCAAAATAAAGGGTTTTGGCAACAGCATCCAGGGCACGGCGACACCAGCCAGAAGCAAAAGCATGAGCTGAAGATTTTTCTGACCCTCAAAGAGTTGGTTCTCGCCCAAATCATCTGTTGGGCTCAGGAACATGTAGATCATTACGTGGTACAAATCAGCTTGAGAACCCGTGCACCACTTCACAATAATAAGGAGGGATAGGTAGCCAAATAGGCTGTTAAGAAATATCACCTGGGGGATAAATTGGAACCATACATTTACGTGGTTCTTAAAGAACCTTGCATTGGCATATCTCATTATAATTCCAAGGTTCATTTGAGCAACTCCAAGATGAATTGACATTTTCATTTTCAAAGAGTTCAGGAATGGTAATTCACTACGTGTACCATGCCATACAGGGTCCACTCCAAAAGGATAAGTGCGACACATTTTTATCAGCCCTATTGTGGTAGAATCCCTACAAGAAAGGTCACGACACTCATATGCAGAGGGGCCGAAGAGTTCAAATGGAACAGAAAAGAACTCGTTATAGATCAGGCCAATATAGATCGAAAAGAGCGACATCATGAACATAGCGACCCCCAAAAGTCATCTCCGTGATGTGATCAAGCTTCTGGATAGAAAGTTTCTTCTCCCTGATTATGAAATATAGAGCGGCCAGTAGTAAACATATTCCATGCCCCCAATCACCAAACATTACAGCGAAAAGAAACGGAAAGGTAACTACAGTAAACACAGTAGGATTTGCCTCTTGATATTTAGCAACCCCATATGAGTCTATAATTCCTTGATACGAAGATGTAAACTTGTTTGTGCGTAAGCCAGAGGTCTAGAATTTAAACCAGTAGTTGATGAATCCAAATGATATCCATCTAATCAACTATAATCACCCGTAATTGGATTCCCAGAGTATTCACCACCTTTTGTGTAAACATAAATTTGAAATATCACAACATACTTGAACTTCAAGTCCGCCTAAGAATGAGCAACCTTACCATCAGTATCATAAAACTCATTATTTTCATGGAATCATCACTCATATCATCTTGGATAACCTCAAATTTTCTTTTTCCTTTTCCAAGTGGAACGTTTTGCACTTCCATGTATTTTGGAAATTCAATGATGCTTTACAATCACTTGGAAATGACACACTTAAATGAACACTTACTTGCATCTCAATAAAAACATCTTTGATTGAATATTCATCAAAATTTGACTTGTACATACAAATCTCTAAATCTTCAGTTAAAACTGAATTATTTAGAATTTATCTTGAATTAATATCCGGGAAAATAAATCCACAGATAAACCGCTGATGGACTCTTAATCCTGATGACTTGGACTAAACTTCACATGAAACACTGCTTGATAAACCAATAGATTTCAACACAAGACAATATAGCCTTGGACAGTCACTATTTGAGAAAATAGCCCACTATCACAGGTGACTTATAATTAGAGCAAACTTTTGATAGTTTGACCAAGATGAGGTCAAACTTCCATCTGATTTAGACTTGAATGAATGTCCTTGCCAACAATCTCCTTGCAAAACTCTAAACACACAGAGAAGAAGAAACAAACAAATTGAAAAATATTTTTGGTATTTTGGTTAGAGGTTAGTAAACATAAACAACAAAAAGCAAGTAAGAAATAAATAAGGGTGAGAGAACCAAAAGTACGATTTCGTTTGTGTATGTATTGATGCAAATGAAATGTGGGATCTTAGGGGTAAAAATTAGGGTATTACAGCTGCCCCTATTTAAGATTCTTCTATCCCGAGATATAAAGATTCACATCTTTGTCTCGACTAGATAGAAGAGACTTAAATATAACAATTAACCCAATTTTTGGCCCTAAGAGACCACAAAATGATATGATTATGCTAATGTTATGGTATGCAAATACAAGACCACCATGGGGAGAAAATGCCACAGGAAAAGAAAACACTAGAGCAAAAGAAGAAAAGAGACTCCACAGGGGAAAACAAAAAAAAAACAAGATCCTATTCTGATAAAGGAAAGGAAATAACTCAACAGGGAAAGAGATACCAACTGCCAGTTACTGGGCGAAGATATTCAAACCGAAGAGAATAGGTAAAATACTTTCTACTGATTACTGAATAGAAAATAAGTGCAAAAAACACAAGAGAATTGTTATCTACCAGTTACTGGGTAGAAAACAAAGAGATGTATTACTTACTACCAGTTACTGGGTAAAAGTAATCCACTCATTGAGATATAATCAACTACCTGCTACTGGGTAGGAAAAGAAGCAACGCCAACTACTGGTTACTAAGTAGTTTAGCGAGAATAATAAACTTGAATGAAAGGAGTTACCAACTATCGGTTACTGGATAGGGTAAACAACATGTCAACTACCTGTTACTGTGTAGGACAGACTCGACTACCTGTCACTGGGTAGGAGAAAGAGATATAAAGGTCAACTACTTGACACTGGGTAGGACAAACATGCTCGACTACCTGTTACTGGGTAGGAGAAAGAGATATATCATCAGCTACTTGTTACTGAGCAGCTCCAATCACACAACAAACTTCTCAAATAAAGAGACAACCATTTGTTGAAAAAGATATTAATAACTTTGTCGGGGATCTTTAAAAGAGATACGAGCAGGTTAAACCATGCAATAAAATTCTCATCGGGAATTATTCCACAAAAATTCCATCTGATAGAAAATATGGTTGGATAAGGATCCATCATTTCACAATAAACTTCTTTGTTGAGGACAAACTAGAGAAATGTTATTTATTGCGAAGGTAAATTTCTGGAGATTACACAAGCTGCTCAAATAAAGAGGCTTCCACATGAAGTTGCATAAGTAATTACCAAGAGAATGTTATCAAAACACTACTAGGGAAATCAAATCCTCATCTTCTGATGGGGATCAATAACAGATTCTGCCGAGGAAAATAAATCCTCAAAACTACCTTCTCGACATCCAGGTTTCACAGCCCAGGGAAAACCAAAGTAACTGCTTCAAGAGACCAAAGTTCAATCCAGGAACAAACTGGAAAGAAACGGTCAAACAAGACTCGACCCAATGAGGAAATAACTCAATTGGGGAACAATTCCATCCAGATAAAAGATGGGGAGGAAAGCTAAACAAACATCTTCCACGAGGCATAAACTCAGTGGGGAATTAAAAACGATAGGTATTTTCTGCTTAGGGGTCGACACTCTAATGAAGAGAGGACACACGCACTCCGCGGGATAACAACATCGGGAAAAGGGAAATACCAACAAAAAATAGGATGCACAATGCAACAAAGACATGCTATGCTCAACCAAAATGAATGCACATGCAATGCATATGAATATGAATATGCTGACAAAACGGACAAAAAGGGAAAACAGAGGGTGAACAAAACATCACAACACCACTGAAATACTCGGCTAATCTCCGCAAGTTAGAGATATCATTGGAGATCATGTTGGGGATCAGCAACAGAAAACCTGCAAGAGATACACAAGAGCCACAAAAGGAGAATAAATCCTAATACAAGGCTTAAATCTCGCTGAAGAGACAAAGATACCGCTTGGGAAAAGACCCCAAAGATCAACCTTCAACCATCAATAATTCAACAAGAGGGAACAACAATATGAACTCCGCTTTGAGAAAAAAACTGTTGGAGAAAACATACCAACACAAATCTTCCAACCCTGTCAGGGGAATAAGAAGTTAACATCATAGCAAAAAGTCAAACTGTCGGGGATTTTAAATCAACACATAATTACAAGGTGAGAGAAAACCCGACAGGCGACTGCTATGTCAACACTTCTTAGAAGTAAACAACATTGTTCTCTACTTGGGGAATAATCCAAAGCAAATATACATAACCTCTGTTAGGAATTATCAAAGACAAATCTCCGCCTGGGCAAAAACATCAAGGAGAAATGGTCTTTAGATTTCTCAACTGTTCGATCATAACCTGGTTGAATGAATGAAACATATTCATCATTTGAATCAAGACTTTATTGTGGAAAACCGTTCAACACTCGTCTGGTTTATCCAAAGAAACAAAACTTTGCTAAGGGAATATCAGTAAACTCTACTGAAGAGACCTCAATATAGCTCAAATGGGGAAACATCAACACAACTCTAATGGGGAGCTGTCAATAAATTCTACCAGAGAGGCAAGAAAGAACCCTGCTGAGGAAAACCACTAGGCTTTTCACTTCAAGATTCTATCATTCTTGGGGTTACTGTTGACATCCTTTCTTTTATTTTCACAAATCAAAGAAAAATGTTTTTATAATTTTCAAAATTTAAATCAATTATTCACATTTGTTTCAAAAATCATCATCAAAAATAAAATGAAATTCTATAAACAGAAACAAAATAAGAATTGCAAACAAAGGGACAAAGGCCCAAATTCTATTGATAGAATGGTAGTCCGCAAATGGCGTAACTCCATGGATCATTACAAAGTTTGAAAAATGGTAAGTACAATGGAAAGTTCTACACTGAAATACAATGACCATTATTCTCCCTAACAACTTTGAATTCCAACTGTGCTTGAGACTTCAGCGGAGAATATCTGAAGTAAAACCTTTGATAGGAAATGTTGCTTCAAACGATCAAGACTGGCCAGATGCAGTTACTTGCCATGATCCCTAACTTTTGCCTAGATTGCCCTCTCGGGTTTTCAATCTACCGGGATGATTATTTATGTTTTGTCTCTAATTTTTGCCTGGACTGCCTTTTCGGGTTTTCAATCCACCGAGACGCTCATTTTTTCCTAAGCCGCCCTTTCAGGTTTTCAACTTAGCGAGCTGTTCTTTTATTTTTTTAGGCGAAGTATTTCTTGACTGCATCGGCATTCACAGGACGAGTGAACTCTTCTCCATCCATAGTTGTAAGAATTAATGCACCGCCAGAGAAGGCTCTCTTAACAACATATGGGCCTTCATAATTAGGAGTCCACTTGCCCCTAGAATCAGTAGTAAAAGTCGAGATCTTTTTGAGCACGAGGTCACCTTCTCTGAATACACGAGGTCGAACCTTCTTATCAAATGCTTTCTTCATTCTTTGTTGATATAATTGGCCATGACACAAAGCCGTCATTCTTTTCTCTTCAATCAGATTCAACTGGTCGTACCTACTTTGACACCATTCAGCCTCAGACAATTCAGTTTCCATCAAAACTCTCATAGAAGGGATTTCAACCTCTATCGGGAGCACTGCTTCCATGCCATAAACAAGAGAAAAAGGGGTTGCCCCTGTTGAAGTGCAAACGGATGTACGATATCCACGCAGAGCGAAAGGAAGCATATCATGCCAATCCTTGTATGTAACAACCATCTTTTGGATAATCTTCTTAATGTTCTTATTAGCAGCTTCAACAGCCCCATTCATCTTGGGTCTATAAGGAGAAGAATTATGATGCTCAATCTTAAACTCATCGAATAATTCCTTCATCATCTTGTTATTTAAATTCGACCCATTATCAGTGATGATCTTGTTCGGAACACCATACCGACAGATGATTTGATTCTTGACAAACCGGACCACTACTTGCTTAGTCACATTTGCATATGATGCCGCTTCAACCCATTTGGTAAAATAGTCAATAGCCACCAATATGAAACGGTGTCCGTTCGACGCTTTAGGCTCAATAATTCCAATCATATCAATGCCCCACATTGAAAAAGTCCATGGAGAAGAGATAACATTGAGAGGAGTTGGAGGCACATGAATCTTGTCAGCATAAATCTGGCATTTATGGCACTTTTTCACATATTTACAACAGTCAGATTCCATTGTCAGCCAATAGTAACCTGCCCTTAACATCTTCTTAGCCATCGCGTGCCCATTGGCATGGGTGCCAAAGGATCCTTCATGGATCTCTTTCATCAACATATCTTCTTCGTATCTATCCACGCATCTGAGCAAGATCATGTCATAATTTCTCTTATACATCACATCATCATTCAAGAAGAAACTACCAGCTAATCTTCTCAAAGTTTTCTTATCCTACTTGGATGCCCCAAGTGGGTACTCTTGATTCTGAAGAAAGCATTTAATATCATAATACCATGGTTTATCATCAACAACCTCTTCAACTACAAACACATGAGCTGGTCTATCAAGACGCATCACACTAATCTTTGGCACATCATTCCAATGATTTACCACAATCATGGAGGATAAAGTCGCTAAAGCATATGCCATTCGATTCTCTGCTCTTGGTATATGGTGAAACTCAACTTTATTAAAGAAAGTTGACAACCTTCTTGCATAATCACGATAAGGAATCAAATCAGGTTGACGTGTCTCCCACTTCCCTTTAATCTGATTAATCACTAAAGCTGAATCTCCATTCACATCAAGAATCTTGATTCTTAAATCGATAGCTTCTTCCAAGCCCATAATACACGCTTCATACTCAGCCGCATTATTTGTGCAAGTGAAAACCAACCTTGCAGTGAAAGGAATATGAGAACCATGAGGAGTAACAATAATTGCCCCAATACCTCTGCCATATTCATTAACAGCTCCATCAAAAATCAAACCCCAACGGGATCCAGGCTCAGGTCCTTCTTCAGGTAATGGTTCCTCACAATCTTTAACCTTTAGATACATCACATCCTCATCAGGAAAGTCAAACTAAATAGGTTAATAATCATCAATTGGCTGGTGTGCCAAATGATCAGCCAAAACACTTCCTTTTATCGCCTTTTGAGTTCGGTACTCGATATCATATTCTGATAACAACATTTGCCAACGAGCAATCCTCCCAGTTAAAGCAGGCTTTTCAAAGATATACTTGATTGGATCCATTTTAGATATCAACCAAGTTGTACAATTCAACATATACTGGTGGAGGCGCTTGGCAGCCCAAGCTAAAGCACAACATGTCTTTTCAAGCATCGTGTACCGAGACTCACAATCAGTAAATTTCTTGCTCAAATAATAAATGGCAAATTCTTTTCTCCCGGATTCATCTTGTTGACCCAGAACACAACCCATAGACTCTTCTACCACGGTCAAATACATGATCAAAGGTCTTCCTTCTATGGGAGGAGACAAAATAGGAGGTTCAAGCAGATACTCTTTAATTCTTTCGAAAGCTTTCTGAGAATCTTCTGTCCAGACACAACCTTGATCTTTGCGGAGAAGTTTGAAAATTCGTGCACATGTGGCAGTCATATTGGATATAAATCGGGAGATATAGTTCAAACGTCCCAAGAATCCTCTTACTTGTTTTTCTGTTTTGGGTGCAGGCATCTCCTGGATAGCTTTAACTTTACTAGGATCAACTTCAATGCCTTTCTGACTGACAATAAAGCCTAACAATTTTCCAGAACGAACACCAAAAGTGCATTTATTAGGATTCAGACGGAGCTTAAACTTTCTCAAACGTTGAAACAACTTCAATAAATTTTTAATATGATCTTCTTCAGTCTTCGACTTACAAATCATATCATCCACATAGACCTCAATTTCTTTATGCATCATATCATGGAACAGACTGGTCATAGCTCTCTGGTACGTTGCACCAACATTTTTTAAACTGAAAGGCATCACTCTGTAACAGAATGTTCCCCAGGGTGTAATGAATGTTGTTTTTTCCATATCCTCAGGTGCCATCTTTATTTGATTATAACCGGAAAATCCATCCATAAATGAAAAGATATTGAACTTAGCAGTATTATCTACCAACAAATCAATGTGTGGTAGTGGAAAATCATCTTTTGGACTTGCTTTATTCAAATCTCTATAACGCACATTCGGACTTTTTCGTTTTTCTTTGGAACAGGCACAATATTGGCCACCCATTGAGGATATTCGACGGTCAAAAGAAAACCAGCATCAATCTGCTTTTGAACCTCTTCTTTAATCTTCACGGCCAAGTCAGGATGAGTTCTTCTCAATTTCTGCTTCACGGGTGAACATTCAGGCTTTAATGGCAAATGGTGCTCCACAATACCAGTATCAAGACCAGGCATGTCTTGATAGGACCAAGTAAACACGTCAACATATTCTCTAAGAAGCTCTATCATCTTCTTCTTAACATCTGATTGAAGCAGTGCCCAAATCTTGACTTCTTTCTTATCATCATCGGAATCCAGATTAACCAATTCCACCGGCTCTTCATGAGGCTGAATGGCCTTTTCCTCGTGCTCAAGCAATCGAGAAATCTCATCAGGAATTTCATCAATATCCTCCTCTTCCGCTTCAAACACAGGGAACTCAAAGTTGGGAGAAGGCATATGGTCATTATTTCCAATGGGTTTAACAATCAATCTGCACAATGATTTTTGTTTGATTTTAGAATATGAAAAAAATGAAAATATTATGCAGATAAGAGTGATTATAACATTATTATACTTTTTTTTCGGTTTTTTATGTTACCATTTTTCAGAAGTAAAGCAAAAAAGGAAAACAACATATCGATAAACAGAAAAACATTTTATTGATGATAATAACAGTTGAAACAAAGCCCTCACAAATTCACTTTCACCTTGGGCAGAGTGAAAGGATTTTTGAAAGAAACAAAAACAAATTACTTTGAAACATGAACAACAGTAGGAACATCAACAGCGATCCAATTCTGGCATATCAATCCACGTGTCACAAAGTTGGGCATTTCTTCCTCTTGGTCATCTTCAAGAATTGTAGCTGTAGAATGATCTTTGCAATGGATGAACCCAGCACTTCGAAAGACTTCATGAATACTCTTCAGCTCATTTCGGGTTGAACCAGATGTAAAACCCAAACCAGCTCTATCTTTTTTCTCAACAACTTCGATGATTCGGCCCCATCCATTAACTTGGCCATTATCCACTACGTGTTGTGCATCTTTTAGAGAAGACATGGACACTCCATCCTTCTTAACAGCTTTATCAACCATAGAAAGAGCCTGAAACGGAGTTCCGATATCCTCTTCCGCATCGATATAAGAAAAAGACGACAAACTTCTTACCAACATAGCCTGTTCTCCACCACCAATAACAAGTTTACCATTCTCATGAATTTTAACTTTTGGTGCAGTGTCGAAGTAACAGCTCCAGCTTCATGGATCCATGGGCGTCCTAGAAGACAACTGTAGGCAGGAGGAATATCCATGACTTGAAAAGTGATCTGGAAAAAACACGGACCAATCTTGATAGGGAGATCAACCTCTCCAGTCACGGTTTTCCTCGATCCATCAAAGGCTTTCACAATGACCCCACTGAACCTCATAGGAGTACCTTGATAAGATAATCTGGACAAAGTAGATTTTGGCATCACATTCAACGATGACCCAGTATCAACCAGCACATTGGATAGAGCGTATTCCTAGCAATTCAAGGAAATATGGAGAGCCAATTTATGATTTCTTCCATGCTCGGTCAACTCTTCATCACAAAAACTCAGATTGTTACACGCAGTGATATTGGCAACAATGCTATCAAACTGGTTAACAATCACATCATGATCTACATAAGCTTGTTCCAATATTTTCTGCAACGATTCACGATGAGCCTTAGAGCTCATTAACAGAGATAAAACAGATATTTTTGACGGTGTATGTAACAGTTGATCCACCACATTATATTCACTATTCTTGATCAATTTCAATACCTCATCATTATCTGACTTCTGACTTACATCACTTGATTGACCAGACTCCACAGAAGTCTTCAACTGAATTTGCTTACCCACAATATCTTCACTTGTCTTTGAGGGAACATTAGCAAATACTCGACCACTTCTGGTTACACGTCCAACATCAGTAATAGTCACAACTGAGGGAAGAGAAGGAATGGGAACCTCTTTTCCATCCTCCAACATAATAGCATTGTATTTGTAGGGAACGGCTTTATCGGATTCATACGGTGTCGGCCCAGGCAAACGGATAACCAAAGGCGTCACAGTAGATTTTTGACTATTGTAAGAAATTACAACTCGCTCGGGAATATTGAAACGTGGGACTATGACATTCACCTCGTTCTCAACTTCATTTCTGTTTGCAGTAACCTGAATCAAATTCTCGTCAATCATCTTTTGTAAGTCCCTTTTTACAATCACACACCCACGAGGGTTCACAAAACAAATACAACAGGCGGCGTAATCATGCTCAATATCATGGAACTCACTCAAAGTAGCATGCATTTCAACAAGCGACCTCTGAATCCAGCGAATATCGAAAATACGGTATGTACCAGGACAACCATATACCATATTGACAGTTGCATTACCATGATTAGGAAACTGATTTGATTGCACATTAGGGTTGGTATCTTCAAAAGACAGAATACCGCTTTTTACGAGCTTTGCAACTTCATGCTTCAGAGGATAGCAATTTTCGATATCATGTCCAGGGGCACCTTGATGAAATGCGCAATGAGCATCTAGCTTATACCACCATGGAATTTCAGTTGGAACAGCCGGCGGATCACGAGGTTGAACCAAATTCTTCTTTATTAAAGCCGGAAATAGCTCAGTATACGTCATTAGAATGGGATCAAATTGTGTTTTCCTCTGTGTACGACCTTGTTGAGTTGTCTTCTCTTGGAAACATGGTTGATAACTTGCAGTAGCTTGAGCGGTAGGGGTGTTACTGATAATAGGCGTAACAGATGGTACTTGTTGCTGACGACGACTACCATTGTTGTTCACAACTCTGCGTCTTCTAGACCTTTCCTGAGATATAGCATTAGCTTCTCCCTCTTTTTTCTTAGGGAACCCAACACCAGGCTTTTTTGTACTTCCAGAATTTCCTTCTTTTATCATACGTCCCTCACAGACAGCTTCCTCTAATCTCATCCTCATATTAACCATTTCCGTGAAATCACTAGGAGCGCTCGCAACCATCCTTTCATAGTAAAATGGACCCAGAGTCTTCAGAAAAATCTTGGTCATTTCTTTCTCTTCAAGCGGAGGGCTTATCTGAGCTGCAATTTCACTCCATCTCTGCGCATACTCTTTAAAAGTTTCTTTCTCTTTTTGAGACATTGCGCGGAGCTGATCACGGTCTGGCGCCATATCAAAATTATACTTATACTGACAAACAAAAGCTTCACAAAGATCATTGAATGTCTTGATTTGCGTACTATCGAGTCCCATATACCACTTCAGCGCAGCACCAGTAAGACTATCTTGAAAATAGTGGATCAACAACTGATGGTTGTCAGTATAGGTAGACATCTTTCTAGCATACATGATCAAATGACTTTGCGGACAAGTGTTCCCTTTGTATTTCTCAAAATCCGGAACTTTGAACTTGGCGGGAATCTTCACATTTGGAACAAGACAAAGCTCATGAGCATTCTTTCCAAATAACTCCTTTCCCCTTAAAGCCCTGATTTCTCTTTGCATTTCAGCAAACTGATCTTGAAAGTCATCTATTCGATCCATAACATCCAAACTCTCGCCCGGATCAGTGTGGAAAATGTGTTCTTCAGTATAAGGCATAGCGTGAGTTACAGGCGGTGGCTCAGGTATGACAGTAGGAACAACCGGAATTTCAGCATTAGGAACAACATTAACCACAGGAGGTGGTACAGCCATGACAGCAGGGATTCTAGGACCTTCGGGAACAGGAGGTCGATATCCCTCTAGCACATAATTGGTAGGCATGCCCCAAGGGAAACCAACAAGCATTTGATATTGAGAAGTATTAATCGGGGCCACAGAAATGGGCGTTGATCCGATCTCAGAAATCACAGTCATCTGCACAGGAAAAAGAGGAGGTGGTGGTGGCTGATTCTGAGCAGCCACCATAGCTTCCATTGCAGCAGTGAGTCTCTCTAAACCATCTTTCAGAGTTGATACCTCTTCACGGAGCTCACGGTTCTCTTGTTGCAACTGATCCATCTTTTTCTTAGAGTTAGCCCGAGTTTTGTAGTGATGCGACAGCTTGACTGAAGGAAGGTCAAAAGAAACAAATAAGACATCTGGAAAAGGCAACACCCAATGCACAATGATGCGAATGCAAATGCAAAATGCAGGTGTTTCAACCAGTTTTCAAGGGTCTTTAAGATATAAAGCAATTACAAACATCATAAAGAAGTAACACTTTTTGAAATACTGATAAACATCTCATTTCATTGAATATTGGAAAGAGTTACACTTGGAAGTACAAGATACAATAATATCAAAATAAGAAAAAGCTAGGTCCTAAGGAACATCTGATGACGATCCAAGCTGATACTTCCTTCGGAGTCTCTTAATCTCTTTCTCATAGTTGTGCTTCATGGTGATCTTCTCTAGCACAAGTTGATCCACAATACCCTTCCAAGCACCAGAAGTAGGAGGATGTGATGATGGAGTAGTAGAGGGAAATAAATCCTCTGCATGCCTCTTCACAGCGCGCCGCTCAAGTAACTCTATCAAGTCATCTTTCTCCTTCATCTGTTTTTGCAATTCCATCTTCTCTTTGTCAGAAGCTTGAAACTTACTTTCCCACATCTCTTTCTCTTCCTTCATCTTAGCCAAAGCATCTTGAAGTGTCTTCACATCATCAGAAGAAACAGGGAGTGGCGTAGGGAGTGGCGTAGGGAGTGGCGTAGAGATCACTGTAGTCAGAGGTTTCTCAATAGGATAAGGCATCTTAAGCTCCATAGCCCTCTTCTTCACCCAAAGCGTGTAAGGTTCCAAGGCAATGCAAACTTGTCTTCCAAGCTCCCCTCTATCCAACCTGTGAATCTTAGTCCAGGCATGAGCCATTTTTCTTCTCAAACCAAGAGAATCATCCCCTCCTTGAAAGAATAAACCCTATAATAAAATATTTTTAGGCCTATCCTTCAACATATAACCCAGCTGACAACGAGCTAGACTCAGGTTGTAGTTAATTCCACCTTGTATTCCAAGAAGAGGAACATTGGCGAATTCTCCACAACTATCAATAATCTGGACATTATCATAAACCGAAGAAGACCAAGTGATATCAACATGCGTAAGAGACATAATCCTTTGATACCACCTTAAGCAATCCTTGTTTTTCCTAAAAGCAGATGTCTGGGGTAAGTGTGAAACGAACCAATTATACAGCAGAGGTAGACAACAAACAATGGTACCGTTTCCCTTAGAAGTCCTACTATGGATGGAGAAATAAGTGTCACCAAGCAAAGTTGGAACAGGGTTCCCAATCAAGAAAATCCTAATAGCATTAACATCCACAAAATTATCAACATTAGGAAACAAGACTAGTCCGTAGATGAGTAAAGAAAATATAGCCTCAAACGCTAAGGTGCGACCAATGTCAGCAAATAAAGTGGCCTTCTCAATCAAGAACTTAGAAGTCAAACCCTTGAGGCCTCCCTTAGTCTTTAGATTTGCATCAATATCCGATTTCGCCAAATGGGTAGCTACAACAATATCTTGAGGCTTAAGAGCTTCCTCCAAACCAGTATACAGAACTTTATCAGAAATCGGTACACCCAACAAATTAGCATATTCTTCCAAGGTCGACATGAGCTGATAATCGGGAAAAGTGAAGCATCGATAAATAGGATCATAGAACTGCATAAGGGTATTCAGAATTCCGTCTTCAATGTTGGTAGAAATAACAAATAAAAGTCTCCCATAACGAGATAAGAAGCCCGAACGATCATCTACCAAGGACACTAGCTTTCTCAACTCTGTAAGACCAGGAGCCCGAAAACTGTACTTCTGAGTGTTTCTCCTTCCAATGTCCATAATCAACAATATCTGCGATTTTTGCAAAAGAAAATCTCTGAGATCCTTAAAAACCAACTGAAACACAATGCTCATGAATGCATGAGTGCAAGATGCAACACCCACAAACAAGACATACAAAGCACACAGGTTCAAAGGTTCGGCACGAGCATGGAGCCAAAGGTAAGAATCAACCAACCCACAATGGTATGTACTATGGTTATATCATCACCTGTAGAACAAGGTTCTAAAAAAAAGTTCCCAGAGTCATAATTCCATCTTTTGGATATTATCGGCTTAAACGACTACTCGTCGGCCAACAATATTCTCAAGAGAAACTCGTCTGAGTGTGGTATCGCGTAACAACCAATTCAAGTCTACACCTGAATAGCCACCGCACCACGTCCTAATAAGGCCAATATGGGTTAAAGGGTTCTAAGGTCCTCAGCTTCTCAGGCTCCCAGTCGGAAATAGTAATATCAATTACGACTACTCGTAAGACATCAGTAATTCCTAAGGGGCCTCCACCGAGCGGGGGATCTCAAGTCAGCTTAGTAAGGACTACTCCACGTAAGCCAACAAGACTATACCACCCTCCTATCATAAGTGCACTCAAGTCCATGTATAGGACTTATCTCACCACACAGATTACCAGGCACCAAAACAGAACAATCAATAACAAACAAGTCAAACAAAAAACAATAAATAAATCAAAGTAGGCGAAACCCACTAGGAACCTAAATGTCCCCAGCAGAGTCGCCACTTTTCTGTAGCGGTAAAAATCGTGAGCGTAAGTTATTAATTAACTTAACTCAAAAAAACAAGAGTCGCCACCACACTTTTATTTTATCCAAATAAAGGAAAGGAAAAAGAGCGAACAAAACCAAAGAGTTCTAAAACAAGAACAAGAAACAGAGATCGAGGTAAGGGGGTTGGTTACGCAATGGGAAGGTGTTAGCACCCAAAACATCTATAGTACTCTATAGGAGCCCTTTGAAATATTTACATTTTTTGGTTTGAAAATGGTTTGTTTGAAAAGAGATTGGGGAGATGAGAAGAGAATTATTTTTTTAGATTTTTGTGTTTGGAGAGACTTATCGTCTCATGCCTACGTACCCACAAAGTGCAATATAGGATCAAAACCCCGTAGTTCGTGGTAAAAATGACAAAATTTTGTTGGTTTTGATTGATTTTAAATGTAAAGACAAGTCGTCATTTTAAGGAGAAAACTGCGACTATTCACCCACGAGTATTAAGACAACATCTGCGTCACATAAAGATGGATGATTTGCTTGGATTATCAACAAGACTATCACTCAACATCAACGTGGAAAATGTCAAAGTCTTAATAATATGGGGAATAGGAGAATTACATCTCAACTATAGAAATGAATCATGTCTAAACTTTATGAAAAGTTTTAAAGTGAAAAAGTGCATAAAGGCACAAAAGAGTTGATGAGTTTTTGTATTTTTTATGTCTTTTGAAATGGGTCAAAGCATGATTAACATTGATTGATTTTTATTGAGAAGAACAAAGTTTAAAAATCACTTGACAAAAGTCAAGGTTTTATTGCGAAAGCGGTTTTGAAGTTTGAAACCAAGAAGGTTTTGAAATAGGGAGAAAGTTTTGAAAATTTAAGAAGGGGAGGAGATGAAGTGACTATCCTAGAAACCAAAATAAAAGCTAGAGGTAAGAAAGATCTAACCGACTTGTAGCACACTCCATAGCAAGCAAAAAGAATTTCATCCGGATTTAAAGCATAGCTAATGAGCGAGCCAAATAAAGGCTAAGATCCACCATACTCCAAGCATAGGAATAAGAGTCCTAATTCTATGTCCAAAGGTCCATGAAGTCCAAGGTCTAAGAGTAGTCCAAGAGCATAACCATAAAGTTAATAACACCAAGTTTTTTAGAGATTTTTTATCCTTTATTAGTGTTTTGAACAAGGTATGGTCCAAGTGGACAAAAGAGAAATGACATAAACATAAGCAAACATATGATATGAAATGATAACATGGAAACGTAAAAGTAAAGAAATAAGGAGTAAGAAGAGAATATAAACAAAATTAAACAAGGATATTGTTAGTGAATTAGTGGTTAGTGGTTAGAACATATGATCAATGATGATTAATTCTTGCACTTAGACCAAGGTTAATGAAAACTCATTAGAGGATTGATAGAATCAAAGCCTCCTAACAATGATTTTCATAGGTATTGGACTTAAGACAAGCAACTAATCATACTTGGACTTTTAAACATAAGTTTGAGCCACGAATGATCATTTTCCGATTAAGGGACACTTTAGCGCTATGTTAAGCAATCGTAATCGGGTTTATGTAGAAACCACGACTATCTGAGGTCGGTCAATAAAATGTTAGTGTTAACACATGTTAGAGAAGTGATATGTAAATCACTCTCCTAAAACATGCCACACAAAAAGAAAAGAGGTAGTGATCTCATCACAATCAAGATTCTTCATCAATTAATCAAAGGTAATCTATCACTATTCCAAAGTACGGAGAATCATCTCAATGATTATTCGTCCATAGATTTGAAATAATGAAGATTAAACAACCTTGATAATCAACAATCTATGATCCATAGATTTCATCGATCAAAAATAAAAATAAGAAGAAAGAAAATTAAAATGAAAAGAAACCTCAATTTGAATCTTAAATCGATTAAATCATCATCAATATCAATCACCTCTTTTAGTGGATAAAATCGACACTCAAAGTCCATTGATATTGATGAGATCTTATCGAAATTCAAGATCCAAAACAAAATCTATTTTAAAAAAAATTATTTCAAAAGAAAACAAATATTAGAAAAATATTAAAATAAAATTGAAGAAAATCTTTTTTTAAGAAAAAGAGAGGGAGGTTTATTAAACAAAACATGGGGATGATGAAGGTAAAAATCCACACGGTCCAAATCCAAAGAGAAATTAACATAAAAAAAATTAAGAAGAAAAAAAATAAAAGGAAAATACAAATCAGAAAATCATCCTATTCTTCTTTCATCCAACGCGACACTATTCACCATGGCTTCAAATCAAAAATTCAACGGATCGGAACGACAAATCTCTATTTTCGTGTCATCTCAACCAGAATCACAAGGTGAATCCAAATATACACAGAATTTCAATCAACAGAGCTCATACGAAAAGAGATTCAGAGACGAGAGTTCATCGGCAAAGCTCCAATACCTTCAAAAATGGAGAGTTTAGCTTCAATCTTCTTCTTCTTCTTCTTCTTTGAATCTGGCCGAGTTGCTGCTGTTGTTGTTGAATGAAGTTGAGATACAGTGATATTTTTGTGTGGAAAAGTTGTGAATGAAAGGAGAGTTAAATCGGGTGAAACTTAAAGAATGGTTGAGGGTGAAATTTGAAGGTGAAATTTGAAGGAAAATTGAGGAGTTATAATGAAAATTCTGCAGGGATTAATTGGCTCTTTAAGCTTGAAGAAATGAACGAGGTATGTGTTGTATTTATAGATTGAGAGTGAGGGAGAGTGATTTGCCATTTTTCAATTTTCTGTGCGTTTTGGTTGTTGCAAGTTATGCGTGACCTATGTGCTGAAACTTTCATGTCGTTTTGATTTTGTCAATTGTAGCTCATGACGTCGTTCTGCTTTTTGGCTGCAATTTTCAATTTAATTCGCACGTGCATTGCTTTGCTGCAACTTTTCCACATTGACTCATGAGCAGTAGGTCCAAACATGCTTTTTTCTTTGAATATCCTGTTATCATTGCCTTTCTAATGTTGACGTAATAATCACGACTATTGAAGTTAGTGCTGCATAATTTCAGGTTTAAACCGAGCCATGATACGCACTAGCTACTGTCGAATGTTATCAGCTGATTTTAGTGCCCTGTTATTGACAAAATTGTCATAGCACCAAGATGCGCCCTCATTGTTTCTGCAGCTTAAGATTCAACAGCAAGTGCAACTTGCCAATCTTCAAACAAATTTGAACACTCCTCAGGATCAGCCAAAGATTCAGCAGCAAATCTGGTTCAGCGTTAACATTATTATTACCGACATCGTCATCATGTTGTGGTTGGAGGTGACAACCCACATGTGAAATGAAGGAGGAATAGAGTGTGCACTTTCAGTATGTGGTTGATCTTCTGAGATAGACAAAGTGAAACAACTGCTGCAACAAGTTCTTCATCACCTACACCGTTATCTCTTCCAATACCAAGTGAAGATAGGGTTTGGAGAAGATAATTTAGAATCTTTGAAAGAACTGTAGGCCCTCTGCAACGACTCAACTCCTCACTGCCAGTCATGCTAGCACGATTGTTCATTATTTCTCACAATAATAGAGACATTCTAGATGAATTACGAAATCAGTATGTTTTGAACGAGCGAGAAATACAAGTGTTTCAGCAAACACATTTAAAGCATCAAGTGCAGCTTTGGCATGGAGTCTGTTTTAATCACAACATTCATGAGTGATTCTGTTATTTGATTAAGCAGGTCATGCTGAGATGGGGAGAGCTTTGATAAGGTCTTCAAACTTTTTCTGCTGCCGCTGATTGTTGGGAGTTGAGAAACAGCATCAATAGGCGATAGAACCATAGTTTCGCTGCAGTTGAGTAGATGAAGCCAGTTTCTGATATTATTGAAGACGCAATGGAGAGACAAGGTCAGACATGGCTAGCACATAATGGAATTGTAGGCTACATCTTGTAGCTTTAAACTGTAATACGGATGTACGGCGGAGGAACTTCCGGCTTGGTTTGAATATTCCTGCTGAAATGATTCTTGGCAAATGTCCTTGTTCCATTATCAAGGCTTATTTCATTGTGCACTGAGTTTATGTCGTCAGGTACTGAAGAGCAATTTGCGAAATCTGTCCCAAGCAACTCAACTGGTTTCGTCACAATTTCCTGGTGAGCATGAACATACTGCATGAAAGGAACTGTCTTGCGTAACAATAGGCATACAACTACCTTGCTCAAATATCCAGCTAGTAGGTTACAATGGGAGTGATTTGGTGTTATTGAGAGCACAAAGTTGGTATCATAACTTTGACAGTATGATTCAGAATAAGATTTTGTAGGATTCAATCTTTGTCGTCATTCGAGCTTACAACCAAACTCAAACCCTCACTAGCGACAGAAACACACCCTTGAACAGATGTTACTGTTGACATGTTTAATACAACCGTCTCCGAAGCCTTGCTCTTGTTGTTTCTTCAAAATAAAGGGTTTTGGCAACAGCATCCAGGGCACGGTGACACCAGCCAGAAGCAGAAGCACGAGCTGAAGATTTTTCTGACCCTCAAAGAGTTGGTTCTCGCCCAAATCATCTGTTGGGCTCAGGAACATGTAGATCATTACGTGGTACAAATCAGCTTGAGAACCCGTGCACCACTTCACAATAATAAGGAGGGATAGGTAGCCAAATAGGCTGTTAAGAAATATCACCTGGGGGATAAATTGGAACCATACATTTACGTGGTTCTTAAAGAACCTTGCATTGGCATAGCTCATTAAATTCTAAGGTTCATTTGAGCAACTCCAAGAAGAATTGACATTTTCATTTTCAAAGAGTTCAGGAATAGTAATTCACTACGTGTACCATGCCATACAGGGTCCACTCCAAAAGGATAAGTGCGACACATTTTTATCAGCCCTATTGTGGTAGAATCCCTGCAAGAAAGGTCACGACACTCATATGCAGAGGGGCCGAAGAGTTCAAATGGAACAGAAAAGAACTCGTTATAGATCAGGCCAGTGTAGATCGAGAAGAGCGACATCATGAACATAGCGACCCCCAAAAGTCATCTGCGTGATGTCATCAAGCTTCTGGCTAGAAAGTTTCTTCTCCCTGATTATGAAATATAGAGCAGCCAGTAGTAAACATATTCCATGCCCCCAATCACCAAATATTACAGCGAAAAGAAACGGAAAGGTAACTACAGTAATCACAGTAGGATTTGCCTCTTGATATTTATCAACCCCATATGAGTCTATAATTCGTTGATACGAAGATGTAAACTTGTTTGTGCGTAAGCCAGAGGTCTAGAATTTAAACCAGTAGTTGATGAATCCAAATGATATCCATCTAATCAACTATAATCACCCGTAATTGGATTCCCAGAGTATTCACCACCTTTTGTGTAAACATAAATTTGAAATATCACAACATACTTGAACTTCAAGTCCGCCTGAGAATGAGCAACCTTACCATCAGTATCATAACACTCATTATTTTCATGGAATCATCACTCATATAATCTTGGATAACCTCAAATTGTCTTTTTCCTTCTCCAAGAGGAACGTTTTGCACTTCCATGTATTTTGGAAATTCAATGATGCTTTATAATCACTTGGAAATGACACACTTAAATGAACACTTACTTGCATCTCAATAAAAATATCTTTGATTAAATATTCATCAAAATTTGACTTGTACATACAAATCTCTGAATCTTCAGTTAAAACTGAATTATTTAGAATTTATCTTGAATTAATATCCAGGAAAATAAATCCACAGATAAACCGTTGATGGACTCATAATCCTGATGACTTGGCTAAACTTCACATGAAACACTGCTTGATAAACCAATAGATTTCAACACAAGACAATATAGCCTTGGACAGTCACTGTTTGAGAAAATAGCCCACTATCACAAGTGACTTATAATTGGAGAAAACTTTTGATAGTTTGACCAAGATGAGGTCAAACTTCCATCTGATTTAGACTTGAATGAATGTCCTTGCCATCAATCTCCTTGCAAAACTCTAAACACACAGAGAAGAAGAAACAAACAAATTGAAAAATATTTTTGGTATTTTGGTTAGAGGTTAGTAAACATAAACAACAAAAAGCAAGTAAGAAATAAATAAGGGTGAGAGAACCAAAAGTACGATCTCGTTTGTGTATGTAATGATGCAATGAAATATGGGATCTTAGGGGTAAAAATTAGGGTATTACAGTCACCCGGGAATTGAGAGCAGTGCAATTTGAGACACCTGATTAGGGTTTTCGATCAAAAAAGTCAACTATAGTTTGACTTTTGATTCAAAGAGTATTTCAATGGTGAGATCAAGGTCCATTAAGCTCCTATGGCTTAGTAAAGTCCATCCAACGAGTTTCAAGTCCTCAGGATGTCCGGATCACCAACGGGCGACTCGGTAGACACCAATCGATCGAAAAGTTGACCGAAAAGTCAACTCTCCAACAATAAGGAATTTGACTTCAAGATGTGAATGAAAAATGTTCCTTATATCATATTACACCTCCCTATAAAATTTCATGACCATTGGATCAAGGTTTGAGAAGTAATCGCAAGAATCGGGAATTAGGGTTTCGAAAGGGGGCAAGACCATAACTCCTCAACCACACATCCAATTGGAGTGGTTCTAAGCTTGTTTGAAAGGTCTTGACAAACCCTACAAAAGTCCCACATTATTCCACATTCAAAAAATGCATGGAATTGGAATTATAACTCCAATTCTTCATTTGGATGTGTGGTTGAGGAATTATGGTCTTGCCCATTTCGAAACCCTAATTCCCGATTTTTGCAATTACTTCTTAACCTTTGATCCAATGGTCATGAAATTTTATGGGAAGGTGTAATATGACATAAGGAAAATTTTTGTTTCACACCTTGAAGTCAAATTCCTTATTATTAAAGAGTTGACTTTTCGGTCAACCGTTCGATCAATCGGTGCCTACCGAGTCGACCGTTGATGATCCGGACATCCTGAGGACTTTGAAACTCTTTTAATGGGCTTTACTAAGCCATATGAACTTAAAGGACCAAAATCCCACCATTGAAACACTCTTTAAACCAAAAGTCAAACTATAGTTGACTTTTTCTCGTCGAAAACCCTAATCGGGTACCTTAAATTGCACTGTTCTCAATCCCCTGGTGACCACCTCAAATTGAATCTATACTTGATACAATATTGTATTCTTGATGATGTGGAGACTTATTTGAAGTTGAATCAATCCAAAACATTGACTAATCAGACCACCGAAATCTCGATTTTGACGGTACAGAAACCCTAATTCATCTATATCTTAACAAAGATAAACTGAAAATGGGTTAAGGTTAGTTAATCAAGAAAATATGATCCTACAATGATGATGAGGATCTAAGGGGTCAAAATTTGGGGTGCAACAGATGCCCCTATTTAAATATCTTCACTAGATGGTGATGAGAGATGACAATCCTCATAGAATCATACTGAAAGGTATGTAAATATAGCAAAACAGAAATTTTGTCCCTTAGATCCGATGGTATGAAAAAGGACGAATGTAACAGCCCAAATTTCATTAAATAATTAATTATAGTAATTAATTGATTTAGTGGGATTTTTATTAATGTTGGAAATTAATTTTATTAATTGGGATTAATAGAGAATTGGGAAGGAAATTGGAAGGAAGGAAAATGAAGGAAATATATATAAGAGAGAAAGAAAAGAAAAGAAAGTTAGAAAACATTTGGAAAGAATGAGGAAAGAAGAAGAAAGGAGAGAAAGAGAAGAGAAGAAGAGGAAAAGTGGAAATCATCAAGAACCAACATCAAAGCTCCGATTAATCGAGGTAAGGGTGAGAAATGTTTCTATTTGATCATGGTATGATGTTATGTATGTTGGGTTAGGGTTTTAGTAGAGTTTCCATCACTTTCCAATTAGGGCAAATGTTGGATTAATCAGTAGAATGATGATTTAATCGGTTGAAACTGAGCAATAATGCCGTAGAATAGTCGGGTAACATGTATTGATGTTGTTTGTACTGATTTGGATGTGTAAGAGAGGGTTGATGATGGATTGGTGAAGGAGGAACAGAATGGGGTTCTGTTCTGCGCAGGTTCGCTGGCTCTCGCCAGGCGAGCGAAGGCGAAGCTTCGCCAGGCGAAGCCTAGCGAATGTTGGCGAATAATTATATTTAAGTCCCAGTAGACTTCGCTGGTGGGTTCGCCAGGCGAAGTTGGATAGCGAAGGTTCGCCCAGCGAAGGTGCTGGCGAATGGTGGCGAATGAAGTCAGTAGCTACTGACTTGGGCTCGCTGGGAAGTCTCGCCAGGCGAAGCCTAGCGAGTGTTCGCTGAGAGAGTTCGCCAGGCGAAGGCCAGGAGAAGGTTCGCTGCGAGGGTTCGCCAGGCGAATGAAGGCAAATGTGACAGTATGTTTCTTTGCTGTGTTATCCAAATGGTGATTGGTTGGTTGATTCGCATATGTTAATACTTTTATGTTATGAATGAGTATGAGAACTATTATGATAACATGTGCTGTGGGTAGCCTTCGGGCGTGAATCCTAGAGTTGTGATATAAATGATTATTTGTAATCGGTCAAAATACATGAGAACATAATGATGATTATGTGTGCATTAATTGATGAGTTGTGAATGTTTGAGTGTTGTGTACAATTATGTAATGAGTATGCATGAGAACATTTTGAATATGTGTGCGTAACTTATAATTGTATGATTGGTATTGCAATGTGAATACCTTGATTGTTGTGATAATTAGAGATACATGGGAATACAATGAGGAATATATGTGTATCGTCTAATGAATTGTGAGTGCATATATGTATGTGATTGTTGTGTGAATGCATGGGAACATATGTGATATGTGTGCATTGTTGTTGAATATGATGATGTGTGAAATGAATACAGTGATAAACGTTGATATATGTTGTATGTGCAATCATGATGAAATTCTCGAAGGGGTGAATTATTCGAATGCATGGGATTAAGACGCGGGAACGGTCTTAAGTGCATTTATTGTGATTGGTTGATTGTACATGCATCATTCAGTCAAGAGGCAATGTCTGTTAGTTTCGTGGAAACTAGTGGCTTGTCCCAAACCTAGAAGGGTGGGTTTGAAGCCTAGGGGACGGGCTTGGTTGTTATCGGTCTAGAAGGGTGGACCCGGTTTAAAGTAAAAACCGAGAAAAGATAACGAGAGTCGGTACCGCATAGCATTGAGTTGCATTGAATATGTTGAGTCACATTGCATAATATTGTTGTGGTACATATGTGCTTGTGAATGATTGTGAAGTCAAGCATGAAGGGATGTGCTTGTGGTTATTCACAATGTTGATATATGTGTTATATGATACCTATATATACGTAATCTTATGCTTTGATTATTATGGTTATATTTCTCACCCTTCTGCTGTTTTATAATGCTCTATGAGGTATTACAGATTAGGATGCTGGAGTCCTTTTGTGAAGATTAGTCTTCATTCTTTTGAGTCTGCTGCTCTGATATGTAACACCGGGTAGTTAGACTAGTATAGTCATTCTTTTGTGATACATTGCGATGTATCAGCTGATGTGGTTTTGTAATCTAACTGATATGATGTATTAATCTGGATGACTTATGTGCATTTGAATTAATATTTTGGAACTGCTTAAATGATTTGATCTTCCGCTTACTTTTGAAAATATTACATATTTTATAGAGCAAAATGTTAAAGTGTTTTATTGGTGAAGTTGTGACATTCTTCTTTTATACCTTATTCTAAAACTTTTACTCTGATGAATTTGTATATGCTTAAATGTTTTATATGCATTTATTTGGGGTATAGAAGAGGGTGTTACAACGAATGCCAATATGCCATGACTCTAAATGATGTTATATGATGCTTGAATACACGACAGATGCAAACACACGAGCAAATATAAAAGAACGGCAATACAACGAGTAACCACTCACGAGGACCCAACACACTGGGGAAAGATTCAGGACCAGGTAAGCAAGATAGTTCAAACATGACTAACGATGCTGTTCAAGGAAATCTTTCACACAGGGGACACAAATTCCAACAGGGAAGACACATCTCCGTTGGGGAAAAGAGATATGAGCCTCACTGGGAATAACCAGATGAGGAAGTCCACCGGGGAAGATAACAATTCTTCACTGGGGAAACGAAAGAAAAGAAAAGCAAACTATATTGGGGAGGAAACCCACTGGGGAAGACTTTGCTGGGGGATAAATCCACTGGGGAAGCAGAACTTCACCGGGGAAAAGACGGAACGAAGACATGAATCTCACTGGGGATAACCAGATGAGAAATTTCCTATACCAAAGAGTTCAAACGGGATCTTCAGGAAAAGGTTAGAAACAAGACCGGATGCGCCGGGGAAACTAGTATCCACTAGTTCTCCGAGACTCGACTGGAAAAGCGAAAGCTTCAAATGGGGAGACTGGTGACGACCAGAACCACGAATAACTTCAAACAGTGCTAGTTTCCACTAGACTTACTGAGGATACGGTGACGACCAAATCAATAACGGTTTCCAAGAAGTGCTAAAAATTACCAGACTTCCTGGGGATATGGTGACGACCAAATCAAAGTTCCAATTACAATTGAGAGTTCCAAATAACGTTGTTAAAACAACAGGACTCTGGCTGGGGAAGTTGGTAACAATCAACTTTTGGCACAAATGACGATTAGCTTTCAAGCAATGCCAGTAACCACTGGACTTAGAGGGGACTGGTGATAACCAAATCAGGATATACCAATAACAATTGGTTTTGGATGGTGCTAGCAACCACTAGACTTAATCGAAGAATTTGGTGACGACCGAATCCAAGGATACCAATGACCATTGGATTTTTGAGGAGCTTGGTAACGACCAGACCAATGCGGTGATAACAATCTGCTTTAAGCGATGCCAATAAACATTGGACTTAGACCGATTGGTGATGACCAACTCAGGTATACCAATAACGATTGGTTCTGGATAATGCCAGTAAACACTAGACTTTCCAAACAAGGCTAGTGACCACTAGACTTATAGAGATTGGTAATAACCGAATCAAGGGGGTACCAATAACAATTGGGCCTGAAGGTAATACTAGTAATGACTAGGTTCAGGAAGACTGGTAATAACCGAATCAAACAGGTACCAATAACAATTGGATTTGAAGGCAATGCCAATAACTATTGGACTTTAGGGAATTTTGGTGGCGACCAGCTCCAGTATCAATGACCACTGGTTTTTAGAAGGCAATACTAGTAACCACTAGATTTTTAGCCAGATTGGTGAAAACCGAATCAAAAGGACTCAATTAACAATTGGTTCGCTATATAACAGAATCAATAACAACTGGGTCTGGAAAATGGTTGGTGACGACCAAATCAAGGTATCGAACATAATTAGTCCCGAACACGTGCTAGTGACTACCAGTCTTTCCAAGATTATTGGTGACGACCAAATCAAAGATGAAAATGGTAACAATCCCCCCCCCCTCCCCCATTTGTGTAAATTGGATATTTCTAGTCACCACTAGCTTCCCAGAGAAGATAAGGAAACCCCAGGATGTCAACTTTGAAGCAAACTTGTTACAACAGATCACGGATAATGGTAACAGCCGAAGGATCTTAAAGGAAACAACCAAACAAGCAAAAACCAAAACCAGAAATGCAAACAAATGCGTATGCTGGCATGACGTTGTATGTAAAATGCATACCGACCCGCAGGAACAAAGGAAAGCAAAACAAAGAAAGCAAAGAGAGAACTCGTCACGCTGAGTTTCAAAATGTTTCAAGTCAGGAGACACTTCCTTCTTTGGCGTAGATAACGATCTTTCCCAATAATATCCTCGTAATTCTGCAGAGAAGAGGTCTTGGCTTAAGAGCCAGAATTGCTGTCAAACGCATCTAGCTTGGTCAAAGGTAACAGCAACCTTCTACAACTTTGAGAACTGTGTAATGTTATCATTTTGTCAAATTGTGTTTCTCTTTTTTAAAACGAAATTTAAATTTTCCAAAACACTTTGCTTTCATGAAAATTCTTATTAACGAATAAGTGAAATTGCATAACAAAAACAGAGAATCATAACAATGATTTGGCCAAAAGTCTGATTTTATTGATAGACAAGAACTTTACAAAGGGCAAAGCCTTAGGAACTTTAAATATTTGAAAAATGGCAAACAGAAAAGGTTACAGAATCCCATAATAATCTGGTCCTTTTAACTGTCAGTTCACTTGCTTCGCTGCTTCTGACGAGAATGACAGGCGTTGATTTTTTCTTCTGATATCTTGCACAAGACTCTGCCCCGGCGTTGGTCAGTTTACGATTCTCGGATTTCTGTTTTATTGAAGCATTGAAATCTCCTTTCCGGGTATTTTGCTTCCGGCGTAGTATTTTCTCACTGCGTCTGAGTTGATGGGATACTTGAGTTGTTCGCCATCCATAGTTTCAAGAATTAAAGATCCTCCGGAGAAGACAGTTTTTACAACGAAAGGGCCGTCGTAGTTGAGCATCCACTTGCCGCGCATATCCTTTTGAGTTGGTAGGATTTTTCTAAGCACAAGCTCTCCTTCTCTATATTCTTTGGGACGAACCTTCTTGTTGAACGCCCTGATCATCCTCTGTTGATAAATTTAACTGTGGCACATGGCCGTCATTCTTTTCTCATCAATAAGGTTCAATGAGTCGAATCTTTCTTTTATCCATTCGTCTTCATCAAGCTTTGCTTCCATCAAGATCTTTAAGGAAGTTATTTTGACTTCGATGGGTAGCACAACGTCCATCCCATACACCAAGGAAAAAGGAGTTACCCCTGTTGAAGTGCACACTGACGTTCGGTATCCATGAAGAGCAAATGGTAACATCTCGTGCCAATCTTTGTAAGTTACGACCATCTTTTGTATTATCTTTTTGATGTTTTTGTTTGCAGCTTCAACTACACCATTCATCTTAGGTCTGTAAGGAGACAAGTTGTGATGTTTGATCTTGAAATTGTCACAAAGTTCCTTCATCGTTTTGTTGTTTAGATTCGACCCATTGTCAGTGATGATCTGGTTAGGGATACCATATCGGCAGATGATCTCCTTTTTGATGAAGCGAGCAACCACTTGCTTTGTCACGTTCGCATACGACGCTGCTTCCACCCACTTAGTGAAGTAATCAATTGCAACCAGGATGAAACAATGACCGTTGGAAGCTTTTGGCTCTATTGCTCCAATCATATCGATGCCCCACATTGCAAAAGGCCATGGTGATGTCATCACATTGAGAGGATGTGGAGGGACATGCACTTTATCAGCATAGACTTGACATTTATGACACCTTCGAGCGAAGAGTATGCAGTTCGTCTCCAAGGTTAACCAGAAGTAGCCTGCTCTTAAGATTTTCTTAGCCATGGCGTGACCGTTGGCATGGGTGCCGAAGGTTCCTTCGTGTACTTCATTCATTATGAGATTCGCCTCGTTTTCATCGACACATCGTAGTAAAACCATGTCATGATTTCATTTGTACAAAGTACCATTGCTGATGAAGAATTTAGATGACAATCTTCGTATTGCTCTTTTGTCAATTGTGGACGCGTTAGCGGGATACTCCTGATTTTGAAGAAAATTCTTGATATCTTGAAACCACGGCTTTTCGTCAGATTCTTCATCTATTGTCATGACGTATGCGGGTACTGTCCTTCTTTCGATGTGGATCAAAGGTGCCTCGTTGACAAACTGGACCTTCCACATTGATGCCATCATGGCTAGTGCATCGGCAATGTGATTTTCTGCTCTTGGTACATGCTTGAAGGTAATTTCATCAAAATATTCAGCCATCTCTAAGATATGAGTCTTGTAAGGGATCAACTTTTCATCCCTGGTTTCCCATTCTCCTTTGAGTTGGTAGATCACTAAAGCAGAATCACCAATTACTTCCAAGATTTTGATGCGAAGATCGATGGCAGCTTCCAACCCTAAGATGCAGGCTTCATACTCGGCTATGTTGTTTGTACATGAGAAGCAAAGTCGGGTTGTGACGGCAGTGTACCCTCGAGTTGGATTTTTCAGAACAGCTCTGACACCATGTCCATTCTTGTTCGACGCTCCATCAAACATCATTTCCCAGCGGGACCCAGGCTCGGGACCTTCTTCCGGACCAGGCTCTGGTTTTACGCGCTGAATATACATCACATCTTCATCAGGAAAATCAAATTTGAATGGTTGATAATCCTCCATGGGGTGCTCTGCGAGGTGTTCTGACAAGACACTTCCTTTGATAGATTTTTTAGCAACATACTGAATATCGTACTCTGATAAGAGCATATGCCATCGGGCTAATCTTCCTGTTTGAGCTGGCTTTTCAAAGATGTACTTGATGGGGTCCATCCTAGAAATCAGCATCGTAGTGTGACAAATCATGTACTGCCTCAAACGCTTGGTAGCCCATGCTAACGCACAACATGCTTTTTCCAGGGGAGAGTAACGACTCTCGCAATCAGTGAACTTCTTGCTCAGATAGTAGATTGCGTGTTCCTTTTTTCCTGACTCATCAGTCTGGCCTAAGACACAACCCATTGAATCTTCTAGTACTGTCATATACATGAACAAAGGCCTTCCGGGTACAGGAGGAATCAACACCGGAGGTTCTTGTAAGTACTGCTTGATCTTCTCAAATGCAGCCTGGCAGTATTCATTCCATACCACTGTTTGATCTTTTCGTAACAACTTGAAGATCGGCGTGCAAGTATGACTCATATTGGAGATGAATCTGGAAATGTAATTCAGACATCCGAGGAAGCCTCTGACTTGTTTCTCTGTTTTGGGAGCAGGCATCTCCTGAATTGCCTTAACTTTGTCGAGGTCTACTTCGATTCCTTGTTGACTAACGATGAAACCAAGTAACTTGCCTGAGCGAACTCTAAAGGTGCATTTTGCTAGATTTAACCTTAGTTGATACTTTCGGAGTCTCTCGAATAGCTTCAGCAGATGATCCAAGTGGTCTTCTTCACTTTGGGGTTTTGCGATCATATCATCCACGTACACTTCGATTTCTTTGTGCATCATATCATGAAAGAGTGTGACCATGGCCCTCTGATACGTTGCCCCTGCGTTCTTCAAACCAAAAGGCATGACCTTATAACAATAGGTGCCCCAGGGTGTGATGAAGGTTGTTTTCTCCATGTCATCTGAATCCATCTTTATCTGATTATAACCAGAAAATCCATCCATAAATGAGAATACTGCGAAGCTTGCTGTGTTATCCACCATAGTGTCAATGTGTGATAGAGGGAAGTCGTCCTTTGGACTTGCTTTGTTTAAATTCCTATAATCGATGCACATCCTGACCTTGTCATCCTTCTTTGGGACTGGTAAAATGTTTTCCACCCATTCTGGATATTTGGATACTGCTAAAAAGCCGGCATCAATTTGCTTTTTGACCTCATCTCGGATTTTAAGAGCCATGTCTGGTCTTGACCTGCGAAGCTTTTGTTTGACCGAGGACATTCTGGCTTCAGGGGGAGCTTGTGCATGACAATGTCAGTATCCAACCCTGGCATATCTTGGTAAGACCAAGCAAATATGTCGACAAAATCTCTGAGGACTGCTATCAGCTTGTCTTTGATCTCTGGCCTTAATGATGCCTCAATCTTAACTTCTCTTTTGTCTTCTTCTGACCCCAAATTGATGACTTCAGTCTGCTCTTTGTGGGGCTGGAGATAAACAGTTTCGTATTCAGCCATTCTCTTCAACTCTTCTGGGACTTCTAACTCTTCATCATTCTCTTCTTCAGCTTGAAACAGATGAACCGCTAGTACAAGGAGCCGAAGGATTATAGGATTCTGTGGTTGATGGAGGTATTCTGCATGTTTTATTTTGGAACAATTAGGCACACACACACACAGACATGCAGATGAAAGGTTGTTTTTATTTTTTTCAAAAAGATTTCCATTTTTCTTTTAACAAAAAGAGTGAAAATGATGCGCAAAACAATAAGCAAGAGTTTTAACAAAAACACTTTTTCATTAATGATTTTCAAATTTGCAAAGTGGCCCAATACAAAATAATTCGCAGGCCTTTGGCAAGACCAGGAATTTTTAAAGAAAAACACAAAGCTAACAAGCAGAGTGAATTACTCTAAAGGTAAAAAGATGGGAACTTCCACAACCTCCCAGTTGCGCAACGCTGCTCCTCCCCTAGTTATTAGATGATCCAGATTACCATCTTCATCTTCAGCAATAATGGCATTGACTTGCACGCCGCCACTGGTGAATATCTCATTCAAAGACTTCTTCTTCATGTTGCTTTCTTTTGGCTCGCCTTCTAGAGTTGGTTTGTAACCAACCCCTTGTCGATCATTTTTGGCTCGAGCGTTGACTTCGATGACCTCTCCCCATCCCAATCAGACTCCAACTTTCAGTGCCGCCTTAATACTTTGAGCAGAGGTAAATGATGGCCCACGGGTTATGTCCGATTCATCAACTAGAACAGCGTGAGCTATTTCTAGTGCTTGGAAGACCGTCTCGAGGGAATCTTCATCAGTCTCAATATACCGGAATGATGACAAGTTGCTCACCATTAAGTCTTCTTCTCCATGGACAATGACCAACTGGTCATCCACAACAAACTTCATTTTTTGGTGGAGAGTAGAAGTGACAGCGCCAGCTGTGTGAATCCATGGTCTTCCCAGTAGACAACTGTAGACCGAATTAATGTCCATCATCTGGAAGGTGACTTTGAAGATTTGTGGTCCAATCAGGATGGGAAGATCAACTTCTCCTATCATGGCTCTCCTGGATCCATCAAATGCCTTGACTATGAGAGAAGTTGGTCTCATGGTAGCACCTTGATACGCCAGCTTGGCCAAAGTCCTTTTAGGCATTACGTTGAGTGCTGATCCTGTGTCAACAAGAACTCGGGACATTGTATCCTTTTCACATTTGACTGACACATGTAGAGCACGATAGTGCTTACGCTTCTCAGCTGTCAGATCGTTATCGTCAAAGCTCAATATGTTGTAGGCAGTGATATTTGCTACAATGGAGTCGAACTGCCCCACTGTAATATCTTTAGTAACATGGGCCTGTGTTAGGATTTTGAGCAACGCCTGGCGGTGTGCCGGAGAGCTTAAAAGCAAAGCCATGACCGAGATCTTAGAGGGTGTTTGATTTAGTTGGTCCACCACTCTATAATCACTTCGTCTAATGATTCTCAAGAATTCTTCTTCATCGTTCTTGAGACTTTCTTTTCCTTTAACTAAAGGTTCTTTAGTGGCGACTGCCTCTGGAACAGGCTTATGGGGAACAGGAGCTTTTTGAAAAGAAATTGCTGGTGGAGGAGCAACATTATATGTTCGAGGTTGGTAGATGCGACCACTCCGGGTCATTTTGCTTCCACCGGAAATGTTAGCCACATTTGCTGGTTTCTTTTCTTTGAAGATCCCCTCGCACCATGAATAGTCTTGTTTTGGTGTCACGGCTCTTGGGTGAGGCTTAGATCCTCCCCTCGGCTCAAACCTGGTCTGTCCCCTCCCGAATTTCGGGGGTGCATCGTCGCGGAATACTGGTCGGACGTTCTTGTTGTTGTTGTTGTTATCATCCCTGAATATAGCTCTTTTGTTGGGCTCTCCTGGCATGTTAAACACAGGTTCGATGACTGCCACATCTTCTTCCTTTTTCCGGTGAGCGATTTCTATCATCCCCTATTCAATCATTGCCTGGATGTCTTTTTTCACGGCGTCACAACCCTCGGGATTCAGCATACATTCTTTGCAATCTTCGTGAGATGTCTTAAGCAACCATGCCTGAGCGAGGCATTTGTGTAGGTCTGCTAATGGCACTTTGATCTCACCAACAGTGGTAACTTTCTTGTCTTCTGACCCCTCTCCTTCTTCGGTAATGGCATTGACTCCACCATGATTTGGCAGAGGGTTGCTCTTTACGTTGGGATGGTTATCTTCGAAGGATAGAATTCTTTTTTCAATTAATTCACGAACTAGATGTTGAAGGGCAAAGCAGCCTTCGAGATCGTGGCCTGGAGCGTTCTCATGAAATAGGAAGCAAGCATTTGCATTGTAATAGAACGGGAGTGGATTAGGTGGAGCACCTAATTTTCTTGTTTTGACCAGCCCTCTTTCTATTAACATGGGAAACAGGTCAGTGTAGCTCATTGGAATAGGCTGTATTTTTGGCCTATTTGCTTGATAATTTTCCCTCGGAGCTCTGTTCTGCTGCTGTTGACCTTGTGGCTGCTGGTATTGTTGTTGATTACTGGAGTGATATTGATGTTGGTTGCCAGGATGATACTGGTGCTAATTGGTGGATGCCCCAGGCTGGGGACCATGCTGTGATGAGGGTTAAAAAACCGGAGTCACCGCTGCCACATATGATGGATGGTACTGTTGGCGATGGCTTCTAGAGTTTTGTACTTTCTTCCCATGCGTGATCGCACAGACCTCTCCCTCTTTCTTTTTGTGGAAATTGCTGATTGGCTTCTTTGTTGTGCTGGTGCTTGAGGTAATATTTGGAGTGGTCACTTTTCCACTCTTTAAACCTGCTTTCACCTTGACCCCTACTGCCACAATATCAGAGAAATTTGTTGTGACACTGCTGATCAAACGTTCGTAGAATTCTGGCCGAACTATATTCACAAACCAGTCTGCCAACTCCTTTTCAGTAAGGGGAGGCTCTACTTGTGCTGCAGTTCAGCGCCATCTTTGCGCATACTCCTTGAAAGTTTCAGTATTTTTCTGCGTCATGCTGAGAAGCTGACGACGGTCGGGAGCTAGATCCATGTTGTACTTGTACTGTTGAGTAAAAGCATCTGAAAGGTCTTGGAAACTGTGGATCTTCGCCTGATCTAAACTGAGATACCACTTAGCCGAAGCTCCTTTAAGACTATCTTGGAAACAGTGTACTAACAGCTTGTCATTTTTAATATGCGGAGCCATCCGCCTACAATACATGATTAGGTGCACTTTAGGACAAGTGGTCCCCTCATATTTGTCGAATACCGACATTTTAAATTTCTGAGGAAATACCAATCCAGATACCAGACATAGGTCCTTGGCATCAGATCCAAAGACATGGCTTCCTTCAACTGCCCTCATCCTCTTGGCCATGATGTCCATCTCCACTTTTAATTTTTCGTGTTTTTCGTCCTCGACTTCAGATCTGTCGGGTATATCAAAGATTGGCTGTTGATTGGCGAAAACTGGTCGCATTGTGATAGGTCCACCTGCTTGAGTGAAAATAGGATTTCTAATTGTTGAGTCGAACAGGGGATTGAGACTTGAAGACTGCACATTGTTGAATGGTGGCAAAAAATCCCGGGACATGCCGTAGGGAAATTCTGCTAAAGTAACAGGAGCTACGGTGACATTGGCCGCTGTTGTGGAAACTTCGGAGATCACTGTAGGTTGCGTGTCCATCTTTGCTTTGATTATGTTGAGGACTTCCATGATCTGGCTGACGTCCCCTTTGATCCCTTCGATGTCGTTATCCATTTGATCAAACCTCTAGTCGTTATCTGCCATCTTCTTTTGAGCTTGGGACCGTGTGTTGTATCTGTGAGTACTCAGCGTGACTCCTTCTCTCTTTTCTCTGAACAAGAACAAAGGATGAGCTGCGGAACCCAGATGCAAGACCGATGCAGGATGAAATGTGAATGAAAATGCAAATGCGAATGCATAAACCATTCAAGGAAAAACGAATTTTTTGCTTACAAACAAAAAGTTAGAACAACATGTAGCGACATGCTTAAAAAGCGTTTTTTATTTGATAGCTGAAAATATATTACAATAGAGTGGCCCTTGCTAAAAAGCAAGACCTTTCTTACAAGAAAATGAAAGTAAATGCAACAAATAGGATTTCAATCCTTTTAGGGAAAGCAGGGAAATGGTGAAACAAAGATCAATCTAACAAGATGATCCTTCTCCTTCTTGGACTCTGACATGAATTTGGTCCTGGCGGATAATCTCCCACAGGTCTTCGTTCTCTCTTTGCGCTTTGATTAAAGCGTATTTTAGCTCTTCCCTAGTTGTGGGGACCCCAGGCTCCATGGTTATCTCATAATCATGAGTATAGAACATGGTCAAGGCAATTTCTTTTGACCATAGCAGGTACCCCCTGGTAGTTAAACAACTTGCATTCTCCATTGGAGTTAGGCCCAAGAGGTGTGGATCTCTTTGAGCATACTGAGTATTAGCTTCTAGTTCTCGGTTGCGACCAGTTTCGCAGAAGCAAGGCCTCAACAGTTCTGGTTCGGGCTCTGGTCCGGTAGGATACCCATGTTGACGCCGGGCAAGGATAGGGTTGTAGGTGATAACTCCTTCTGGCCCGATGAGAGGCACATTGGGGAAATCTTCGTAACTAGGAATCATGACTTGGTCACCGAGGCTGGTGTCATACCATGTGATGTCATGGTGCCTGAGAGTGACGAGTTTAGAAACCCATGCGTTTTTGGTAGGAAGCCTCCAAAGGATTTGAGTCCTTGGCAGATGAGAAGTAAACCATCGGTCGGGTAGTGCAAGACAGCATGAGAATTGCCCGCAATCATATAAGCTGAAGCGGTAGATGACTACATAAGTGTCAGCCAGTATCACGTTGACCGGATTTTTGATGATGAAGAGGCGGATCGCTTCTTCACTGATGAAGTCGTAACTGCTCGGGAAGAGATACAACCCATATATCAAAAATGCCAGAATCGCCTAAAAAATGCCTAGGTTTCTGCTTTCATAATGATATTCAGCCATCTCCATTAGAGGTCTGGCATCCATTCCGTACCACCCTCCTTTCGCTCTCATCGGTGGTAAATCTTCCAGCTTGATATGTAAGGCTTTAGCCAAGTCCCTCTTCTTTGGTTTCCCATAAGTAAGCATAAAAGTCCATGGAATCTTTAAATAATCAGTATACTCCTTGATGGTTGGGAGTAACTGAAAGTCTGGAAATACGAAGCAGTGGTAGGCTGTAGAGTAAAACTTAACCAAGGCTTGCAACATGGGCTCGTTGATCGGAGCACTTATCAGCGGTAATAGGTCTCCATATTTGACTATGAAAGCAGCGGGATTTTGGACAAGTCTAGTTAACATCCTTAGACGGCGCAATCTCAGATCCGGAACCGGAAGCATGTCTCTTCTTACCATGTTGTTGTCTGCAAAAAGAAAAAATTGAATTTCCTTGAATGGTTAGAAGAAGTTCAAATGCAAATGCAAATGGTGTCATGGAACTTAGACATTTACGAACATCAGAAGTCACCATTTCATTGATTAACAAAATGCATTGCAAAATATTGTTTCCCCTTACAAGAGTTTTAAACAACAGCTAAATGAATCCTATCAAGGTTCCCCTAGCAGCCTTAAGTTGAGCTTCTCAATCTTTCTTTCCATCTGAGTCTTCTCAAAGATGAGTCTGTCCACAATTATCTTCCATAGATTAGATTGAGGCTCATAAGGTTCTTCTAGTGCTTTCCTCTTCTTACAAGAGAGGATTTCTTCATCTTTCAACTGGAGTTGTTTCTGGAGCTCCGCATTTTCTTCGACGACTATTTGATACTTGTGCTTCCAAGCTTCTTCAGTTTGTTGTGCTTTGACCAAAGCAATCTTCAACTTTTCTTCTTCAGACATGAAGACCAACATGCGTTCTTCCTTCAAGGCCATAGGCTCTAGCTTAGGATAAGGCATCCTTAGTGTGATGGCTCTCTTTCGAACCCATTGGAGGTAATGTTCCAAGGAGATACAGTTGAGTCTTCCAAGATCCTTCTTCCCTTTCATGTGTAGATGCTTCCAAGCTTATAGAATCTTCCCTTTTAATCCTTGACTATCTTCCTCTTCTTTGTGGAAAATGTTTTCCACTTGAACACTATTGGGTTTGTCTTTTAACGGGTATCCCAATTGTCGGCGGGCGAGTATTGGATTATAATTGATTCCTCCATTAGCACTGAGAATAGGTACATTGCCAAAATCCCCACAATTATCAATGATCATTATCCCATCATAGTCACGACTATACCAATCAATATCGGAGTGAGTAAGAGCCATGATCTTTTGTGACCACCATCCTTTCTTTGGATCCTAAAAAGCATTGGCTTTGGGCAAGTGTGAAGTGAACCATTTGTATAACAAAGGAGCGCAGCAAGTGATCATTCCTCCATTGTGAAAGTTCCTCAGATGAACAGAATGGTATATGTCTGCTAACAAGGTAGGCACAAGATTCTTCTTCAAGAAAATTTTAATGGCCTTGAGGTCCACAAAATTCTCAAAGCTCGGGAACAAGAAGATGCCGTAGATGAGTAAGGCAAAGATATCCTCGAATGCATCTATGCTTAAATGATCTGCATAATACTGAGCTTTCTCAACCAAGAATTTTGCTTTTAAACCAAAAACTCCTCCTTTTGTAATCAAATTCTTCTTAATATCAACCACTCCCAAACGTGTAGCTTTGGCGATATCTTGCTCTTTAGGGTCCTTCTCCACAATTGGAAAAGGAGAATCTTCAAGAATGGACAATCCAACCAACTGAGAATATTCTTCTAGTGTGGGCACTAACTGATAATCGGGGAATGTGAAACAGTGGTAGAGCGGATCATAAAACTAGAGAAGAGTAGAAAGGAGTCCACTATCCATCTTTATCTTCAAGAGTAGCAACAACTTCCCATACCGGCTTTGAAATCCCTCTGGATCTGTCACTAAGGTGCTCAACCTTTTTAAGTCATCTAGGTTAAAACCCTTGTAAGTGTACTTCAAAGTTTTCTTTCTTTCACTATTCATGACGACCTTTCTTGTTTACAAACAACAAAGTCTGAGTTCCATGAAACCATATGATGATATGATGATTACGAATGCAAGATGCACAAACACAAGCAAATGCATATGCTCGCAACACAAACTTAGGTTTAAGGACAAGTAGGAGTCCAAGGGTCTACCCATCCCCAAAGATTGTACTATGGATTGATTGTACCTGCCAAACGGGTTCTACAAAGCTCACAGAGTCATCAACCCATCTTTCAGATATTATCAATTTCCCAAATCACTTGGTAGTCGATAATATTCTCAAGAGAATCTCATCTGAGTGTAGTATCGCGTATCAACTATTTCGGAAATACTTCCTTATAGCCATCGCACTACGTCCTAATAAGGCCAAAGTGGGGTAAAGTGTATTCTAAAAGTCCACAGTGTCATGGGCTCCTTTATTGAAAGTAGCATTGTTTTCACGAATACTCGATCAACAATACTAAAACATTCAAGAGGGCCTACACTGAGCAGTGGTTTCTCAAGTTAGCTTGGTCGGGAATCAACTCCCTATAAGCCTTCTTGAATATACCTCCATCCTATCTTAAGTGCACTCGAGTCCGGGTATAGGACCGTCTCACCACTCAAAGCACCCAATACCCAACAATCAAACAAATATATTGACAAATATACGTGTTAAGCAAATATTCACAAATATAGCATGCAATTAAACAAAATAGGCTAAACCCTCAAAAATAAGAATCTTTCCCCAGTGAAGTCGCCATTTCTGTTGCGGTGGGAATCGTGATATCAAGCTATTGATTAACTTGAATCTAAATTCTTAAATTCACAACCATACTTTAATTTATCCAAAGGAAAGGTCTAAAGAAAGAAAAACCCTTTTCGCGATGTAACAACAACGCTAAGAGATTCGGGGATCGGGGGTTGGTTATGCATAGGGTAGGTATTTCACATCCTAGTCATCTGTAGTACTCTACAGGAACCTTTTGTTTATTTGTATGCTAAGTTTGGTAAACGTTTGCTAAGGATTGGGATTGGGTAAAGGGTGTAGGATGAAACCTAAAGATAGTTTCTAAGTTTGCTCACAAAGACATCGCGTCATCTGCCTACGTATCCTAACTAGGATAGAAGCAGAGCAATCGTAGTTCACCTCACTAGGGTTGAAGAATACTTGATTATGATCAAGGTTCAAAGGGGAACAAACATTACAACGCTTGTATAGAGTTTAAGAAAACTCTCTAGATCTATGTTAAACACTCAAAGGGGGGAGTAAGTAATCATTGCTATAAACATCACTTGGGGAAAGAATACTTAACAATAAGCAGATATCTTAACAAAATGAGCAAGATGAAATAAGGTTAAGACAAGTAAGCATGCATATTACAATAAGCAGATACTTCAAATAATATCAATGGTTACAACCAATATTCAAATATCTTAACAAAGATGGGATCATATCTTAACAAAGATTGATGACATATCTTAACAAAGATTGAAACATGATGAAGGTAACAACCACATAAACAAATCACAATTTGAAAATAAGCATGTCACAGGTTCAAAGCATAGCAAATGTAACAACAAAATGCATAGATGATAATTGAACATAGGTAAATCGGTTTAAACCTCATAATTTAGGAGGAAAATAAGACAAGGCTATGATGACAACCAAAGAGGAGTACCCTAGCATGTTAACTAACAAGGGCAATAAAGATCTCACAAGAAATTCAAGCATGCTCAAAGGAAATCATTGCAAAAAGTAATATTCCCACATCACATAAAAATAGACATTATAACAAACACATTGCAAAAAGAATGGATCAAAAAGGGTGAAAAATGAGGGAGTTATGACTTTTTGAAGTTTCATGAATTTTAATGTGCAAAACAAAAATCAATAAGTAAAAATAAAAAGAAAATGCAAGGGGTGGGAGTTGTACCCACGCCCTTCAGCCCAATACGCGCGTGCAAGGAAAAAAGAAAAAGGGGCAAAAGGGTTGATCCTCCTCAGGGATCGAACCCAAGTCTAGGCTTTGCAAGGCGTGAAATGAATAAGTTTCTTACCATTGGGGTGGGTATACATCCGTTGATATAGCCACCCCCATAAATATATATGGCGTGGTCTTATGAATTTCTGGGCACAATGAAGCAAGAACAAGGCAATTTTCACAAATGCGTTTTGATATCAAACTCAACCAATTCTTAACCAAATCAAATAAAACTTAGATCAATCATGGGTGCTTTTAAACAAGGAAAAAGATGGTCCAGGTAGAATTTTGAAAAGAGGCTTTGCAATGAAAACACGATGGTAGTTGCAAATTTGGATGAAAATGCATTTACAAAACAAAAGATCAAACCAGTCATGCTATGGTCAGGAAAAGGGCTCAAACACAATTCAAATATCATGTATAACAAGTTCGTGCATTCAAACAAACTACTTATGAGTTAAAATTCCAACTGTCATGTAGAAATGAGATAAAAATCAAGACATATGCAAGTGAGATAGTGAGATTATGAAACAGGCCAAAATAAAGCGAATGAATCACACAAACATCTTCAAAACATCATATAGGGTGTGTCTAAACCTTAAGAAAGTTCACAAACAATAAGGATTTGAAAAACACATGACAACTGCAAAATTAGTGACTGAAATGCAATTTCAAAGCTACAGCTCCATTTACTCATGTTTAAAACAAATTGAAGGTCCTCACACACTCCAAATACAACACATATGAAGTTCCCAAACAGATGAAGCTTAAATTCCAACTTGAATACAAAGTGACTTATGGTTTTGAAATTTATGACATAAGTTGCAAAAAACAAGTTTCAAAACAGTTTGAACAGATACACATCAAACAATCACTATGATTTGAACAACATGAATTGAATACCAATAGACTCCTTAATCAAACTCACAACTGGTCTAGACAGCAGTACCACACCAAAATCAAACCAAACCTGCCACTTGAATTAAGGCTAACAGACCTTCAACTGATCCGAAAAAGGCTATTGACACAAATGCAACTTAGCATGATAATGCCTACATCAATCACTTAAATACCAACTCCAATGCAAGTTTACAAACCCTGAGCAGTAGGCAACATAAGGACCACAAGTGTTCTTCTTTTCAAAACAGGTTTGTCAGCTATGGTATGCAAACATAGTTCAGATGAAAAGAGGATCTCACATTGACAAACAATACATACACACATCACAAGTATAAAGAAGGATGAGTTATCACTCTGAGATTAAGCATACTGCAAGCATACAAGATTTTGGTATGTGGTCATGACAGTTTTGGCTCAAAATGCAATTAAGTAGTGAAATGCAAATGTAGGTAATCTTATACCAAACCAAACATGTACACACCTTAGAATCAAACATGTGAGTGAGTTACAACTCTACAATCATGTACATGCAAACAGAAATGCAACTTGGGTATGTTGTGGCAGATTTAGTGTATAAGTGCCAATGGAATATGAATTGTGAAAACAAAGCTAGGGCAGCACAACTAGCCAATGTGTACACATCAAAAATATCATCATGAAAGTGTTTTAGGTTCAAGTAAGAGCATGTATCAAGTAGAATGAAAATTGGTATATTGGTGCAAAAGTTGAAAAATCTGCCTAGGCAAGGCTTGAGGCAGCAGGTGATTTCTTTAAAGCAGTGAGTTTTTGAAGAAATCAATGCTATGCACATGTTACACATATGATAAAAGATGATACCAAACTCAGAAAGTGGTTGAAAACCTAATCAAACAGAAAAAGGCACTTTGAAGCTTCAAGGCATACAAACACAACATTTGAAATATGCAGCCAACCATAACCATGACATTTGGAGAATTTGGGATCATGCACAAGTTTTAAATGGATAGGCTAATGGTTCAATGCACACAAATCATGTGGAAAATGCTTGAAATAGAAAATGATATATTTGGTCTCATGATATTTTGAAGAAAAATGCAAGAGAGGCATGGTAAGGCAGCTTGAACATTTAGACAGATTTTGAGCACAACAACATCATACACATTCTTGAAATAGGTAAATAAGTGAGTCTCTAAACATAGAGTCAAGCAAAAGCACACCAAGCCAAAAATGACATATTAAACCAAATTGGACAGCAAAATCAAACATGTCACACAAGACAACCCTAATGACTATATTTCTCACATCTCCACCAGCATAAGCATTATGAACAAAATCAAACATTGACCAAAGACTTGAGGCATGAGGAATAACAAGTATAACCACTTAAGAACCACTTCAAAGCAATGATAGGCAAGACAAACATGAAATCATCATAATGAAAACAAAAGGCCACATTGATTCACACATGATCAAGGGCAAGGGGAGATCTATGAGAAACTTACAAGTTAACGACATATCTCACTAATGAGCTAGGTTTATAGTTTTAGGGCAAGCATATCACTTTTTCAAGGTTAGATCCTAAATCTACCAAATGACCAAAATCACACTAACAAGTCTAAACATGATAACAAGGCACAAACTTGTAACCTATCATCCACATATCATTTACAAATGACAATATATTGATAAAATAAACATCATGACCATAAAAATAAGATTCTTGAAGAAGAAACACAATAGGGCAGCCATGGTATGTTTTCACAAAAATCACCACAAAATGACAATACATGACAATGTATGATTAATAGATGGTTAGGATATCCCATACCTCTTGTTGACCAGCCTTGAACAAGCTAAAAAGCTTAGAAACCCAGAGATACTCCTTCCTTTGCAATGAGATGAAGCTTACTTCCTCTTGAAGCAACAAAACCAAACTTCAAGACAGTTAGAGTTAGGTGATTCCTAGTTGGTTTTCAATGCTTTGGACAGTTGTAATATAACATATGTGAGGTGTGTGGATGGTTAGAACAACAAGAACAAGCCTAGACAAGGATTTGGCAAGTTTTGAGTATGGTGGTCAAACTTTCTTGGTGTGAAAGTTGACTTTTTGCAAAATGGTAGTTTTGAGAGATTTGAGGGTATAGACACCTTCTATAATATATTTAGGGATTATGACGATGATTTTTAGAGACTTGGAAGTGATGGAACTGGTCTTGAGCAGAGTTTTGCTCAAGACAGCTTTTTGGTGAAAATGGTGACTTTGAGATTTTTGAAGTTCTTGAGGAATGAGAGGAGAATGAGAGCTATGTTTTCTCTAGTTTTTTGAGATTGCTCTGGTGTACTTAAACTCATAGAAGAGGCCTCTATTTATAACCAAACAAGAGTGAGGGCAGCCTTGGTCTTTTACCACTTTTGGAGGGAGTTTTCATGAGATTTTCAAATGAATCTTGCAAGATCTTCTCCTATCAGCTCCATTGTTCAAAGGAGATCAGAAAACTCAAGTGGAGATGAACATGAAGTAACTGAGATGATCTGTAAGGGTAGAGTAAGCCAGCTGCAACAATCCTAGCATTAAAGTTTCTCTCTCCTTCTTACATTTGATTATTATATTGCCAAGTTGCAACAACTTGCTATGTTCACCAAAACCATCCTTTTTTGGTTTTCTCTCTATCCATGCCTCAAATTATAAGTTTGGATCAAGATCCAAGGGTTGAGAGTAGCCTAAGTTGTGAAAATCCAAACTTGAGAATTCTTGACAAAGTGATTTCAAGTGTGATAGGCCCAACTTCTATGGTGCATAACTTCCTGCTCAATCATGCTATTGAGGAGTTATACCATAATATGGAAAGCCCTCAAGTAGCTCTATAACTTTCATGTTTTGGGAATTTCCAAATTCTTGAGGGAACTAGGTTGAAAAACCCTTCAAAGTTTCTGAAAAAACCACTTAAAAGTGCTAAATAACTTAGAATTTTCTAAGTTATTTCCCCTTCAAAAATGAATTTTGCTATAACTCCAATTCTATGCATTTTTTGATCATGGACCACTTTGAGGCTTCTGTAGGATTTGTCAAGAGCTTTCCAATGAGCTTTGAACCACTTCATTTGGATGTGTGGTTGAGGAGTTATGATCTTGCCCCTTTCGAAACCCTAATTCCCGATTTTTGCAATTACTTCTTAACCTTTAATCCAATGGTCATGAAATTTTATGGGGAGGTGTAATATGACATAAGGAACATTTTTTATTCACACCTTGAAGTCAAATTCCTTATTATTGAAGAGTTGACTTTCCTGTCAACCGTTCGATCAATTGGTGCCTACCGAGTCGACCGTTGATGATCCGGACATCCTGAGGACTTTGAAACTCTTTGGATGGGCTTTTCTAAGCCATAGGAACTTAAAGGACCAAAATCCCACCATTAAAACATTCTTTAAACCAAAAGTAAAACTACAGTTGACTTTTTCTCGTCGAAAACCCTAATCGGGTACCTTAAATTGCACTATTCTCAATCCCCTGGTGACCACCTCAAATTGAATCTATACTTGATACAATATTGTATTATTGATGATGTGGAGACTTATTTGAAGTTGAATCAATCCAAAACATTGACTTATCAGACCACCGAAATCTCGATTTTGACGGTACGGAAACCCTAATTCATCTGCATCTTAACAAAGATATACTGAAAATAGGTTAAGGTTAGTTAATCAATAAAATATGATCCTACAATGATGATGAGGATCTAAGGGGTCAAAATTTGGGGTGCAACACTTGGAAATCACAATTGGGCTTTGATTGGGCCTCCAAAGGTGTTAAACAGATTATAAATTGATTTTAGATCATTCCCAGAACTTTCTAGTGGAAATTTCTGTTGAGAATCAGTTGAAGCAAGTGTGTGAAGAAGCTTGAAACTTGATTTTTAAATTTTGAGATTGAGAGTGTTTCAGAAGGAATTGGACTTCAAGAATTGTTCATCATCATCCATTAAAGGGATCTGCACCTTTTGGAAGCAAGTGGAGCTCTAGAATTCACCATATTCGAAGCTTTGCATCAGGTTCTTCCTCTCAAATTTTCTCTTAAATTATGTGCCTTCAACACCTTAGATACATGCCGTTAGGTTATGATTGAAACATAGATGGATTATGTATATGTTTTATGACGAATCGTGAGAGTTGGTGTTATGGTGATCCAAGTTGTTGTTCATGTATCTCCTTGAATATTGGTTAAAAATGAAAATGAATGGTGGATTAGTGATCTAGGGAGAGGAACGAGTAGAATGATATAAAGAAATTGAATTTTCATTGAGGTTGGATGTCTGGTACTGATCCCGTCGCGAGGTAGGGGATGACCGGCGCTAGGCCGGCCACTATTTGCAATTGCAGGTCCGCCGTGTGGATTTCCCTCCGTTTAGTGTTAAAAATCCCAGGTCGTATCCCAACCGTTGAGATAGGCGGGCCCAATTACGTGTTTAAGAAAATAAATTTGAATTCGTTTATCATTTTAGAAGACAATTGTTCGAGCTTAAGAAAGACTCCTCGGGCTCAAACAATTGAGAAGAGAAATCAAAGACTCGATTCCAACTCCCTTTTCATCTTTATTGAAATGGTATTTAAGTATTTTTAAGTGTTTTAGTTTGATTTGAAGAAAATACTCGATGTGAATCGAGGTTTAAGTTTAGAGTTTTGATAAATGAACAGGCAATTAAATTGAGTTTTAATCGTGTATACTAGCAAAGTGGGCTAGTCTTCTTAATGACCAACTAGAAATAATTGATCAAATAGGTCTCACTGTAAGGAAGCCCGGGAGTAAGCTTTGAATGTTGTGTATAGTGATCAATAGGTTGATGACGATGCTTTGAAAGCAATCGACTTACAAGGGTGGAAAATGGCTCGACGTTGAATCGAGAATTTATTTTGAAACTATTTTAGGTTATGCAATAGAAAGACTTAAATAAAAATTAATTAGAAAGCGATAAAGTTATTACATGCCATGGGAGCGGGGTACATTTTCGAATGGGGATGAAATGAAACAATTAACATGAACCAAATCGAATAAGTACTCGTTGTAAGAAGTAAATTTACGAGACCAAAAACTAATCGAAATAGAAGGCGACCAAATTTAGAACCATGTTAAGCTCATTTAGGATGGGTTCATGCGTAAATCATCTTACACGTGGTAGGTCAATTAAAATCTATGCGTCCGTGCGAATTTCGAATGTTAAATTGGATTTCCACTCCGAATTCACAACGCAATCAACTACATGAGTAATTAAACTACCAATTAATAATATTAGTTGCATGGAACTATAATCAAATGCAATTAGTAGAATTTAAATAATTAATTAATAGTCTAAAAATGACAAATAAAATAGAAAAGTTAAAATAATTGAAAATGAGTGTAATGGGATTATGGACAAAGCCGCAATTTGGCCCAACAAAATTCTCTACTTCATTATTTGAACAAATTAAATAAAAACATAATATATACATATAAAAAAACATTAAAATAACGATAACAAGTAAATCAAAAACAATGAAACGTTGGCTTTCTAAACCCATCCAAATTTCACTCCACACGAATCAGGGAGAATGAGATATCTCAGAAACCAATATACTGCTGAATATTTATTTCCTTTATTTCATCACATTACAAACTAAAATAGGAGTAGTCAGCAACCAGAAAAGCACAATCCAAATCAGAGGAAAAAATTTAGAGGAAAGGGCTATTAGTACATATATAAAACTTCAACGCAATACTAAGAACAACCTACCTAAACTATTGAAACACCGTAGACCAAAAAATGAAACACCAAAATCTATAGATCAATAATAATAATATAGTATAATAGCATACACCAGGCAAACAAAAGATTTATCTTTAAGGCAAAACGTAGCAATATTAGAATAACACTATAACCATATAATAATTGACATAACAATATCATCTTAAATACGATCTTCCTCTTCTTATCAAGTTTTCCTTCTTAGATTTAAAATGCTCATCCTCAGCAAGTAAAGCCATCCTTTTAGCAGTCTTTGCATAAGAATTAAGTCTAAGCATAACATTAAGATTCTTAAGAGGGTTCCTCTTAAGAGTAGCACGTTTAACATCGTTCTTAATATGTCTCACAACAGATTGAACTTCATCAGAGTTAATAATCCTATTCAAATCAGAATTAGTCAACTTTGCCCTAAATGTCTACCAAGTCCAAGTTTCAAATAAGTCTCAACATTAGCAATTTCAACACCAGGAATGTTCCTAAAAGCTTCAACAACTTTAGCTCCTTCAGTACTGTAAAAAATCAAAGGTCCTTTACGAGAGATATATCGACGGTGACACCGGATACTGAGCTCGCACAATCACAACCTTGAATCCATAGTTGCGCATTCGTACCCTTCACTTTACTGCTACTAACGTTGCTAGGACTGTCAAATTCTTGGAAACTCTTCATCAATCTGAATAATAATCGAGGTAAGGGGGAGAAACTGATTGGGATTGGTATGTTTACATGAATTGGGTAGAGGGGATTCCTTAACCCAGTAGGGATTTGATGAACATGATTGATATGTTAATATGTGTATGATTGTTGTTGTTATGCTGAATTTCGTGTACAAGTTGTTGTAGTTTTGGTGAAATTCTATGTTGTGGTGTTGGTGATGAACCTGAATATTGGTTCTGGAGAGAAAGTTTAAGGAACAAATGATTAGAATAGTGTATGATGGTTGTAGTAATGATAGGACAAAAGTTAGATGAAGAACGATAGGTTTGAAATTGATTATTACATGATATAGGATGATAAGGTCCTTAAATATGTGTTGTTGGCTGTTATAATTGTCATATTATGGTAGGATTTCGAATTATGAAACTGGGGCTTTTTACGGAATTGAAATCGGAGGTCCGGAAGGCCTCCAACGGTGGAAAATGCAGAAAATTATGCATTCTGCGTTGTTTGCGTAGACTCAAACGCTGCAGCAGTCGATGCATACTGTTTACGCTTTTCTGGATTTCGTTTCTGTTTTCCATGCGTCGACTCATCCGTCGCTAGCGGTCGACTCAAGGACTGCGTAACGGTAAAATTCAGTTCCGACGATTTTGGCCATAACTTTTGATCCGTAAGTCAGTTTTAGTCCCCGTTCGAAGCGTTGGAAAGCTAACGAATAGATCTATAACATAGTACAGATAATATAATTAGTTGCCAAATATTTTTATATCCAATATGTTGGGGAGTCATTGTTTAATTAAATCTTAACTAAAACATGGATTAACTGAGATGATTTATTGATTATTTGCTTGGTGTTAAAAGGGGAAATTGTGTAGTATTGAATTTAATTAAAATGATTATATTGTTGTGTAATATGTATGTATGATGTATGGTAATGTGATCAAGAGGATCGTGTGACTTTAATTAAAATAATTATATTGGTGTGTAATATGCATATATGATGTGTTGTGATGTGATCAAGAGGATCGTGTGCACTTAGTGTGCTTGAGTTTATCTGTTGTACATTTAGTGTCGTGCATATCATGGTATTTTGGTGGGATGAATCATTGCTCAGGAGGAGTGTAAATGATTCATCCGTACTCCTTTGTGGAGAATGGTGGGGATAGATCATTATCAGGGAGGGGTGTATGTGATCTATCCGGGGTTCGATTGAATGAACCAATGAGTTAGTACCGCATGCATGGTGTTGAGTTGCATATTTGTATTATTGTATGTTACGGTTGATGGTGGACAATAGGTCGTGTTTGATGAATGTTGGGTGATGAATTATGAGATTACTACCTTTATTTCATGTATCTTATTACCGATAATTTTGATCATGTTTTCTCACCCCTTTGTTGTTGTTGTGGTCTGTGCTTCTTCGGAAGTACAGATAATCCAAGTACTTAGCTAGCTTGGATAGTGGTGTGCGAGTCGAGTCTTAGGATGCTCTGATATGTAGCACGGGACTTGGGTGCTTATTTGTTTTTATGTTGAACTTGTTTCAATCCTGTGACGTATCATGTTTTGGTGAAACTTCTCAATGAATGTTTAGTGTAATTGGCGGATGACCGAGGATGTTGAATTAAGGATTATTTCCGCTGCTTTATTTTGAAAACATATAGTAAAGCGTTTTGTTGGATTTTATGATGTGATATCCCACTTGTGAGGAGGAAACTCTGATAGTTATGTGGAATAATTGTATTTTATTTAATTCTGGGAAGTGGGGTGTTGCCATTGGTATCAGAGCAGGTCGGTCCGTCCGGCCAGTGTAGTAGTTGAGTCTGTTTGTAAGATAGAGATTGTGTATCTTTTAACCTGGTGTTGTTGTTGTTGAGCAGTATGGCAGGAAGGAATGATGCTGCTTTGGGTGCTGTTATGCAAGCAATGGCGCAGGTGGTTGCTAATCATAACCAAGCTGTGGGTGCGTAATTCCGGGATTTGGCACAGTTTCGGAGTAACAAGCCACCGACGTTTGAAGGAGGAATTCTAGATCCTGAAGCTGCACAGAAGTGGCTGAAGGCTATTGAAAAGATTTTAAGAACTATGGACTGTAGTGATGAGCAAAAGGTGAGGTTTGGTACTCACATGCTGGAAGGGGAAGCTAAGGCTTGATGGGACAACTGTCGCCAGAGAATGGAGACCGCAAGAACTGCAATCACCTGGGATGTAGTTCGAAAGGGTTTTCTGGAAAAGTATTTTCCAGAAGACATAAGGAATGCTAAAGAGATAGAGTTCCTAGAGCTGAAGCAGGGTAATCTGACTGTGGCAGAGTATGTTGCTAAGTTTGAAGAGCTGGTACAGTATTGTCCTCATTACAACATTGACGAAGCAATGACCTCCAAGTGTTTGAAGTTTGAGAATGGATTGCATCCGGAAATTAAGTTGGGGATTGCTTGTCAGAAGATCAGGAACTATCCTGAGCTGGTAAGCAGGAGCGGAATTTATGATAATGATAACAGGGCCAGAATTGCACACTATAAGGCTATGAATGACCGTAAAGGTAAGCAGAGGTTTAGTGGTACTCCTTATAGTGTTCCTGCTGATAAGGGAAAATCTAAAGCTGCTACTGATAAGAAGCCCGGAGAAGGGAAAGCAACTGGTGATGTGAAATGTTTCTGGTGCGGTGGCGCGGGTCATTGTGCTAATGATTGTCCTAAAGAAGCAAAGAAGTGTTTCAAGTATGGTAAGCCAGGACATGTGTTAGCTGATTACAGGGCAAATATGCCTACTTGTTATAATTGTGGTGAGAAAGGTCACATCAGTATGCATTGCGAGAAGCCGAAGAAGTCTCAGGAGTCGCAGGCCAATGGTAAAGTGTTTGCTGTGGTGGGAACTCAAGCTGCCAATGAAGAGCATTCTATCAAAGGTACTTGTTTCATCAATAATATTCCTTTAACTGCTATTATTGACACGGGTGCAACCCACTCGTTTATTTTTGTTGATTGTGTGAAGAGAGTTGGATTGGTGCCGACTACTCTTGAGCGACGGATGACTATTGAGACTCCCTCTATTGGTTCACTGACTACTTCTTTGGTGTGTTTTAAGTGTCCACTGACTATTTTCGGTAGAGATTTTGGAGTGAATCTGATTTGTCTACCGCTTGGTAATTTGGATGTTATTTTGGGTATGAACTGGTTGGAGTTCAACCGAGTCTACATCGATTGTTTTCGGAAGGTGTTATTGCTCCTTACTCCAGAAGAAGAAGCATTGGCGGATTCCTTGTCTAATAAGGAATTAAGGATCTTGTTGGAGGATGAGGCGAAAATGTTTGCTTTATTTGCATCATTATCTGTGGACAGCAAAGCGTCAATGAAAGAGTTGGCAGTGGTGAATGAATTTCCCGAAGTGTTCCCTGATGATATTACGGAATTACCTCCGACGAGAGAAGTTGAATTTAGTATTGATCTTGTTCCTGGTACAAGACCTATATCTATGACGCCGTAAAGGATGTCAGCAGCGGAGTTGGCTGAATTGAAATCTCAGGTTGGGGACTTGTTGGGTAAAAAGTTTATCAGATCAAGTGTGTTGCCGTGGGGAGCTCTAGTGTTGTTGATTAAGAAGAAGGATGGTAGTATGCGCCTGTGCATCAATTACCATCAGTTGAATAAAGTGACCATTAAGAATAAATATCCTCTTCCAAGGATTGATGATTTAATGGATCAGTTGGTGGGAGCTCGTGTGTTCAGTAAGATTGACTTGAGGTCTGGTTACCATCAGATCAGAGTAAAAGAAGGTGATATTCAGAAGACGGCATTTAGGACTCGATATGGACATTACGAATATGCTGTAATGCCTTTTGGAGTGACTAATACGCCGGGAGTGTTTATGCAGTATATGAACCAAATTTTCCATTCTTATTTGGATCAGTTCATTATTGTGTTTATTGACGATATCTTGATTTATTCTAAGTCTGATGAAGAGCATACAGGACATTTGAGAATTGCTTTGTAGGTGCTGAAAGATAATAAGCTATTTGCTAAACTGTCGAAGTGTGAGTTCTGGTTGAAGACAATGAGTTTCTTGGGGCATGTAATATCTGGCGATGGTATATCGGTGGACCCATCAAAAGTGAGTACAGTGTTGCAGTGGGAACCGCCGAAGTCAGCGACGGAAATTTGAAGCTTTTTGGGTTTGGCAGGATATTACCGAAGGTTTATTGAGGGTTCTCTAATTTGGTGTTGCCATTGACGCAGTTAACGAGAAAGAACCAAGTTTTTATGTGGGATGCCGCTTATGAAGAGAGCTTTGAGGAACTGAAAAAGAGATTGACTACGACACCGGTGTTAGTGTTGCCGACTCCGAGTGAACCTTTTGTGGTGTATTATGATGCGTCTAAGATGGGATTAGGTGGAGTTCTCATGCAGAATTGTAAGGTGGAGGCGTATGCTTCGCGGAAACTGAGGGTTCATGAGAGGAATTACCCTACTCATGATCTTGAATTGGCTGCGGTAGTGTTTGTGTTAAAAATCTGGAGGCACTATTTGTATGGTTCGATGTTTGAGGTGTTCAGCGACCATAAGAGTTTGAAGTATCTGTTTGATCAGAAAGAGCTAAATATGAGGCAGAGAAGATGGTTGGAATTCTTGAAAGATTATGATTTCAGCTTAAGTTATCATCCAGGAAAGGCGAATGTAGTGGCAGATGCCTTGAGCAGGAAAACAATTCATATGTCGACTTTGATGGTGAAAGAGATGGAACTACTTAAGCAGTTCAGAAGTTTGAGCATGGTTTGTGAGGCTACGGAAGATAGTGTGATATTGGGCATGTTGCAAGTGAATAATGATTTCTTGGATGTTATTAGAGAAAGCCAAAAGCTAGATGTGAAACTAGTGGATTTGATGCCTGGAGTAGGAAGTGACTTCGATAGTGATTTTAAGTTGGATAACACGGGTGTGTTGAGATTCAGAGGCAAAATTTGTGTGCCGGATAATGACGAGCTGAAGAAATCAATTCTGAGTGAAGGACATCGTAGTAGCCTGAGTATCCATCCGGGAGCTACGAAGATGTACCACGATTTAAGGAAGTTATTTTGGTGGCCCTGTATGAAGAGAGATATAGCTCGATTTGTTTATGCCTGTTTGACATGTCAGAAGTCGAAGGTGGAGCATTAGAGACCTTCTGGATTGATGCAACCGTTGGAAGTTCCGGTTTGGAAATGGGATTGTATAACGATGGATTTTGTTACAGGTTTGCCAAATACAGCAAGAGGATTTGATGTTATTTGGGTAATTGTGGATCGACTTACGAAGTCTGCACATTTTGTGCCTATTAATATTAGTTTTCCACTGGTGAAGCTGGCATAGATTTATATTCGGATAATTTTGAAGTTACATGGTGTCCCGTCGAGTATAGTGTCGGATAGAGATCTGAGGTTTACTTCAGAATTTTGGAAGAGCTTACAGGAAGCTTTGGGTACGAAGTTGAAATTGAGTTCAGCTTATCATTCGCAAACTGATGGTCAGTCAGAGAGGACTATTCAGTCGATGGAGGATCTGCTGAGAGCTTGTGTGTTGGAAAAGGGTGGTGCGTGGGATACTCATTTGTCATTAATCGAGTTCACGTACAACAATAGTTATCATTCTAGTATTGGGATGGCACCGTTCGAGGCTTTATATGGTAGGAGGTGCAGGACTCCTCTGTGTTGGTATGAAACAGATGAGAATGTGGTCTTAGGACCGGAAATTGTGCAACATACTACTGAGACGATTCAGACGATTCGTGAGAAAATGAAAGCATCTCAGAGTAGACAGAAAAGTTATCATGATAACCGGAGGAAAGAGCTGGAATTCAGTGAAGGTGATCACGTGTTCCTAAGAGTTAACCCAATGATAGGTGTGGGTCGTGCATTGAAGTCCAAAAAGATGGATCCTAAGTTTATTGGACTGTATCAGATTTTACAGAAAATTGGTTATGTAGCTTACAGAGTTGCGTTACCGCCTGAGCTTTCGAATTTGCATGATGTGTTTCATGTGTCGCAACTTCGAAAGTACGTCTCAGATCCATCTCATGTGATTCAAAGAGATGAGGTTCAAGTTAGGGAGAATCTTACTGTTGACTCGATGCCGTTGAGGACCGAAGATCGTAAAGTGAAACAACTCCGAGGGAAGGAGATATCTTTGGTGAAAGTGGTTTGGGGAGGTGCTGCAAGAGGCAGTATGACCTGGGAATTGGAAAGCAGTATGCGGGAAGCGTATCCAGAATTGTTTCCATCAGGTAATTTTCGAGGACGAAAATAATTAAAGTGGGGGAGAGTTGTAACACCCATTTTAATTATTTAGTTTGTTTGGTGTTATTGATTTTAGGGTGTCCTTATGTGGAGGTTTGCCTGAGAGCGTTGGGTGAGTGTCCTTAATTTATAGGAACTATTTGATAAAAGATGGAATTTAATATTATTATAATATAAATAATATTGGTGGTAATATAATAATTAATGGTAATATTATTATTATTATTATTATTATTATTTGTATTATTATTATTATTATTAGATTAAATAAATAAAATAGGGATTAAAGGGGGTATTAGAAAGGTTTTTGGGGAGAAAAGGGAGAGACACGATAAAAACAGTATAGAGAAAAGATTTGGGAGAAGAACGTGAGAAGGAAGAACAAAGAGAAGAGAGGAAGGCTAGGGTTGTCAAATTATTGGAAACTCTTCATCAATCTGAACAATAATCGAGGTAAGGGGGAGAAACTGATTGGGATTGGTATGCTTACATGAATTAGGTAGAGGGGATTCCTTAACCCCGTAGGGATTTGATGAACATGATTGATATGTTAATATGTGTATGATTGTTGCTGTTATGATGAATTTCGTGTACATGTTATAGTAATTTTGGTGAAATTCTGTGTACTTCTGTGGTGTTGGTGATGAACCTGAATATTGGTTCTGGAGAGAAAGTTTAAGGAACAAATGATTAGAATAGTGTATGATGGTTGTAGTAATGATAGGACAGAAGTTAGATGAAGAACGATAGGTTTGAAATTGATTATTACATGATATAGGATGATAAGGTCCTTAAATATGTGTTGTTGGCTGTTATAATTGTCATATTATGGTAGGATTTCGAATTATGAAACTGGGGCTTTTTACGGAATTGAAATCGGAGGTCCGGAAGGCCTCCAACGGTGGAAAATGCAGAAAATTATGCATTCTGCGCTGTTTGCGTCGACTCAAACGCTGCAGCATTCGATGCATACTGTTTACGCTTTTCTGGATTTCGTTTCTGTTTTCCATGCGTCGACTCATTCGTCGCTAGCTGTCGACTCAAGGACTGCGTAACGGTAAAATTCTGTTCCGACGATTTTGGCCATAACTTTTGATCCGTAAGTCGGTTTTAGTCCCCGTTCGAAGCGTTGGAAAGCTAACGAATAGATCTATAACATAGTACAGATGATATAATTAGTTGCCAAATATTTTTATATCCAATATGTTGGAGAGTCATTGTTTAACTAAATATTAACTAAAACATGGATTAACTGAGATGATTTATTGATTATTTGCTTGGTGCTAAAAGGGGAAATTGTATAGTATTGAATTTAATTAAAATAATTATATAATTATGTAATATGTATGTATGATGTATGGTAATGTGATCAGGAGGATCGTGTGACTTTAATTAAAATAATTATATTGATGTGTAATATGCATATATGATGTGTTGTGATGTGATCAAGAGGATCGTGTGCACTTAGTGTTACGGTTGATGGTGGACAATAGGTCGTGTTTGATGAATGTTGGGTGATGAATTATGTGATAACTACCTTTATTTCATGTATCTTATTACCAATAATTTTGATCATGTTTTCTCACCCCTTTGTTGTTGTTGTGGTCTGTGCTTCTTCGGAAATACAGATAATCCAGGTACTTAGCTAGCTTGGATAGTGGTGTGCGAGTCGAGTCTTAGGATGCTCTGATACGTAGCACGGGACTTGGGTGCTTATTTGTTTTTATGTTGAACTTGTTTCAATCCTGTGACGTATCATGTTTTGGTGAAACTTCTCAATGAATGTTTAGTGTAATTGGCGGATGACCGAGGATGTTGAATTAAGGATTATTTCCGCTGCTTTATTTTGAAAAGATATAGTAAAGCGTTTTGTTGGATTTTATGATGTGATATCCCACTTGTGAGGAGGAAACGCTGATAGTTATGTGGAATAATTGTATTTTATTTAATTCTGGGAAGTGGGGTGTTAGATCGACTTTGTGGAAGAAATATGCGCTACAACATAGAAGGTGATGATGCCGCAGCTTGGGTCGGCAAAATCATAATTTGCCTTGTGGAACCGACTTGTATATAACATCGGAGGATTTATAATGGTGGTGTTCAAAGTTTTTGTTGATAATATTGAAAAAGGTTTTCGTGAGATTAAAAAAGGCTCAAATGAGGAAGACGGTGGTTTAGTGTGGTTTCGAGGTGGTGGTGAGGTCGAATGGAGACGGAAATGGTGGTTGTGATGTTAGGTTTTCATGGCGAGAGGAAGAAGATGATGATGATGGTGGGCTGAGTCGAAACGGAGGGAGTTTATGGAGGGCGGCAGTGTTTCTGGAAAGAGGAAGAAGAGAAGGTTAGTTTTGGGAATGGTTATCAGAGAAGGAGGAAGGCGAAGGAAAGGTTTCGCAGCAAGAAAAATGGGTTTGTTGGTGGTGTCGGCGGAAGAGAAAGGTGGAGGAGGTTAGGGTTAGTAGTGGGAGAAGAAGAGGAAAAGGTTCTTCGGCGGCTGGGTTTTCGGAATTGAGGGGAGAAGAAAAATTTTAGGGTTTTTGGGAGAGAAGAGTAAAAGACTATTGCGGCTAGGGTTTTTTCAGAATTGGGGAAGATGATGGTGAGATTGAGACGGCTAGAGTTTTTTCCTTAAGGGGATGATGAACAGTCACCCTCTCCTATTTATCCTCCTTCCTCTCCGTGTCCTTTTTCTTAATTTTTCTTTTTTTATAATTCTATTTTCTAAATCTTATTTATTTAAATTATATTCTAATTAATAATAATTCTAATTCTTAATTCTATTTCTAAACTCTAATTTCTAATTATTTTCTAAATTAATTAACTAATATTAATTTCTAATCTAAATCTCTAATCTAAATCTAATTCAAGTTCTATTCTAATTTCTAATAAAAATTAAAATTCTAATTCTAATTATATTCTAAACTAAATAATTCTTAAATCTTTTTTTTTTATTTTCTCTTAATTTAAATTCTAATCTAAATCTAATTCAAATTCTAAATTCTAACGTAATTAATTAATATTAAAAATATATTATATTAACATTATCTTAAAATAAAATTATAAAGCAAAAATAATAATAAATAAAATTAAAAATGCCACGTGTCACCCTCTTATTAGGCTAAAATGAAAAGAAATTTAAAAATTCACCATTTGTCAAATAAATATGCTAATTAATAATGATTAATCATTCTCGACGTTTTCACGAAAATATAAAAATAACTCGGATGAAAATGACAAAAATCGAGCGACAAAGGTACTTGAAAAATTAGTTTATTTTCGCTGAAAAATACATTACACTGTACAAGCGAGGTAAATCAAAAATTAAGTTGCGCGAATGAAAATTTTGAAATAGGTAGGACAAATTTGGGGTATGATAGGTGCCCCTATCTAATTTCTTTAAACTTGAGAATATGAACAACTGCATGGCGTTCACTTTAGGGTGGAAGTCAATTAGATACAAGAAGACCCCGAAATTTGTCCGACAAGCAAGTAAAATGCCAAGAGATAAGATATACCAGAACGGGATAGAAGGATGTACAAGATAAACAAGATAACCTGAGATTCTCTAGGTGGTCGAAGGAGTCCCTTATCCAATAAGGTTCTTTGCGATACCAAAGCAGTATCTCTAAACACATGAGATTCTTCGGGTGGTCGAAGCAGTCCCTTATCCAATAAGGCTCTTCGCGATACCAAAGCAGTACCTCGGAACATAGACGAGATTTCTTCGGGTGATCGAAGTAGTCCCTTATCCATTAAGGTTCTTCGTGATACCAAAGTAGTATCTCTGGACACATACGAGATTCTTCGGGTGGTCAAAGCAGTCCCTTATCCATTAAGGTCTTTCGCGATACCAAAGTAGTATCTCGAGCGATAAAGTTGCTCGGGAATAGTTGAGCCAAAATTCCTATTAGAGGAATAATGTTGTCCAAACTCTGCAGGGGGAAAGCCTTCAAGAAACTTTTTAGAGGAACCTCTTCTTGGGGATCCATGAGAGCAACGGCTGCTAAGGACTATCATTATCAATCGCATGGTTGAAGAATGACTTGCTGGGGAAGTAGAATTCCATGAGCACGTGCGGGTATCAACTCTTTCCAAAGAAATTTTACTGACTTCGACGGAGGACTGGCCAAGATGCTGGTGAACTGATCCTGGATCCTGCTATGCTATTTCACTGGAGGTAGAAATGTTATGCGTTATGATGCACAGGTATGCAACTAAAATGCAACTGCTAAGAAATGTAAGATGCATATACAAATGATATGCAATGCGCTTGAGAATGCAACTAGGTAACTGGATTTGGAAAGACTTTATTTCTGGTTGAGGATTAGATGCAACAAGGTGAAAAAAATTCACTATACTGGCATGACAACTCGAGGGTTGAGAAAAGCAAATATACTATTGACTCGGGGGTCGAGAAAAGGTAAATATCGACTCGGGGGTCGAGAAAGGTAAAGGCATCGGCTCGAGGGTCAGAAATAACAAGAGAATATTGACTCGGGGGTCGAGAAAGGAAATATCGACTCGGGGGTCGGGAAAATAAAGACATCGACTCGGGGGTCGGAAATAACAAGACAATATCGACTCGGGGGTCGAGAAAGGAAATACCAACTTGTGGGTCGAGAAAATAAAGACATCGACTCGGGGGTCGGAAAAGCACAGGTGATATCGACTCGAGGGTCGAGAATAACTCAAAATATCAAGGTGGGGGTTGAAGATAAAGGAAATGTTAGACGATGACATGGTTCTAGAAGGGGGGTTGAATAGATCCCAATTGAAAAATCAGTCGGCGTTACCAATTAAAAATTGGTTTTAAAAATATTTCATATGCGGAAGCGGCCGTGAAAAAATACCGTCTATAACGAACCATTATTGGAAGACCGGATATGCGTCTAGCCTTATGGAAATGATAATGAGCAAATAGAATCACCACACTAGTCACACTATCAATTGATTAATATTGCTAATTAGTAAGACTAGTTCCAACGCTACACAATGCCAACCAAAAATATGTAAACAATACATGTGAATTTTGGTGTAGGCAGTTTATCAAACACTTGGTGTGCGAAGCACTCCAAGTGAGTTTTGCCTTGAGTAAGTGACTCTGGCTTTCTTGTACAATACACTATTACACTAGAGTTAAAAACAGTGTTAATTACTTACTCAAACCAATGGTATCTTTGAAAGAATTGCTTATACTAAAATTACTCAATTATCAAGCAAATATGAAAGTGCTGAAAAGTAAAGGAGACAAAGATTTGTTGAGGCAGTTCCCCCGCCGTCCTTACTTCGGGGTACGTCTGCCCTCAGTTCTAAAACTAGAATTGAGCTCGATATAATATAGATATGACCTGTTAAGTTGAAACGTTTATACAAGGATAGACAAGCAAAATATACAAAAAAACCTATGGTTGTTGATGATGTTTTCTCTCCTTGTTCCTAGATTCAAGTTGAATCAAGTCCTTTGATTGTTGTTGATAGACCTCCGTCTACAGCCCCTTTGTTGAATAACCTTGCGTTCTTCAAAACCCAGCCCAACGGATCTCAAACACCAACAAATCGAACCTGAATCTCTCCTACGTAATTCACCGATTGCCGCTACTAGATTGACCGAACCCACCATTCCTCAATCACCTTCGCTTAGCTGAATGTTGTAGAGACGATTCGTACCAAAAATCCCCCAAATTCGACGAAACATGGAGGACAAAACCCTCAAGGTTTTATTCAAGAAAAACCTGCCTCAAACTCAACCCGAACCGGATTCCCAATCGACAGCTTCGGACGTTATCACCTTGAACAAACCACAATGCACAACAAGAATTATTGTGTGTAATTGTTGTGTTGTGAAATGTTGAGGATGAAGATGATGAGAACTAAAGCACCTATTTCACTTTTCTTGTTCTTGTACAATTGACTTAATGTTTCCATTGTTGTTGAAGAAATGAACCAAACTTCTATTTATAGTAACCCAAAAACCAACAGACATAACAGCTTTTCAAACTAAGTGAAAGTCTTCAACGTATGCAGAAAAAGCAGCGAGCGGTCGACAATAGCAGGACTGTGCGTCGATGCATAGCCTGCATTTTTAGCCAGATTCAAAATCTCAATAGCATGCGTCGACCATAGGTCGGCGTGCGCCGACCCGTGTGAATTCATACTTTTCCATGCGTCGACCTCTGGTCGACTCAAAACCTGTGAATTTGCAAAAATGCTTATTTTTGTGAATTCTATGCTTCTAGACATAACCAATGATCTACTAAATACATTGGACTCCATTTGGTAAGTTTGCTAGACATGATATGCACACAAGAGAGATATGAGAAGTGTGATATGCATTTTGCCTTGTGTTGGTAGAGCCGAAAACCCGATTCTTCCATGATTACATTTTGACATCATCGAAACACAAGTACTTCTGGTATATGAGGATTTGCCCTCACATACTCCCCCTTTTTGATGATGGAAAAACGTGTGAACCCAACTTGTGCAATGTGCAATATTTGTAACCTCCCCCTTGCTTAATGCACAATTCATAAAGTCTTCCTTTTGCAATTCTACAATTCTTCAAAGTATCTAACTGATGTCTTGGCTTGGCTTGGCACACTCTTCTCCCCCTTTAACAACATCAAAAAGAAAGAGAGATAGGTTAAGAAATAGATGTTAAAATCAACAAGAGTCTCAACAGGTAATAACTACCATTAACGAATATTCACACAAAATACCATCAATGAGGAAGATATAAAAGGATAGTCAAACCATATATAAATATAGTAAGGCACAATAAAGGCTCAAAAATACATAAAACAATTAAAGTGAAAATGATTGTCACAAGTAGAAACAAAGGAATACAATGCAACAAAATAAAACAATATAAATTTATGAAATGCAATCATGCTTTAATATCCTCGTCCCTTCCCATAGAAGTGTGGGTTGCGGTAAGGATCAGCCAAATCGATAAACTGCTCAACAATACTATTTAGATTATTGATGTTATGGGAGATGGCCTGCTCTTGGCGTTCAGTGGATGCAGCGAGAGCATCGAATCATGTATTAAGATCCGTTGAAAAATCATTGAACCTTTCATTTTGTGTCTCGAGTTGGCGTTGGATTTGAGCGAACTGCTCGTCCTGAACATCCATAAAAGTGCGTTGCTCGAGTTGCATAGCCCTCATCATGTCAATGATCTCGAAAGATTGTGGCCGCGGTGGAGATGGAGGCGCTGCATAACTCCATTGTGGAGGCCGATAAAATTTACCCAGTGTCATCCACATGGTGTGCTGCCACTCACCCCAAACTTGGTTATTTTCCTTTTCTGTTGAATGTGTATGATGAGCCCAATCTTCATCAGTTTCCATGTGTTGGCGAGAATCATGTTCCTCTTTGTGCTACGTCTTCGTCTTCCTCTTCTTCTTCATTTGCATCTTCGTCACTGTCTTCCTCACTTTCATCTGATTTGACTTCATTTCGACAAGCAGTTGCTTTGCCAACAAATTTGTACTGCATTTGATCTTGTGACCAGAAGTAACCCATCATTGAAAGAGTTTTCAGACATAACTCTTGATCGGACGTGATTGATGTGTACGGAAAATCCGGCAATATAACCTTAGCACTAGTAAGGACCTCTTGGATGAATGAGCCATACGCGAGAGCGGTACCTCTATCGGAATCTCTTAGAGCATACACCCTACTCGCAATATAGTAGGGCCAGTTAATCTTGATTCAATTCTGCAAAAGATACATTAAATGAACTTCCGCTTGCTCCACACGAGAAAATCCTCCTTTCTTAGGCCATAGAATGCGCGCCACTGTCCACTGTAGAATACGATCTCCTGTTTTCAACTTGTCGGTAGTGATTGTTCTTGGAAAAGCGTCACTAGCCACAATGTGAGGCGGATATGGTCTTTTCAACATGGAGTTTAAAGCAGTTTTAAAATCATAGCCAGCCATTTTATGTGTATCAGTTACTTCATAAAGAGGTTTGTTCTCATCAAGCTCCAAATTGAAATACTTTCTCCAAACAGTAGGTGAAAGACTAACCTTACCGATCTGAGAGTGAAATTGAGAAGATACGTACATGATTTTCACTATATTTCGCCTTGCATTCCAAGAAATTGTTGATGCCTTGAAAGTCCATAAGAGAGATGATATGAGCAAGATGCATACGCTCAACCGAAATCTGATAGTATGCATGTTGTTTGACGACAGCCCATTTACTGAAGTTCATGTTGAAACTCTCGGTGAATGGTGGTGCAACCAACGACACAGCTGTAACCGAAATGGAGCCGGATGATGGTGCTCTTGAGGTTCTCTTACCGACGATTCTTCTAGAGTCCATGGATGATGATTTGAGGAAGGTGATAAGAGAGATAGGTAGATGGTAATAGAAAGGGTTTTTCGAGGATTTGGAATGAGTGGAGAGAATGAGAGATTTACCCCTTTTTATAGACGCTAATTAGGGTTTTGGGAAGAGGAGAGGATGAGGTAGATGCAAGTAACAATGTATGTAGAGTAATTCACAATTAATGATAGAGAAAATTTTGAATTTAAAAGAAGTTTGAACATTTTTGAAACCAAATTTCAGAATTTCCGCGCGATGCATTGACTGCTTCTCTGTATGCGTCGATGCATATTGTGTGAAAATTTATAAATTCAAAAGTTTACTTGTGTGCGTCGACCATACCTTGTTGCGGTCGACTCATGCAGGAAAAATTTGCATATTTTCATGTTTTTGCTCATATGAGCAACAAATGAGGCATAAATACATAGCGACATCAACTATCAAGCAATCAAGTAGACATGATACATATAATAGGTCATATTGACAATTTTAACACATAGTATGAGACAACTTGTAAGCATGAGAAATTAGAGAGAGAGGTAGAGTGAGAGTAAAGGAACAACATCACCTTGATGCCAAAGGTAGCTCGATGAATTATACAGATGTACTTATAATAACTTCAATTTGTTAGATGCACAATAATATACTCATAAATGAATAAAAGATGTGCAAGCAATATTATGAAATTCGATCCTAAATATCGAGGATACCAAGTTCTCGTCGGATATGAAAGAAAGGTTCAGTGGCTAGCGGTTTTGTGAAAATATCCGCTAGTTGGTTTGTGGTGTCAACGTGTTTGAAAACAACATCTCCTTTCTCCACATGATCCCTAAGAAAATGGTGTCCAATTTCAATATGCTTGGTGCGTGAATGCAACACAGGATTTTTGGTAAGATTAATGGCACTTGTGTTGTCACAAAAGATAGGAATACATTCAAGTTTGAGGTTAAAATCCAACAATTGTTGCTTAAGCCACAAGACTTGAGCGCAATAACTGCCGGCGGCAAAGATCCTGCTTTAGCGGTTAACAAGGCAACAAAAACTTGTTTCTTGCTATGCCAACTGACCAAAGAATTTGAAAATAGGTGACAAGTACCAGTAGTACTTTTCCTATCTGATTTGCACCCGGAAAAATCGGAATCGGAGAAGCCTACCAACGAACAATCATTTCCTTTGGAATACCATAGCCCATACTTCGGAGTACCTGATAGGTAGCGAAGTATACGCTTAACAACTTTTAAATGGGATTCCTTAGGAGCCAATTAATTTCGAGCACACATGCACACACTAAACATAATGTCGGGTCTAGAGGCGGTAAGATAAAGAAGTGAGCCAATCATACCTCGATATCTCTTTACCTCTACGTCCTTACCACTTTCATCTTTATTTACGTTTGCATATGTCGGCATAGGTGTGTCAATGACCTTGGAGTTTGCCATGTCAAATCTCTTGAGAAGTTCTAAACAATACTTTGTTTGACTCACGAACGTTCCTTCCTCAAGCTGTTTAATTTGTAATCCGAGAAAGTATGTGAGTTCTCCCATCATACTCATCTCGAACTCCCCCTGCATTAGGTTAGAAAACTCTCTCACGAGATTCATGTTAGTTGACCCAAATATAATATCATCAACATAAATTTGCACCAAGATTAAGTGTTTTCCTTGACGCTTAATGAAGAGGGTTGTGTCGACCTTGCCTCTTGAATACCCTTGATCAAGTAAAAAATTTCTTAGTCGCTCATACCAAGCCTTAGGAGCTTGTTTGAGTCCATATAAGGCTCTTTTTAACTTGTAAACATGATCGGGATATTCATGAGACTCAAAACCTGGAGGTTGTGCAACATAAACTTCTTCATTAATGTAACCATTAAGGAATGCACTTTTCACATCCATTTGAAATAGCTTAAAGTTTTTCGCACAAGCGAAGGCAAGTAAAAGGCGTATAACCTCGAGTCGGGCAACCAACGCATAAGTCTCCTCATAGTTGATGCCTTCCTCTTGGTTAGACCCTTGCGCGACTAAACGCGTCTTGTTTCGGGTTATTACCCCGTTTTCGTCCAACTTGTTCCTAAACACCCATCGGGTGCCGATTTATCGATGACCTCACGGAGGAGGGACAAGGTCCCAAACCTCATTTCTCTTGAACTGATTAAGTTCCTCTTGCATGGATAAAAACCAGTGTTCATCGAGTAAGGCGTCTTTAGGGTTTTTAGGTTCCATTTATGAAACTAAAGCGAAGTGATAACAGAAATTACTTATCTTAGATCGAGTTGTAACTCCTTTTGTGATATCACCGAGGATGCTGTTGATTGGATGGTCTTTGGAAGACTTCCAAGCTGGAGGGAGATCATCTTCTGTAGACGGATAAACTTCCTCGGTTTCCTCATGGCGGTCATCTTTCTCCTCCTCAATTTTGGCTTGGTCGGGTTGATCAATTCCCGGCTCGGCTTTCTTGAGTATGTCTTCCGTAGATGTACCTGCACCGTGAACAACACTACCTTTTCCGACGTCTCTCGGATAAGATTCATCAAAAGTTACGTGTACCGACTCTTCAATGGTAAGCAATCTCTTATTATAAAATCTATAAGCTTTACTTGACTTAGAGTATCCGAGGAAGATACCTTCTTCAGCCTTGGAATCAAAATTGCCTAAGTTTTCCTTTCCATTATTCAACACAAAACATTTGCACCCGAAAACATGTAGGTGAGATGCATTTGGCTTGCGCCCTTTCAAAAGTTCATACGGTGTTTTGTTTAAGATGGGGCAGATGAGCACCCTATTTAAAACATAACAAGCCATACTTATGGCGTCGGCCCAAAAATATTTAGGTAATCCACTTTCATTGATTATTGTTCTCCCCAACTCTTCTAAAATATGATTTTTCCGCTCCACAACCCCATTTTGTAGAGGAGTACGTGGAGCAGAGAAGTTGTGATCAATTCCATGATTACCGCAATATTCTTCAAACAGATGGTTTTCAAACTCACCTCCATGGTCACTTCTAATTGACACAATGTTTGTGTTTAATTTATTTTGGGAAAGCTTAGCATATCTTTCAAAGGCGGTGAATGTATCGCTCTTGCTAGCCAAAAAGATAGTCCAACAGAATCTAGAGAAGTCATCCACTATTACGAAACCGTAATAGTTTCCACCTAGGCTTTTAATTCTAGATGGCCCAAATAAGTCCATATGGAGAAGCTCGAGAGGTCTCGTAGTTGAAGGGATATTTTTGGATTTAAAAGAGATCCTCGTTTGCTTTCCAATTTGACAAGCATCACAAAGGTGATCCTTGGTAAACTTTATTTTGGGGAGACCTAGGACTAGATCTTTGGATACTACTTTGTTATGCAAGTCAAAGTTAACATGTGTTAAACGTCTATGCCATAACCATGAGTCTTCACTCATTGTCATGAGACATTTGCCACTTGTTAACGATACTTCATTCAAGTCTAGCATATAGACATTGTTTACTCTTAGGCCATTAAACATACTCTTATTTTCATCATTATGCACAATTTTGCAACATTCTTTTGAAAATGATACATTGTATCCTTTGTTGCATAATTGGCTAATGGTAACTATATTATGTTTAAGACCCTCGACAAGCAATACGTTAGATATAGTAGTGGAAGAAGGGTTACCTACACTACCTTTACCAAGTATTGCACTGCGATTATTATCTCCATAGGTTACATACCCCTTCTTCTTTCCCATGAAGTCGGTGAAGAGAGATATGTCTCCTGTCATGTGTCTTGAGCAGCCACTATCGAGAACCCATCTTCTCTCGGTGTTCTCAAGACATTGTACCTATGAAAAAGCAATTAACAAGAGTAGGTACCCGATGGCTTATTGGGTCCTAAGTTGTGAGAAACAAAATGATCACGTTTAGTCAACCATTGATAAATGCCTTTAGGAACTAGAAATCTCCTAAAATGACACTTAGTAATGGAATGGCCTTTCTTGCAACAATATAGACAAGAAAAACTAACTTTTGAATTGCCTTTGCTATCCTGATCTCTTATAACATATTTGTATTTTTGATATGGATTCACCATAATTTTTCTAAAATCAGATTTATCAATAGCAAAAGTAATTTTGGGCTCAAGAGCCTTGTTAAGTTTGGCATTTAGGGTTCTAACGTCATTTTACCAAATGTAACAAGTGTCACACCCAAAGTTAATTATTCTACTTATAAGATCCTCACAACCTGCTTTAGTACTTTCCAATATGGAAGCTTTAAGTGCCTCGAGTTTTCTTTCGAACTCATGGATCTTTTATTCTAAGTGAACAAAAATTTGTTTATTTGAGGCAAGCCTTTTAAAGGCTTCTTTAGCTTCACAATGCTAAGTATTAAATGCAGCTTGTAATTCAAAATGAGACATGTTAGAGGAATTATCATATTTAGCATGTCGTACCTGTTTTTTCTTGTTCTTTTGGTGAGCAGAAAGACACAAGTTTACAGATTCATCTTCATCACTTGAGCTTTCATCCTCGGAGGAATCACTATCGCTTTCCCAAGCTATATATGCTCTCCTCGACTTTGATTGCTTCTTATGTGATTTATTTGATTCTTTTTATTTGCCCTTTTTGTTTAAGGGACACTCCAGTTTATAATGTCTGGTCTTTCCACAAGTGTAACATGATCCTCTTGTTTTGTTCCCCTTTGTGTCATCATTTCTAGAGTACCTAGATTGCTTTCGGAAGTTGACAAGGTTCTTCTTGGAGTGTTGGATGCCATTCTTTCTCACGTAGCGATTGTAACGCTTTACGAACATCCCCATGTCCTCACTCTTGTCATCTTCTTCTTCGTCACTCGGCGTGTAATCACTATGCTCCTCATCTTCTTCTTTCTTTCATGTTGCTCTAGGCTTGGGAGCACTTGTTCATGCTCTTGCAGCTTTCCAAACAATGTTGTTAGATCCAAATTTGTGAGGTCATTTGCTTCCTTGATGGCGGTTACCTTTGGCTACCATTCCCTATTAAGACATCTCAAAATTTTGGTAGTTACCAATACAATTGGACTTTAGGAGAGGTGCCAAGCAGGGTTGGACTTATAGGAGGTGCCAAGCGGGGTTGGACTTTAAGAGATGCCAAGCGGGGTTGGACTTTTGGTTATGATGATGCCAGCCGAGTGGACATTTATGTAGTTTCTAATAAAAGATTGGACTTTTAGGTTTTAAAGGATTCCAATAGAAGAGGGCTTTATTTGGTGAAAGTATTTGACTTCCCGACACTCGGTATCTAACAATGTCGTGATCAGAGGATAGATGTGGATGTTCTTGACGCCCCAAGTTTGATCCTTTGCAGAATTTGTATGCTTGTTCTTGTAAGGACCTCACTTTTAGCCAATATATCATGATGACTTTCAAATAATGAGCATAGCGATGTAACCAAAGCATGTTGAATGTGCGAGAATAGCGACTTAACCAATGAATGTCGATTATGCTTTTGCTCTGCCCCAAGGCTTTTGACGCTTGTTGTGAACTCAATAGTTACTAGCGTCTGGCACGGTCTGCTTAACCAACTCGAAAGCAAGGAGAGAAATTGCCCCTGTCCAACTAGTCTGCCCCAGTTTGCAGGGTATTTAATGATTTTTTCCAGGAATATGATCACATCATGACATGGTCTGAGATGATCTGCCCCAATGTCTGGATTTTGCAGCTGTCTACTTGTGTTTGACCCTCAGAAGGACTTGCCCCAGATGTACAAGTTCACAAGAAAGTCTTGATTTGAGCCAGTATCAATGAATGATTAAGCTCCTCTTTGATTTCTCTTTGTTGGGATTTGCAACATTCACGCTTGTTTTAAAAATCATTTATTAGAATGATGTGATAGTGTGCGACGAATTGGACCATTAGTCCAAACACAATGTTGATTTAACTAGTGTGAAAGATATAGCAAGAATATGACACCAATATAGGAGATTAGCAAATATGTAGGAGTCAGTTTACGCAACCTTGCTGGAATATGCTTTCAGAATAAATTCCGCCTCACTTAGGACTTTTGAGGGTTGTAACGTGGTCTGATTCACGGTTATTGAAACAAAAGATATAAGGCTCAAAATTTGATTTTAACCCACCCCTTCTTCGTAATGATCTCAAGTCCTATGTTCAACTAGTTCAACACACGCACTTAGATTTTGACGGTGTAAGAATGAAGATGATAATTCGAGACTCGCTTGAAAAGGCAGTCACATTATTTTTCTTTTGTCACGGATGTCAGTGACCCTTTTGTCACGCTTGTTGAGGATTTGAGGACCTCTTTTGTTTTCGTTTTTTTATCCCTAACTTTTCTCTGGACCACTCTTTTCGAGCTTTTGTTCCACCGGGATTGCCTTGATTTTTGCCTAAGTCTCCTTTTGAGGTGTTTGACTTAGCAGGCTTTTTGTTTTTTTTGAAAGGCTTGTGACTGCCAAGTTATTGGTCATTGATAAACAACCGTTATGTCCTGGATTTTGTTTCGTGATTTAAGTGTGTAATCGGGTTAACTGAACACTACTCATGCCCTAGGTTAAGCGTAAGGGTTTATTGATTCGAAGGAAACTCCTACTTCTAGGCTCGAAGTGGTTGACTAGGGACTAACTCCTTATCTCTCCAGTGTTTGGGGATTTAGAACAATGCATGTACATCATCGGCGAGATTTTATCTCAAAGCATACTTATCAGCAATTATGGGTATTATTTTTTCGTCATCCTTCCTCAAATCTTTGCTAAGCAGCAGTGCGATAAAGGAAGTGAAGTGAAATTTTTTTGTGTGATTTTTGCGATAAAAAAGAAAATATGAGTGAATACAAATGGATTTGTTCAAAACATGCATAATTATCACATTAACAATACCATTAATAAACAACAATGTCTAAAAGCAAGTAGCATTTAACATAAAAGAAACTACAAATGCTTAAAAATGACAAGATCTAAAAGTGCTAGCATTGAGGAACTAGGCTCTTCTTTCTTGCTCCACAGTTGGGCTACCCTTCTTGCTCATCAAGACTAGTACAATAGCATTCTTCATATCTACTCTCTACAGCTTCTTCCATGTCATTGACTGATGGACCCGCCTGATCATATGAAGGATTGATGTTGATATGAGAACCTTGAGGCGTAAATGAGATTAGCTTAGAATTAATCAGATCTTGAACCTTGTTCTTGAACTGTTTGCAATCTTCGGTTGAGTGCCCCATGGCACCAGCATGGTAGCTTCATCGTGCATTGGTGTCAAAGCCTGGTGGGTATGGAGGAATCACAGGATCCAAGCCTTTAGGCACTATTAGTCCATTGTTGATCAAACGTGGTAGGACATGATTGAATGGCATTGGTAATGAATCAACGTGTCGTTTTGGTCTTTGGTTATAGTAGTGTCGTCGTTGTGGAACATGCTGCTGTGTAATTTGCTATTGATAAAGGGGACCTCTATTGACAGGAAGATATTGACCATGTGGAGAGACCGGAGTCACACAGATAGACCCATAGGATTGCTGACTTTAAACAGTTGAGATTCTCGGGTACTGAAGATAAGGTACTAAGGATGGAGCCTGGGGAGCGTCCCAGATTATATTGATTTCATCCTCTTCTTCCTCTTGGAAGCTGACAACTGATTCACTTTCACTGGTTGGGATGTTCGAGGAGTCGTGAAACTTTGCCTTCTTGAGATGGCTCTCGATGTGTTCTCCTACTGAAACCAAGTCAGAGAAGTTAGATGTTCCATTTCCTGTCATCTTTTCCAAGTATGGGTTTTGCAAAGAATCTATGAACATATCAACCAATTATCTGTCTAAGAGCGGTGGTTGAATGCGAGCAGCTACCTCTCTCCACCTCTGAGCATACCCTCTGAAAGGATTCGTTCTCCTCTTGAGATAAGCCTTGCAATTGTATGCGGTTAGGAGCCACATCAAGATTGTATTGGTATTGTTTCACAAATGTGTTGGCTAAGTCCGACCACAACTAGATATGGCTACTCTTTAGCTGCATGTACCAACTCAACGATGCCCCACTCAGACTGTCTTGGAAATAATGAATCATAAGTTTGTCATTGTGAGCATAGGAGGTCATCTTTCTGCAAAACATCACCAAATGTTTCTTTGGACAGCTATCTCCTTTGTATTTCTCAAAATTTTGCATCTTGAACTTTGGTGGTATTACAAGTCCGGGTACCAAACATAGGTCTAGAGCATTCAGATCAAGTGCATCACGCCCTTTCATAGTTTCAATTTTCTCTTCCAACACGCGACTTCTTTCAACGAACGCAACATCTTGAGGTCGTTCGGCATTCCCCACCAAGCTTTTCCCTTGGGAATTTGGCGTAGTGAATGCAAAGTTATGGTACTCAACAGCACCATGAAATGAGGTATGTTCATCTTGAACAGTGTGACGTTCTTGTATAACCTGGTCCTTAACAGGAATCCGCATAGGTTGAGGTATGACGTTCTCAATGACTATAGGCCATTGAAATTTATTCTCTCTCCTTGCCAAGGCTAACATAGCTTCCACAAGTTGGTCCAACTGATTCTTCATCAAGTCAACATCTGCTCTTAACGCGAACTGGTTCTGCTCTTCCGAGTTCATGATTCCTCCAAGAGTTTCTTCAAGTCAGATATGGGTGTCGGGAAATCAACTGCGGATTAAGGACAAAGGATGGATAAGTTTTCTGGCTGAGAGAATGATATGCAATGCAAATGCAATGCAGGCACAAACAGGATCACAGGCTCAATCATATTTAGAGGTCAGATAGAACAACAGGTAAATAATAGATAGCTCTGACTAAAGGAACCCCATAGGTAGGCTCTAAACGGGTAGATGCCTAGAGTCATGGATCTTTTCGAAAATATTATTGCCATGACAAAGATTCATCTGATAACAATACCCTCGAAGGATCTCTTCTAGGTGAGGTTTTCGCGTCGTCCCACGAGGAAGACTCCTCGCGAGTCTCTACTACACAACCATTGAGTCCAAGGTTTCTTAAAGGGACCTCAAAGTCATAGATCGAGGTTGAAACTATCATTGTCAGAATAACGATACGTTCAAGGGATCTCATCTGATTGGGGTGTTCGTGTCAACCCAACAAGGAGTGACCCTCATGAGCTAACACTACCAACCACCATGGAAAATGTTTAAAAGGTCCTTAGAGTTATCAATTCAGGCCTGAAAACATTATTTCCATGACAAAGGCTCACCACAAAAACAACATTCCCAAGGGAATCAACTCTAAGTGGGGATTTCGTATCCTCCCAACGAGAAAGACTCCTCGAGGGATTCCACTACATAACCATCATTCTAATCCTATGCTTTTCTCTGACTCAGGTGTGAGCCATCTCACAAAGTTCCAATAAGAGAAGATAAATACACAATTTTAAATACACAAACGGATCTAACTCTCACAAATCGATTCAAGTTAGGCTTTACTCTCTCTAGCATAGGGCTATGCAAGTCCCCAGCAGAGTCGCACCTATCGTACCTCGAAAAATACGACCCTCACGATGGACACGAAAAAAATGTTCGAACAGAGTCGCCGCCAAAATTTATTCACTTTAAGGGAGGAATAGGAAAATATCGATAAAACTTTTAAAGAGATAAGAACATGGTCATCGCAACCAAATTCTAGGTTCGGGAGTCGATTATGCAAAGGGAAAGTATTAGCACCCTCTACGTCCGTTGTACTCAATGGAAACCTCTTGATTCCATTCCTGAGAGAAATTAGATACACTTGTTTATCTTCTAAAGGAATTGCTTACAGGGGGAAATGGGTGGTTATTTATATAGAGTGCTCGCCAAGAATTGGGGCCCTTGTGACTACGTACTCCCTTGTGCAATGGGAAAGTCAGAGCATCGTAGTTCGTGGGACTACGGGAAAAAGAAGGAAATGTGGAATTGTGAAAAAGGTAGCTCGCTAGGATCTCACAATTATGTGCCTACGTATCTTACATTCAAAAGAGAATGAAGAATCAAAGCATCCGTAGTTCAGACAACTATGGGAAAAGGTCTCGGTCGCACTGGTGCGAAAGAATGGGCTTTGAATAACAGGTTGGTCTCGATTGCACTGGGGCAAGAGAGAGGGGAAGTTAGTTGTTAGTGTGCTTGTCAAGGATAGAGATCCTCGTGCCTAGGTATCTTCATTAGGGAATGAGGAATCAGAGCATTCGTAGTTCGGCCAACTACGATTTGTGTGGTTTATGTTTAAAATAAACAAGTGTTTAGGCCGCATTCTAACTGTTAAACGTTGGCTTGTCTGCTTGCTAGGGGAGGATGAAGCACAAGCTCATATGCGCGGAAGAAGGGACTAAACAATGCTTTTGGTAAAAGGTTTATTTGAGTCGAACAAGAGTTTAGGTCGCATTCTAACTGCTAAACGTTAGCTTGTCTGCTTGCTAGGGGAGACTAAAGCACTAGTTTGTATGCACAGACGAATGGACCAAACAATGTTCTTTGGGAAATATGTTTGAGTTATAGATTGCACGGGGGCGAGGAATTAGTGTTTGGTGAAGTTTCAATCACACGGGGGCGAGAAAAGAGAGTTTTATGTGTTAAGTATTTTGGTTTCGAAAAGAGAATAGATTTGAATAGGTTTTAGGGTTTCGGTCGCACGGGGGCGAGAAAACAAGGTTTTATGTATTGGATGCTAAGAGGTGACGATTACCTGAAGCTTAAGAAAAGCTCCTCGGGCCCAAGTAATCGAGAAAGTGAGTCAAAGACTTGACTCCTTCTCTTTTTCAACCTAGATTGCAAAAGGATAGGATGTGGATCGAGTAAGCTAATCGGATGACGATTACTCGAAGCTTAAGAAAGACTTCTCGGGCCTAAGTAATCAGGAAAGTGATTCAAAGACTTGACTTCCTCTCTTTTTCATCCTTAAATGCGAAAGGATATGATGTGGTTAAAGTAGGTTAATCGGATGACGATTACTCGAAGCTTAAGAAAGACTTCTCGGGCCCAAGTAATCGGGAGAGTGAGTCAAAGACTTGAATCTCTCTCTTTTTCATTTAAGAAAAGAGGTTGTGTAGGAAAAGCATTGAACGATGGAATATGGCTAAACTATTTTAAACGGATGAGGATTACTCAAAGCTTAAGAAAGACTTCTCAGACCTTAAGTAACTAGAGTGAGTCAAATACTTCACTCTCTCTTTTCTCATCTAATATTATGAAAGATCTTTGATATAATTAGAGTGTATTAATCGGATGATGATTACTCGAGGCTTAAGAAAGACTCATCGGTCCCAAGTAATCGGGAGAGTGAACCAAAGACTTGGATCTCTCTCTTTTTCATCTACGTGTTTAAGAAAATAGATTTGAATTCGATTGTTGTTTTAGAAGACAATTGTTCGAGCTTAAGAAAGACTCCTCGGGCCCAAACAATTGAGAAGAGAAATCAAAGACTCGATTCCAACTCCCTTTTCATCTTTATTGAAATTGTATTTAAGTATTGTTAAGTGTTTTAGTTTGATTTGAAGAAAATACTTGATGTGAATTGAGGTTTAAGTTTAGATTTTGGATAAATGAACAGGCAATTAAATTGAGTTTTAATCGTGTATACTAGCAAAGTGGGCTAGTCTTCTAAATGACCAACTAGAAATAATTGATCAAATAGGTCTCACTGTAAGGAAGTCCATGAGTAAGCTTTGAATGTTGTGTATAGTGATCAATAGGTTGATGGTGATGCTTTGAAAGCAATCGAATTACAAGGGTGGAAAATGGCTCGACGTTGAATCGAGAATTTGTTTTGAAACTATTTTAGGTTATGCAATAGAAAGACTTAGATAAAAATTAAATAGAAAGCGATAAAGTTATTACATGCCATGGGAGAGGGGTACATTTTTGAATGGGGATGAAATGAAACAATTAAGTTGAACCAAATCAAATGAGTACTCGTTGTAAGAAGTAAATTACGGGACCGAAAAATAATCGAAATCGAAGGCGACCAAATTTAGAACCATGTTAAGGTCATTTAGGATGGGTTCATGCGTAAATCATCTTACACATGGTTGGTCAATTAAAATCTATGCGTCTGTGCGAATTTCGAATGTTAAATTGGATTTCCACTCCGAATTCGCAACGCAATCACCTACATGAATAATTAAGCGACCAATTAATAATATTAGTTGCATGAAACTATAATCAAACGCAATTAGTAGAATTTAAATAATTAATTAATAGTCTAAAAAAATGACAAATAAAATAGAAAAGTTAAAATAATTGAAAAGGAGTGTAATGGGATTATGGACAAAGCCGTAATTTGGCCCAACAAAATTCTCTACTTGATTATTTAAACAAATTAAATAAAAACCTAATATATACATATAAAAAAACATTAAAACAATGAAATGTTGGCTTTCTAAACCCATCCAAATTTCACTCTGCACGAATCAGGGAGAATGAGATATCTCAGAAACCAATATACTGCTGAATATTTATTTCCTTTATTTCACAACATTAGAGACTAAAATAGGAGTAGTCAGCAACCAGAAAAGCACAATTCAAATCATAGGAAATTTTTTTAGAGCAAATGAGTATTAGTACATACATAAAATTTCAACGCAATACTAAGAACCTACCTAAACTATTGAAAAACCGTATACCAAAAAATGAAACACCAAAACTTATAGATCAATAATAATAATATAGTATAATAGCATACACCAGACAAACAAAAGATTTATCTTTAAGGCAAAAAGTAGCAATATTAGTATAACACTATAAACATATAATAATTGACATAACAGTATCACCTTAGATACGGTCTTCCTCTTCTTATCAAGCTTTTCCTTCTTAGATTTAAAACGCTCAGCCTCAGCAAGTAAAGCCATCCTTTTAGCAGTCTTTTCATAAGAATTAAGTCTAAGCATAACATTAAGATTCTTAAGAGGGTTCCTCTTAAGAGTAGCACGCTTAACATCCTTCTTAATATGTCTCACAAAAGATTGAACTTCATCAGTGTTAATAATCCTAGTCAAATCAGAATTATTCATCTTTGCCCTAAATGTCTACCAAGTGCAACTTTCAAATAAGTCTCTCAAAATTGGCATTTTCAACACCAGGAATGTTCCTAAAAGCTTTAACAGCTTTAGCTCCTTCAGTATTGTAAACAATCAAAGGTCCTTTACGAGAGATATATCGACGGTGACACTAGATACTGAGCTTGCACAATCACAACCTTGAATCCGTAGTTGTGCACTCGTACCCTTCTCCTTACTACTTCTAACGTTGATGTTGCTATGAAACAGAGTTGACGCGTTGCGAAACCGAGTGAAAAGAAAGTTGTTGCATCTAATGTTGTTGTTGAACGGGTTCTTGAGTTGCGACGGTGTCGACATTGTGGAAGAAATATGTGCTACAAGATGGAAGGTGATGATGTTGCAGCTTGGGTCGGAAAAATCACAACTTGCCTTGCGGAACTGACTCGTATATAACGTCAGAGGATTGTGAATGGTGGTGTTCAAAGTTTTTGTTAATAAGATTGAAAAAGGTTTTCGTGAGATTAAAAAAGGCTCAAAGAAGGAAGACGGTGGTTTAGTGTGGTTTTGAGGTGGTGGTGAGGTTGAATGGAGACGGAAACGGTGGTTATGATGTTAGGTTTTCATGGCGAGATGAAGAAGATGATGATGATGGTGGGATGAATCGAAATGGAGGCAGTTTATGGAGGGCGGCGATGTTTCTAGAAAGAGGAAGAAGAAGAGGTTAGTGTTCGGAATGGTTATCGGAGAAGGAGGAAGATGAAGGAAAGGTTTTGTAGCGAGAAAAAATGGGTTTGTTGGTGGTGTCGACTGAAGAGAAAGGTGGAGGAGGTTAGGGTTAGCTGAGGGAGAAGAAGAGGAAAAGGTTCTTCCGTGGCTGGTTTTTTGGAATTGAGGGGAGAATAAAATTTTTAGGGTTTTGGGAGAGAAGAGTAAAAGGCTATTGCGGCTAGGGTTTTCTCAGAATTGGGGAAGATGATAGTGAGATTGAGAACCTGGCGGCTAGGGTTTTTTCCTTAAGGGGATGATGAACAGTCACCCTCTCATATTTATCCTCCTTCTTCTCCGTGTCCTTGTTTCTTAATTTTTTTTTTAATTCTATTTTCTAAATCTTATTTATTTAAATTATATTCTAATTAATTAAAATTCTAATTCTTAATTCTATTTCTAAACTCTAATTTCTAATTATTTTCTAAATTAATTAACTAATATTAATTTCTAATCTAAATCTCTAATCTAAATCTATTTCAAATTCTATTCTAATTTCTAATAAAAATTCTAATTCTAATTCTAATTATTTTCTAAATTAATTAACTAATATTAATTTCTAATCTAAATCTCTAATCTAAATCTATTTCAAATTCTATTCTAATTTCTAATAAAAATTCTAATTCTAATTCTAATTCTATTCTAAACTAAATAATTCTTAAATCTTTTTTTTTTTTAATTTTCTCTTAATTTAAATTCTAATCTAAATCTAATTCAAATTCTAAATTCTAAATTAAAATTCTAACCTAATTAATTAATATTAAAAATATATTATATTAACATTATCTTAAAATAAAATTATAAAGAAAAAATAATAATAAATAAAATAAATAAAAATGCCACGTGTCACGCTCTTATTGGGCTAAAATGAAAAGAAATTTGAAAATTCACCATTTGTCAAATAAATATGCTAAATAAATAATAAGGATTAATCATTCTCAACGTTTTGACGAAAATATAAAAATAACTCGGATGAAAATGAAAAAAATCGAGCGACAAAGGTACTTGAAAAATTAGTTTACTTTTGCTGAAAAATACATTACGTTGTACAAGCGAGGTAAATCAAAAATTAAGTCGAGCGAATGAAAATTTTGAAACAGGTAGGACAAATTTGGGGTATGATAGTTGGCAGCTTTCTTGACTAAGAAATCTTAATGGAAACCTTTGACTCCTCCTTTGGTAGCACGGTTAGCTTTAATTTCAGATACTTCGAGGTGAAGAGCATCTGCTATTTCTTTTGGTGAAGGTAAGCTTTCCAATCCACTGTAAGGTTTTTGATCCTTCACAGGGACTCCCACGTAGTAAGCGTACTCTTCCAAGTTCGGCATCAACTGATAGTTGGGAAAAGTAAAGCAATGATACAATGGATCGTAGAACTGAACCAAAGTATTGAGGATTCCCTCTTCCATCCCTGTCCTGACTAGGCTCAAAATCTTTCCATATCTTTTCCCGAACTCTACTGACACCATAGTTCCTATTTTTCTCAACTCGGATGTGTCAGGCTTTTTGAAATTGTATTTCTTGGTGCTTCTTATTCCAATATCCATGATATATCTAGGATTTTGTACAAAGAAATCGACTGAGCTTTACAAAACCAATTGCAACATGAAATGTCGTGATGAGATGATGCACACATAAACAAAGGAAAATATTCACAAATATAATGCAAATGCACACACAAGGCTTTCCTAAGCTCAAGGTCAAAGCATGGAGTCAAAAGGCATACCCATCCCTAAGGATTTGTACTATGAGTTATTTGTACCTGCCGAATGGGTTCTATCAAAGTTCCCAGAGTCATGGTAAATCCTTCAGTTATTGTCAACCAACACAACTACTTATGTGATTCGACAACATTCTCAAGATAAACTCGTCTGAGTGTAGCATCGCGTAACAACCGTTTCGGGACTACTCCCTAACAGTTTCTGCACTACGTCCTAAAAAGGCTTAGTGGGGTAAAAGTGTTACTAAAGGTCCTCAGCTTCGCAGACTCTCAGGTTGAAATAATTAATGAATGCATGACTACTCATACATCACCAATCATCTCAAGGAGGTCTCCACTGAGCGTAATTACATCATATGTCAAACTTGCTAAGACTACTCCCAACAGTCAACTATTGATCATATCACATCCTATCATATGTGTCACTCAAGTCCGGGCTAGGACTTTATCTCACCACTCATGATACCCAATGTCCACAGTATACAAAATAAATATATTTAAAAATATGCATGTAAGCAATTATTTACAAGTATAACATACAATCAAACAAAATAGGCTAAACCCTCAATTAAGTTTTACTTCCCCAGTGAAGTCGCAATTTCTGTTGCAGTGAGAATCGTGATACCAAGCTATTGATTAACTTGAATCTTAATTCTTTAAATTCACAACCGGACTTTGATTTATCCAAAGGAAAGGTTAAAGAAAGAAATACCTTTTGTGCAATGTAACAACAACGCTAAGAGATTTGGGGATCAGGGGTTGGTTATGTCTAGGGTAGGTAATTCACATCATAAACATCTGCAGTACTCTATAGGAAACTTTTTTTATATTTGTATGCTAAGTTTGCTAAAAGTTTACAATGGTTTGGGATTAGGGTATAAGGTAAAGTTTAGGTAAAGACCTAAGGATTGATGTTTCTAAGTTCGCTCGCAAAGATATCACATCTCCTGCCTACGTATCCTAACTAGGATAGAATCAGAGCAACCGTAGTTCACCTCACTAGGGATTAAAAAGTACTTGACTATGGTCAAGACTCTAGGGGAACAAATGTAACAATGTTTGTGTAGAGTTTAACAATACTCTCTAGATCTAAGTTGTACACTTAAAGGGAATGACTTTGACAAAATCCAAGGAGGGGAGTAAGTAATCATGACAATTATTCTTACATAGAGTTAACAAACTCTATCTTAAAGTTCTAAATGAAAGATACTCCTAACAAGGGGTAGGTCTTTTAGACTTAAATCAAAAGTCTAATGGATAATACGTTCTAACTTAACTAAGCTAGGGTTCAAGATGACTTAACAAGGTCAAAGGGAGGGTAATGAGCTATCTATGACCCAAGGGTCAATAGAGAGACTTTCCTTTGGAATGGGAAAAGAGATGAGGCAACTGGATGAGAACTAACAAGTTACATCACTTGGGGAATAAATTAACAAAGTTATAAGCAATACATAAGCATTCATTCAAACATGATGAACATATAAAAGATCAAGGTAACAACCAAGGGAGAGATGCAAGTATGTGACAATAACAAGCAAAGGTTACAATCAAGTCAAATGGTTACAACCATAAGGCACAAAGATATTACAATATCTAGAGGGACATAGTAGAGGTTCTTACAAGACCAAACATAGAAGGTATAATTAAATTGAAGCATCTTAACAAAGATGAAGGGAAATGAGATAACAACCATCAATACAACGACATGTAATTCAAACAAGTTTAAATACAAGCAAGTAACAACTTGAGTCAAGCATATCATAGTCTTCAAGAAATTCCAAATGTAACAACATAAGATCAACAAATCATGCATTGATGACAATCAAGTATAAGTATGCATACAAGAAGTGTTACAACAGTTCAAGTAATGGGTTCAAAGCTTCATGGGAAAACATACAAGTCCATGGTAACAACCAAAATAAAGCAAGTCCTAACATATTAAAGTTCTAACAAGACATTTAAATAAGTAGGGAAGACATGAAGAATACACTCAAGAGGTTACAACATCAAGAGGTAGCATGATTCACAAACAAAAATCACAGTATCAATCAATCAGATGCATCAAAAGCAAGGATTTGAACATGACAAGACTTTGAGTTTAAAAAAAACTCAAAAACTTAAACAATTTAACACACATATATGGATCAAACACAAACGATCTCACAAGATAGCTCAAGAAATATCTAAGAAAAACTTCAACAAGGATTAAGGTAAAAGCCCTAAAATGCCACATGACTTTCAAGTGGGTTAAAGTATTTCTAGGATGAACATACTTGAATTATTATCTCACTGTGAAATTAGATCTAATAAGGAGCATTTTGTAAAAAGAATGGATCAAAAATGTTGAAAAATGGAAAGGTTATGAGGTTTTTAAAATTGTGAAGAAAACATAAAAAAAACCAAGTGATAAAAAGAAAGGAGTGCACATGGTATGTGTTGAACCCACAACCCTTAAGTCCCAAGTCTAAAACTTTGCCACTTCAACCACTGCACGTGTGTGAAAAATAGAGGGGAAAGAAGTTTAAATGCCAAAACATGAAATAAAAAGCAAATTGCCCAAAGAGTTGATCTCCACACGGATCGAACTCAGGACATGGGCAAAGGCAAGTACGTGAGCTCATAGGTCACGACCACTGGGGTGGTGATACATCCAATGTATCAAACCATCCTAGTGCAATATAAACCTCAAGTGTGAAAATCTGGGCACAACAAGCACACCAAAACTAGCAAAAATGCCACAAAATGTGAACATTCAAATTCATTCAAAACAGCATCAATTTTGACAAACTCAAAGCCTAACTCGTGTGATTTTTGACAAGGAATAAGATGGCATACTTGGTTTTCTCAAATCATGTGTACAAATTAAAAACCGATAGCAAATGCAAGATGAAACTTTTAGGTGCATTTTCAAAGCTTGAGTGCAAAACTAACATGTTTGTATTGGGTTAAAGATTTGTACACATTTTAAACATGGTATATGCAAAGTCTGAACAGAAAGATACATCAAAATTGTTCTAGAACTGAAAATGGTATAGAAGTTGCAAAGTTGTACATGGATTGAAAATGCAAATGGTCAAAACAGGATGGTAGAACCAAAACTAACAAAGCTTCAATCAGTACACATTCAAACACAATCATGAATTAAACACAAAGGGACTTGATTCAAACTGATAACAAAAGACCTAAGATCTAATGAGGCTGACATGGCAGGTTGCTTGCAACAGAGTCAGAAACATTACAAATCTCAATCAAAACAAAACAATGCAAAGTGGTTTGTGGATTAAGGCATTAAGGCCTGGGGCCTGTGATAACAATCAAACAAAACTCATGACAAAAATCCACTCATCATACACATCAAATTATAGTAGGACATGGCATGTACAAAACATAAACACATTCAAAACAGTTGGCACATACAAGACATAGACATGTTCATATGATTTCAAAATAGGAGCTGGTCTAAATTGAACTCAAGGGGAGAATGTCAATCAATCCAAGAGCTGGGTCAAGCATAATCTAACAAGATCCTCAAATGCCAACTGACTATCACTAAGCCTAAGCATGGACATCACACTTAATCTAAACAGAAGGAGCAACATTGTTCTCAAATAGAACAACTCAACATTCAGATCCACCCATCAATCCTCAATAACAGTTGCAAGCATTCCCCCTTATGTTCATACATGACATAGAGTAGAATTTTAAAAGAGTTTCAAAGGCACAAACACATAACAACACCACATCATATAGTGACTAAAAGAGTGCTATGCATATTAATAAACAAAACAAACAAAGTATGGCAGATTCAAACATGAACTGCTCTTGCATTTAAATACATTCCAAATAAAGCACACTAATCATGTTCATGATAGTTCAATATGAAGAGAGTGAGCACTAACCTCTTGTAGACTTCCAAGCAAGCTATGTAGCAGGGAATACCTTGAAGTGCTGCTACAACTGGTCTAAAACAAACATGAGTGATCCAACAGCTTTCTTGCACTTGAAGCAAATGAATAGATCCTTGTGACATATCCAAGAACAAGTGATGTAGAGTTTCTTTGATGTTTTTGACAGCTGGCACACTTCAAAGGGTTATCTGGTTTTTTATAAGGAGTCAAACTTTGTTAGGTTGAAAGTTGAATTTTGGAAATATGGAGTCTTGGACTAATTTAAAGGCTTGAACACCTTCCAAACATCATTTTTGGATTGTGCAGATGGTTTGCGGTGACTTGTCATGTATGGAAATGGTTTTAGCAAGAAAACTACTCAAGACAGATTTTGAGGAGTTTTTGGTGAGCTTGCTTCAACTATAAGAAAAGTGGAAAGCAAGGTTCTTGGAGTATTTCTTCTGGTTTTATGAGCTTGTCCTTGTGTGTATTAAGGAGGTATCTATTTATAGAGAAAAGGAAAGTCTTGACAGATTTTGAAATGTTTTGATTGCTTCTTGTCTTTTGGAGGGAGAAAATAGCAAATCTTCACATGATCTTTGATGCAGAAAATCTTGAGTGTTTTAAATGCACTGTGATGCATAAAATAGGTTGTAAGTAAGCCATAGAAAGTTATTTAAATGGTTTCAATAGAGCAGGGGCCATGTTGCTCCAGATTTTACTCAAAAAGTGTATCTTTCCTCTTGGATTTATTTTGAATTAAATAATGCACTTTGGACAAAATCTTGGCTTTACTCTTTAATTCTTCTACACTTATATGTAACACCCATTTTAATTATTTAGTCTTTTGGTGTTATTTTATTTCGGTGAGTCTTCATGCGGGGGTGTGTCTGAGCGCGCTGGTGAGTGCCCTTAATTATGGATATCATTTAATAAACTATAGAATTTAATATTAATATAATATAATTAGTAATGATAATAATTTAATAATAATAGTAATATTGTTATTCTATTGTTCTTATTATTATTATTTGTATTATTATTAAATAAAGAAAAGAAAATATAATGGAAAAAGGAGAATAGAAAAGGAGATAAGAGAAAGTGGAAATAGAAAGAAAAGGAAAGAGGAAGAGAGAAAGATTAAGGAGGAAGAACAAAGAGAAAGAGAGAGACAAGGCTAGGGCTGTCAAATTCTTCAGGATTCTTCATCAGTCTGATCAATTAATCGAGGTAAGGGTGTGAAACTTTGTGATTCTATCCATGCATGTAATTATGTAGGGATTGTTTGGATTGTTTGGGTGTTTTTGTGTAGTTTGCCAATTTAGGTCAGAAATGGTTTAATCGGTAGAATTGATGTTTTATCGAGTAAAATCGGAATTAAGTCATGTAGTTTGGTCGGGAAATGTTGGGCTAAGACTACAGGAACTGGTTTGGTGAAAATGGGGTGATTTGTGAGCTTCTGATGATTTTTGGACAGTTGGGGTTTTGGTGTATCGCAGAGTTCGCTAGGCGAGCAGCTAGCGAGCGAGCCAGCGAGTGTTCGCTAAGGCTTCGCTAGACGAGCGGGGTAGTGAACCCTTCCAATAGCCATTGTCTGCCTTCGCTAGCAAGTTCTCTAGGCGAGTGAGGCAGTGAGCGTTCGCTGAGGCTTCGCTAGGCGAGTGAGCCAGCGAGCATGACAACAACTTGTTTTATTTTTTTTGTTTCCATTCAATATTGATGTTTCGATATATAACGTATAGCTTGTGTGCTGTATTATGATATGTTGTGGGTAGCCGTATGGCGTGAATCTTAGATTGTAAATTGTGAAGTGTGAAATGTAGCCTTTTGGCAAATTGATCCTTTTGGTCATGATGGGTATAGATATGGTGTTTAATGGTGAAGAGTATATACTTGGTGTTAAGATGTGAATTTCCTAATATTTAATGTAATTAATATAATTGATTGGTGTGTAATATATATATGATGCATGGTGATGTGATCAGGAGGATCGTGTGCACTTAGTATGCTTGAGTTTATTTGTTATGCATATGATGTCGTGCATATCATGGTGTTTTGGTGGGATGAATCGTTGCTCAGGAGGAGTGTATACGATTCACCCGTACTCCTTTATGGAGGATGGTGGGATGGATCGTTGCTCAGGAGGAATGTATGCGATCCATCCGTACTCCTTTATGGAGGATGGTGAGATGAATCGTTGCTCAGGAGAAGTGTATGCGATTCATCTGTACTCCTTTGTGGAGAATGGTGGGGATAGATCATTGCCAAGGAGGGGTGTATGTGATCTATCCTGGGTTCGATTGAATGAACCAATGAGTCGGTACCGCATGCATGGTGTTGAGTTGCATGTTTGCATTATTGCATGTCGTGTTTGACTTTTGGACAGTAGGTCGTGGTTGATGCATGTTGGGTGATATTTTATATGATTACTACTTTTGATCATGTATCTTAGTATTGATAATTTTTATCATGTTTCTCACCCCTTTGTTATTATGGTGGTCTGTGCTTCTTCAGAAGTACAGATAATCCAGGTACATAGCGAGCTTGGATAGTGGTGTGCAGGTCTAGTCTTAGGATGCTCTAATACGTAACACGGGACTTGGGTGTTTACTTTTATCATGTTGAATTTGTTTTATTCCTATGACTTATCATATTTTGGTGAACCTTATTAATGAATGACTTTGTGTAATTTGGAGGATGGCCGGGAATGTTGAATTAATGATTACTTCTGCTGTTTTATTTTGAAAACCATCTATTGATGTTGAATTATTTAAGGTGATATCCCACTTTTGAGGAGAAACTCTGATATTTACTTGAATTAATTATATTTTATTTTAAATTTGGGAAGTGGGGTGTTACATTATACACATCACACATCCTAGATATTAGATCAATGGGTAAGCAATGGTTGAGAATCAATTGGATGGTTGGCAAGTTGGTTCATGTCATGTTTGAAGTTGTGCATTACAAGTGCTTGGACCCCAACGTCCCTCCTTCGAAACTCTTAGCTCACAAATGCTATGGAGGAGTTCTTATACTTTTTGGAAATCCCTCATCATTCTCTAAAACTTTCATGTTTTGAGTTTTTTAAAATTCCAAGTGGAACTAGGTCAAAAACCCTCTTGAAGTTGGCTGAAAACATGACTTGAAAAGTGCCAAAATCAAGAAATTTCACTAAGTTTTTTTCCCTCTTGACTTGTTTTTTATCATAACTCCAAATATATTCATTTTTTGCACATATTTTAATTGCAATTTTGTAGGAATCCTCATGACCTTTCCAACAAACTTTGAACCACTCCATTTGGATGTGTGGTTAGGAAGTTATGGTCTTTCCCCTTTCAAAACCCTAATTTCCCGACTTTTAGATTACTCTTCAATTATTGATCCAAAGGTCACCAAACTTCATGAATATATGTGATATAACATAAGGAACATAATTGCCTTCAATTTTAGGTCAAAACCCTGTTGGTCAATGAGTTGACATTTCAGTCAGACGAACTGATCGATCGAAAAACTCTGAATCGACTGTTGGTGTTCTGGGTCCCCTGAGGTCTTGAAACTTCTTGAGTGGACTTCAATAAGTCATATAAGCTTCACGAACCATGATTACATCATTGGAGTACCATTTAAATCAAAATTTAAACCAAAGTTGACTATTTACTAATTAGAAACCCTAATCGGGGGTCCTGGATGCATTGTTCTTATTCTTTAGGTGACAACCTCAAATTGGATTCATACTTGATCCAATATAGTATTCTTGATGAAATATAAGATTCAAGTTTATCAATAGATTGATATTTGATTCTCACTACAACACCACCCTTTCAGTTTTCAATCCACCGAGATGCTCATTTTTTCCTAAGCCACCCTTTCGGGTTTTCAACTTAGTGAGCTGTTCTTTTGTTTTTTAGGTGAAGTATTTCTTGACTACATCGACATTCATAGGACGAGTGAACTCTTCACCATCCATATATGTAAGAATTAATGCACCTCCAGAGAAGGCTCTCTTAACAACATATGGGCCTTCATAATTAGGAATCCACTTGCCTCTATAATCATTGGTAAAAGTCGAGATCTTTTTTAGCATGAGGTCGCCTTCCCTAAACACGCGAGGTTGAACCTTCTTGTCAAATGATTTCTTCATTCCCTGTTGATACAATTGGCAATGACACAAGGTCGTGATTCTTTTCTCTTTAATCAAATTCAACTAGTTATATCTACTCTGACACCATTCAGCCTCAAATAATTCAGCTTCCATCAAACTCTCATAGAAAGGATTTCAACCTCTATCGGGAGCACTTCTTTCATACCATAAACAAGAGAGAAAGGGGCTGCTCATGTTGAAATGCGGACGGATGTACAATATCTCATCTTCTAAATGATCTTCTTAATGTTCTTATTAGCAGCTTCAACAACCCCATTCATCTTAGGTCTGTAAGGAGAAGAATTATGATGCTCAATTTTAAAATCATCGCATAATTCCTTTATTATCTTATTATTCCTTCATTATCTTATAAATGATCTTCTTAATGTTCTTATTAGCAGCTTCAACAACCCATTATCAGTGATAATCTTGCTCGGAACACCATACCGACAGATGATTTGATTCTTGATAAACCGGACCACTACTTGCTTGGTCATATTAGCATATGGTGCCGCTTCGACCCACTTGGTAAAATAGTCAATAGTTACCAATATGAAACGGAGTCCATTCGACGCTTTAGGCTCAATCATTCCAATCATATCAATGCCCCACATGGAGAAAGGCCATAGAGAAGAGAAAACATTGAGAGGATTTAGAGGCACATGAATTTTGTCAGCATAAATATGGCATTTATGGCACTTCTTCACATATTTACAATAGTCAAATTCCATTGTCAGCCAATAGTAACCTGCCATTAACATCTTCTTAGCCATTTCATGTCTATTGGCATGGTTACCAAAGGATCTTTCATGAATTTCTTTCATCAACATGTCTGCTTCATGCTTGTCAACACATCTTAGCAAGACCGTGTCATAATTTCTCTTATACAGCACATCATCATTCAAAAAGAAACTATCAGCCAATCTTCTTAAAGTTTTCTTATCTTTCTTGGATGCCCCAAGTGGGTACTCTTGATTTTGAAGAAAACATTTAATATCATAATACCAAGGTTTATCATCAACAACCTCTTCAACTACAAATACATGAGCTGGTCTATCAAGACGCATCACATCAATTTTTGGCAAATCATTCCAATGATTTATGAAATTCTAGGAACCAAACAGTCGATGTTATAGTGGATGTTATGACATCCACTACTTAGCAGACTACATAACTTAACACTAAACAGGAATTGAAAGCAGTAAATAACACAAAGAATTGTTGAACCAGTTCAATGCAAATCACACCTACATCTCGGGGCTACCAAGCCAGGGAGGAAATTCACTATCAGTAGAATTAATTTAGAGTCAAACAACCAGTTTGCACTCTTCACTTAAGACCTACCCAATGACACTTCATCCTAACACTAGACCTGAGTTACCAACTCACTCCCCCTCAATCACAGTAGTGATATCAACCAATTTAATACAAAAACAAGACTTTAGAAGACACTCTTCAAAGTCACAATACTTGATTTTTCTTAACAGCTTCAATCAAGAACAATACACTCTTGCTTAAAAGCTTAGAGTGACACAAACAGAGTATAACTCAAAACACACTAGTCCAATGCAATGATACAACAGATAATTGCTTGGCTCACAAGGAATCCTAATACACAAAACACACGTAAAGAACTGACTGCATAACACAAAATTCTTCACTCACAACCACACACAAAACAACTCTCTAAAACTCTGTCCAGGACCCCTGTCCAATTAGGATTGCTACTTTGTTATTTATAAGTAGCAGAAAGATCTTGGGCCTAAGTGCAGAAATTAGGTTTAACCAAGTTAAACCTCTTTTCATAAAGTTGTGCACTTCCAATTAGGTCAGGGACATTTCATGTTATCCTCAGCATTGCCTAGCATTTCGCCTGAGATAACTAGGATCCCTAAAATGTTTCTTGAAGTATAGCCTGAGTTTCCTCATGCAATATACCAGAACCTAAAACATGTGTCCTGATGTCAACTGCTTGATGTCATAACATCCAGCATGACATCCAAAATACTTTGCTCTTAGCTATCCAAACTTACCCTGTAGCACACTTATTATGTATGTCATAACATCAGTCATGACATTCACACATACATCATTGTTTTATCACAAAATACAGCCAATCAAAAACATCTACAAACTCCCCCTTTGGCAAATTTTTGGCTAAAACACTCTGTCATCATATTAGAGAACAAGCAGCAGAAAGTTCATACCATATATCTAATCATGCAGGAAAGCTACTAGCTAAAAATACCAATTAACACACACATGTTGTAGTACCATATCAGAGTCATCTACACACCCAAACAATATCAACTTCCAGCCACTCAGGATCAACCTGTTCACACACACTAATCCATACTGCTCTGGAATACAGATGTCAAGGCATCCAGGATGACATCCTGAATCACACCTGTTCCATAGCCAAAAAAATCACCTGCTAGTCCAAACTACAAATGTCACAGCATCCTGTGTTACTCCCCCTCAACTGATGCACATAGCATCAACCAAATACAACCTGCACAACCTGCAGTCACACACTCTCCTAACAATATCATCACACTTGCAAACATGCACAGCAGCAAGGAGTTGTAACACACACAACATACCACATCTGCAAACCTGCTAAGTGTTACTCAGTGCAAACATGTACAACAGCCTACTCATCTTCCACCTGTGAAGCACACAACACAACCAGCTGATAATAAACACAACCTGCTGATACCACCTATTTCTCCCCCTTTTTAGCCACAAATTTAGATCATAACTAACCAAATAGTATAAATCAAACCAACAGTATAATGTTGTTAGTTCCATGTTAGAGGGTTTGGAGACCCAAAATTACAAGACAAAATAACCCAATCTGTCAAGACAGACACAAAAGCAAAAATTTAAACCAAAAAGAAACAACCTAGCCACACCAACAGCAGACCATCAGCAACCCATCAAGGCATACAATTTAATCTTCCTCCTCAACAGAACTGGATCCAACCTCCTCAATATTAGTTGAGACATCTTCATCTTTATTCTCAGATTCTTCCCCTGACACAGCCTCATTATCAATATTAGTTGCGTCTCTTTCAAGACTTTGAATGAAAAACTCTAGCTTGATCTTTCTTGCAGTGGCAGTATTGATAATGTCCCCCAATTCCCTGCAAGTTTCCTTTAATTCAGAAATGATCATTTCTTTAGAGATATTGGCCTTCTCATCAGAAGTCAAAACAATATCTGGGACATGTCTCCCAGCAAAGAGTTTGAAGTGAAGAGGTAATGCAGTCTCTCTCTTGCTAGCAGCATTACTAGAGTACAGATACCCAAGATATTGATTAAAGGCAATGGGCAGCTTGATAGCACTAGAAGTAGAGTGCTTAACAATCTGATCAAAGATGTACCGGCCAAAGTCAACATTGACTTTGATACCTACAACATGAATGAACTTGCCAAGCCTGACAGTAATGGTGGATGTATGGTTGGTAGGCACCCAATTTGCAGATCCAATTCTGTGCAGAATGGCATATTTTACACTGAGTTGTCCTACAGATAGCTTCCCTTTTGATGGCCATGTCTTGACTTGATTTGCAGTGATGATCTTGCAACCCTTGTTGTCTGAAGCATACAATTCTTCCTCACCACTATTTGTACATCCCAAACATATGTTGATCACAGCAGGAGAGAACTTCACACAATTCCCTCTGACAAACACCTTCATGTATTCTTTGTTGGTCCCATTTATGATCAAATCATGTATGTTTACGATGAACTCTTTCACCAGTCCTTCATAGCATTTGGAGAACCCAGTGACTGTCTTGAGCAATCCAGCCTTGTTGATTAGGTCCATTACCTCCTTGATTTCCAAGGCATCTTTTCCCAATTCTCTTTCAAGAGCAATTCTCCTTTGATAGATATATCTCCATTTGGTCACACTGTTAATAGTATGAAAAGATATGTTGTCTAGAGGGGCAGCTGGAACAGGTTTAGAAGATTTCTTAGCAGAAGATTTCTTTACATGGGATATGTCAGGAACATCTTTCACAACATCCTCATCAGACTCAGAGTTTTTGCCGGTAACTTTTCTTTTCTTGGATGCGCCAGTCACCTTGCTCCATGTCTTGGGGGGGTCAACAGGAGTTCTCTTCTTTTGACTTTTGAGAGGGGATTCTTCAACCACAGCTTTTCCTTTCCTGGTCACAAGTCTCTTGGCAACTCAAGGAGCAGCATTCTTGATGAGCTCATCATCTGATGGCACATCTATACCATTGTTGGGAACATCATTCATGTCATCATCATTATCAATATTCTTGGCTTCATTATCATTTTGGCCAGCATCATTACCTTCCTCATGCACCACAGAGCTGGCAAGCTTCTCCAGGTTCTCCGTGTTAGGGTTAGTATTAGTAGAAGGGAACTCAATATTATCTTCAGTGTTCTCACTAGGGATTGGGGGTGGATCAACCCGAGACAGAGGGGTGGTGATCCCATGCACATTGCACCCTCCATAGAGGATTTTGGTGACCAGTTCCTTGATAGACCTGTCCACGTAGGTAGAGCCTTCCATTCTATTAATGTTGTCAGTAGAAGATTCAGTGGTTTCACCTTTAGAAGCTTGTTTTGCATGTGGAGGAGCAGAGTTTGGGGCTTCACTAGCATTTCTAGACACCATATTGAGAGGAGCGATATCAAGGACATCATCCAGAGAGATGCTCATATGGTGAGCATTAGCAGTATCACTCTTAGAAGACATAGTGATGGTTCTGAGTGAAGAGAGAATTTATGGAGATTGAAGGTAGGTCACAGGGTGGTGAGTACACAGAGAACGTAGGATGGTCTGAGGAAGAGTAAGGTATGGTTGCAAAAGAGGAGGGCACTCAATATTTTGACCTATCAGCAAATGATTAATTTTCAAATTACAATTTCCCTATTACCCTTAATTTCTATAACTCCTCATTACGACACATTCCCACCTTGCTTCTTAGATTTTGAAATTGAGTAACCTTGATATTTCTAGTGAACATGTTAACCATTTGTAGCTCAATGTTCCCAAGCTCCACACAATCTTCTATAGAGTGATGTCTGTTATCCCTATACATGGCTTCATTAGGTTGAATTATGTTCATGTTGATGGCATTAAGATTGCCACAATATAATGTCATGACATCCTGAGTGACATTGCTCCCTTTACGCTGGTCATCTTTCATGGACTCCATCAAGTTCCAATATAACAGATCTAGATTTCTATGATGTCCAGTCTTTGGATGTACTATCTTGGCTTTCCTGCCAGCCTGCCATTTACCACAACCTTTTCTTTTATCTAGGATTAACTTTGGAGTTCCCCTTACTACTTCCTTGGATATGGTTTTTTCATCCTTTGAAGATGTCCACCTTGTTTAAGCCACAGTTGATCATCCTTTTCTTCTTTGGTCAAGACTTTGTAGTTATTTTTAGGCTCCCATAGATAACAGTTATTCTTAGCTATGGATCCCCTCATGACTTCCTCATCTTATCCATTGGTGACAACACATTCATCCTTAGTGAATTTGACACTGAGAACTGGGTCACAGAGCTGACTGATATTGATAAGATTTACAGGCAGTCCTTTCACCAACATGACATTGTCCAGTCCTGGAACACCAGGACAGTCTAGTTTTCCAACACCTTTGATTTCTTCTCTAGCTCCATCACCAAAGTTTACATGACTTGAGGAATGAGTTTTGATGTTCACCAAAAGGTTCTCTATTCCAGTCATATGTCTAGAACAACCATTGTTAAAATACCAGTCTTCTTTGGTTGGCATCCTTAGAGAAGTATGAGCTACTAGTGCCACATTCTTAGTAACCCATTATCATTTCTTGATAGGAATAACCTGTTTGGGTTTGACCTGATGGAGTTTCTTGTTCTGAGCATCCAGTTTGGATTTAACTTGGTGCATGTGGCTGGGAAATCCATGCAGCCTGAAGCAATAGGCCTTTATGTGCCCAATTCTTCCACAGTAGTAACACCTATATCTTTGGTATTTTTTCTTGGTTTGGTTCCTGCTTTTGTTTCCCTGATGTTGTGACATTGGTCTTGACATCCGGTTTGACCTCTGATTTTTAGCCTTTGGCCTCTTGCAGTCCAAGATTGGTTCTTGTTTACCAACAAATCCTAGTCCAGACATGTTTCCTGCTTTCTGACCACTTTGTAGAATTTCTTCTAAAGTATCAGTCACACTGTTTAACATCCTGATGGACTTTGACATCTAATCAAGTTTAGATTTTAACAACTTGACTTCACTGTTGAGTGTGTCTATTGTTGCAAGATTTTCCTTCTTCTCAGCCTCCAACTCCTTTATGATTGTCTTTTGCTTCTCCCCATGTTGATAAATTTTTGCACTTCTGAGGCATAGCTTTTTATATAAAGATGCAAGCTCATCAAAAGTCAGCTCATCTTCACTAGAATCATCATCAGATACACATACACCATTTAGTGCAGTGACATGTCTTACAGACTCTTCTTCTGACCCACTCTCAGAATCTCCATCTGACCAAGTGACACTTAGTCCTTTCTTCTGCTTCTTGAGGTAAGTGGGACATTCAGCTCGAATGTGACAATATCCTTCACATTCATGGCACTGAATTCCTTTGCCTTGGTTAGACTTATCTTCATATTTACCTCTTCTACTGATGTCAGAATAAGTGTTCTTAACATTAGGTCTAGACTTATGATCTATTCTTTTGATCAGTTGGTTAAATTGTCTTCCAAGCAAGGCTATTGCTTCTGACAGATTCTCCTCACTTTCACCATTGTCTTCATCTGAGTCCTTTGTAGTATTTGACACAAGAGTTATGCTTTTGTTCTTCTTTTCAACAGTTTCACACATCCCCATCTCAAAGGTTTGTAGAAAACCAATGAGCTCATCAACCTTCATGTTGCTGATGTCTTGAGCCTCTTCAATAGCAGTAACCTTCATGGCAAATCTCTTAGGCAATGATCTGATAATCTTTCTCACAAGCTTTTCTTCAGACATCTTCTCTCCTAAAGCTCCTGAGGTATTGACAATTTCAAGAATATTCATGTAGAATTCATGAATAGTCTTATCCTCCTTCATTCTCAGATTTCCAAACTTAATGGTCAGCATTTGTAATCTTGACATCTTGACCTTAGAGGTACCTTCATGATTTGTTTTGAGGGTATCCCAAACCTCTTTGTCCAGTTCACAGTGATACACAAGTCTAAAAATTTTCTTGTCTATTCCATTGAATAGAGCATTCAAGGCCTTAGAATTCCCAAGAGCCAAGGCTTCTTGCTCTTTGCTCCACTTTTCTTTAGGGATTAGCACAGTTGCTCCATCTTTATCTATTTTCACTGGATGTTCCCATCCTGAAGTAGCTGCTCTCCAAGCCTTGCTATCCAGAGACCTCAAGAAAGCTATCATACGAGGTTTCCAGTAGTCATAGTTAGAGCTATCCAAAATTGGTGGTCTATTTGTGAATCTTATATCCTTGTCCATAGTACAGAATTTATCTTCCCTAGATCTCACCAAGAAAATAACAGGCAACGTATCTGCTCTGATGCCAATTGAAATTCTAGATACCAAACAGTGGATGTTATGACATCCACTACTTAGCAGACTACATAACTTAACACTAAACAGGAATTGAAAGCAGTAAATAACACAGAGAATTATTGACCCAGTTATTGAAAATCACACCTACATCTGGGGGCTACTAAGCCAGGGAGGAAATTCACTATTAGTAGAATTAATTCAGAGTCAAACAACCAGTTTGCACTCTTCACTTAAGACCTACCCAATGACACTTCAGCCTAACACTAGACCTGAGTTACCAACTCACACCCCCTCAATCACAGTAGTGATATCAACCAATTCAATACAAAAAGAAGACTTTATAAGACACTCTTCAAAGTCACAATACTTGATTTGGCTTAACATCTTCAATCAAGAACAATACACTCTTGCTTAAAAGCTTAGATTGACACAAACAGAGTACAACTCAAAACACACTAGTCCAATGCAATCATACAACAGATAATTGATTGGCTCACAAGGAATCCTAATACACAAAGCACACGTGAAAAACTGACTACATAACACAAAATTCTTCACTCACAACCATACACAGAACAACTCTCTAAAGCTCTGTCCAGGACCCCTGTCCAATTAGGATTGCTACTTTTTCATTTATAAGCAGCAGAAAGATCTTGGGCCTAAGTGCAGAAATTAGGTTCAACTAAGTTAAACCTCTTTTCATAAAGTTGCACACTTCCAATTAGGTCAGGGACATTTCATGTTATCCCCAGCATTGCCTAGCATTTCGCCTGAGATAACTAGGATCCCTAAAATGTTTCCTGAAGTATAGCATGAGCTTCCTCATGCAATATACCAGAACCTAAAACATGCGCCCTGATGTCAACTGCTTGATGTCATAACATCCAGCATGACATCCAACATACTTTGCTCTTAGTTATCCAAACTTACCCTGCATCACACTTATTATTTATGTCATAACATCAGTCATGACATTCACACATACATGAATGTTTTACCACAAAATGCAGCCAATCAAAAACATCTACAATTTACCATAATCATGGAGGATAAAGTCGCTAAAGCATCTGCTATTCGAGTCTCTGCTCTGGGTATATGGTGAAACTCAACCTTATTGAAGAAAGTTGACAACCTTCTTACATAATCACGATAAGGAATCAAATCAGGTTGACGTGTCTCCCACTCCCTTTTAATCTAATTAATCACTAGTGTTGAATCTCCATATACATCAAGAATCTTAATTCTTAAATCAATAGCTTCTTCCAAGCCCATAATACACGCTTCATACTCTGCTGCATTATTTGTTCAAGTGAACATCAACTTACAGTGAAAGGAATATGAGAACCGTGGGGAGTAACAATAATTTCCCCAATACCATTGCCATACTCATTAACAGCTCCATCAAAAATAAAACCCCATCAGGATCCAGGCTCAGGCCCTTCTTCAGGTAATGGTTCCTCACAATATTTAACCTTTAGATACATCACATCCTCATCAGGAAAATCAAATCGGATAGGTTGATAATCATCAATTGGCTAGTGTGCCAAATGATCATCCAAAACACTTCCTTTTATTGCCTTTTGAGTTCGATACTCGATATCATATTCTGACAACAAAATTTGCCAACGAGAAATCCTTTCAGTTAAAGCAGGCTTTTCAAATATATACTTAATTGGATCCATTTTAGATATCAACCAAGTTGTACGATTCAACATATACTGGCGGAGGCGCTTGACAGCCCAAGCTAAAGCACACTATGTCTTTTCAAGCATTAAGTACCGAGAATCACAATCAGTGAACTTCTTACTCAAATAATAAATGGCAAATTCTTTTCTCCCAGATTCATCTTGTTGACCCAAAACACATCCCATAGACTCTTCCAGCACAGTCAAATACATGATCCAAGGTCTTCCTTCCACGGGAGGAGACAAAAGAGGAGGTTCAAGCATATACTCTTTAATTCTTTCAAAAGCTTTCTAACAATCCTCTGTCCATACACAACCTTGATCTTTGTAGAGAAGCTTGAAGATCAACGCACATGTGGCAGTCATATTGGATATAAATCGGGAGATATAGTTCAAACGCCCCAAGAATCCTCTTACTTGTTTATCTGTTTTGGGTGCAGGCATTTCCTGAATAGCTTTAACTTTACCAGGATCAACTTTAATGCCTTTATGACTAATAATAAAGCCCAACAACTTTCCAGAACAGACACCAAAAGTGCATTTATTGGGATTCAGACGGAGCTTAAACTTTCTCAAACATTGAAATAGCTTCAATAAGTATTCAATATGATCTTCTTCAGTCTTCGACTTACAAATCATATCATCCACATATACCTCAATTTCTTTATGCATCATATCATGGAAAAAAGTGGCCATAGCTTTCTGGGACGGTGCACCAGCATTTTTCAAACCGAAGGACATCACTCTGTAACAGAATATTCGCCACCCATTAAGGATACTCAACAGTCACAAGGAAACCAGCATCAATCTACTTCTGAAACTCCTCTTTAATCTTCACAGCTATGTTGGAATGAGTTCTTCTCAATTTTTGTTTCACAGGTGGACATTCAGGCTTCAACGAAAAATGGTGCTCCACAGTATCAGTATCAAGACCATGCATGTCTTGATAGGACCAAGCAAACACGTCAACATACTCTCTAAGAAGCTCTACCATCCTCTTCTTAACATCTGACTGAAGTAGTGCCCCAACCTTGACTTCTTTTATATTTTCCTCTTAACCTAAATTAACCAAATCCACCGGCTCTTCATGAGGCTGAATGGTCTTTTCCCCATGCTAAAGCAATTGGGAATTTTCATCTGGAGTTTCTTCAATATCCTCTTTTTCCGCTTCAAACACAGGGAACTCAAAGTTGGGGGAGGGCATATGGTCATTGTTTTTCATGGGTTTAACAAACAATCTGCACAAAGATTTATGTTTGATTTTAGAATATGAATAAGAAGTGCAAATATCATGCAGAGAAAAGTGATTGACACATTATTATTTTGGTTCTTTATGTGACCATTTTTTAGAAATAAAGCAAAAAGCAAAAATATAAAATGGATGAACAGAATAGCATTTTATTGATAATGATAAAAAGTTGAAACAAAACCCTCACAACTTCACTTTCACCATGGGTTGAGTGAAAGGATTTTTGAAAGAAACAAAAACAAATTACTAAGGAAACACGAACAACAGTAGGAATGTCAACAGCGATCCAATTCTGGTATATTAATCCACGCGTCACAAAGTTGGGTGTTTCTTCCTCTTGATAATCCTCAATGACGGCATTAACTTCATACTCAGGTTCCTTAAGTCTCGGTCGAGGAGAGTAAAAGGGTACATATGCATCTTCTGCCTCAAAACCGTATCCAGGATCTTCCAAATAGGGCTCCCAGTCTTGAGCAGGAATGGAATCATCTTCAAAAGCATCTGAGATGTAATCTTCAAAGTTATCTTCAAGAACCGCAGTTGTATCAAAAGCATGATACATGCTAGGACAACCTTGAACCATATCGACAGATGTGTTACCATGCTTAGGCAATGGATTTGATTGCACATTAGAATTGCACATGGAATATTTGTAGGAATATCCGGCAGATCACGAGTCTGAACCAAATTCTTCCTTATCAAAGCCGAAAATAATTTAGCGTATGACATTGGAATGGGATCAAGTTGCACTTTATTTTGCACATGACTTTGCTGATTATTTTGATGTGTTTTCTTTTGGAATCGTAGTTGATAATTTGATGAAGCTTGAGCGGCAGGAGCGACACTGATGACAAGCATAACAGAAGCTACTTTTTACTGACGATGACTACCACTATTGTTTACGACCCTGTGTCTTCTAGACCTTTCTTGAGATTTTCTCTGTCCTTTTTCTTAGAAAAACCAGCACCAAACTTATTCGCACTTCCATAACTACCTTCTTTTGTCAGACGTCCCTCACGGACAACTTCCTCTAATCCCATTCACATATTAACCATCTCCGTAAAATCACTAGGAGCACTCGCAACCATCTTTTTATAATAAAATGGACCCAAAGTCTTCAGGAAGATTTTGGTCATCTCTTTCTCTTTAAGCAGAGGGCTTATCTGAGCTGCAATCTCGTGTCATCTCTGCGTGTATTCTGTAAACGTTTCCTTCTCTTTCTGAGACATTGCATGGATCTGATCACGGTCCGATGTCATATCCAGATTGTACTTATACTAACGAATAAAAGCTTCTCTGAGATCATTTAATTTCTTGATTTAGGAACTATCAAGTCCCATGTACCACTTCAATGCAGCACTGGTAAGACTATCTTGGAAATAATTAATCAGCAACTAATGATTATTAGTATGGATGGACATCTTTCTGGCATACATGGCCAAATGGCTATGCAGACAATTGTTCCCTTTATATTTCTCAAAATCCGGAACCTTGAACTTGGCAGGAATCTTCACATTTGGGATAAGACAAAGCTCGTGAGAATTCTTTCAAATAATTTTTTCCCTCTTAAAGCTCTGATTTATTTATGCATCTTAGCAAACTGATCTTGAAAATCATCCATACGACCATCCAAACTCTTGCTCGGAGCAGTGTGAAAATTTTGTTCTTCAGCATAAGGACCGTGTGACCCACAGGTGGCGGCACAGGTACAACAGTAGAAACAACTGGAATCTCAACATTAGAAACAACATTAACCATATGAGGTGGTATAGTCATAACAGCAACAACTCTTGGACCCTCATAAGCAGCAAGTTGATATCCCTCTGGCACAAAATTGAGAGGCATGCCCCAAGGGAAACCATGAGGCATATGATATTAAGAAGCATTAATCGAGGTGACAGAAATGGGTGTTGATACGATCTCAAGAATCACAATTCTCTACACATGAGAAGGAGAAGACAGTGGTGGATGATTTTGAGCAGCCACTAGAGCTTCCATCACAGGAGTGAGTCTTTCTAAACTATCCTTCAGAGTTGTTACTTCCTCATGAAGCTCGCGGTTCTCTTGTTGCTATTGATCCATCTTTTTCTTGAGATTAGCTCGAGTGTTGTAGTGATGCGACATCTTGGCTGAATGAAGACCAAAAGAAACATAAGACACCTGGAGAAGGCAAAACATAATGCACAAGATGCAAATACAAAGGTAAAATGCAAATGTTTCAATCAACTTTCAAGGATCTTTAAGATATAAAGCAATTACAAACATGGTAAAGAAATAACACTTTTTGAAATACTATAAATATCTTATTTCATTGAATATTGGAAAGAGCTACACTTGGAAGTACAGATTATAGAAGATTAAAACTCAATAAAAAAAAGTTAGATCCTAAGGATTATAAGGAGAATCTGATGACGATCTGACTTGATACTTCCTTCGGAGTCTCTTAATATCTCTTTCATAGTTGTTCTTCATGGCGGTCTTCTCTAACACGAGTTGATCCATAATACCTTTTCAAGCATCGGAAGTAGGAGGATGTGATGATGATGAAGTAGTAGAGGAAAATAAATTCTCTCTATGTCTCTTTACAACGTGTCGCTCAAGCAACTCAATAAAGTCATCTTTCTCCTTCATCTGCTTTTGCAACTCCGTCTTCTCCTTGTCATAAGCATGAAACTTAATTTCCCACATCTCTTTATCTTGCTTCATCTTGGATAAATCATCTTGAAGAGTCTTCACATCATCAAAAGAAACAAGGAGTGGCTTAGCGACCATTGTAGTTATGGGTTTCCCAAAAGGATAAGGCATTTTGAGATCCTTAGCTCTCTTCTTCACCCAAAGTGCATAAGGTTCCAAGGCAATGCAAACTTGTCTTCCAAGCTCTTCTTTACCCACCTTATGAATCTTAGTCCAAGCATGATCCATTCTTCTCCTCAAACCAAGAGAATCATCCCCTCCTTGGAAAAACAAACCCTCTAATAGAGTATTTTTAGGCTTATCATTCAACATTTAACCAAGCCGACGACGAGCTAAACTCGGGTTGTAGTTAATTCCACCTTGTGTTCCAAGAAGAGGAACATTGGAGAATTCCCCACAACTATTAATAATCTGGACGTTCTCATGAAAAAAAGAAGACCAAGTAATGTAAGCATGAGTAAGGGACATGATCCTCTAAGACCATCTTTAATAATTCTTGTTCTCCCTAAAAGCGGATGGTTGTGGCGAGTGTGAAATAAAACACTTGTACACCAGAGGTGTGAAATAAAAAATGGTATCGTTACCCTTAGAATTCCTATATGGATGGAGAAATAGATATCATAAAGTAAAGTCGGAACAAGGTTCCCAATCAAGAAAGTCCTAATAGCATTAACATCCACAAAGTTGTCAACGTTAGGGAACAAGACTAGTCTGTAGATAAGCAAAGCAAATATAGCCTCAAACGCTAATGTGCTACCAGCATTAGCAAACAAAGTGGCTTTCCCAATTAAGAACTTAGAAGTCAAACCCTTGATACCTCCCTTAACCATCATATTAGCATCTATATCATATTTCGTCAAATGGGTGGTTACAGCAATATCTTGAGGCTTAAGAACTTCATCCAAACTAGTATAAGGAACTTTATCAGAAACTGGTATATCCAACAGATAAGCATACTCCTCCAAGGTTGGCATGAGCTAATAATCAGGAAAAGTAAAGCATCGGTAGACAGGATCATGGAATTTCACAAGGGTGTTCAAAATTTCATCTTCAACATTGGTAGAAAGAACAAATAGAAGTCTCCCATGACGAGATCTGAAGCCTATACGATCAACTACCAATGACACTAGCTTTCTCAAATATGTAAGATCGGGAGCTCGGAAACCGTACTTCTGAGTGTTTCTCCTTCCAATATCCATAATCATAAAATCTAAGATGTTTGTAAAGGAAAATCTCTAAGATCCTTAAAAACTAATTGAAACAAAATTCCCATGAACGCATAAGTGCAAGATGCAACACCCACAAACAAGATCACACAAAGCACACGGGTTCAAAGGTTCAGCATGAGTATGGGGACAAGGGTAATAACCAACCCACAATGGTATGTACTAAGGTTATATCAGCACCTATAGAACAAGGCTCTAAAAAGCTCTCAGAGTCATAATTCCATCTTTTGGATATTATCGGCTTAAACGACTACTCGGTTGCCAACAATATTCTCAAGAGAAACTCGTCTGAGTATGGTATCGTGTAACAACTAATTCAAGTCTACACTTGAATAGCCATCACACCACATCCTAATAAGGCCAAGATGGGTTAAAGGGTTCTAAGGTCCTCAACTTCTCAGGCTCCCAGGTTGAAAAAAGTAATGTCAATTATGACTACTCGTATGACATCAGTAATCCCAAAGGGGCCTCCACTGAGCGGGGGGATCTCAAGTCGGCTTAGTAAGGACTACTCCATGTAAGCCAACAAGACTATACTTCCCTCCTATAATAAGTGCACTCAAGTTCGGGTATATGACTTATCTCACCACACAGATTACCAGGCACTCAAACAGAACAAGCAATAACAAACAAATCAAACAAATAAGCATAAATAAATCAAAGTAAGCTAAACCCACTGAGAACCAGAGACTGGATTCTCTTCCCCAGCAGAGTCGCCACTTTTCTGTAGCGGTAAAAATCGTGAGTGCAAGCTATTGATTAACTTAACTCATAAAGCAAGAGTCGCCATCACACTTTTATTTTTATCCAAAAGGAAGGAAAAAGAGCAAACAAAACCTAAGAGTTCTAAAACAAGAATAGACAAAGAACGGGTAAGGGGGTTGGTTACGCTAAGGGAAGGTGTTAACACCCAAAACGTCTATAGTACTCTATATGAACCCTTTGAAATATATACGCTTTTTGGTTTGAAAATTTTTTCTTGAAATGAGATTGGGGAGATGAGAAGAGAATTATTTTTAAAGATTTTTGTGTTTGGAGAGACTTATCGCCTCATGCCTATGTACCCACAAAGTGCAATATAGGGTCAAAACCCCGTAGTTCGTGGTACAAATAACAAAAATTTGTTGGTTATGATTCATTTTTAAATTTAAAGACAAGTCTTCATTTTAAGGAGAAAACTACGACTAGTCGCCCACAAGTATAAGACAACATTTACATCACCTAAAGATGGAGGATTTTTCTTGGATTAAAATCAACAAGTCTATCACTCAACATCTAGTGTGAAAAATGTCAACATCTTAAATACTATGGGGAATAAGAGAATTACATCTCAACTATGAAAATGACTCATGTCTAAACTTTCTGAAAAGTTTTAAAACGAAAAAGTGCACCAAGGCACAAAAGGTTTGAATGAGGTGAAGTGATTTTTATATATTTTTTTGAAAAGAGTCAAAGTATGATTAACATTGAATGACATTTATTAAAGAAAAAAAGTTTGAAAACCACTTGACAAAAGTCAAGGTTTTATTATGAAAGCGATTTTAAGTTTGAAAACAAGAAGGTGTTTTGAAAAAGGGAGAAGATTTTGAAAATTTAAGAAGAGGAGGATATGAAGTAACTCTAGATAGCAAAATAAAAGCTAGAGATAAGAAGGATCTAACCAAATTGCAGCATAATCCATAACAAGCCAAATAATAATTCCACCCGTCTTGAAGCATAAGCAAATGAGCAAGCCAAATAAAGGTAAAGATCCATAATACTCCAAGCATATGGAAAGAGACCTAATTTTAAGTCCAAGGGTCCAAGAATAATCCAAGAGGTCCAAGGTCTAAGTCCAATGCAAAGGATAGTAACCAAGTCTACCATTAAGAGAACAAGTTTTTTAGGGGTTTAAACCTTTAGTAATGTTTTTTGGTCCAAATGAACAAAAGAAAAAGAACATAAACATAAACAAATGATCCAATTGGACAAAGGATAAATGTCAGAAACATAAACAATAATATCATATGAGATGATAATAATGAAGCATAAAAATATAAAGAGAGATAGGGAGTAATAAGGAAACCTAAAAAAATTAGTACAATAATATTGTTAGTGAGTTAGTGATTAGTTGTTCGAACACATGATCAACAATGGTTAACTCATGCACTTAGGCCAAAGTTAATGAAGACTCATTAGAGGATTGATAAAATTAAAGCCTCATAACAATAAGTTTCATAAGTAATGGACCTAAGACAAATAATCAATCATACTTGGACTTTCAAACATAAGTTTAAGCCATGAATGATCATTTTTCGATTACGGGACAATTTAGCGCTATGATAAGAAACCGTAATCGGGTTTATGTTGAAACCACGGCAATCTGAGGTTGGTCAATAAAAATGTTAGTGTTAATGCATGCTAGAGAAATGATATGTATATCATTCTCTGAAAGCAATACTGCGTGAAAAAAGTGGTTACGATCTCATCCAAAAGCCAAATTGAATTACAATGCCAAAGTCATTCCATCTTTAAGTTCATCCACTCATCTTGGTGGATTAAAGCACTAAACATATCATTAACTCAAAGAACCTAAAATGAATTGAACAATTCACTTTAAAGATAGATTTTAATTAGTGAATGTTTATCCAACTTCATCTACACCCTAAGTCCAATGAATTTAAAGAGGAAAAGGACCTTTAAAAGTGTATTCTAAAGCAAAAACCAAAGGGAAATGGAAGAAGAAGAAAGAACCAAAACAGTCCCAAAACAAAGCCAAAATGAAAAAATCAACAATGTGTAATCGATTACTGCCAGGAAGGTAATTGAGTACACATGTTAAGACAACAGAAAGTTAGCTTTGAAATATGCAAAAACCTGATCAATCATTTCTTCAAACACCTCATGAAAAATTCAAGTAAAATAATAGAAAACAACACCAATAGAACACAATTTGCAAGATCCAAAGATCAAGCAACAAGAATCAACAATAGATCATATTGTGAAGGATGTATCAAGAACAACAATGGTGGATCAAGAGATTACCACTTCAAATCAACTCCAAAAACCACACTCCAAAGCCTTGATCTACTGAAACTGATGATGAAAAAGTGAATGGATGAAGGTTTAGCTCAAAGATTAGTAAGTTCTAATTAATAACTTACTAACTTTCAAAGGAAGAAAGAGCTTTGGTGAATTTGGTAATTGGAGAAAAAAAAGAGAGTCAAGAAAGAATTTGACAAGGTAAATTTGGCTATTAAAAGCTTCTGAAATAAATGAAATGAGACCTCTATTTATAGGATTTATGCATGGAAATTTTGGTGGTTTGGATTTTGGTTTGGAATCAAAATTAGGCTTGAAATTTGAATTTGGAGGAAAAATCAAGATCACCTGGTGATTAATGAAGGTGTATGTCAGAAATTAATTATGATGAGGTAGGGAAATTAAAATGAAGTGATCTAGAATATTCTCATGATGAAACATTTGAATTTGGTGTTAAAAATGCTGCAAATTTTGAATTTGGAAAATTTTTACAAAAATCGCACAGGGTAATCGGTTACCACAAACAAAAATTGTAAAAAATTGCTTTTGATGTGTTGTCTTGGCTCTGGCTCGATTCTTTTTGCTTGTCAAAGAAGGCATGGAAATAAACACATGAACCTTAGAGTCTCTTGAATAATTATCAATTAAATCTTAGAAACCCTTGATTAGATGATTTTGAATTATTTGCATATCAACTTTGACTTTGTTCAGATGAAATTCATTCGAGTTGAGGGACTGGTATTTGATATCTTTGATCCAAATTCTTCCTGAAAAAGTTAGTAAAGGAAAAAACAAACAGTTTTTGGATTGAATAATGGTTAGTAAACATAAACATATAAAAATATCAAAAAAACAAGAAAACAGGAGCTCCAGGTGATCTCTCAAGAATAAACACACAAAGGAAGGCAAGAAAACCAAAGCTTACAATCTTGTTTGTGGAATGAGATGCAGATGATATGTGGGATCTTAGGGGTAAAAATTAGGGTATTACATGGAATGTATGCAACGTTTTAGGATTATGCATGATAGTTTGTCATGCTTACTGCTGCTACTAATGAGGTACCATTTGTTGTGTCTGGGAGAATGCATTATTCTATGTAGTAGGTTGTGGTGTTCAGGGGGGTGTGCTTGTACTAGTGATTATGAAGTGTGGTTCCACTGTATGAATTTGCATGGGAGTTCATGTGTAGATGTGTTTTTTTTTTGTTTTTGGTTTTCCCATTCAGGGGGAGTACTGATTATGTGTGATAGGGGAAGTAGTGTACCTATATGTTTTGCTGCTACAAGATTGCAGTGTATATAAAGCTTACATGTTCTCATGTAGCTTGTGTTAGTTTATAATGTCAGACCTAATGTCTTGACATTGAGTTGTCTCTATTGGTTTGACAACATTGTGGTTTTTGAGGTTTGTGTGTTTCTATTTTATTTCCGCTGTGTGTAACTCTGATGTGGGCTAAGGTTATTTTAGCCAAAATTTTCCAAAGGGGGGAGACTGTAAGTCTTGTGATTTTTTGATTGGCTGCATTTTGGTAAAACAACATGTTGTTAGTAAGATGTTAAAACAAATGTTCTACCATGACAGTCAGACATCACGTTCTACATGATGTTGTGACATGTTTCAGGACACATTATACCAGATAGCTAAGGCATGCCGATTTTGGTATTTTTAGTGTGTTTTTTTTAGTGTGTTCTAATTCACACACGTGTGTTTTTCATAGGAGTATATTGTGGGATTTTCTATTTTGATAGATTTTGTTACTTTTCATAAAAAGGATCCTTGAGCCTTTTTAGGAAAGTTTGTATTTTGCTCATATTATTATGCAGGATAATTTGCAGTCAATTTATACTAATTGTTGCTATTTGTGCGCCTCAAGAAGCTCAAGTCTGGTAGGTCTGAAGGCTATTTAAAGAGAAGAAAAACTCTATAGAAGTAGAGAGCATAACGTGAATAATTTTAGGAATAAGGATTAATCATTGTTTTGGTTGGTCTTTATCATTTTCTGTTTGTTAATTGTATGTCACTAATGTATCTTATGATACATTGAGGTTGATTGATTGTTATTGTTCATTATTCACTCTAAAGCTTTTAAGCAAGAGTGTATTGTTCTTGATTCAAGCTTTTAAGCAATATCAAGTATTGTCTTGGAAGTGTGATACTTCTATTGTTTATTGTTTTTCGAATTGTCATTGGATTTGTGACTGATTAGGAAGTGAGAGGGGGATCTCATATCTAGAGGGTTTCTAGGTCGAAGTTGCACAAGGTAGGGATTAGGTGAGAATTTATAAACAGATGAGTTTAGCTTAGAATTAATACTATCATAGTTAATTTCCTTCCTGGCTTGGTAGCCCCTAGATGTAAGTGAGTTGCACCGAACTGGGTTCACAATTATGGTGTTTATTTTAATTTTCTATCATTTAAATTTCTGCATCTTTTACTTGTGTGATCAAGTTGTTGTTGATCCTGGTGTTGTGACATCTGTCTCGACATCTGTATCTGCGTGCCAGAATTTCAATAAGGAACAAAATCCCAGATAATACTCCTTATTTCCCAGAAACACCTTTCCTCATACAAATCTTAATAAACCCAAATTTTAAATTCACAAAAGACCATTTGTGGTATATCTGGTGTGCCACCAGTTTGTATTTTTTTCTTGTTCTTATTCCCACCAAAGCCATATACCAACACATAATGGATCCCAAAAACCACAAGTCCTAGATCTAGACTACTCTTGAATGGTACTTTCCATTAGAATGGTGGAGAGATCAATTAAAATTATTCATAAATGAGGCCAAAGAGTGAAGATTAGCTTTATAAGCTATTGACAAACTCAAGTTTGTTTTCTTTTTACACGAGCCCTATCAGACAGACCGTATAACTAGGCTACTTAATTATAAAATTATGTTCACTGTTGCACCCCAAAATTTTCCTAACCTTTTTATCACTTGGTTTATGTTTCATTGCATTAGCATAGCATAGTTCTAGAATTTGCATAGCATAGCATCCTTCATTTAACATGGGATCAAGTGTGATACATGACAAGAGAAGCCTAACCAGAGGTATTAATCAAGCTTAAGAAGTTATCAGTGTCATCAGACAGATGGTTGAGTTCTTGAGAAGTTTGAGTGCTTGTATGGGGCTCATCTCCTAACTTGGAGCCATTTGAAGAGTATCAGAGATTGTGGAGCCTTGGAGGTGGATATTATGTGTGGATAGAGCTCATGAAGTTCCTTGAAGGTCTTGTTGGAGCTCAATCAAGTCAAGTGCAAGAGCCACAGTTGAAGTGGATGTCACTAGGGTTTCATCTGGTTAATCCTAGGCCAAAATGAGCAATTGAAGAAGATCAAAGCCTACTTCCAGGTCATTGAGATCATGAAATGATATGTTGAGGCATATGATAGGTTGTTTTAAGATCAATTTGAGAATAATCAAGAGTGGTTGGAGTTGCTAAGTCAGGGTTCCTAGGGTAAAATCCCCTGTTTAGTGCCAAACTTCCAAGCCATGTAAGTCAATATACAAGACTCATATGACTTTGGCCTCCACACAAATATTGTAGAGGATGCTCTTAGCTTTAATTTTAGTACTAGAAGTCCTCCATTGGATTTATAGAACTCAAGTTATGGTCCAGACAAGTTACAGGTCCTCAGATGCATCTGAAATTTGTCTATGAAAATCATCTGACTTCCAAGCTATTTTTGACCTAGAAGAATGTTTCACCTGAACTTATGGCCAACATGAAAGATGTTCCTAATGATCTTAGATTTCCAAATTGTATTAGAAGTCTTCCATCTGATTTGTAGAACTCAAGTTATGAGGTTTACAAGTCAGGGGTATTTTGGGAAAGTGAGATTATAGGCCATTTTCAATCATAGGTCAAAATCTCCAACTTGCACTTGTCAAATGCAATTTTGTTCAACATGGAACTTGTTTAAAATATTGTTTTTAGGATAACCAAGAACTCTTGGTGAATTGGTTTGGCTCATATCAAGGATTGGTTTGAAGTGGTTTTGAAAGAAGAGAAATTCAAAGGCATTTTTGGTGGGAAATTGAAATAAATGGTTATGGATCCAAAACAAGTCAAATAACCACTCATTTTAATCAGAAATCATGTTTTAGAGACATTGGCAATTGTGTATTTTTCATTTGAAGGATGCTTCATGGCCTTTCATAAGATTTCTTCACATATAAGTTACATCACACAATTCCTTCATAAAGGCAATTTGAAGACTCCTTTTGGGCTGAATTCATTCTAAATGAGATATGCAAGTCATCCAAAGCTTCCAATGCAAGCTATGAAGCCAATTTCATGTATTGCCATAATCAAATTTTTGAAGGAAAGTTGGATTTGGATTTTTGATTTTGGGCTTGGGCCTGAGCTCTAGAAGGTTCTAAATCATCCTATAAGTGTCTAAGAACTCATCAGAAACAAGGTTGGTGATTGATTGGGGCTGAGAGCATAAATTGCCATTGAAGCTTGAAGAAGAAAAGTGAAAGAGTGAATTTCTGATTGAATTCATTTCAAGCGCAATTGAAGCTTCAATCTTCTTCTAACATCATCACTGATTGAATCTGGAGCGTTTTGGAGAAAGAATCAAGCCAGAAACGCCTCAAATTGAAGCTTGAACTCAGGTTCTTACTTCTTGAAATTGCACTCAATTCTTGCATTTTCAATGCATTAGAATCATGTGGTTAGGTTCACCTTAGGTTGTAGATGATTTCTGGGCAAAGAATTGAATGATTAGTGACAAGTTAGGATGAGTTCCATTTTTGGTTAGGATGTAGTTTTTTTTATTCTTGAGGTTTTAGTTCGTTTAATTAGGATATTTGGATTCCTCGTGAAATTTCGTGTGATTTTCATTCAAGAATCATTGCGATTGGTGGATTATTGAGAGAGATAGGAGGGTTTGAAGTTGGCCGGAAAAGTTCTGTTTTCCATTGACGCCATGGCTACGCGCGAAGCTTCATCAACTTGCAGAATTTTGAAACGGAGAAGATGTAATCTCTAGCGTCCATTCGCGATGAAGAAGAAGACCCGGTCGCACGATCCAATGGCCGTAAGATGCGCCACGTCCCCCCTCCCCCTAAACGCCGCGTTTAGATAAGTGGAAACCCAAGTGAATTCAGCACGCCTATGTGAACCAGGGGGACGCGAGTTCGATCCCCGCGTGTGTTTTTTTTTGTTAATATTCTGAGTAAATTGAATGAGATAATATGTTTTGGGCTTGGCTTCCCTCGCGCTATTTGCGCCTCCCCCTTTCAGGCCTAGAATAATATGCACGTAGAATTTCCTACAGATACACCCCCTGGACATTTTTGTGAGAATTTTATTTTGCTAAATTTCTCCTTCAATTGGGCCTAGCACCCAGGAGCTTTTTGCACCTCCCAGTCTTGGGCCCAGGCGTGTAGCCTTACTTTCCCCTACTGACCACACCCATCTCATGTTATTTTCTTTTAGTTATTTTATGTTTAATGCTTGTTAGAATTAAATCATAAAAAAATAGTAAATGTTACAAATAAATTATGAAAAAAAATGGTGGTTGTAGATTTAGATGTTCATGATTTAACCATGCTTTGAATTTTATTTTTCCATGCATTTTTCATTTTATTCCATATTTTCTTTTTAGAGCACTTTTAATAATGAAATAATGTGGTTCTGGATTTGTTCATTTTCTTTCTCTCTCATTTTTTTGAGTTTAATCTTGGAATTTTTTGTGCTGTTTGTATATATGGTAATGTTGCTATGTGATTTTTGTTGGTTTTTTTTTAGATCATTTTAAATAGGGTTTTAGGGTAATTGTTTAGGAGTATTCTTTAGTGATTCCTTTAGTGCACCCATTAAAGCTTTGGATGTAATTTAGGCATTTTAGGGTAGATTTAGGTTATGATTTTTATACCATGGAATATTGACATATATAAGATGATATAATATTTTCCTTAGAATTTTTAGGATTGATTTTCCTTTAGTTCCCTATTTTGCAAATTGACCTTAGAATAGGTTGTCGTTAGGAGATAACACTTGATGTTTCTTTAGAGATTCAATTAGGTGATGATCTTTCCCTAGGATTAGTTATCTTTCAAGCACTCCTTTGCTTAATTAGGATCCTTCATTGTGGGTATAATTCCTCCACAGGAGGAATTCCCTGCCTTACACATTGGAGTTGAGACTAAACAAGCTCTCTAAAGGAAATGGATTTGGTTGAGTGTCTGTGGCAAGCTCCTGTGGAACTTACCCTGCTTCTCATTTCCATTCTCCTAAAATTCCCTCATTCTTTCCTCTTTAGGAACCTTCTTGAGGTAGTACAGTCCCTCCTGTGGGGGGAATATGGCACACCTCTTGAAGGAGCAAAACCCCTAGGTTTTCCCAAAGATCTTTTTGTTGGTTGAGTGCCTGGGATAAGCTCCTATGGACCTTACCCTAGCCTTCCAACACCCAATTTCCTTCCTTAAGGTGGAAGCTGGTTTGATTGCTTCATGGATTCCTTTCCTTCTCTTGAAGATGGTGGACTTGAAGAACAACTACAGACTTTGGATTGGATTGCTTCCAGAAGATTGCTCTGCTGTGGAGATTGCTGGCTTGTTTTCCCTGTCTGTTTAACTGTATTGATGTGTATTGATGTGACTTGATTGGTGTGTTGCATTTAGATTAGGTCATGTAGTTGAATAGGCCTAAGATCATCCTAAGGGTTGAGTTTATCCCCTTGCTTGTATTGCATTAGAGGTTGAGTTTCTCCCTCTGCTTGTATTTTTACTGTATGGCTTTGCTTGCTGGTATTTGGTAGAGCTCAGCTCCCTTACCTGTGTGGTTTGTTTGAGTGCATTTACTGTCTTTTACTGTCTTTGCAATTATTCATATCTGGATTGAGGTTGAGATGAGCTTGTGGAGGCTTATGCCCCACACATATTTCCTCCCTCACTTGTATTGCATGCATCTTTACAGTAATTTCTGTACAGTTTTTCTGTTTACTGTTTGATTTCCATTGCCATGTTCCCCTAGGAGCTCTGACTTCTCTTCTTCAAGAGAAGTTATGACAGACATTAGGATTCTAACTATGCATAATAACAGTAGTTAGTCTCCCCTCTAACCTCAACCGTAGGATGAATATTGCATGATAACTGTAGGATCGAGTCAATTTCCCTATAGAGAGTCTGTTTCTCTTCTTATCTCAAACAACAGTAAAAACATAATAAAGCCAAGTTAGTACAAGCGCGTTACGAGCCTTAAGGTACTTGGGAAATTATGATTGAGTGGTCTCCTCTCAATCGTCTAGGGTGTTTAGTATATGTCCTTTGGACGATATGCGACGCATTCGCTCCTAAGTCATAGTCTCTAGTGCTGTGCAAACTACAGACAACTAAAAAACACTTCTTTCCGTAAAAAATAGAAAACAAACATCCAAATCCTTTTTGTCCTCTTGGACCCTTAATCAGGAAAACTCTTTGCGTAAAGAGAGTTATGTTAACTTTCAGTTCTACCGCAAACGGTAATGCATAAGTCTCCAAGGATCGAGCTGTAAACACCAACTGCTGGAACTGTCTGTTAACTTTACTTGGATAAAAGACGCTGAACAAACCTGTGTTCTTTGTAGCCCGAACTACGTTTGCTCTGATCTTTCATGCCGTAAGAAAGTACGTAGGCACGAGATGCGATATCTCGGCGAGCAATCTTCCCCCATAACCCGTAGTTAGGCGAACTACGTTGACTCTGATTTCTCGTTCCAGACGGGAATACGTAGGCATAAAGTGCGATACTTTGCCGAGTCATTTTCTTTTCTTTTTAGACCAGACTCTTAGTGTAGATAGATTTAACAAACCCGTCAGATAAACACAACAAGTGTGGATCCCATCGAGTACGATGGACGTGAGGGGTGCTAATACCTTCCCCTTGCGTAACCGACTCCCGAATCCAGACAATGGTTGTGATGACCTTGTCTTATACCTTTTTGTCAGGTTTTTCCGATCGTTTCCTTTCCCATCCTGAGGGATAAATAACGAAAGGTGGCGACTCTTTTGTCATTGTCGGCTTTCGCTACTGCGAAAATCGGCGCCGGCTGACAGAAGAGTCGCCACCGTGCGTTATTTATCCCACGGGAGGGAAAGGGAACGCTCAGAGTAAACCTCGCACAACACGGGAAAAGGTATGGTCGTCGCAACCAAAACCTGGATTCGGGAGTCGGTTACGCAAGGGGAAGGTATTAGCACCCCTCACGTCCGTCGTACTCGACGGGATCCACGCTTGTTTTCGGGTATGGATTGTTATTCTATCTAAACTAAAGGTCATGGGTTAAAAGAAAAGAAAATGACTCGGCAAAGTATCGCACTTTATGCCTACGTATTCCCGTCTGGAACGAGAAATCAGAGTCAACGTAGTTCGCCTACCTACGGGAAAGGAGGGGAAGGTTGCTCACTAGGATATCGCATCCTATGCCTACGTACTTTCATACAGCATGAAAGATCAGAGCAAACGTAGTTCGGGCCACGTAAGACACAAGTCTGTCTTGATTGCTTTTATTCCTTCTGAAAAAGGGTTTTCTGATTAACAGTCCCAGCGGACAAAAATGTCGTCTTGATGAGTTCACATTCTTTTACGGAAGAAGTGTCTTTTATTGTGTTTGAAATCTTTATTTGTGTTTTTCTGTTTGTTTTTGAGAAAGAAGAGACAGAACTCTAACCTACGGTTGCGAAGGTGTTGCACCCTAAAATTTGCTCAACCTTATTCCTTGGATTCATGTTTCATTATCATTAGCATTTGCATATAGAGTTATGTACATAGACTAACCATCTGCATAGCATAAGTATAGCAAGTCATTCAACAGGGGACCAATTGTTATTTTCATCTCTAGAGGCCTAGCAAGAGGTTATTATTCCAATTCAATCATATTCAAGTCATCAGGAAAGAATTTGAAAGCAAAGAGTTCAGCAGAGCAAGCCTTGAGTCTACCTCCTAGCTGAGGATATCTGAGGATTGAAGGTATGGAGAGCATCTAGACATCTTGAGAGACTTATAAAGTCATTTGGAGAAGAAAGCAAGTTGTTGATGTGAGCACAAGAGCTATAGTTGAAGGCAGTCAACTAGGGTTTCATCTAGGTCAACCCTAGGTCAACCCTAGGTCAGTTGACTGGTTTAAAAGAGCATTCAAGGCTATTGGAGAGATGTGGGGATCAATATTGAACATATGAAGAAGGATATGGAGATATGACAAGGAGAATTCAAGAAAAATCAAGGAGAAGAGGAGTTACTAAATTAGGGTTTCTCTGTAAAATCCCCTAGTTTAGGTCAAATTTCCAAGCAAGATAAGTCAAAATTCTAGCTTCAAATGGCTTCTTGGCCAACATGAAACTTGTAGAGGATCTCAAGACCTTTAATTTGAGTGGTGGAAGACCTCAAGGAGATTTATAGAACTCAAGTTATGGTCCTTACAAGTTACAGGTCATCTGAGGTGTCTGAATTTTTGTCTGTGAAAGTGACTTGACTTCCAAGCTAGTTTTGCCCCTCAAGGAGATTTCAAATGAATTCTTGGTCAACATAAGAATTGTTCCTCATTGTCTTAGCTTTCTAGAATGGTATGGCATGCCTTCATATGATGTGGAGAACTCAACTTATGGTCTTGACAAGCAAAGGGTATTTTGGGCATTTGTGAATTACAGGTCATTTTAACCTATACCCAAAACTCATACAAGGAGGCCTCAAATGGAAAAACCTACAACATCAAACTTGCTCCAAATGGGATTTTAAGTCTAGAAAGAAGGTCACAAGTTATTGGAGAAGCTCATAGCATGGAGTTGCATGATAGGTCAAAATATGAACTAAAAAGGCTTATAAAGTGAATAATTTCAAAGTGGAAAATGGTTTGGGAGATTTACAAGCCCAAATGGAGACTTCCAATATATGATTTTGAATGGAAAAACAATTCTAAGAACAATGGTTCACACACTTTTTTGAGTTTAGAAGGAAAAAATGAAGTTATCCATGGTTGCTTATCATTTAAGAAACATAATCAAAAATGAGCCAAAGTTTGAAAACAAGGGAATGTGCAAGATGGATCTAGAATGTTCATTTGGGGTCTATATATTCATGAAAGGAGAATTTGGCAAGGGTTGGCCTCATTTGCACCAAGAATTCCACAAAATTTCTCATACTTTTTCATAAGAGTTTCATTACAATTCTCTCAAAACCTTCACCAACTTTCATCAAAATCAACTCAATCTGACTCCATCATCATCATAGAGCATAATTGAAGCAAAGTTTTGGTGTGAATCATTCATTTTCGAGCACTTTTTTCAAGAGCATCAAGATTGAAGTTGCAAGTGGATAGCATAATTCTGGCCAAATCTCATCCAAAGCTTGCATACAGAATCACATACATCAAGGATTGATCAAGATCCAGGTCTCAAAAGCCTCAAATCATCAATCTCCATAGCTGTTTGCAAGATTTTGCACAAGGTAAGTTTTCATTCAAACTGCTTGATCCAGTTAGTTAGGCATGATTTTGTTAGTGTAGAATTGATCTAGGTGGTTAGGAGATTAAGTTAGATGAATTTGGAGAGATTTGGTGATGGTTAGTGACAGGTGCCATAATCTGTTAGTGTTCATATCTCTTAGATTAGTGTGTTATAATTGTGGCTTGATAGCATGTGTTGATCTCCATTAGGTGTAGTTTAATTTAGGCTAAGTTTGGGGAAGATTGGTGATGATGCATATCAGTGCATTTCAATGGAGGCCGAGTGTGGATCCAATCGAATTTGTTGATGTGGCGAATTTCAAAGCGAATTGATGCCCTAAGCTTGTAGAGGGAGAGATTTGGAGCAGAGTTCATGTTTATGGCATGTGGATTAGTGGCGTGTATGAGGAGAACGAAGAGGTGGAATGTAGGTCGTGCATGGCTGCCATGGTGAAGAGAAACCCTAAGTTTCAGGCCAATTGAAGAAGATGAAATCGTGGCCCTTCGTTTGGAGTTGGACTTTTGACTGTAAGCGCGATCCAATGGTTGTCATTTAATCTGAGCGTTTGGAGGGAAGAACTTTGGCTCTAAACGCACCGTTTCATTAATTGAAACGGGCGGGCCTGAGTCTCTTTTGTTATCCCCACCCCCAGCAACCAAGCCCAAACCAATTGCAACGTGTTTCTGATGCTATTTTCACCCCCTGCTGGTTTTTCTTTTATTTCAATAATTCTGATTGATGCTGGGCCTTATCCATTTTGCTAACAACACCCTACCCTGTCTGGCCCATACAATAATGAACTGAGCGCGCCTACTATTCTAACCCCCCTCCCTCATTTTAATTCATTTTATTTCTTATTTCATTTTAATTTTTACTAATCTTTGAAAATTCATAAATAATTCATAAAAAATGCTTTTTAATCCATTCTTTTTACCATGTTTTCATTAAAATGTCTAGAATATTATAGGAAAATAAATTTTCATTTTTAGTTTTATTTCATATTTTTTTCATATTTTCTAAATAAATGTCATATTAAATAGATTCATTTCATGCATGATTTTCATGATTTTTGTTCTCTCACATGCTTTGATTTTTTTTGATCATTCTTTTCATATTGTTTAGATGAGATATTAGGCTTATAGAAATATTTTAGTTCCCATTTTTAGAGGCTAATTTTAGGTGATTAATAGATGCTTGAATATCATGTACAAAACTAGGGTTTTTAGGTGACAACTTAGGATTTTGATTTCATTTCCCTTAGGACTTAGGGTTTGAATAGATTAGTTATGGGACTATAGGGGCTATGGGTAGTTATTAGATCCCTTAGAAAAGTTAGGATTCCCCTACTGCTATTATTACTGTCTGTATATCTGTTGTTTGGTGTGGTGTGCCCTCTGGGGTTTATTGATTGTTTGTATGGGTATTGGGTTTGTCTGGGGCCCTGGGGAAGCTGAAGAATTGTGGAGATGAAGCCATTGAAGATTCAAATGCTGAAGATCAACTGTCAGAGTTGAGGAGGAGCTTCTTGCTATCAGTTGCTGAGGAGACTAGAGTTTAGGAGCTAGGCAGAGCTCTAGATTAGAATGATTGTTTCTCAAACATGGATTGCCTTGTCTGCATCCATTCTTCTCTGTGATTCAGAGTCTCTCTAAGACACTCACCCCCTTCCTTTGGAAGGCTTGGTGACAGTGTCTATGAGATAGAACTCTTGAGAGAAAATGTCTCTTGTGTTAGAAGCAGTCTGTTCACCACCTTTGGTAGTCAGCTGATTGCTTAACACTCAATTCACTCTTGTGACTGATTCCTCATCCTGGAGGTTTGAGCATGAAGAAAAGCCATTGCAGATGGAAGACTGATGATCAAAGCCCTTGTCTGAAGGCCATGAAGATGGAGATTGATGCTTGTTGAAGCTTGTGAATGATTGGAGATTGCTTGGAGCCAGATGTTGATCCAGAGCTGCTGAGGCTGTTTATTTTTGCTGTATTTCATTTCTTGATGTATTGATTGGTTTTCCTGACTGTATTGTTTGTTGTTTACCCTGTTGGGTTGAAAGTGAATCCTGTTCACTTTCGCCTATTGTTTTCCAGGTTCGAGGTTGAGTGGGACTCCCTTGCCTCGCTTGTACTGTTGCATCCATGCATTTTACTGTTTTACTGTATATATCTGATATTGTTTCTGTTTCTGCCTATCCCGTAGGATCTCTGTTTCTCTCTGTGCAAGAGAGGAGCATGATAGACACTAGGTCTCAACCCATGCATGATAACATTAGGATAGCTTGTTTCCCTTCGCAACCGTAGGCTAGAGTTCTGTCTCTTTCTTTCTCAAAACAAACAGAAAAAACACATAAAGATTTCAAATACAATAAAAGACACTTCTTCCGTAAAAGAACGTGAACTCATCAAGACGTCATTTTTGTCCTCTTGGACTGTTAATCAGAAAAACCTTTTCAGAAGGAATAAAATCAACCAAGACAAGCCTGTGTCGTACATGGCCCGAACTACGTTTGCTCTGATCTTTCATGCTGTGTGGAAGTACGTAGGCATAGGATGCGATATCCTAGCGAGCAACCTTCCCCTCCTTTCCCGTAGGTAGGCGAACTACGTTGACTCTGATTTCTCGTTCCAGACGGGAATACGTAGGCATAAAGTGCGATACTTTGCCGAGTCATTTTTATTTTCATTTTATTTTCTTTTTAACCCTTGACCTATAGTTTAGATAGAATAACAATCCATACCCGAAAACAAGCGTGGATCCCATCGAGTACGATGGACGTGAGGGGTGCTAATACCTTCCCCTTGCGTAACCGACTCCCGAATCCAGGTTTTGGTTGCGATGACCATACCTTTCCCGTGTTGTGCGAGGTTTACTCTGAGCGTTTCCTTTCCCTCCCGTGGGATAAATAACGCACGGTGGCGACTCTTCTGTTCAGCCGGCGCCGATTTTCGCAGTAGCGACAGCTGGCGACTCTGCTGGGGATCCAACGTCCCCTGGCTGCTAAGGACTGCGATGGTTCTTACGCATTTGGGATCCAACGTCCCTTGAGAGAGTCAATCCTAACGCTTGTTTTCCCGTCGAGGATTTTGTATGGAGTTATTGTATATTTCTAACCCTGTATTTTCCAGCTTTATATATACTGTTTATTATTGCTGTATCTGGGGTGTGACGGGTGTTCTGATATTGAGAGATAAGCCGGACCTGGGCTTGAGTGCACCTAGAATTAGAGTAGAAATTAGTAGGCGCCCGCTTGCTTTGCTTGCTTTGGTGTCCCATGAAATCTACACTCAGACGAGGTTCCTCTGGTTGGCCTCCTGCCCCTTCCTTTGGTTGGCGTGGGTTGCTGGTTAGTTGGATTGTCGACTCTGGGGACCGATCATTTGGAAGTTGGCTGAGTGAGGCCTCTTCAGGAATTGATGATGCCACTCCTTCTGGGAATCGTATCATCAACCCTGAAAGTCTGTGACGCCGACGACCGCATAGGATGCCGTACCTTGTGCCAGTTATAGGGCCACCCACCTGTGAGGGGATTCAGGGTTATGCAGGTAACTAGACCTTCAGACCACCGGTTTCTTGATCAGAGATCTTGGTTATTTATGGAGATTTATTCTGAGGTCTGTCAGAGACCATGTGGAGATTTATTCTGAGGTCTGCCAGAGACCATGTGGAGATTTATTCTGAGGTCTGTCAGAGACCATTTGGAGATGTATTCTGGGGTCTGTCAGAGACCATTTGAGAGGTGTTTTGAGGTCTGTCAGAGACCAATTATGGATGTGATTTGAGGTCTATCAGAGACCAGTGAGTTATGGTTTGAGGTCTATCAGAGACCAATATCGGAGTCCTATTTTAGGTCTATCTGAGACCAGGGTTTGGTGACTTCTGGACGGTCTATCTGAGACCTTTCTTGATTGGGTTTAGGCTATTCAGCTGCAGCTTTGGTCCCTGTTGAATGTTACTTGCATTGCATCCCTGCATATCCATTACCATTTGCATTTTACTAACGTGTGTCTGTGCTGCAGGTGCATTTGCATTTCCCTAGTTCTAGTGCCCAGACTTCTGAGTATTTGATCATGACTAGCCTACGGAGAACGGTTGCTTACAAATTGCCTACGCCTGATATTGTTCCTTTACTTGGGTTGATCTCTCTTGCTGATGAGGGTGTTCGTAGGAGTTTCCGGATGAGCTATGGTAGATTATTGAGATTGGTGTGCAAACCTACAGAGGTAGAGTTAGATGGGCTGTATGCTTTGATGCAATTCTACGACCCTGCTTTGAGGTGTTTCACGTTCTCTGATTTTATTATGGGACCAACCTTGGAGGAATACGCTGAGTATGTTGAGCTGCCCGTGCAGAACCAGGTTCCATTCATTCATTATGATGCCAAACCTAAGCCGGAGGAATTGGCAAAAGCCTTGCATGTTGATGCTTCTGAACTTGTGACTACTGTTTCCCGTGGAGTTCCAGGCTTCTCATTTCAGTTCTTAGTTGGTAAAGCCCAAGAGTACGCCAAGAATGGGTGCTGGGTCGCTTTCAATGCTGTGTTGGCCTTGTGCATTTATGGCATAGTATTATTCCCCAATATACCGGATTTTGTGGACTTCGATGCTTTCTACTTGTTCGCCGCTGGTAATCCTGTACCTACCTTGCTCGGAGATCTCTACCACTCGCTGCATTACAAGAATGAGAAGGGAAGAGGGAAGAATGTTCATCTTTGTGTACCCTTATTGAGTATGTGGTTTGAGAGTCACCTTCCTAAGAGAGGATCTGCTGCAGAGACTACAATTCCAGTTGGTTGGCCAGAACGCTTGATGAGGCTATCGTCGGAAGATATGGAGTGGTTTGATAGAGACCTGTTGGGATCTGAGCTCATCTTTAGCTGTGCTGGGTACCCTAATGTACCGTTGATAGGAAGAAAAGGGTGTATCAATTACAACCCTTCTCTATTCATTCGCCAGTTCGGATATGCGCTGAAGAATCCACCTCAGGAGGAAGAAGTACAGGAATCTCTGTACTTCACCGGTGACGTGAAGGGGGAGTTATTAGCCAAGTTGCGACATGCTTGGACGCGTATTAACCGCAAAGGGAAGCCGTTGTTGGGAAAGAATGACTGCCAGGCCTATGCACCTTATAGAGCTTGGATTCAGGAGAGGGCTAGTCAGTTGAAGATGCCGTTTCCAGAGGCACCAATTCTTGATCCTATTCCGGTAGAAGAGCCGACTACTGTTTCTAGAGAAGCATATGAACAGGTTGTGAGGGAGAAAGAAGCCTTAATGAAGATTAATGAAGGGTTAGAGCAAGAGCTAGCCCAGGCACGCAGTGAGAAGAACAAGGCCGTATATGCTTTCCAACAACAGATTGAGCTGGTAAACAGGTTAGGAGCTGAGTTGACCGAGGAGAAGAAGAAGCGTGAACGTCTGGGGCAAGAGTTCAGAAGTTCCCATGACATGCTGGAAGCCAAAAAGAAGGCGCTTGACGCAGCACACCGAGAGATATCTTCTTGCAACAAGACTTGGAACGCTACTCTCACCAACAACAAGAAGAGGGAAGATAAGCTAAAGCAGCAAATTTCCGACCTCGAAGAGAAGTTGAAGTCTAGCATCAAGAAGTGTGAGGAGGAAGTGATGAACCGGTATAGTGTCCAGCATGCACTGAACAAGGCAATCAAATCCAGAGATGAAGCAGTGTCCCAGAAGCGAAAGTTAGAAGATTGCTTCGGAGAAGCAGCATGGGAAGAAACTGCTGAAGACGTACGCCGTGTCCTTAAGAAGAGAAACCAGCTTGTTGAAGGGCTGCTTGATCGACCAAGCCATCCGGAGACCAAGAAGTTGATAGAGGAGTACCAGACCTTTGGGAGGATCTGATCATTCCATTATTTGTATGCTTTATTTGCATAGTGCTGACCATCACCAGGATTGTTGGTTGAGGTTATGCCATCTTTGTACTCTCAGTGATATTGTACCCTGGGCTTATTGATTCTCTCTGTTATATACGAGGCTTTCTATGATCCAGCTCCGATATTCTTATTGTCAACGCTGTCACTGCACCGGCACCCTCGCACTAGAACTGGGGGAATGAACTTCCCCAATGCACAGACACATTGCATTGCATTCATATTCATCTTGCATAACAGGTAATATATGAATGGTGTCTTATCTCTTGCTCTGTATCAGGTACTTAACAGGATTCCAGATCAACATCCACACCGCTATTCTACACGATCCAACTGTCGGAAAGTCATGGACCAGATTCAGAATGAGATGCAGGATGTACGCGAGAAGCTCGCCCTCTTCATGCAGACCATGGAGGCTATAGCAAAAGGGCAAGAGAATTTGCAGGCCATGGTCCAGCCTCTGTTGGCTCGCAACGCTGGTCATGGTAACGAAGATCATCAGTCTGTCCGGGTTGATACTGCTCATGGAGACGGCACTCCCACGCCAGTGGCTCCGCCTGTCGTCCATGTGAATGCTGCTAACATCAACAACGCTACCGCTGCTGTGAATGGTAACGTCGGAGTTGGAAATGAAACTGCTGTCCATAACGCTGGGCTGGGTGATGTCAATGTGGGAGATAATCTCGGAGGCAATGGCTTTGTCAACGCTGGGTTCGGATTCAACGATCAGGGATTCGACAATACTGGCAAGTATGGCTTTAATGCTCAAGGCTTTGGGCAAGATGGTTATGGTATGGTCAATCAGGGCTACGGAGGTTTTGGAAACGGAAACGGTGCTGGTTTTATGGCTGGTGGTCCTGCTGGAGGTGTTCAAGGGTATGGCAACAGAGGTCGAGTTCCGGGGATGAATCAGGTCAGAGCTGGACGTAATGCGTATGATGGATACGGGGCTGGAAACGGTATGTGGCAAGAGGATCAACAGGAGGACGCCTTCTCTGGAGGAGGTTTTGAAGGGCCGATGGATGATTCTCAAAAGATTAGAATGCTGGAAGAGCAAATGAAAGGAGTCCTAAACCAGAGTGCTGTGGGTCTGGACATGGCAACTATGGGCTTGGTACCTGGGCTGAGGGTGCCAATCAAGTTCAAAGCGCCTGCGTTCGATAAGTACAAAGGAGATACATGCCCGAAAGTGCATGTAAGAGCTTATTACAGAAAGATGTCTGCATACTCCACTGACGAAAGAATGCTCATGCATTTCTTTCAGGATAGTCTATCGGGTCCTTCCTTAGAGTGGTACATGGGGTTGGAGCCCACTGATATTAAGACTTGGAAGCAATTAGCGGAGGCGTTCGTAGCCCATTACAAATATAACAGTGACCTGGCACCCAATCGGGTCCAGTTGGCCGGGCTTTCGCAGAAGAAGGGGGAGAGTTTTAAAGAATACGCGCAAAGGTGGCGCGATATGGCTGCCAGGGTCCGTCCTCCTGTGGAAGATAAAGAAATGAACGACATGTTTGTTGGCACATTCACCGGGCTGTTTCATGATATGCTGTTTCATACGTCTCTGGCTAGTTTTTCAGATCTGATTCTGATGGGTGAAAAGATTGAGCGGAACATTAAGCAAGGAAAGTTCCAAGTCGATGAATCAACTGCATCTGGCAGTAATAGGAAAGCTTATGGTGGGCGCCGTCAGGGCGAAGCTAGCGCGGTATTTGGAGGCCGAGGCCGAGGCCGAGGCAGGGGAAGAAATCAATATCGTCAGCAGCAGCAAGTGTCGAGTGTCACCATCCCGTATCAACAGCAGCCAATCCAGCAACAACAACAGGTTCAGCAGCAACCAATGCCACAGCAGCAGCAGCCTCAGCAGGGGGCACAGCAAGCTCAGAGAAAATTCCAGGGTGGTAAGCCGAGAAGGGTGTTCGAGAAGCCTCCCTCTAACTATGCTGATCTATTGCAGACCTTGTTGGGATTGAATCTGGTGGAGAAAAGAACCTTGGCACCAATAACGGGAACTCCCCCGTTCGGCTATGATGCAAATAGGCGCTGCGAGTTTCATTCTGGGGCCCCGGGCCATGATATAGAAGGTTGTCATGCTTTTAAGCACGTTGTGCAGGATCTCTTGGACAACAAGTCTATCAACTTCGGAACGACCGGTGCGAATATAGTCCAGAAACCCATGCCTAATCATGGGGCGAATGCCGTGCTGACTGAGGAAGGTCTGAATCTGATTATGAATGTTGAGGACTTAAAGACGCCACTGAGCGAGATCAAAAGCCGACTGTTGCAGGGAGGTGTTTACCCGGGTTGTAATGAGTACTGCTTAGATTGTTGGGCCCTGTCTGGGGGGTGTGAGGATTTGAAGAAAGGCATCCAGGCCTTAATTGATGATGGTATATTGCAGTTTGATAGAACAGCAACTGATGAGCCGGCAGGGGCAGTAGCGGATAATCGGAGTGATGTTGCTACAGTGACAATTCCTAGGAAGACGATCACTATTTCAGCACCAGCTCAGCGACCACCGATTACTATAACTAAAGCCGGGCCAATCCCGTATGAGAACACGAAAGCGGTCCCATGGTCATATGGGCTAGAGGTGTATTGTGACGGGATTAAAATCGACGTTAACAAGCAGTCAGCGGAGATTGTGGATAATGTTGTGGGCTCAGGAGGCATGACGAGGAGCGGCAGGATCTTTATATCTCCTGAGGTGGAAGCCGAAAGGATGGCGAAAGGAAAAGGGAAAGCGGTGGAGAATGTTCCGGTTCAAGCAAATGAAAGAGAAGCAGCATCTAAGGATGTCGAAGAATTCATGCGCTTAATTCGGAAAAGTGATTATAAAATTGTGGAGCATCTGCAGCAAACGCCATCCAAAATATCCATTCTGTCATTGCTGTTGTGTTCAGAGGCTCACCGAAATGCTTTGCTGAAAGTCCTGGACACTTCTTTTGTACCACAGGATGTCTCCGTGAACCAGCTAGAAGGAGTATTGGCACATGTAAATGCGGGCCACAGTCTGGGCTTTACTGATTTCGACTTGACTCCGAAAGGAAGGGATCATAATATGGCACTACATGTATCTGTTGAGTGCAGAGGGTCGACAATGTCGCACGTATTGGTTGACACCGGGTCGTCTTTGAACGTGCTGCCTAAGAAGGCTATGATGAAGCTGGATGTTCGAGGGATTTTATGCACACCAAGTGATTTGGTAGTCAGAGCGTTTGACGGCACGCGGAGAACAGTCTTCGGATCAATCACATTGCCTCTGCAAGTGGGTCCGGAAGTGTTTGCAACGGAGTTTTATATCATGGATATACAGCCTGCGTACAGCTGCTTGCTGGGAAGACCTTGGATTCACGGGGCAGGGGCAGTTACGTCAACCCTGCATCAGAAGTTAAAGTATATGGTCGGAGACAGTGTAGTCACCGTGTGCGGAGAAGAAGACATCCTGGTCAGCCATCTTTCTTCGTTCAAATATGTGGAAGTCGACGGGGAGATCCACGAGACGCCATGCCAGGCATTCGAAGGTTTGCGCATTAAGGACAAGGGTCCAGGGCCAAGCAAAGTGCCGGAGATAGCTGTTTCTTCGTATAAAGAGGCTCAAGCGCTAGTGAAGGCAGGAGAAGCCACGGGCTGGGGCAAAGTATTGGACATTCCTGTGAAAATGGACCGGTTCGGACTGGGGTACCGACCGTCGTCATCAACTCCTTCTGTGGGGGCCCCTCATTTCAGAAAGTCAATCACCATCTCTGCCAGTGGAGTATGCCATGAATCTGTCAATGCTGCTTCAGAATCCGATGAAGGGGACAGCGACTGTGATATGGATGCCTGGATTCAGCCAAGCACGCCAGGACAAGGACTGTGCAACTGGTCTATTCAGGAGCTTGTTCCTGTGACTTTTAAACAGTAATGCTTTGCTTTATTAATTGTTGAATAATCTGATGTCTTGCCCGGGGCATCAGGATTTGCTTAGGGCTGCGTTGTTATAAACATTGCTTTGTTAATCATTAAATAAATGGCGTTTTTCATGTGCAAATACTGTAATCCCTGTCTTTCTTGTTTTGTATTTTTCAATAAAATGGCAACGTGGTTATCCGCTTTATACGCATTTTGAAGCACTTAACCCTGTCTTTTGCAGGATAACGTTTTCAGATGACATCTTTGAACCACCTATGACTCGTCCCGACTTCGAGCACCCGGTATTCCAGACCGAAGAAGAGGTTGTCGAAGATAGCGACGTTCCTGAAGAACTGTCTTGGTTGGTGAAGCAAGAGGAAAGGGCCATTCTGCCTCACGACGAGGTTATCGAGATTATCAATCTGGGGTCGGAAGGGGTTGAGAAAAATATTCGTATCGGAGCCGCACTGCAGAGTGATATCAAGCGAAAACTGGTTGAAATGCTCCGAGAGTATAATGATGTATTCGCTTGGTCGTATCAAGATATGCCGGGGCTCGATACAGATATGGTTGTGCATCGTCTGCCACTGAAAGAAGACTGCCCGCCTGTCAAGCAAAAACTTCGCAGAACTCGCCCAGATATGGCAATGAAGATCAAAGAGGAGGTTCAGAAACAGTGGGACGCTGGTTTCCTGGCTGTGACGAAGTATCCCTCATGGGTTGCCAACATCGTACCAGTGCCAAAGAAAGATGGCAAGGTTCGAATGTGCGTGGATTATCGAGATTTGAATAAAGCAAGCCCAAAAGACGATTTTCCACTTCCTCATATTGATGTGTTAGTTGATAATACTGCTCAGTACTCCGTATTCTCCTTCATGGATGGCTTTTCAGGCTATAATCAAATTAAAATGGCGCCAGAGGATATGGAGAAGACTACTTTCATAACGCCTTGGGGAACATTTTGCTATAAAGTGATGCCCTTTGGTTTGAAAAATGCTGGGGCAACATATCAGCGTGCGATGACAACTCTCTTTCATGACATGATGCATAAAGAGATTGAAGTTTATGTTGACGATATGATTGTCAAATCCCAGACAGAGGAAGAGCATCTGGTGAATCTGTTGAAGTTGTTTAAAAGGCTTAGGAAGTTCAGGCTGAGGCTGAACCCTAACAAATGCACCTTCGGGGTGAGATCGGGTAAACTGCTGGGGTTTATAGTAAGCGAAAGAGGAATAGAGGTCGATCCTGCTAAAATAAAAGCGATCCAAGAAATGCCGACGCCTAAAACAGAGAAAGAGGTGCGCGGGTTTTTGGGGAGATTGAACTACATTGCTCGGTTCATATCTCACCTGACTGCTACGTGCGAACCATTATTCAAGTTGCTAAAGAAAGATCAAGCTGTAACGTGGAACGATAATTGTCAAAAGGCGTTCGACAAAATAAAGAAGTATCTGCAGGAGCCTCCTATTTTGATACCCCCAGTGGCAGGGAGACCCTTGATAATGTATTTGACGGTTCTTGAGGGAAGCATGGGTTGTGTTCTCGGTCAACACGACGAGACAGGGAGAAAAGAGCATGCAATTTACTATTTGAGTAAGAAATTTACGGACTGTGAATCTCGATACTCAATGCTGGAGAAAACTTGTTGCGCGCTAGCCTGGGCCGCCAAGCGTTTGAGGCAGTACATGCTGAATCATACAACCATGCTCATCTCGAAGATGGATCCAATCAAATATATATTCGAAAAGCAGGCGTTGTCAGGTAGAATTGCCCGGTGGCAGATGATCTTGACTGAATACGATATTCAATACGTCTCGCAAAAGGCAATAAAGGGGAGTGTGTTGTCTGAATATCTGGCGGAGCAGCCTATTGAAGAGTATCAATCGATGAGATTTGACTTTCCTGACGAGGATATCATGTATCTCAAGATGAAGGATTGCGAAGAGCCGTTGCCAGACGAAGGACCAGAGCCGGGGTCCAAATGGCAGATGATATTTGACGGAGCTGTGAATGCTTACGGTAGCGGAATAGGGGCAATTATCACTACGCCGCACGGGTCGCACATCCCGTTTACTGCCCGATTGACCTTTGCTGTTACCAACAATGAGGCCGAATACGAAGCTTGTATAATGGGGCTTGAAGAAGCCATTGATTTGCGAATCAAACATTTAGACGTATACGGAGACTCAGCTCTGGTGGTGAATCAAATCAAAGGGGAATGGGAGACACGGCAGCCTAATTTGATACATTACATGAATTATGCAAGGAGATTGTTGCCTTTCTTCGACAAAGTTGAATTGCATCACGTGCCGCGGGCAGAAAATCAAATGGCTGACGCCCTTGCCACCTTGTCTTCCATGTACAAGGTCAATTTCTGGAACGAAGCTCCCCAGATCACTATCTCTCGGTTAGACAGGCCAGCTTATGTATTTGCTATTGAGGGAGCGTCTGATGGCAAACCGTGGTATTTTGATATCCTTAATTTCCTGAAGAATAAAGAGTATCCGGCTGGGGCATCCAGTCAAGATCAGAAGACTCTCAGGAAATTAGCGGGTAATTTCTATTTGAACCCGGATGGCGTCTTATACAGAAGGAACCACGACTTGGTGTTGTTGCGTTGTGTGGACGAGAAGGAGGCAAAGCTTCTCATGGAGGAAATTCACGAAGGTACCTTTGGTACGCATGCTGGTGGGCATGCTATGACGAGAAAGCTGCTGAGGGCAGGTTACTTTTGGCTGACGATGGAAACTGATTGTTTCAAATTTGCAAGAAAGTGCCACAAGTGCCAAATATATGCTGACAAAATACATGTGCCTCCGAGTCCTCTAAATGTGATGTCATCTCCATGGCCATTCTCAATGTGGGGAATCGATATGATTGGAAAGATCGAGCCGACGGCTTCTAACGGGCATCGGTTCATACTAGTAGCAATCGATTATTTCACCAAGTGGGTGGAAGCGGCGTCTTACGCAAATGTAACGAAGCAAGTGGTGGCTAGATTCATCAAGAGAGATATCATTTGCCGATACGGAATTCCCGAGCGGATAATCACGGATAATGGTTCTAATCTGAACAACAAAATGATGAAGGAGCTCTGTCAGAATTTCAAGATCGAACATCACAACTCCTCCCCTTACCGACCCAAGATGAATGGCGCTGTCGAAGCGGCCAATAAGAATATAAAGAAGATCGTCCAGAAAATGGTGGTGACTTATAAGGATTGGCATGAAATGCTACCTTTCGCTTTGCACGGTTATCGTACGACGGTACGCACATCAACCGGGGCAACTCCGTTCTCGTTGGTATACGGAATGGAAGCGGTATTACCATTGGAAGTTGAGATCCCTTCTCTGAGGGTATTGCGAGACGTTCAGCTGGACGAGGCAGAATGGGTAACGAACAGATTGAACCAATTGAGTTTGATGGATGAGAAGAGGCTAGCTTCTCTGGCATACGGTCGTTTGTATCAGAGACGAATGAAGAAAGCGTACGACAAGAAGATACTTCCGCGGAGCTTTCAGACGGGCGACCTTGTGCTAAAAAGGATTCTCCCGCCGCAAGCAGATCACAGGGGCAAGTGGACCCCCAACTACGAAGGGCCATACGTTGTCAAGAAGGTCTTTTCAGGAGGAGCTTTATTGTTGTCCACCATGGACGGGGAAGACTTTGCATCACCTGTGAATTCGGACGCGGTTAAAAAATACTTTGCTTAAAATAGACCCGCTGGACAGAAAAAAGAGAGTCCAGGCAAAAATGGGGCATCCTGGCGAACCAAAAACAGAATGAAAGGTTCGGGCAAAAGTTAGGGATAAAATTGAAAAAATGTACACCCGCGAAGTTGAAAACCTACACTGGGCGGCTTCGGCAAAAAGGGGTATCCCGGTGAACTGAAAACCCGTAAAGGGCGGTTCACGCAAAAGTTAGGGATGTGAAAAGCAAATGACTGCGGTCCGAATTTGATTTTTCAATGAGCATCAATGCGGGAGAATATGTTTGAGGAGTCAGTTATCGGATACAACCTCTTCAGAAGTGGGGATACCGGGAAAGTATTAGAGTCGGACGAGTCATGGGAGGATCAGTTCGTGGTGTTCATCTCCATCCAGTTGCCGACATGTGTACAAAATTTAATTTGTCAATATTTATGCTTCTTGTGAATACTTGCATACTTGTATATTTGCTTTGTGTAGCTTCCTCTTTTCAGGAGTTACATCCCGTGTACAAAAACTCCGCCCATTCAGGGGCCCAATCAATGAAAATGTGTTATTCAGTACTTGATGCCTGTTCTTTACTGTTTTGCGCATGATAAAACGCCTAAGTTTATTGAAGCTAGCATGAGTATAACATCACTGGCCCTTGCCAGCAATCGTTAAAGCTTTGAATTAACTGAGTGTAACAGTCACTAACCTGAATCGATTTGGATTGCATAGGCTTGTCGTGCTTTGCTTGTGTTGTTGCAGGTTTCATAACTGTACGAGGAAGGTGATCAAAAGATTGCAATAGTGAAAGGCTTGATCCCCACGCAGGTCAGGCATGTTCTTCCTGAAGAAGGACAGAATTCTCCAGCTAGTCGTAGCTTATCCAAAGGACGTGCTCCAGAGAAGTTACTCGTCCTCAGCAGAGTTTGGTGATCCCGCGATCGTAAGGCTGTATTCAGACAGGTTCGTCTCCCCCCGCAGGGTCATGCGTTCTCCCCCGGCGGAGTCAGTTAATTTTCCCCGAGAGAATCCAGCCATCCCCAGCGGAGTTCTCTTTTCAGCAAGTGTTCTTTCCTTCCAGTGGAATCCGAAGATCAAGACTCTCCCCAGCAGGGTTGATGGTGGGTCCTGTCACTTATTTTGTCAAAGATACCGTGTGATAGTAGTTCACTCTCCAGCAGAAGCTCAATCGTACCAGGCGCATCTGCTATTCCCCAGCAGAGTTATATTCCCCAGCAGGGGGTTACTTCAACAAGACGTGTGGTTTGAGTTCCCGACTTCCCAGCAGGGTCGACTTCATCCTACCAGCATTTATTTTGCCGGAATAATTTTGTAGCATCAGGCTATCCCCGGCGAGTCGGCGTTACCCTTCCAGCATTTATTTTGCTGAAGCAGTTTCTGTACTCTAGTAGTTCAGGTGGAGAGAGCTCTTGCTCAAATAAATTACTAAACAGTCAAGATCTCGGCAGGAGATATTCAATGACAATGTCAGTTTCGGCGGTATTCCCCCACAGAGTTATCGTGATAAAACTCTCTTTGCCTCTAGCAGAGTCATTTATGCAAATGTATCTTATTTTCCCCAACCAGAGTGGCCAGGATAAGTGTCTTCTTATCCCCAAGCAGAGTTCGTTTGTCATCAACGAGTCGCATGAATCAGAATTTCGAAGCAGGTGTCCGATAGTTGGTTTTCAGACATCTCCAGTAGAGTTCATCTTGAAGTCGCTGTCACGTCAGTGCTAAGAAGTTTGTGGGAAAGGATCATTGAAGAATTAAGTCCTGACGTGGACCATTTACTCCTAGAATGACGGGGTTCCTTCAGAAGTGGGCGTCCTAACGTGGACGGGTTTGTTTTACCGGATTGGTAAGGTGTGTTAATCCTGACGTGGATAGATTCGGTCTTTTGAAATTTGGAGAAAAGGAGGTCATGACGTTGACAAAAGATTGGTTACTCTTCGTGTTGGTGTCCTGACGTGGATCATGTGTTTGCAGCAGATATCTGTATTCGTAATGGTGAAATGTGCGTCCTGACGTGGACAAGTTTATAGTTCTTTGTGATGACAAGATACAAGAATCCTAACGTGGACAAATTTATCCTTCTTCGTGTTGTTGACAAGGTGTAAGTCCTGACGCGGGTATTTCCCCAGCAAGTCGAAGACGTGTGAGTCCTTACGTGGACAAGTCTTATTTCCTCAGTGAGTCGAAGATGCCTGAGTCCTAACGTGGATAAATCAAGACGAGATCAGTGTCCTAACGCGGACAGATCAAAGAGATTATTATTCCTAACGCGGAAAAGAGGGAGTCCATACACGGACGTATCAGAAGTGATTCCTAACGTGGAAATAACAGTATTCCTAACGTGGAAAAAGAGAGTCCTAACGTGGACAGGTTAAGATGGCATTCCTTACGTGGAAAAATGAGTCCTGACGCGGACAAAGTGAGAAAGAATTGATTCCTGACGTGGAAAGAAATGGATTATTCCTGACGTGGAAAGAGAGTTTAGTCCTGACGCGGACAGATCGAAGAGGTATTCCTAACGTGGAAAGATAGAAGCGTTACTCCTAACGTGGACGATGTGATTCCTATCGCGGACAGATGTTACTCCTAACGTGGAAGAGTGTTATTCCTAACGTGGGCGATTCAATTTACGGAAATGTAGACGAAGTATCCCCAGCGGAGTTGCCGAGATTTTTCTGGGTTAACAGCAAGTGGAGTCCTAACGTGGACCAATTCTAGTTGAGATTTCTTCGTATCGACGACAGACAGAGTCCTAACGTGGACAAGCAAGCAATCTGTTATGACAGAAGCCTCTTCAGAACGATGAAGACAATCCCCAGCACGGTCGCGCGAGATCAGTGGGTTGCTGTAACAGTCAGATTCAGCTAACGAATGTTATTCCTCAAGCAGGAGCGCAGTTTATTTCTGCGGTTGGCAAATTTCTGGTTTCACTAGTATTCAACCGTCTCGTACCGCGAATGTCTGAAAGCTCCGGGCTCTTCATCCAATCGGGTCCAAGTCGCTTGAATAGGGGCAGCTGTTGCACCCTAAAATTTGCTCAACCTTATTCCTTGGATTCATGTTTCATTATCATTAGCATTTGCATATAGAGTCATGTACATAGACTAACCATCTGCATAGCATAAGTATAGCAAGTCATTCAACAGGGGACCAATTGTTATTTTCATCTCTAGAGGCCTAGCAAGAGGTTATTATTCCAATTCAATCATATTCAAGTCATCAGGAAAGAATTTGAAAGCAAAGAGTTCAGCAGAGCAAGCCTTGAGTCTACCTCCTAGCTGAGGATATCTGAGGATTGAAGGTATGGAGAGCATCTAGACATCTTGAGAGACTTATAAAGTCATTTGGAGAAGAAAGCAAGTTGTTGATGTGAGCACAAGAGCTATAGTTGAAGGCAGTCAACTAGGGTTTCATCTAGGTCAACCCTAGGTCAACCCTAGGTCAGTTGACTGGTTTAAAAGAGCATTCAAGGCTATTGGAGAGATGTGGGGATCAATATTGAACATATGAAGAAGGATATGGAGATATGACAAGGAGAATTCAAGAAAAATCAAGGAGAAGAGGAGTTACTAAATTAGGGTTTCTCTGTAAAATCCCCTAGTTTAGGTCAAATTTCCAAGCAAGATAAGTCAAAATGCTAGCTTCAAATGGCTTCTTGGCCAACATGAAACTTGTAGAGGATCTCAAGACCTTTAATTTGAGTGGTGGAAGACCTCAAGGAGATTTATAGAACTCAAGTTATGGTCCTTACAAGTTACAGGTCATCTGAGGTGTCTGAATTTTTGTCTGTGAAAGTGACTTGACTTCCAAGCTAGTTTTGCCCCTCAAGGAGATTTCAAATGAATTCTTGGTCAACATAAGAATTGTTCCTCATTGTCTTAGCTTTCTAGAATGGTATGGCATGCCTTCATATGATGTGGAGAACTCAACTTATGGTCTTGACAAGCAAAGGGTATTTTGGGCATTTGTGAATTACAGGTCATTTTAACCTATACCCAAAACTCATACAAGGAGGCCTCAAATGGAAAAACCTACAACATCAAACTTGCTCCAAATGGGATTTTAAGTCTAGAAAGAAGGTCACAAGTTATTGGAGAAGCTCATAGCATGGAGTTGCATGATAGGTCAAAATATGAACTAAAAAGGCTTATAAAGTGAATAATTTCAAAGTGGAAAATGGTTTGGGAGATTTACAAGCCCAAATGGAGACTTCCAATATATGATTTTGAATGGAAAAACAATTCTAAGAACAATGGTTCACACACTTTTTTGAGTTTAGAAGGAAAAAATGAAGTTATCCATGGTTGCTTATCATTTAAGAAACATAATCAAAAATGAGCCAAAGTTTGAAAACAAGGGAATGTGCAAGATGGATCTAGAATGTTCATTTGGGGTCTATATATTCATGAAAGGAGAATTTGGCAAGGGTTGGCCTCATTTGCACCAAGAATTCCACAAAATTTCTCATACTTTTTCATAAGAGTTTCATTACAATTCTCTCAAAACCTTCACCAACTTTCATCAAAATCAACTCAATCTGACTCCATCATCATCATAGAGCATAATTGAAGCAAAGTTTTGGTGTGAATCATTCATTTTCGAGCACTTTTTTCAAGAGCATCAAGATTGAAGTTGCAAGTGGATAGCATAATTCTGGCCAAATCTCATCCAAAGCTTGCATACAGAATCACATACATCAAGGATTGATCAAGATCCAGGTCTCAAAAGCCTCAAATCATCAATCTCCATAGCTGTTTGCAAGATTTTGCACAAGGTAAGTTTTCATTCAAACTGCTTGATCCAGTTAGTTAGGCATGATTTTGTTAGTGTAGAATTGATCTAGGTGGTTAGGAGATTAAGTTAGATGAATTTGGAGAGATTTGGTGATGGTTAGTGACAGGTGCCATAATCTGTTAGTGTTCATATCTCTTAGATTAGTGTGTTATAATTGTGGCTTGATAGCATGTGTTGATCTCCATTAGGTGTAGTTTAATTTAGGCTAAGTTTGGGGAAGATTGGTGATGATGCATATCAGTGCATTTCAATGGAGGCCGAGTGTGGATCCAATCGAATTTGTTGATGTGGCGAATTTCAAAGCGAATTGATGCCCTAAGCTTGTAGAGGGAGAGATTTGGAGCAGAGTTCATGTTTATGGCATGTGGATTAGTGGCGTGTATGAGGAGAACGAAGAGGTGGAATGTAGGTCGTGCATGGCTGCCATGGTGAAGAGAAACCCTAAGTTTCAGGCCAATTGAAGAAGATGAAATCGTGGCCCTTCGTTTGGAGTTGGACTTTTGACTGTAAGCGCGATCCAATGGTTGTCATTTAATCTGAGCGTTTGGAGGGAAGAACTTTGGCTCTAAACGCACCGTTTCATTAATTGAAACGGGCGGGCCTGAGTCTCTTTTGTTATCCCCACCCCCAGCAACCAAGCCCAAACCAATTGCAACGTGTTTCTGATGCTATTTTCACCCCCTGCTGGTTTTTCTTTTATTTCAATAATTCTGATTGATGCTGGGCCTTATCCATTTTGCTAACAACACCCTACCCTGTCTGGCCCATACAATAATGAACTGAGCGCGCCTACTATTCTAACCCCCCTCCCTCATTTTAATTCATTTTATTTCTTATTTCATTTTAATTTTTACTAATCTTTGAAAATTCATAAATAATTCATAAAAAATGCTTTTTAATCCATTCTTTTTACCATGTTTTCATTAAAATGTCTAGAATATTATAGGAAAATAAATTTTCATTTTTAGTTTTATTTCATATTTTTTTCATATTTTCTAAATAAATGTCATATTAAATAGATTCATTTCATGCATGATTTTCATGATTTTTGTTCTCTCACATGCTTTGATTTTTTTTGATCATTCTTTTCATATTGTTTAGATGAGATATTAGGCTTATAGAAATATTTTAGTTCCCATTTTTAGAGGCTAATTTTAGGTGATTAATAGATGCTTGAATATCATGTACAAAACTAGGGTTTTTAGGTGACAACTTAGGATTTTGATTTCATTTCCCTTAGGACTTAGGGTTTGAATAGATTAGTTATGGGACTATAGGGGCTATGGGTAGTTATTAGATCCCTTAGAAAAGTTAGGATTCCCCTACTGCTATTATTACTGTCTGTATATCTGTTGTTTGGTGTGGTGTGCCCTCTGGGGTTTATTGATTGTTTGTATGGGTATTGGGTTTGTCTGGGGCCCTGGGGAAGCTGAAGAATTGTGGAGATGAAGCCATTGAAGATTCAAATGCTGAAGATCAACTGTCAGAGTTGAGGAGGAGCTTCTTGCTATCAGTTGCTGAGGAGACTAGAGTTTAGGAGCTAGGCAGAGCTCTAGATTAGAATGATTGTTTCTCAAACATGGATTGCCTTGTCTGCATCCATTCTTCTCTGTGATTCAGAGTCTCTCTAAGACACTCACCCCCTTCCTTTGGAAGGCTTGGTGACAGTGTCTATGAGATAGAACTCTTGAGAGAAAATGTCTCTTGTGTTAGAAGCAGTCTGTTCACCACCTTTGGTAGTCAGCTGATTGCTTAACACTCAATTCACTCTTGTGACTGATTCCTCATCCTGGAGGTTTGAGCATGAAGAAAAGCCATTGCAGATGGAAGACTGATGATCAAAGCCCTTGTCTGAAGGCCATGAAGATGGAGATTGATGCTTGTTGAAGCTTGTGAATGATTGGAGATTGCTTGGAGCCAGATGTTGATCCAGAGCTGCTGAGGCTGTTTATTTTTGCTGTATTTCATTTCTTGATGTATTGATTGGTTTTCCTGACTGTATTGTTTGTTGTTTACCCTGTTGGGTTGAAAGTGAATCCTGTTCACTTTCGCCTATTGTTTTCCAGGTTCGAGGTTGAGTGGGACTCCCTTGCCTCGCTTGTACTGTTGCATCCATGCATTTTACTGTTTTACTGTATATATCTGATATTGTTTCTGTTTCTGCCTATCCCGTAGGATCTCTGTTTCTCTCTGTGCAAGAGAGGAGCATGATAGACACTAGGTCTCAACCCATGCATGATAACATTAGGATAGCTTGTTTCCCTTCGCAACCGTAGGCTAGAGTTCTGTCTCTTTCTTTCTCAAAACAAACAGAAAAAACACATAAAGATTTCAAATACAATAAAAGACACTTCTTCCGTAAAAGAACGTGAACTCATCAAGACGTCATTTTTGTCCTCTTGGACTGTTAATCAGAAAAACCTTTTCAGAAGGAATAAAATCAACCAAGACAAGCCTGTGTCGTACATGGCCCGAACTACGTTTGCTCTGATCTTTCATGCTGTGTGGAAGTACGTAGGCATAGGATGCGATATCCTAGCGAGCAACCTTCCCCTCCTTTCCCGTAGGTAGGCGAACTACGTTGACTCTGATTTCTCGTTCCAGACGGGAATACGTAGGCATAAAGTGCGATACTTTGCCGAGTCATTTTTATTTTCATTTTATTTTCTTTTTAACCCTTGACCTATAGTTTAGATAGAATAACAATCCATACCCGAAAACAAGCGTGGATCCCATCGAGTACGATGGACGTGAGGGGTGCTAATACCTTCCCCTTGCGTAACCGACTCCCGAATCCAGGTTTTGGTTGCGATGACCATACCTTTCCCGTGTTGTGCGAGGTTTACTCTGAGCGTTTCCTTTCCCTCCCGTGGGATAAATAACGCACGGTGGCGACTCTTCTGTTCAGCCGGCGCCGATTTTCGCAGTAGCGACAGAAGGGAATCAAACTAACCTAATGTTATCATGCATGGGTTAAGACCTAGACTCTATCATGCTCCTCTCTTGCGCAGAGAGAAACAGAGATCCTAAGGGAATTGATAGAAACAGAAACAATAGCAGATATATACAGTGAAGCAGTAAAATGCATGGATGCAACAATACAAGCGAGGCAAGGGAGTCCCACTCAACCTCGAACCTAGAAAACAATAGGCAAAAGTGAACAGACTTCACTTTCAACCCAACAGGGTAAACAGCAAACAATACAGTCCAGAAAACCAATCAATACATCAGAAATGAAATACAGCAAAAATAAACAGCCACAGCAGCTCTGCACCACATCAGTCTTCAAGTCATCTCCAATCAGCTACAAGCTTCAGCAAGCATCAATCTCCATCTCCACAGCCTTCAAGCAAGGTCTTTGTCATCAATCTTCAGTCTACAAGGGCTTTTCTTCAAGTCCTAACCTCCAAGCTGAGGGATCAATCACAAGAGTGAATTGGGTGTTAAGCACTTAGTTGACCACCAAGGGTGGCAAACCAACTGCTACTAACACATAAGATATTTTCTCTCAAGAGTTCTATCTCTTAGACAGTAGCACCAAGCCTTCCAAAGGAAGGGGGTGAGTGTCTTAGAGAGACTCTGTATCACAGAGAAGAATGGAGGCAGTCAAAACCTTCCATGTTTGAGAATCAAGTTGACTATTCTAGGGCTCTGCCTAACTCCTAGATCCTACAAACTTCAGCAGCTGCCAGCCCAGAATCTCCTCATCAACTCTTGGAAGTTGGTCTTCAAGCTCTGGATCTCCAATGGCTTCATCATCACAAGTCTTCAGCTCTCCCAATTCCCAAGCAATCCCAATACCCATACAGACAAACAATAATCCCCAGAGGGCACACCACACCAATCAATCAAATACAGACAGTAATATACTAATAGCAGTAGGGGAATCCTAATGATTTCTAAGGGATCTAATAACTACCCATAGTCCCTATAGTCCCATATCTAAAATATTCAATCTCTAAGTCCTAAGGGAAATGATTCAATTCTCCTAAGTCATCACTTAAACCCTACTTTTGTTCATGTTGTTCTCACCTAAACTAATCACCTAAAATTAAGTCCTAAAAATGTGAACTAAATTTTATACACAAGATACATGTCTAAACTAATCAACCTAAAAAGAAGGGATTAAAAATACTAAAGCACCTATTAGAACAAAAATTAACAAATTTAAGTATCAAACTAAACTTAATAAAATGCTATTTACAAGAAAAATGCATGAAAAATAGTAAAACAAAATAAAATGCCATTTTTATTTTTTCATATTTTTCTAGACAGAATAATGGACCTATAGCAAAAAGAAGGAATTAAAAATCTCAATTTTCCTATTTTTTATGATTTTTTAAAGATGAGAAAAATATTAAAGAAATTAAAATAACAAAATATGAAATAAAAGGGGGAGGGGTGTCAGAAGTAAACTCGCCCAGTTGTATTCCATGATGGGCTATGATGAGGGGGTGCGAATATTAAAGGGCTTAGGCCCATACGCGCTCAGAAAATCAAAAGAAAAATTCAAAGAAAAAAAGAAATGGAGACGGTATGAATAGCAAGCTATTTACGTTTAAAACTGAATTGGGCCACGCGAGGGGGTGCGGGTAGCACAATCTGCATTCAGCCCAGAACATCTCACTAATTGGAACGCTGCGTTTAGCTCCTTAGGACTCCCTCCATTTTCGTTTTAAATTGTGACCATTAGATTAGATGAAAGAGTCAATCAAACCAGGATGATCCAACGGCAGAGAACTCGTCTTCTCCAACTCAACTTAGGGTTTCAGCCAAAACAGGATTCGTGCACAACTTTCAACTCGATCGTTCTCCATGATTACTTGATGAAAACGAGAAATTCAAAACCCTAAAATGATCTACTAATCCCAAGGAATCCATTCATGGTCTTGGTTTTTGCTAAAACTCCCTATAGATCCCAAACAGAGGACACGAAGGCTAGGGTTTCACCATACTTCTCTGACATCAACCTTGCTAGAGCTTCAATCTAATGGTCTAATTCTGTTCATGGCCTTGCCTTAATCAATCTAAACTATACCATGATCATTAAAACTCAATGCACAGTTCATTCTTGAATCTTGAAGAAATCGTGACCTGTTATGAATCCTCATGGATCTTTCTCTAAGTCTCAGAATTCAATCACCTATGGTCTCTAAGCACTCTGATCCTAACCATTCCATCTAATACTACCTAGATGAAGAGATGTAGATTGAAATGCATACCTTGCAATATTGATGAAACAGTGGTGGAATCGTGCACTTCAAGGCCTGGCAAGCTTCACTAATGATCCTTGGGAGATGTTGGTCCTACTGTATGCAAAAGAAATGGATGAAGAAACTTGGATTCTTGGCTGCAATTCTGATATGGATTCTTGAATTGTGAAAGCTAGCTCTTCAATCCTCCATTGTTGGACCTTGCTCCATGCTCATTCCCACTCACAAACTTCCATGGATGATGAATGAAGAAAAGAAGTGATCAGAAATGGAAGATTATGGTGATTCTTGCACTTTCTTACAATGGAAGCAACTATGAAGTTCTCTCTTCTCTCTCCTTCAATGCACCAACCCCTTGCACCAATGGCTTCATTTCATTATATAGATGATGATTAACAGAATGAGAAGTTTCTAGATTGCTCTTGGAGGATTCTAGAAAGTTGTGGAAATTTCAAGGAAGTTCTCATTTGATGATATGTTGAAGATCTCTTATCTCATGCTTGCCCCTTTGTAAACTTGTATTAAAATCTCCTTTCATGAGATATTAGGAGTGTATGTATGAAAAACCAAGCTTTTCCTTGCCTTGTGTTAAGTTTTACCAAGTTGCCTTATGATGCAAGAAACAAATTTACAAAGGAAGTCCAATTTTTAAGCCTAAACTCAAAAATGTGGCTGCACCAATGTCTTTAAAATGATGTTGGGAATCAATTTGGTATATTGGATGACCCATATTGGATTTGTAGATCTCTCAAACCAATTTTTTATTTCAACTTTTTCAACTTATATGCCTTTTTTAGGTCATTTTTCACCAACTTTGGTCAAGTCTCATTATATGCATTTCCAAACTTCCATGACTTCTTTTCTTGACTTAAAATGTCATTTTGAGCAACTTTGATGTTGTGAAGTTTTTCATTTGAAGCTTCCTTGTATGAGTTTTAGGCATAAGCTAAGAATGACCTATAATCACCAGATGACCAAAATACCCTTTTCTTGCCAAGACCATAAGTAGAGTTCCACAAATCATATGAAGGCATACTATACCATTATAGAAATCTAAGACAATTAGGAACAATTCTTATGTTGACCAGAAATTCATTTGAAATCTCCTTGAGGGGTAAAAATTGCTTGGAAGTCAAGTCACTTTCACAGACAAAATTCCAGATACCTCAGATGACCTGTAACTTGCAAGGACCATAACTTGAGTTCTATAAATCTCCTTGATGTCTTCCACCACTCAAATTAAAGGTATTGAGATCCTCTACAAGTTTCATGTTGGCCAAGGATCCATTTGAAGCTTTCATTTTGACTTATCTTGCTTGGAAATTTGACTTAAATTAGGGGATTTTACACAGAAACCCTAATTTAGAAACTCCTCTTCTCCTTGATTTCTCCTGATTTCTTCTTAGCATATCACCATATCCTTCTTTACATGTCAAATGGTGAACCCCACATCTATCCAATAGCCCTTAATGCCTTTCAATCAGTCAATTGACCTAGAGTTGACCCAGGGTTGACCCAGATGAAACCCTAGTTGACTGTCTTCATCCACAACTCTTGTGACTACACCAATGACTTGTCTCCTTCTCCAAATGACTTTCTAAGTCCTCCAAGATGTCTAGATACTCCCCATGCTCAGCCCACAACTCACACTTTCCTTGATGATCCCCAAATACCCTCAGATAGGAGATGGATGCACTTGCTTGATCTATTGACTTCCCAGCTTTCAAATTCTTTCTGATGACTTGAATGAGATTGAATTTGGATAATAACCTCTTGATAGGCTCATATCGATGAGAATAATGATTGGTCCCCTGTTGGATGACTTGCTATGCTTATGCTATGCAGATGATTAGACTATGTACATGACTCTATATGCAAATGCTAATGATACTGAAACATAAACCAAGTGAATAAGGTTGAGCAAATTTTAGGGTGCAACAGCTGCCCCTATTCAAGCGACTTGGACCCGATTGGGTGAAGAGCCCTGAGCCTTTAGACATTCACGGTACGAGACGGTTGAATACTAAGAACCCGGAAATTTTCCAACCGCAGAAATAAACTGCGCTCCTGCTTGGGGAACGACATTCATCAACTGGATCTGACTGTTACGGCAACCAACTGATCCATTAGCGACCGTGCTGGGGATGGCTCGTCTTTTCCATCAAGAATAAATCGTCCACGTTAGGAATAAACTCTTGTCCACATGAGGAATAACATTGTCCACGTTAGGACTCACCCTTCCACGTAAGGAATAACCTTTCTTTCTACGTCAGGAATAAACACCGTCCACGTTAGGACTCACCTTTCCACGTAAGGAATAACCGTTCCACGTTAGGAATAACACCGTCCACGTTAGGAATAACATCGTCCACGTTAGGACTCACCTTTCCACGTTAGGAATAACCTTTCCACGTTAGGAATAACACCGTCCACGTTAGGACTCACCTTTCCACGTAAGGAATAACCGTTCCACGTTAGGAATAACACCGTCCACGTTAGGACTCACCTTTCCACGTAAGGAATAACATCTTTCTCTTCCACGTAAGGAATAAGACTTCGTCTGGATCTGTCCGTGTCAGGGCTAAACTTTCCACGTTAGGAATACACTTGTTTCCCCGTAAGGAATCCATCTCGATATGTCCGCGTAAGGACTCAATCTTTCCACGTAAGGACTACTAACTTTCCACGTAAGGAATCACCATCTTTCCACGTTAGGAAACCATATTCTTTCCACGTAAGGAATCTCATTTTTCCACGTTAGGAATCACCATTTTTCCACGTAAGGAATAACTTGTCCACGTTAGGACTACATCGTCCACGTTAGGACCTCCCTTTCTACGTTAGGAATATATCACTTTCTGATTTGTCCACGTAAGGACTCCAATCTTTCCACGTAAGGAATAAACTTGCTCTTCCATGTAAGGAACGGAACCTTCTCTTTCCACGTAAGGAATCATTCTTCTTTCCACGTTAGGAAACCAACTTGATCTGTCCACGTAAGGACTCCACTCTTTCCACGTAGGGAATACAATCTTTCCACGTAAGGAATACAAACTTTTCCACGTAAGGAATCAATTTCTTTTCCACGTAAGGAATGCTCTTTTCCACGTAAGGAATGCTCTTTTCCACGTAAGGAATGCTCTTTTCCACGTAAGGAATAACTCTTTTCCACGTAAGGAATGCAACTTGATATGTCCACGTAAGGACTCAATCTTTCCACGTAAGGAATCATCATCTTTCCACGTAAGGAAACCACTTCTTTTCCACGTTAGGAATCTCATCTTTGATCTTTCCACGTCAGGACTAAACTTTTCCATGTAAGGAAACAACTTCTCTTCTTCCACGTAAGGAATAACTTGTTTCTTGATTTGTCCACGTAAGGACTCAACCTCTTTCCACGTTAGGAATACAACTTTCCACGTAAGGAATCAACGTCTTTTCTTCCACGTAAGGAATAACTTGTCCATGTTAGGACTACATCGTCTTTCCACGTAAGGAATAACTTGTTTTCCACGCAAGGAATCTCCATCTTTCCACGTTAGGAACAACTTTTGTTCCACGTCAGGACCCATGTTTCGTCTTGATTTGTCCACGTCAGGACTCAGGCATCTTCGACCAGCTGGGGAAATAACTTGTCCACGTCAGGACCCTGATCTCGTCTTGATTTGTCCACGTAAGGACTCACATCTCATCTGATGAGAAGAAATAAAACTTGTCCACGTCAGGACTCACATCTTTGAAGAAATCCCGTCAATATAGGAATAAATTGTCCACGTCAGGACTTAGTTCTCCATTGATCCCAACCCACAAACTTCTTTAGCACTGACGTGACAGCGACTTTGAGGCGGACTCTACTGGGGATATCTGGAAACCAAATCACCGGATGCCTGTTCTGATAACCGGAGGCAACTTTTGAAATTCTTGATTCATGAAACCCCTGATGACAAATAACTCTGCTTGGGAATAAAGAGAGACTTTATCCTGGGAATTCTGTGGGGAATACTGCCGAAACTGTCATTATCATTGAATGTCTCATGCCGAGATCTTGAATGTTTGGTAATTCATTTGAGCAAGAGCTTTCTCCACCTGCTGGGATACAGAAACCTCTTCAGCAAAATAAATGCTGAAGATAATGCCAACTCCGCTGGGAATAGCCAGATGCTACAGAATTACTCCAGCAAAATAAATGCTGGAAGAGTGAAGTCAACCCTACTGAGAAATTGGGAACTTAACCAAGCACCTTGTTGAAGTAACATCCTGCTGGGGAATATAACTCTACTGGAGAGTAGCAGATGCGCTTGGTATGATCGAACTTCTGCTGGAAAGTGAACAGGTATCACGTAGTATTCCTGACAAAATAAATGCCGGCACACACCACCATCTCTGCCTGGGGAGAGTTTTAGTCTTCGAGCTCCACTGGGCGGACTGAAAATACTTGTTGAAAAGAGAGAACTCCGCTGGGGACGGAATGATTCTCTTGGGGAAAATCAACTGACTCCGCTGGGGGAGAGTAAATGACCTTGCGGGGAAAGGTGAACTGTCTGAATTCAGCTCACAAATGTTAATCTTCTGCGGCTGAACCACTCTGCTTGAGATAAGGAATCCGCCAAACTCTGCTGAGGATAAATGACTTGGCTAGAGAATGTCCTTTGAATAAGCCGCGGCTAGCTAGGGAATTCGATCCTTCTTCAGTAGGGAACATTGTTATCTCGGAAACGCGACCTGCGCGGGGATCGAATCTTTCGCTACGAACTCCTGGTCCATACTGCAATCTTCGGACAACCCATCTTCTCGGAACTCTGCTTCGGGGATACTAACATGCCCCAGTCTGTATTCTTGCATACTTCTTCTCGAAAGGAAATCCCGGATAGGACTCTATCTTGAAATAGCTTGCCCCTGATTGACTGATTCGTGGAACAATGCCCATAGTTATGAGAGATTTGCCAAATCTTGACCTGACTGCCCCCAAATTTACTGATTCTAGGATGACTGACTCTGCCTGAATTAATCAGTATAGCTTGCCCCGATTCACGAAACATTTGGGCATTCTGCATTTTATCCCGATCATACCTTCCACTGTAGGAATCTTTCCTGTCGGCATGCGCTTACTCGCAAGTAACACAAGTTGTTCTACATAAAAGATATATTAAACGCAATGCATATGACAGTTTCAAAATCCAAGTCTGTTCGCAGAAATAATTTTGTGACATGTAATGAATCAATTATCAAAATGTCAATATGAAAGCTGGTAAGAGGAACCCTTTTAGGAGTCAGAATCGACGAGATCTTTACTGACGTATGCTCTTGATCAAAACCTGTTTCAATTAGGACTTTTCGGGTTGTAACGTGGTCAGGTTCACGGTTAACAAGGAAAGATATAGGCTCAAAGTTTATTTTAACCCACCCATCCTCCAGGATGTTCTCCAATCCTATGTTCAGCTAATCTGACTTCAGCGTTCACCTATTAGAGGTGGAATGATAGGAGTGATGGTTCAGGATACCACACATTTTTCTTTTTGAGTGACAGTCATTTGCTTTTCGTCTTTGGGTGCCTAGAATCACACGACTTTGTCCTTTTCGAGGATTTTTCTTTTCTTTGACAATCCTTTTCGTCTTTCGTTTTTTCGTTTTTCATTCCCTAACTTTTGCCTGGACTGAGTATCTTTTGAGATTCTTTTGATTTTCCAGTCCAGCGGGATGCCCCTATTTTTGCCTAAGTCATTTGTTTTCAAGTTTTGACTTAGCGGGCTTTTGATTCTTTTCGCTTTTCGTTTTTTTTTCTTTTTTGAACGAGTCGTGTGACACTGGTTTGTCTGACTTTTTGTGGAATAATGTGACTATTTCACTCCTTGTCGGCAAGGTTTAACCATTGTGGTTCTTTAGGCACGACCTATACAAGTGTGATTTATCCTCAACCGGACACTCTTTTCACGATTCGAATGCTTGGTCAAACTAACTGACACCTACCCTGCCCCGGGTTAAGATTTAGGGTTTTTTTTTCAAAAAGAAACTCCTACTACTGGCTCGAGAGGGGTTATCAAGGGATTATCTTCCTTATATCTCTGGTGTTTATGGATTGAAATAATGCCTGTATTTCATCAACAAGTTTTTTTATCCAAAAGCATACAATCGGAATGTTATTCGTCATCTGTTTTCGTCATCCTCCCCGGATTCCTGCTAAAACAAGCATTAAGCATTAAAGAAACACAAAGAGTGAACACGACTGGATTAATTCAAAACATGCATATTCATTTCGTTTATCAATATCAATTGAAAAACAACAAGTTTTAGAAGCGAAATTTGCAATTACACAGAAAGGAAACTACAAATGCGAAGACATGAACAAGATAACATGAAAAATGTTGGTGTCTCAGAACTGGACTTCCTGCACTTCGACTTATTCGCGAGTCAACTATCCTCAGAAGCTATCATCAGGGGTAGTCTACTGCTGTCTCGATCTTCTCTCAACGGCCCGATCAAATCTGGGAAACTTTTTCATCATCCCGGCTTTCGCTTGTCTATGGCCTTGCACCACCTTGGGGACCCTATCAGAGAAGTTAATAACCCTGTTGTCGATTAAATCTTGGACGTTATGCTTGAACGCGTGGCAACCTTCAATATCATGTCCGGGAGCCTCGGAGTGGAATTCACAGTGCCTGCTTGCATCATAGCCATCCGGCAGAGCGCCTGTTATGGGCGCCAGAGTTCTTTTCTCCACCAAGTTCAATCTTAGTAGTGTCTGCAACAAATCTGCGTACGTTGAGGGAGGCTTTTCAAACACCCTCCTTGGCTTCTTTCCCCGAATTCTCTGTTGAGCCGGATACTGGCATCTTGTATGCTGTTGGCTTTACTCGAACGATTCCTTAGGCTCAAGCGCTATCATCCTTAAACTCAACCCTGGCATCGGCAACTGTTGTGGACATGGCGACTTAGCTTCCAGTGGCTCTGGGATATACCTCGATTCGTCTGCAACCTCTGGCAGAGAAATGGGAATATCAGTCCCTGAAACTTTTATGCCCCCCAGTACAAACTCAATTATTTTCTCATCCAGCAAGTCTTGAATCTTATGCTTAAAAGCTTTGCAGTTTGCAATGACATGCCCCGGTGCGCCGGAGTGGAAGGCACAATGGGCGTTCAGGTCATAGTCTGGTGGCGGCTGCCCTGTCAGTGGAACCAAAATGCGGGGCTCAACCAGTTGAAGTTGGAACAAGAGTTGCACCAGCTGATCATAATCCACGGGGATCTCACCAAATACTCTGTTAGAAGACCTCATTCTCTTGCCACCCCTCCTTGGGTTATCCTGCAAAATTAATTGCGACTGCTGATGAGGAGAATCCTAAGCTTCGAATCGTGGAGAGGGTCTCTTACGCCTATCATGCGTGGGTAACGGTTCTTAAGACCCTTGAGGAGTAGACAAGTCAGCCACGTCTTCATACATTTGCCCTCCTTCTCTTCTGAGTACGTTCCTTAATACTTCAGCCATCAACCCCATCTGTGCCTTCAATCGGCAATTCTCTTCTTCTAGCGTCTCTTGATTCGAGCATAACACTTGCATATCTTCCGTGAACTGCCCCAGCTGGCCTCGAACATCCGTTAATTCTGCTTGAACCTGCTTGATGGCTATCCCCACAAGTTGGCGTATGCAGCTTGGGAGAAAGCCTTGATTCTCTTGCTGAGTAAGATCGACAGCCCTATCATTAGCCCGTGCAATCAGCGGCTGCACCATATTCTGCAACTGTTTCTGACTCTCGGCCATGGCTTCCATTACCTGTATGAGCCGCATTATGTTGTCGTGCACCTCTTGCATCTCAGTCTGATCCTGACTCATGACTTACTCACTGCTGCTTCTGGTTGAATGTCAGGGAATTCTTCGGCCGCTAATCCGGGAAGACCTGGAAGATACAGGGGATGAGATACAATTTAATAATTACCTATAATGCAATAGGAATATGAATGCAATGCAATGTGTGTGTCTGTGCATTAGGGAATGGCATTCCCCGATTCTAGTGTGAAGGTGCCAGTGCGGTGACAATGCTAGCAATACAAAGATCGGAGCTGAATCACAGAAAGCCTCATATATTGCGGAGAAACCAATAAGCCAAGAATACAATATCACTGAGAGTACAACGAGAAGGCATGACCTCAACCAACAATCCTGGTGATGGTCAGCCCTATGCAAATAAAGCATACAAGTTACTACATGAAATGATCAAACACTCCCATAAGTCTGGTACTCTTCGATTAACTTCTTGGTCTCGGGATGACTTGGTCTGGTAAGCATCCCTTCAACAAGTTGGTTTCTTTTCTTAAGAACACGTCGCACGTCTCCAGCAGTTTCTTCCCATGCCCCTTCTCCGAAGCGATCTTCTAACTTCCGCTTCTGAGACATGGCTTCGTTCCTGCCTTCAATAGCCTTGTTCAACGCCTTCTGGAGACTATACCTGGACATCACTTCTTCTTCGCACTTATCGATGCTGGCCTTCAACTGCTCTTCGAGGTCGGAAATTTGCTGCTTCAACTTATCTTCCCTCTTCTTATTGTTGGTGAGCGTAGCATTCCAAGTCTTATTGCAAGAAGAGATCTCTCGGTGTGCTGCGTCGAGCGCTTTCTTTTTGGATTCGAGCATGTCATGGGAGCTTCTGAACTCTTGCCCCAGACGCTCGCGCTTCCTCCTCTCCTCAGTCAACTCAGCCCCTAGTCTGTTCATTAGCTCAATCTGCTATTGGAAAGCATGCACGGCCTTGTTTTTCTCGCTGCGTATCTGGGCTAGCTCCTGCTCTAACCCTTCGTTGATCTTCATCAAGGCTTCCTTTTCCTTCACAACTTGCTCGTAGGCTTCCCTAGAAACAGTAGTTGGCTCTGCTACCGGAATAGGAACAAGGGCTGGTGCCTCTGGAAACGGCATCCGCAACTGAATGGCTCTCTCCTGGATCCAAACCCTGTAAGGTGCATAGGCCTGACAGTCATTCTTCCCTAACAACGGCTTCCCTCTTCGGTTAATACGCGTCCAGGCATGCTGCAACTTGGCCAATAACTCCCCCTTCAAGTCTCCGGTGAAGTACAGAGATTCCTGTACTTCCTCCTCTGCGGGTGGGTTCTTCAGCGCATATCCGAACTGACGGACCAACAATGATGGGTTGTAGTTGATACACCCTTTTCTTCCTATCAGCGGGACATTAGGGTACCCAGAACAACTGAAGATGAGCTTAGATCCCAGCAGATCTCTATCAAACCATTCAACGTCTTCGGAAGATAGCCTCATCAGGCGCTCTGACCAACTAGCTGCGGTTGCACTCTCCACAAAAGATCCCTTCATGGGAAGGTGGCTCTTAAACCACATACCCAGCAATGGTACACAGAAGTGAACATTCTTACCTCTTCCCTTCTCATTCTTGTAATGCAGTGAGTGGTAGAAATCTCCGAGCAAGGTAGGTACAGGATTACCAGCGGAAAACAAGTAGAAGGCGTCGAAGTCCACAAAATCTGGTACATTGGGAAACAAAACTATGCCATAAATGCACAGAGCCAGCACAGCATTGAAGGCAATCCAGCACCCGCTCTTAGCGTACTCCTGGGATTTACCAATCAAGAACTGGAGTGAGAAGCCTGGAACTCCACGGGAAACAGTAGTCAACAATTCAGAAGCATCCATGTGCAAAGCTTTGGCCAAGTCCTCTAGCTTGGGCTTAGCGCCAGAATGAATGAATGGAACCTAGTTCTGCACGGGTAGCTTAGTAAACTCCACATACTCCTCAATGGTGGGCCCTAGAATGAAGTCAGCAAACGTAAAACATCTCAATGCGGGATCGTAGAACTGCATCAAGGTGTACAGCCCGTTCATCTCATCAGCCGTGGGCTTGCAGACTAATCTCAGTAATCTCCCATGACTCATTCTAAAGCTTCTCCTAACCTCCTCATCAGCAAGAGATATCAGACCGAGCAAAGGGGTAATATCAGGTGCAGGCAGCTTATACGCAACTGTTTTCCTCAAACCAGCCATAATCAATACTCAGAAGTCTGGGCACTAGAACCGGGGGATATGCAAATGCACCTGCAGCACAGACACACGTTAATGGGATGCAATGATAATGGGTATGCAAACAATGCAATGCAAGTAACATGCAACAGGGACCAAATGCCGTAGCTGAATAGCCTGAACCATATCAAGAGGTCTCAAATAGACTCTTTTAGAAGTCCTCAAACCCTGGTCTCAGATAGACCTAAAACAAGGCTCCAACAACGGTCTCTGACAGACTTCAAACCATAACTCCAACTGGTCTCTGGTAGACCTCAAATCACATCTCCAACTGGTCTCTGACAGACCTCAGAACACATCTCCAACTGGTCTCTGACAGACCTCAGAACTCTCCAACTGGTCTCTGACAGACCTCAGAACTCTCCAACTGGTCTCTGACAGACCTCAGAACTCTCCATAAATACTCAAGACCTCTGATCAAGAAATAGTCGGTGTCTGAAGGTCTAGTTACCTGCATAACCCCAAACCCTCTCACAGGTGGATGTCCTAGTAACTGACAAAGGTATGGCATCCTATGCGGTCGTCGGCGTCACAGACTTTCAGGGTTGATGATACGATTCCCAGAAGGAGTGGCATCATCAAATCCTGAAGAGGCCTCACTTAGCCAACTTCCAAATGATCGATCCCCAGAGTCGACAATTCAACTAACCAGCAACCCACGCCAACCAAAGGAAGGGGCAGGAGGCCAACCAGAGGAACCTCGTCTGAGTGTAGATTTCGCGGGACACCAAGGCAAGCAAAGCAAGCGGGCGCCAACTAATCTCTACTCTAATTCTAGGTGCACTCAATATATATAATGCTGAAAATAAAGGTCAGAAATATAAATCCATACAAAATCCTCGACGGGAAAACAAGCGATAGGATTGACTCTCTTAAGGGACGTTGGATCCCAAATGCATAAGAACTATCACAGTCCTTAGCAGCCAGGGGACGTTGGATCCCCAGCAGAGTCGCCAGCTGTCGCTACTGCGAAAATCGGCGCCGGCTGACAGAAGAGTCGCCACCGTGCGTTATTTATCCCACGGGAGGGAAAGGGAACGCTCAGAGTAAACCTCGCACAACACGGGAAAAGGTATGGTCGTTGCAACCAAAACCTGGATTCGGGAGTCGGTTACGCAAGGGGAAGGTATTAGCACCCCTCACGTCCGTCGTACTCGACGGGATCCACGCTTGTTTTCGGGTATGGATTGTTATTCTATCTAAACTAAAGGTCAGGGGTTAAAAGAAAAGAAAATGACTCGGCAAAGTATCGCACTTTATGCCTACGTATTCCCGTCTGGAACGAGAAATCAGAGTCAACGTAGTTCGCCTACCTACGGGAAAGGAGGGGAAGGTTGCTCGCTAGGATATCGCATCCTATGCCTATGTACTTTCATACAGCATGAAAGATCAGAGCAAACGTAGTTCGGGCCACGTAAGACACAAGTCTGTCTTGATTGCTTTTATTCCTTCTGAAAAAGGGTTTTCTGATTAACAGTCCCAGCGGACAAAAATGTCGTCTTGATGAGTTCACATTCTTTTACGGAAGAAGTGTCTTTTATTGTGTTTGAAATCTTTATTTGTGTTTTTCTGTTTGTTTTTGAGAAAGAAGAGACAGAACTCTAACCTACGGTTGCGAAGGGAATCAAACTAACCTAATGTTATCATGCATGGGTTAAGACCTAGAGTCTATCATGATCCTCTCTTGCACAGAGAGAAACAGAGATCCTAAGGGAATTGACAGAAACAGAAACAATAGCAGATATATACAGTGAAGCAGTAAAATGCATGGATGCAACAATACAAGCGAGGCAAGGGAGTCCCACTCAACCTCGAACCTAGAAAACAATAGGCAAAAGTGAACAGACTTCACTTTCAACCCAACAGGGTAAACAGCAAACAATACAGTCCAGAAAACCAATCAATACATCAGAAATGAAATACAGCAAAAATAAACAGCCACAGCAGCTCTGCACCACATCAGTCTTCAAGTCATCTCCAATCAGCTACAAGCTTCAGCAAGCATCAATCTCCATCTCCACGGCCTTCAAGCAAGGTCTTTGTCATCAATCTTCAGTCTACAAGGGCTTTTCTTCAAGTCCTAACCTCCAAGCTGAGGGATCAATCACAAGAGTGAATTGGGTGTTAAGCACTTAGTTGACCACCAAGGGTGGCAAACCAACTGCTACTAACACGTAAGATATTTTCTCTCAAGAGTTCTATCTCTTAGACAGTAGCACCAAGCCTTCCAAAGGAAGGGGGTGAGTGTCTTAGAGAGACTCTGTATCACAGAGAAGAATGGAGGCAGTCAAAACCTTCCATGTTTGAGAATCAAGTTGACTATTCTAGGGCTCTGCCTAACTCCTAGATCCTACAAACTTCAGCAGCTGCCAGCCCAGAATCTCCTCATCAACTCTTGGAAGTTGGTCTTCAAGCTCTGGATCTCCAATGGCTTCATCATCACAAGTCTTCAGCTCTCCCAATTCCCAAGCAATCCCAATACCCATACAGACAAACAATAATCCCCAGAGGGCACACCACACCAATCAATCAAATACAGACAGTAATATACTAATAGCAGTAGGGGAATCCTAATGATTTCTAAGGGATCTAATAACTACCCATAGTCCCTATAGTCCCATATCTAAAATATTCAATCTCTAAGTCCTAAGGGAAATGATTCAATTCTCCTAAGTCATCACTTAAACCCTAATTTTGTTCATGTTGTTCTCACCTAAACTAATCACCTAAAATTAAGTCCTAAAAATGTGAACTAAATTTTATACACAAGATACATGTCTAAACTAATCAACCTAAAAAGAAGAAATTAAAAATATTAAAGCACCTATTAGAACAAAAATTAACAAATTTAAGTATCAAACTAAACTTAATAAAATGCTATTTACAAGAAAAATGCATGAAAAATAGTAAAACAAAATAAAATGCCATTTTTATTTTTTCATATTTTTCTAGACAGAATAATGGACCTATAGCAAAAATAAGGAATTAAAAATCTCAATTTTCCTATTTTTTATGATTTTTTAAAGATGAGAAAAATATTAAAGAAATTAAAATAACAAAATATGAAATAAAAGGGGGAGGGGTGTCAGAAGTAAACTCGCCCAGTTGTATTCCATGATGGGCTATGATGAGGGGGTGTGAATATTAAAGGGCTTAGGCCCATACGCGCTCAGAAAATCAAAAGAAAAATTCAAAGAAAAAAAGAAATGGAGACGGTACGAATAGCAAGCTATTTACGTTTAAAACTGAATTGGGCCACGCGAGGGGGTGCGGGTAGCACAATCTGCATTCAGCCCAGAACATCTCACTAATTGGAACGCTGCGTTTAGCTCCTTAGGACTCCCTCCATTTTCGTTTTAAATTGTGACCATTAGATTAGATGAAAGAGTCAATCAAACCAGGATGATCCAACGGCAGAGAACTCGTCTTCTCCAACTCAACTTAGGGTTTCATCCAAAACAGGATTCGTGCACAACTTTCAACTCGATCGTTCTCCATGATTACTTGATGAAAACGAGAAATTCAAAACCCTAAAATGATCTACTAATCCCAAGGAATCCATTCATGGTCTTGGTTTTTGCTAAAACTCCCTATAGATCCCAAACAGAGGACACGAAGGTTAGGGTTTCACCATACTTCTCTGACATCAACCTTGCTAGAGCTTCAATCTAATGGTCTAATTCTGTTCATGGCCTTGCCTTAATCAATCTAAACTATACCATGATCATTAAAACTCAATGCACAGTTCATTCTTGAATCTTGAAGAAATCGTGACCTGTTATGAATCCTCATGGATCTTTCTCTAAGTCTCAGAATTCAATCACCTATGGTCTCTAAGCACTCTGATCCTAACAATTCCATCTAATACTACCTAGATGAAGAGATATAGATTGAAATGCATACCTTGCAATGTTGATGAAATAGTGGTGGAATCGTGCACTTCAAGGCCTGGCAAGCTTCACTAATGATCCTTGGGAGATGTTGGTCCTACTGTATGCAAAAGAAATGGATGAAGAAACTTGGATTCTTGGCTGCAGTTCTGATATGGATTCTTGAATTGTGAAAGCTAGCTCTTCAATCCTCCATTGTTGGACCTTGCTCCATGCTCATTCCCACTCACAAACTTCCATGGATGATGAATGAAGAAAAGAAGTGATCAGAAATGGAAGATTATGGTGATTCTTACACTTTCTTACAATGGAAGCAACTATGAAGTTCTCTCTTCTCTCTCCTTCAATGCACCAACCCCTTGCGCCAATGGCTTCATTTCATTATATAGATGATGATTAACAGAATTGAGAAGTTTCTAGATTGCTCTTGGAGGATTCTAGAAAGTTGTGGAAATTTCAAGGAAGTTCTCATTTGATGATATGTTGAAGATCTCTTATCTCATGCTTGCCCCTTTGTAAACTTGTATTAAAATCTCCTTTCATGAGATATTAGGAGTGTATGTATGAAAAACCAAGCTTTTCCTTGCCTTGTGTTAAGTTTTACCAAGTTGCCTTATGATGCAAGAAACAAATTTACAAAGGAAGTCAAATTTTTAAGCCTAAACTCAAAAATGTGGCTGAACCAATGTCTTTAAAATGATGTTGGGAATCAATTCGGTATATTGGATGACCCATATTGGATTTTTAGATCTCTCAAACCAATTTTTTATTTCAACTTTTTCAACTTATATGCCTTTTTTAGGTCATTTTTCACCAACTTTGGTCAAGTCTCATTCTATGCATTTCCAAACTTCCATGACTTCTTTTCTTGACTTAAAATGGCATTTTGGGCAACTTTGATGTTGTGAAGTTTTTCATTTGAAGCTTCCTTGTATGAGTTTTAGGCATAAGCTAAGAATGACCTGTAGTCACCAGATGACCAAAATACCCTTTGCTTGCCAAGACCATAAGTAGAGTTCCACAAATCATATGAAGGAATAATATACCATTATAGAAAGCTAAGACAATTAGGAACAATTCTTATGTTGACCAGAAATTCATTTGAAATCACCTTGAGGGGTAAAAATTGCTTGGACGTCAAGTCACTTTCACAGACAAAATTTCAGATACCTCATATGACCTGTAACTTGCAAGGACCATAACTTGAGTTCTATAAATCTACTTGATGTCTTCCACCACTCAAATTAAAGGTCTTGAGATCCTCTACAAGTTTCATGTTGGCCAAGGATCCATTTGAAGCTTGCATTTTGACTTATCTTGCTTGGAAATTTGACTTAAATTAGGGGATTTTACACAGAAACCCTAATTTAGAAACTCCTCTTCTCCTTGATTTCTCCTGATTTATTCTTAGCATATCACCATATCCTTCTTTACATGTCAAATGGTGAACCCCACATCTATCCAATAGCCCTTAATGCCTTTCAATCAGTCAATTGACCTAGAGTTGACCCAGGGTTGACCCAGATGAAACCCTAGTTGACTGTCTTCATCCACAACTCTTGTGACTACACCAATGACTTGTCTCCTTCTCCAAATGACTTTCTAAGTCCTACAAGATGTCTAGATACTCCCCATGCTCAGCCCACAGCTCACACTTTCCTTGATGATCCCCAAATACCCTCAGATAGGAGATGGATGCACTTGCTTGATCTATTGACTTCCCAGCTTTCAAATTCTTTCTGATGACATGAATGAGATTGAATTTGGATAATAACCTCTTGATAGGCTCATATAGATGAGAATAATGATTGGTCCCCTATTGGATGACTTGCTATGCTTATGCTATGCAGATGATTAGACTATGTACATGACTCTATATGCAAATGCTAATGATACTGAAACATAAACCAAGTGAATAAGGTTGAGCAAATTTTAGGGTGCAACACCGGCACCTGATTTTCGCAGTAGCGACAGCTGGCGACTCTGCTGGGGACTGCGATGGTTCCCTATGCGAGTCTCGCCTTAGGTTTTTCTTCCTAGCTGTCTGGGTCATCCCCAGTAGCTGGCGACTCTGCTGGGGATCCAACGTCCCATGTGCGAGTCATTCCTAGTGCTTGTGTGTTTACCTGTTGGGTTATGTTTATTTATCGCTTTTTTACTTTCCGCATTTATTTTCAGGATAATATTATTATTATTGTGCTGTTGTGGGAAGGGACTTTGATGAGTGATAAGCCAGACCCAGACTTGAGTTGTACATAGCTTTAGAAGCATATTTGTGGTGAACCTGTATGTTAGGCATGCACTAGTTCCCACGAAATCTGCACTCAGACGAGGTTCTTTGAGATGATTTCCATTTCCAGCCTAGTGGGCCGTTGAAAGGATTTTAGACCTTAGGATTGTCGACTCTGGGGACCGATCATTTGTGATTCAGCTAAGTGAGGCCACTTCAAGAGATGATGATGCCACACCTTCTAGGTATCGTGTCGCTACTGCGAAAATCGGCGCCGGCTAAACAGAAGAGTCGCCACCGTGCGTTATTTATCCCAACAGAGGGAAAGGAAACGCTCGAAGTAAACCTACCGCAAAGACGGGAAAGGAATGGTCATCGCAACCAAATCCTGGATTCGGGAGTCGGTTACGCAAGGGGAAGGTATTAGCACCCATCACGTCCATCGTACTCGACGGGATCCACGCTTGTTTTCTAGTACGGATTGTTATTCTATCTATTCTACAGGTCTGGAGTTAAAAGAAAAGAAAATGACTCGGCAAAGTATCGCACTTTATGCCTACGTATTCCCGTCTGGAACGAGAAATCAGAGTCGACGTAGTTCGCCTACCTACTGGAAAGGAGAGGAAGGTTGCTCGCTAGGATATCGCATCCTATGCCTACGTACTTTCATACAACATGAAAGATCAGAGCAAGCGTAGTTCGGGCTACGAAAGACACAAGCTTGTCTGACTGTTTTTTATCTCCTTATGAAAGGGTTTTTCCTGATTAAGAGTCCAAGCGGACAAAAATGACACTTTGATGTTTGTTATCAGTCTTTTACGCAAGAACTGTCTTTTATGATGTTTGCAATCTCTGACGCACTAGAGACTATGATTTGAGGGTGACTACATCGTATGTCACCCTAAGGGTGACACACTAAGCAATCAGGTTGCTGAAGAGTGACTCCTCAGCAACCTTTCTCAAATAGCTTAAGGCTCGTAGCGTACGGCATCGATCGTCCTTATTACTGTGTTTTGAATTGTTCTGAGATAGAAGAGAAAGAAGTCTAAAAAATCCTAGGGTTTGAAAGGGAATAAAAACTACCCTAATGTTATCATGCATGGATTACAACCTAATGTCTGTCATAATTCCCTCCTGCACAGAGGAAATCAGAGATCCTAGGGGATAAACGGAAAAGAAACAACAAAAATACAATAAACAGTAAGTATGCATGAGATGCAGCAAAACAAGCAAGGCAAGGGAGTCCCACTTAACCTCGAACCTAAGAAAGCAACAGGCAAAGTGAATCAAATTCACTTCAAGCCTAAAGGGCAAGCAGCACAAGCCAACAGACAATACAGAGAAAAACAAAAGATACAGAGGAGGCAGCCCAAGCAGCAGCAACAAACTCCTACAACAAACAGCAACAACACGCTCTGAACAGCAAAGCTGAAATGACAGTAAAGGTCTTATCTTTGAGCTAGATTCCATCTTCAAGATTCTTCAATCTTCATCTCTGTTGCGGTGGAAATAGGATATCAAATATTAATTAATTTGAATCACAATTTAGTTCACAACCGCTCTTTGATTTATCCGAAGGAAAAGGTCAAAAGAGGGAAAACCTATTTTGCATCGTAAACACAATGCGGGGAAAGATCTAGGGTTCGGGGGTTGGTTAAATTTAGGGAAGGTATTAGCACCCTAAACTTCTGTAGTACTCTACAGGAACCTTTTGTTCAGATGCTTACTATTTGCTTTATTTATTTGCTTAAGGTATATGTACAAAGGATTAAAAGTGAGAAAAGAGACCTAAGGGTTAATTCTAAGTTTACTCGGCAAGACATCGCATCTTGTTCCTACGTATCCTTACGGGAGTGGAATCAGAGTAATCGTAGTTCCCCTCAAAAGGGAGGTTAGAGACTTCTTGACTGTGGTCAAAGCCTCAAGGGGAATAAACGCGTCTTAAGGACACGCTTACGCGGAGTGTAGAAACTCCAAATCTCTACGTTGAATTGTTAAGTTGTAATTAGGGTTAGGTTAGGTTAGGGATTCCGCGGCGGGAAACCCTAAAATGAGCGTGGCAGCTCTTTGACCTAATGCTAAGGGTAAAATTGTAATCTTGCCTGCGGCGAGACATTTGTGAAAATTAGGGTTTGTAGTTTGTAAGGGTTTGAAGTTGAGGACTATTGGCGCGGCGACCAAAAGCTAGACCTAACCTTCGGATGTGTGTAATGTGACAGAATAATTGATGAACGTGTGAGATAATTGAAATCATACATCAGCAGAATTTTAAATGCAGAAACGTAAATGCGATTGTTGAGATTCGCAAGGTTACAGAGGAGGAACAGTTACAATAATATGATACAATTCAATTTTAAGAACGCAAACACAAAGAAGCAACATGGTAAGCTGCACAATGAGCGAACTAGGTTAGTAAACAAAATTATGAAAACAGAAGCATGAAGCTATGGGACATTTTTATGGTTTTTTATTTTATGAGAACTTTAACATGAATCTAAGCTTAAAAATTTTTTAACTTGATAATAAATAAATAAAAAAAGGGAGGATTTTAATTTTTAAAAAATATTTTCTCTTGGTTTTAAAAAAAAGGGTCTTAGTTTTAGTTTTAAAAAAAAAATTTGATTCTAATTATTAAAAAAATTGTTTTAATTTTAATATTTTGAAAATGTTTTTAAATTATTATTTTTATATAAAAAACAACTTAAATATTAGTTTTTTTAAAAAAAGTTTAATAATTAAATTAATTAATTATAAAAAAAAGAAAAAAAGAAAAAAAGAAAAAGGTTGGGCCGGTCATCACCCCCGGACCCAACCCGGCTCAGCAACCACTAAAGAAAGGGGCAGATTTTGTTAGGGTGTGAAACCCTAACCCTCCTCTTGCGGCGCATGCTTTTCTCATTGTCTCCTTCGAGCTCCCTTCGATTTTCTTCGTCATGGCTAATCGCGCTTCACTTCTCATTTTCCTGAAACTAAACACAACGAAAACATGATAATGAAATTGCTCACCCTTCACTAGGGTTTGGAGCGGTTTGCCTCAATCCGTTGTGATAACGGCCGATGATTGTTGTTGAACGTTCATTTTGCTAAGGCCAGTGATGCATGAACTGAGGCCGGAGGGTGATTGTCTGTCGTTCTTTGTCGACGGCGCTGATGGTCGCTCCGTTTGGTGGGCTATCCTTCGTGATCGATAGTGGATGATACACGGTGTATGTTGGGTGGTGCGTTTGAACGATGATGACGATGGGTCTTTCGTCTGAGTTCGCGGCCGTCCTTTGATCCGTTTAGGGTTTCCGCGATTTGTTCTTCTTCGCCCCTTTGTTGTATTCTCCGTCTAGGGTTTTGAACCTTAGCCTTTTTCTCTCTCGCGGCCACCACCGTTTCAATGAGGTGATATTGTTTTTATATACTCTCTTTTGGGCCTTGGATTTGCGTTATTTTTCTGAGATTGATTTTGATGGATTCGATTTGATTTTGTTGGGTTTTTAGCACCAGCTTCTGATATGATTTGATTTTATCTGATACCGATTCGAACTTTCCTTTTTGTTAACAGATATGGTTTGGATTTGCTTTGATGGGATTTTCAGATATGGATTTGTTTTGATCTGTTTTGGGACCCAACCTAATTGGATATTGCGATCTGTTTTCATTCAACTTGATTACTAACACCTACTTTTCTTCTTCTTCTTTCAGGATGGATGCTTTGCATTGGTCTTTGCCGCCGAGAAGGGTACGCGGTAATGATGACACTTGGTCTGAACCGTCGGAACAGGATACTACAATCCTTGCTTTTGATTATGTTGTTGCTTCTGATTTGTCTGATAACTGAACTGCTTTGTTTTGATTTTGTTTGGACATTGCTGATTTCGACTTGCTTTTATCTGGATTCACGTTGGTTTTTTTTGATGCAGGCCTTTTAGTATGGCTTTGATGTTCATGACAGCTTTGTCGTCCACATGATTACGAACTCGGTTCTGATTGTTTGATTCAAGATGGTTTCAATTATCCCTTGGCTGAGATGTGACTGTGAACTGGGCCATGATGCTGATTAACTAAGCCCTGAGCTTCTGTGCCTCGATTTTCCTACGCGACCCAGGGATTACGGTGACTGATATGAACTGGTTCTGCTGTTTGAACTTGTTCTCCTCTTTTCCAGATTGAACTGTTTTTTACTGCTATGGTTTTGTGAACTTATTTATCTTCTGAACTGATGTGATTGCGTGAGCTTATCCTTGCTCGTTCTGGTACGATTCGTGCCATGATTTTGTGCCGTTTGCATTCTGAACTGATGCCGTCTACTTTTCTTTTGATCTTGTTGGATACTTTTCTGTCAGTAGGAACTGCACTTTGTGATTTACATTGCCCGTGACAGATTTGTTGGATGTTTTCCTTTGCTCTTGCGCATGGATTGAAGTTGATACTCACAACTCATTAGTCCCTCCTTTCCTACCTGAGTTTGATGCAGTTTCTGAATTTTATTGAACTGGCTGAACTCTTTTCTTGTGTCTGTTGTTCCTTATGAATTCCATGCAGCTTGTAAATCCTTTTTGGCTTTGAGTTTGGTTAGGAACTTTGGAAAATTCTAATGCTGCTTTGTGAATTTCAGGTCTTGGATAACCTTGAAGGCAAAGTGATTCAGACCTGCCGGCATCCGGGTCTGAATCCAGATTGACTATGTTGCCTTACTCTCGTATCAGTTTGGAAATTCAATAGCGACAAGAGCGAATCAGTCCCGCTTCTTTTATCACTTCTATCTCTCGGATGTCCCGTAATGATAAGAACAGGTGTTACCTGATCTGACGCCAACGGCGCGGGTCGGTAACGGGGGTAGGACGCAGCTTCGGTTGTGCCACTCCCGGCACTCGATGATGACGCTGTTCTGAGAGTGTCAAACAACCTCTAACATCTTTTCTTCTCTGTTTTGTTTTGTTTCTCTTTGTGCAGGTTAATCGGAGATTTGCGGAGTAATGTCCAATGGATGAACATCATGAAGACACCAATGGAGGTTTAGGACTTAGGATTTTTAGGATAGCAGTAACACTTGTAATTTAATTTCACAGCAGTTCAGAATGTAAAATGATTCCACTCCTTTTGTACCATGACATTCTTATGAAATAAAAATTCCCCAAAAGTTTTTTTATTTATCCATGACCATTCAACTTTGAATCTATTTCTATTTATTTCTAGTTATAAATTACAAACATTTGTGAATAAATCCACAAATATTTAAATTCATTATTCTAGTCATAAATCATAACTATTCGCGAATGATATTCTTGTTCATGCACCTGTCTCAATTGTAATCCCCATCTCATCACCTGACTACATTCACTTGCGTTCCAACTTAAATTCTAACCAGCAACTCTATAACCAAACACGGATGTGCGCCGTAATCGCAACAGATTCAGTATCAATGATAACATTGTCCGTAATTGAATTCCACATGATCAAATGCTAAGAGCAACAATCCAATAATACCCCATTAAAACTGCGCCTTATTAACAGAAACGGAAGTGTGTCGGAAATAAGCCACGAGCAATAAAATAGGTCTTAAATCCAGTTGTGCCCGACAAATTTCGATACCGAACACATGGAATTGGCGACGGTGATAAATAAATGCCTCAGAAATAGTGTCTCAAGTGTCTCAAAGCTCAGTAAAAGCCTGTCTTAGCGGAATCCACGTAAAATGACCAAAATACCCCTGGAACCAATCCTGCAAACAAATACCTCCCTGACTTGATAGGGGTTAGCAGATGCACAGATGAGATGTTGTGTGAAATGACTGACTAAATATAAGGGTAAAATTTGGGGTATTACAGTTGCCCCTATTTAAATAGCTACACCGGATGATTTGAGTGACGGAGACTCGAGGAATCATGGTGGAGGGATTTAAATATAGATAACCGAAAATTTTGCCCTTATACGCGGCGATATGCAATGCTATGGACCAGACTAATGCAGACGATGCCATGAATATGATATGACGCGTATGCTGGAATGATGAATGCGGAAATGATGACGAATACGACGACACAAGGACAGACGCTACGAGAAGAACACACTGGGGAACTCTAAAACGATGGTCAACTGGTGCGAACACGACCAATTGTCATTTTTAGAACTGGAACGAGATTCTCAAATGGAGATGGCACCTGCGAGACGACCTCCACTGGGAATCTAAAAGTAAAACTGAATCGTGTACGATTGCAAGATCGATCATAGAATGCTGGAGCATTGAGCAAAGAATAACATCCAAGCTTCTGTAACCTATCCCTCGTGACAGGATCAAACGGACTTTTCGGGAATCCGTATCAAATATACAGGGTAAAGACCGGCTGTATGCCAAAATAAATGGACTTTAATGGGAAATGCCCTGATAAGCCTCTCGAGGGAGAACTGTCACTTATCGTTGGAAGGGACTTATGCAAAAATGAATAAGCACTCAAATAAAGAGGTTGCTGCTTATCTGATATATAAATTTTCTCATATTTAAGGTCGGCGCCTGGAATACGATATCTGATTCTTCTTTTACTAAGGGATAAATGAACTTCTTCATACTTCAAGATCGTGCTCTCCTGAATATGAAAAGGATAAACTGAACTTCCTCATACTTCAAGATCGTGCTCTCCTGAATATGATTCGGCTCCTTCTTTTACTAAAGGGTAAATGAACTTCTTCATACTTCAAGATCGTGCTCTCCTGAATATGATTTCGTTCCTTCTTTTACTAAAGGGTAAATGAACTTCTTCATACTTCAAGATCGTGCTCTCCTGAATATGATTCCGCTCCTTCTTTTACTAAAGGGTAAATGAACTTCTTCATAATTCAAGATCGTGCTCTCCTGAATATGATTCCGCTCAAACCTCCCCGTATTTCAAGATCGTGCTCTCCTGAATACGATTTGGTTCAAAACCTCCCTATACCTCAAGACGACAGGGAAAATGGAAGCCCAACTGCTCAATGGAGATGGTCATTTGCTGTGAGTCATAACGAAGTTAGGATCGGTTTCTTAGGTAAGAAATGTTGCATACCGATGCTGTAAGATGTAGGATTGCCTTCCAGGCGTGAACTGGCGTGTATCTGTAAAGGATTGTGGTTGATTTTCTTGAAAGATAGTGCAAAATAAATGCACATCCGGGTATAGTGATGAACTTCTCAGGCAAGAACAGTCGCGTATCTGTCATGGTATGGTGAAAATCTTTAGATGGTGCAAAATAAATGCACGTCCGGTTGGGCTCGACGACCGACAAGACTGAGATTCAATCTAGGATCGAGCTAGAAAGAAGACTGGTAATCAAGACTCCATCGAGGGAATGAACTCGAAGGGTAAATATCTTATCCTGGCGAGGAAAGATAGCTGAAGTAACCGTCATCCACGAGGATCGAGCTCTGTGGGGAAACTGGAAACACATATGTCTTTTATGCTTAGGGCTGACAATCTATTCGGAGAGAATGGACAAACCCAGTTACTCGGCGGTAACAATCAACGATGGCGAGACACAATGAAATTGTGAATGCTAGTGCATATGTTAATGTGAATGTATGTTAATGTCTATGTATGTAGTTATGCAGGATGTTATGAAATGAGTATGTAATGAGTATGTGAAATAAGCATGTAATGAGTATGTAATGAATATGTAATGAATATGTAATGAATATGTAATGAATATGTAATGAAACAGGCACGTGATGCTTATGCCCTTGCGTATACTGACGAAACAGACTAGGGACGAGAGATGAAATAAACATCTCGACGGAGATACCCTGCGTTCTCTGCAACCAATACGTCAATCACGGGAAAAAGGTAGGACCACATCTGGTTTTAAAGTTCTGAAATCTCTGGGGAGAAGGTAATCTGCTTGGGTGCACAGTATCACGTCTTCACATGGGGGGAAGAAAACCTGAGGGACACTTTCGAGTTACCCAAGAAAAAGTTGTCAGCTTATAGTCTCTCTGGGGACTGTGTCAGAGCAATAATAAAAGTGCATCTGCAACAATGAGATTTTTCGAGGATTTGAAGAGATCCTTCCGAAATTTCCACTAGTCAAAGTAATTTCTTATTTTTTTTATTGCGTTTTCGAAGAACAGTTTTAAAAATTTTCAATGCACCTTTCATTTTCAAAATTTTAAGAATAAATGCATTTTGTATAACAATAGAAAACAAGAGTAATGCACCAAGGAATGTAAGTAACAAAATGGTATCTTTATTAAAGGGTGGAAGCTTGCTGAAGGCATAGCTCCACAGATGATTATATTTTGAAATTGGCAACATGGGAAAAGGTTACATTGAATCCAACGACACTTACTGGCACTAATAACTAAGACTAAACCAGAATCTTGCTTTGGACGAGGATGAAAGAACTGAAAAATGGCTCTCATGTGGAAAGTGTGTTTGCAATGATCGGTGTTTTCTGACGCAATGAAATGCCTTTGTCCCTAACTTTTGCCTGGACCGCCCTTTCGGGTTTTCAATCCACCAGGACGCTCCTTTTTGCCTAAGCCGCCCTTTCGGGTTTTCAACTTAGCGAGCTTTTATTATTATTTCTTTTTCAACCCTTACTTTTGCCTAAGTCGCCTTTTGCAGGTTTTCGACTTAGCGGGTTTTTAGGCATAATATTTTCGGACTGCATCAGAATTCACGGGATGTGCCAGCTCTTCACCATCCATTGTTGTAAGTATCAGAGACCCTCCGGAGAAAACGGTCTTTACAACAAATGGGCCTTCATAATTGGGCATCCACTTTCCATGCATATCTTTATGCACTGGCAAGATCTTTTTGAGTACGAGCTCTCCTTGACGGAACTCACGGATACGAATCTTCTTATCAAACGCTCTTTTCATTCGTTTCTGATATAATTGCCCATGGCACATAGCTGTCATGCGTTTCTCGTCAATGAGATTCAACTGATCCAGTCTGTCTTGAACCCACTCAGCTTCCTCAAGTTCAGCTTCCATCAACACCCTTAAAGAAGGTATCTCTACTTCAATGGGGAGTACAGCGTCCATTCCATACACCAATGAGAAAGGCGTTGCCCCTATCGAAGTTTGCACTGAGGTCCTGTATCCATGTAAAGCAAACGGTAACATCTCATGCCAATCTTTGTAAGTCACAACCATCTTTTGCAGGATTTTCTTGATATTCTTATTCGCAGCTTCAACGGCCCCATTCATTTTAGGACGGTACCGAGAAGAATTGTGATGAGTGATCTTGAAATTGTCACACAACTCCTTCATAGTCTTGTTATTCAGATTGGTGCCATTGTCAGTTATTATCCTACTTGGAATTCCATAACGGCAGATAATTTCTTTCCTGATGAAGCGGGCCACAACTTACTTAGTCACGTTGGTGTAGGAGGCAGCCTCTACCCACTTGGTGAAATAATCAATAGCAACAAGGATAAAACGATGACCATTAGAAGCCTTCGGCTCGATTGCTCCAATCATGTCAATGCCCCACATTGAGAACGGCCATGGTGAAGACAAAACATTCAACGGCGAGGGAGGTACATGCATTTTATCAGCGTAAATTTGGCACTTATGGCATTTCCTGGCGTATTGGATGCAGTCAGCTTCCATAGTCAACCAATAATACCCAGCCCTTAACATCTTCTTGGACATAGCATAACCATTGGCATGAGTTCCAAAGGTCCCCTCGTGAATTTCCTGCAGTAACATGTCCGCTTCCCGTTTATCGACACATCTGAGTAAAACCATATCGTGATTTCTTTTGTATAACACACCATTACTGATAAAGAATTTCGAAGCCAGTCTTCTCAACGTTTTCTTGTCCAGACCGGTAGCACCATCGGGATACTCTTGCTTGACGAGATAGTTCTTGATGTCATTAAACCAAGGCCTTTCATCCACCTCATCCTCTTCTACTACTTGACAATAAGCGGGCTCAACTTTGCGTTCAATATGGATAAGAGGCGCTTCATTAACGAATTTAACTTTCCACATGGATGCTAACATGGCTAAAGCATCAGCAACGTGATTCTCAGATCTAGGAACATGCTCGAACTCTATCTCGTCGAAATACTTAATCAGCTTGACAATGTAGTCCTTATAAGGGACTAACTTCTCATTCTTCGTTTCCCATTTGCCTTGTACTTGGTAAATAACCAAGGCTGAGTCACCACTTACTTTGAGAAGTTTGATCCGGAGGTGAATTGCTGCCTCGAGGCCAAGAATACATGCTTCATACTCTGCGACGTTATTAGTACACTCAAAGTCTAACCTGGCTGTAAACGGAGTGAAACCACCCTTTGGGTTCATCAGTACGGCGCCTATACCATGCCCATTGAAATTCGATGAACCATCAAACATCATCCTCCACCAAAGACCTGGTTCTGGACCTTCGCTCGGATCTGGCTCTTCACAATCTCTCTTGATCAACAAAATATCCTCATCAGGAAAATCAAACTTAAGAGGTTCATAATCTTCAACTGGCTGATCTGCAAGATAATCCGATAAAATACTACCCTTAATTGCCTTTTGGGGTACATACTAGATGTCATATTCAGATAACAACATGTGCCAACGGGCTAGCCTCCCGGTTTGAGCAGGTTTTTCAAGAATATACTTGATCGGATCCATTTTAGAAATCAACAATGTGGTATGACAGACCATATATTGTCGAAGGCGCCTAGCGGCCCATGCCAACGCACAACAAGTTTTCTCCAATGGCGAGTATCTAATTTCACAATCGGTAAACTTCTTGCTCAGATAATAAATCGCATGTTCCTTTCTTCCAGTCTCATCATGTTGCCCAAACACACAACCCATAGACTTCTCAAGAACAGTAAGGTACATAAACAACGGTCTTCCAGGTACGGGAGGAATCAGAATAGGGGGGTCTTGCAAATAACTCTTAATTTTCTCAAACGCTTTCTGACAATCAGGGTTCCACTCAACCGTCTGCCCCTTACAAAGCAACTTGAATATCGGCTCACAAGTAGCGGTCATGTTAGAGATAAACCTGGAAATATAATTCAAACGCCCCAGAAAACCTCTAACTTATGTCTCGGTTTGCGGAGCTGGCATATCTTGAATGGCTCGAACTTTGTCAGGATCTACCTCAATCCCTCGTTGACTAACAATAAAACCCAGCAATTTTCCAGATCTGACACCGAAGGTACATTTAGCAGGGTTCAATTTCAACTGGTATTTCCTGAGTCGTTCAAACAACTTCACCAAATGGTCTAGATGTTCCTCTTCACTCTGAGATTTGGCTATCATATCGTCCACATACACCTCGATTTCCTTGTGCATCATATCGTGAAAAAGAGTGGTCATAGCGCGTTGGTAAGTTGCCCCTGCGTTCTTCAAACCGAAGGGCATGACTTTGTAGCAGAAGGTTCCCCAAGGAGTAATGAAAGTAGTCTTCTCTCGATCATCGGGATCCATTTTGATCTGATTATAGCCAGAGAAACCATCCATAAATGAGAACAACGCAAAACTGGTTGTATTGTCTACAAGTGTATCAATATGTGGCAGAGGGAAGTCGTCTTTCGGACTTGCTTTATGCAGATCCCTGTAATCCACACACATCCTAACCTTACCATCTTTCTTGGGCACTGGCACAATGTTGGCAACCCAATCTGGATATTTTGCAACTGCCAAGAAACCTGCATCTAACTGTTTTTTAACCTCATCTCGAATCTTCAAAGCCATGTCGGGTCTCGTTCTCCGGAGCTTTTGTTTGATAGGTGGGCAATTTGGCTTAAGTGGCAACTTGTGAACAACAATGTCCGTGTCCAAGCCCGGCATATCTTGATACGACCACGCAAACACATCAATATATTCTTTTAACAACTTAATCAACCTATGCTTAACCTCTGTCCCAAGCATTGCACCAATCTTGACCTCTTTCTTATTCTCATCTGTACTAAGATTAATTAAGTCCACCTGCTCTTTATGCGGTTGAAGCTCTGTGTACTCGTACTCAATCAATCTTGTCAGTTCAGCGGGTACTTCAAAATCTTCTTCACCCTCGTCCTCAGCTTGATTGATGGGTGCATCCCAGTTAGGAGTGTCAATAAAGTCATTGGATCCAACAAGGTCGGCGATATTTCTGCATGATGGAAGGCTTACTTAATTAAAATGCTCGAAGATATGTAAGATAAGAAATGAAATGCTATTTTTTTGTTTTATTTTTGAAAAAGGTTGCCAATTTCATTTTTAAAAGGTGAAAACGAAAAACGCAAATGAACCAAAATGGATTTGAACAAAATGCCTTTATTAATATCCTTTTTAAAAATGGAAGGTGGCCCGACAAAAACGACCCTATAGCCTTGGGCGGAGCTACGGACTTTTTATTTGAAAACATAAGTAAAAATGCTAAAAAAAATTACTTTGACAATGGAAAAATAACAGGGATCTCTACGGCCTCCCAGTTGTTCAAAGCTGCATCACCCTTAAATACCAGGTTGCTCAAATCTTCATTTTCCTCACAGTCACTGACGGCATTGACTTGGAAACCTCCACTGACAAATACCTCTTGGATAACCTTTGGACGCCCTTCGACAGTTGTGGCAGCTCCATTCTGAGTCGGTTTGTAACCCAACCCAAAGCGATCGGTCTTGGTCTTGACATCGATTACCTCTCCCCAACCTTTCGGAACGCCCCTGTCAATTGTTGATTTGGTACTCTTCAGAGATGCAAAAGATGGATTACCCTGGTCCACTGTCTCTTCGACTTCTAACAGAACAGCATTGGCGATCTCAAGTGCTTGAAAGGAGATTTCCAAAGCATTCTCATCGGCCTCAATGTAACGGAAAGAAGACAGGTTACTGACTATCAGATCCTTCTCACCGTGTATAATAACCAATTTTTCATCGACCACGAACTTCATCTTTTGGTGCAACGTTGAGGTTACTGCCCCAGCGGCATGAATCCACGGCCTTCCAAGTAAACAGCTGTAATTGGGATTAATGTCCATGACTTGAAACGTGATATTAAAAACTTGCGGACCAATCAGGATAGGAAGCTCAACCTCCCCCATTACCGACCGGCGAGAACCATCGAAAGCCTTGACTATCAAAGGAGTAGGTTTCAACACAGTCTCTTTGAAAACCAACTTATCAAGAACCCTCTTGGGTAGAACGTTCAAAGAAGAACCGGTGTCCACTAGCACTCTTGCCAAATTATCTTCCTGACATTTCACTGATATATGTAAAGCACGATTATGATTCGGACCCTCCTTTGGTAACTCTTCATTGCTGAAACTAAGGGTGTTACATGCGGTCAAATTGGCAATCACACTATCAAACCGACTGGTGCTGATATCTTGATCCACATGTGCTTGAGTCAAAACTTTCTGCAAGGCCATCCTATGAGTGGGTGAACTCATCAACAGAGATATAATCGAAATCTTGGAAGGAGTCTGATGAAGTTGATCGATAACTTTATAGTCACTTTTCTTGATGATCCTCAAAAACTCAGCATCTTCATCATTCGTAACGGCTCCTTTACCTTTGTCTTTGGCAGGCACTGGGATACTAGTTGTTTCCTTAGGTGGGACCTCATTGGAACGGGGAGTATACACACGGCCACTGCGAGTCATCCTGCTTGCCTCTGCGATATTAGTCACAGTGTCCTTAACCTCTTCATTTGGAATAACCTTCCCAGACTCCTTGTCAATCATTGTCACGTCATATTTCCAAGGCACAGCTTTAGGATCACTGAAAGGAAATGGACTTGGTCTTCGAATAACTATAGGCTTAGGCTGATTCACCTCAGGGATAGACGACTTTGGTATATCGAACACGGGATTGGCAGAACCTGCCCCTGACAGATTAAACACTGGTACCTTACCCTTTGATTCAGGCTGATGGAAGACAGGCTCAATCACAGCGACTTCATCCTTCTTGGCTTGGCTTGTCACTTGTAAAACACCCTCGTCAATCAACCTCTGAACATCATTCTGAACCAACACACAACCCTTAATACTGGCTTCACAACTTACACATGCAGCATGGGACGTATCTACCAGACCGGCTTCAAACAACTTCGAATGGAATATCTTAAGAGGAGTCTTAATCTGAACAACATCAAGGACATAACCTTCCTCAGAATCGGCACTGATGGCGTTAACACTTTCATGGTTGGGAAAAGGGTTCTTCTTAACATTCGGTTGAGGATCTTCAAATGACAAAATCTTCTTTTCCAATAAATCCCTGACAAGATTTTTGAGAGCATAACAGTTCTCCAGATCGTGACCAGGCGCACCCTCATGAAATAAACAATGAGCGGCGGCGTTGTAATTGGCGGGCAGCGGATTAGGAGGCGGACCCAGAGCTCGAGTAGTAATTAGACCTTGCTTGACTAATGAAGGATACAGCTCGGTAAAAGTCATCGGAATCGGCGGACAAGGTTTATACGTTCTCTTGTTCGGAACATTCTGGCGAGGGGCTGGATTCTTTGGCTGTTGAGGAGCAGGAGCGTTGGGCGCCTGTAGGTAGTTGATAGGAGGCGGATAAACAGGAGATTGTTGCATAGGTTGATACATAGGAACCTGTTGATTGAAAGAAGGTGCAATAGCTGCCACATATGGCTGTTGAGCATATTGGATCGGGTACCCTTGAGGTTGAGCATAACCTTGCGGATATTGATAAAATTGGTCCCTTCGTCTACCAGAGGATATAGCATTAGTCTCACCTTCTTTCTTCTTCTGAGAGCTATACGGAGGTTTCTTCGGCTGATCCTTTGAAGCACCATGATTACTTGTCATTTTACCGCTTTTCATACCCAATTCAATCTTGACACCCACAGCAACGATGTCAGAGAAATTTGAAGTCACACTACCCACCATCCTCTCGTAAAATTCTGGACGAACCGTGTCGACAAACCAATCAGCTAACTCTTTCTCGGTCAAAGGAGGTTCTACTTGCGAAGCAATCTCTCTCCACCTTTGAGCGTACTCTTTGAATGACTCAGAACTCTTTTGTGACATACTCAACAACTGTCTTCTGTCAGGAGCCAGATCCATATTGTACTTATAATGTTTGATGAAAGCGTCAGATAAATCTTGGAAACTCTTAATGTGAGACTGGTCCAAAGTTAAATACCACTTGGAAGAAGCACCCTTCAAACTATCTTGGAAGCAATGAATCATCAGTTTATCATTCTCAACATGGGCAGCCATTTTGCGATAATACATGATCAGATGGCTCTTAGGACAAGTGGCACCTTCATAGCGATCGAATTTCGGAGTTTTGAACTTCGGGGGAATAACCAAACCTGAGACCAAACGGACGTCCCTTACAGCAGTCCCAAAAATTTGATCGCCCTCTACCTTTTTCAATCTCTGGGCAATAGTGTCTACTTCTTCACGAAGCTTGTCATGTTTCTCATAACCTTCAACATTCTCATCAAGGTTATCAAAGACGGTCTCATTGAAATACGGTTGCACACGGGTGTGTACAACAGGTGGTGCAAAAGTAGGAGCCCCCCTAGAAACTTCGGAAAGTAAGGGCACGGCTTGCTGAACAGGCTGATTAATCGGAACAGTGGCTTGAGGAGGCACAAAACCGGGAGCAAGACCATAAGGTGGGTCCCTTGCTACGGTCACATTTGGTGGAGGGTCCACAGTAACGCCAGTAATCTCTGAAACAACAATGGGCTGGGTATCCATCTTGGCATTCATGACATGTAACAATTCCATCATACGCCCCATACCCCCTCGCAGGTCTTCAAGTTCATTGCTAAGGCGATCAATCTCTTTTGCCTGATCCTCCATTCTTTTCCGAGTTTGAGCTCTGGTGTTGTACTGGTGCCGAGAACTCAGGGTGACGAAATTGGAAGGCGAGAGAACCGAACATGAGAAAACGGAAGACACATGCAATGCAAGAAAGTAAATGATTCTATGATGCAAATGCGAATGAAGATTTCATGGAATTCAAACATTTACGAATGTCGTGGGGTACCAAAAAATTTTCCTTGTTTTTTCATTTTTATTTTATCCCGCGATATAAACGATGTTTGAATTCCATGAAATACAATGCAATGGGATGCTTTATGGATGCCATGCACATGAATACACAAAACCCTAGGTTAAAAGTCATGCGTGGAGTTAAGGTCTACCCATCCCCAAAAGGAATGTACTATAGGTTAGTTGTACCTGCCGAACAAGGTTCTAAAAAGTGCCCAAAGTCATCAGCCCATCTTTCGGATATTATCAACCTTCCGACTGACTCGGGGGTTAATAATATTCTCAAGAGAACCTCTTTTGAGTGTAGTATCGCGTAGCAACCGTTGTAGGATTACTCCCACATAGCTCCCGCACTACGTCCTAAATAAGGCCAAGGTGGTGTAAAGGTACTACGGTCCTCAATATCACAGACTCCAATCGACCATGGAAAAAGTTTTCAACGATTACTCGTTCGACCGAACCATTTTCGAAAGGGTCTCAACTGAGCGGTGATTCTCGAATCAGCTTGGTCGGGATTCAACTCCCTATAAGCCTCATCGAATATATCCCCATCCTATAATAATGTCACTAGTCCGGGCGTAGGACTTATCTCACTGCACAAGGAACAATCCCCCAAACCAGGGCACAAATATATACATGCAAAATAACAAAACAAGTAGCAATAAATATGAACAAATTAGGGATAACCCTCAAAAATTAAGAATAGATCCCCAGTGAAGTCGCCATTTTCTGTTGCGGTGGAAATAGGATATCAAATATTAATTAATTTGAATCACAATTCAGTTCACAACCGCTCTTTGATTTATCCGAAGGAAAAGGTCAAAAGAGGGAAAACCTATTTTGCATCGTAAACACAATGCGGGGAAAGATCTAGGGTTTGGGGGTTGGTTAAATTTAGGGAAGGTATTAGCACCCTAAACTTCTGTAGTACTCTACAGGAACCTTTTGTTCAGATGCTTACTATTTGCTTTATTTATTTGCTTAAGGTATATGTACAAAGGATTAAAAGTGAGAAAAGAGACCTAAGGGTTATTTCTAAGTTTACTCGGCAAGACATCGCATCTTGTGCCTACATATCCTTACGGGAGTGGAATCAGAGTAATCGTAGTTCCCCTCAAAAGGGAGGTTAGAGACTTCTTGACTGTGGTCAAAGCCTCAAGGGGAATAAACGCGTCTTAAGGACACGCTTACGCGGAGTGTAGAAACTCCAAATCTCTACGTTGAATTGTTATGTTGTAATTAGGGTTAGGTTAGGTTAGGGATTCCGCGGCGGGAAACCCTAAAATGAGCGCGGCGGCTCTTTGACCTAATGCTAAGGGTAAAATTGTAATCTTGCCTGCGGCGAGACATTTGTGAAAATTAGGGTTTGTAGTTTGTAAGGGTTTGAAGTTGAGGACTATTGGCGCGGCGACCAAAAGCTAGACCTAACCTTCGGATGTGTGTAATGTGACAGAATAATTGATGAACGTGTGAGATAATTGAAATCATACATCAGCAGAATTTTAAATGCAGAAACGTAAATGCGATTGTTGAGATTCGCAAGGTTACAGAGGAGGAACAGTTACAATAATATGATACAATTCAATTTTAAGAACGCAAACACAAAGAAGCAACATGGTAAGCTGCACAATGAGCGAACTAGGTTAGTAAACAAAATTATGAAAACAGAAGCATGAAGCTATGGGACATTTTTATGGTTTTTTATTTTATGAGAACTTTAACATGAATCTAAGCTTAAAAATTTTTTAACTTGATAATAAATAAATAAAAAAAGGGAGGATTTTAATTTTTAAAAAATATTTTCTCTTGGTTTTAAAAAAAAGGGTCTTAGTTTTAGTTTAAAAAAAAAAAAATTGATTCTAATTATTAAAAAAATTGTTTTAATTTTAATATTTTGAAAATGTTTTTAAATTATTATTTTTATATAAAAAACAACTTAAATATTAGTTTTTTTTAAAAAAGTTTAATAATTAAATTAATTAATTATAAAAAAAAGAAAAAAAGTAAAAAATAAAAAGGTTGGGTCGGTCATCACCCCCGGACCCAACCCGGCTCAGCAACCACTAAAGAAAGGGACAGATTTTGTTAGGGCGTGAAACCCTAACCCTCCTCTTGCGGCGCATGCTTTTCTCATTGTCTCCTTCGAGCTCCCTTCGATTTTCTTCGTCATGGCTAATCGCGCTTCACTTCTCATTTTCCTGAAACTAAACACAACGAAAACATGATAATAAAATTGCTCACCCTTCACTAGGGTTTGGAGCGATTTGCCTCAATCCGTTGTGATAACGGCCGATGATTGTTGTTGAACGTTCATTTTGCTAAGGCCAGTGATGCATGAACTGAGGCCGGAGGGTGATTGTCCGTCGTTCTTTGTCGACGGCGCTGATGGTCGCTCCGTTTGGTGGGCTATCCTTCGTGATCGATAGTGGATGATACACGGTGTATGTTGGGTGGTGCGTTTGAACGATGATGACGATGGGTCTTTCGTCTGAGTTCGCGGCCGTCCTTTGATCCGTTTAGGGTTTCCGCGATTTGTTCTTCTTCGCCCCTTTGTTGTATTCTCCGTCTAGGGTTTTGAACCTTAGCCTTTTTCTCTCTCGCGGCCACCACCGTTTCAATGAGGTGATATTGTTTTTATATACTCTCTTTTGGGCCTTGGATTTGCGTTATTTTTCTGAGATTGATTTTGATGGATTCGATTTGATTTTGTTGGGTTTTTAGCACCAGCTTCTGATATGATTTGATTTTATCTGATACCGATTCGAACTTTCCTTTTTGTTAACAGATATGGTTTGGATTTGCTTTGATGGGATTTTCAGATATGGATTTGTTTTGATCTGTTTTGGGACCCAACCTAATTGGATATTGCGATCTGTTTTCATTCAACTTGATTACTAACACCTACTTTTCTTCTTCTTCTTTCAGGATGGATGCTTTGCATTGGTTTTTGCCGCCGAGAAGGGTACGCGGTAATGATGACACTTGGTCTGAACCGTCGGAACAGGATACTACAATCCTTGCTTTTGATTATGTTGTTGCTTCTGATTTGTCTGATAACTGAACTGCTTTGTTTTGATTTTGTTTGGACATTGCTGATTTCGACTTGCTTTTATCTGGATTCACGTTGGTTTTTTTGATGCAGGCCTTTTAGTATGGCTTTGATGTTCATGACAGCTTTGTCGTCCACATGATTACGAACTCGGTTCTGATTGTTTGATTCAAGATGGTTTCAATTATCCCTTGGCTGAGATGTGACTGTGAACTGGGCCATGATGCTGATTAACTAAGCCCTGAGCTTCTGTGCCTCGATTTTCCTACGCGACCCAGGGATTACGGTGACTGATATGAACTGGTTCTGCTGTTTGAACTTGTTCTCCTCTTTTCCAGATTGAACTGTTTTTTACTGCTATGGTTTTGTGAACTTATTTATCTTCTGAACTGATGTGATTGCGTGAGCTTATCCTTGCTCGTTCTGGTACGATTCGTGCCATGATTTTGTGCCGTTTGCATTCTGAACTGATGCCGTCTACTTTTCTTTTGATCTTGTTGGATACTTTTCTGTCAGTAGGAACTGCACTTTGTGATTTACATTGCCCGTGACAGATTTGTTGGATGTTTTCCTTTGCTCTTGCGCATGGATTGAAGTTGATACTCACAACTCATTAGTCCCTCCTTTCCTACCTGAGTTTGATGCAGTTTCTGAATTTTATTGAACTGGCTGAACTCTTTTCTTGTGTCTGTTGTTCCTTATGAATTCCATGCAGCTTGTAAATCCTTTTTGGCTTTGAGTTTGGTTAGGAACTTTGGAAAATTCTAATGCTGCTTTGTGAATTTCAGGTGTTGGATAACCTTGAAGGCAAAGTGATTCAGACCTGTCGGCATCCGGGTCTGAATCCAGATTGACTATGTTTCCTTACTCTCGTATCAGTTTGGAAATTCAATAGCGACAAGAGCGAATCAGTCCCGCTTCTTTTATCACTTCTATCTCTCGGATGTCCCGTAATGATAAGAACAGGTGTTACCTGATCTGACGCCAACGGCGCGGGTCGGTAACGGGGGTAGGACGCAGCTTCGGTTGTGCCACTCCCGGCACTCGATGATGACGCTGTTCTGAGAGTGTCAAACAACCTCTAACATCTTTTTTTCTCTGTTTTGTTTTGTTTCTCTTTGTGCAGGTTAATCGGAGATTTGCGGAGTAATGTCCAATGGATGAACATCATGAAGACACCAATGGAGGTTTAGGACTTAGGATTTTTAGGATAGCAGTAACACTTGTAATTTAATTTCACAGCAGTTCAGAATGTAAAATGATTCCACTCCTTTTGTACCATGACATTCTTATGAAATAAAAATTCCCCAAAAGTTTTTTTATTTATCCATGACCATTCAACTTTGAATCTATTTCTATTTATTTCTAGCTATAAATTACAAACATTTGTGAATAAATCCACAAATATTTAAATTCATTATTCTAGTCATAAATCATAACTATTCGCGAATGATATTCTTGTTCATGCACCTGTCTCATTTGTATTCCCCATCTCATCACCTGACTACATTCACTTGCGTTCCAACTTAAATTCTAACCAGCAACTCTATAACCAAACACGGATGTGCGCCGTAATCGCAACAGATTCAGTATCAATGATAACATTGCCCGTAATTGAATTCCACATGATCAAATGCTAAGAGCAACAATCCAATAATACCCCATTAAAACTGCGCCTTATTAACAGAAACGGAAGTGTGCCGGAAATAAGCCACGAGCAATAAAATAGGTCTTAAATCCAGTTGTGCCCGACAAATTTCGATACCGAACACATGGAATTGGCGCCGGTGATAAATAAATGCCTCAGAAATAGTGTCTCAAAGCTCAGTAAAAGCCTGTCTTAGCGGAATCCACGTAAAATGACCAGAATACCCCTGGAACCAATCCTGCAAACAAATACCTCCCTGACTTGATAGGGGTTAGCAGATGCACAGATGAGATGCTGTGTGAAATGACTGACTAAATATAAGGGTAAAATTTGGGGTATTACAATCTCCAAGCTTTAGCAAGCACACTCCAAGAAGAGATTTGTCATTAAGAGCAAGTTGCAATGTTGGCATACTTGCTTAAAACCAAAGGAATTCAACAAGAACCAACATCGAAGTGGAAGTGTATCCTCAAAAGTTCTACCCTCTAGGGTATGCCCCACTTACCTCCTAAGGAGAGATGGAACTTCCCTAAGAGGACTTTGCTTCATAGGATAGAATAGAAGCAAACAATGCATTCTATGTTTGATGGAAGAAATGAACTAATTCTACCAAAGCTCTCCCTAAAAGCCTAATTCTACCAACTCCTAAAACAAACTTAAAAGAGAAAGAAAGCTCCACTCCAAGCCCCACTCTTTTATCCAAAGCATCTTCATCATGTCCAGAAGCTCCTCTAAAAAGGAATCCAAAGTATTCAAGCTCCAAGTTCACCAAACACTCCAAACAAGGAAAAGCACTCAAGAGAGAACACCGAAAGCAACAATCGTTTGCAAAACCCAAAAAAAATAGCAAACTAAATTGTAAAATTCTAATAAAATTCCTATGTGAACATGCATGTTTGAACATTCTAACATTCCAGAATCAGGACCTAAATCACTTTCTAGGTCATCTAAACAATTACTAAATTAAATTTGGTCATGGGAAACCATTATTTGGGAAGGCTCTAAACTATACGCCTAAAACAGAATCTAATAAATTTTACAAATTCTAAGAAAATTCCTGAGGAAACCTATGGATGTCCTATAAATCATATCGAAAGAATCAGCTCAAAAACATAAAGCATCAAAGAGAACAAAATTAAACAAACAGCAATATCAATTATGCATAACAATGGATATTAGCACAAAAGAAAATTCGTAACTAATTCAAATAAAATCCTAAAAATGCAAACTTAACTCCTACAGTTTCTTAAGACAATCAAGATCTACAGAAAAGAAATTTCATAATTTTTCGATCATTTTTACTATTTTTAACGCAATTAATCCAAACAGCTATTAAAATAGGAAAAAAAAATAGAACGAAAATGAATTAAACTAAATTTCACATACCGGCTTCGGAGCGTCGAAACGGAGTAGTTGGAGCTCGTTTTTTCTTGCCAAAAAGTGCGGAAAACCTTTGTTGAAGTTTGTTGAAGAAGATTAAATTCTTAATAACTCTTGAAAATATCTTGAATCCAACTTTGATCTCTCACTTTTTCTCTTCCAAACTCCAATGTCAATCTATGGTTTTTGCACAAATGAATCACCAACTCTTGCTTTGAACCTCTTCACAAGTATATATAGAATTTATTTGAAGACCCTAGAAATTTATAGATTGATCAAATGAGAATGTATTTGAAGACCCTAGAAAGTTCTAGATTGATCCAATGAGAATGTATTTGAAGACCCTAGAAAGTTCTAGATTGATCCAATGAGAAAATCAACTTCTCATGTCATGAGATCTCATATCATGCTATGTACTCATACCAACTCATGTTTTTGGCTTGCAATTCACTTGGTTATGAGTTTAAATTCTCTGCAAATGAGATATTGGAGGTGTATGGATGGAAAGGAGCCTTGCATTTGCTTGGAAGTGTGGTTTTGCATATGTGCCTTATGATGCAAGTAGCCCATTTACAAAGCAAGTCCTTGAAATAACCCTCAATTCAAAATTGTGGTAATTCCATTGTCTTTAAAATTTATTTTACAATCAAATTGGTATGTCATATGGCTTGTTTGTGACCTCTAACCCAAAATTTGATTTTTTCCACCAAACTTTATTTGGCTTATTCCCTTTTTTTAGGCCATTTTAAGTGACTTTTTGAAATAAACCGATTAATCCACCATGATGACTTATTTGACCTAAAAACATAATTTTAAGCACATTCCATGTTGAACAATTTTTCATTTGAGAAGTGGAACATGGAGATTTTGACCTATGCTCAAAAATGACCTGTAATTCAACTTTCCCAAAATACCCTTGGATTGCCAAGACCATAACTTGAGTTCTACAAATACTCTGGAGGACTTCCATTACTAAAATTAAATCTAAGATCAAGATCTACAACTCTTACTTTGGCCAAGAATCCATTTGAAAACTCCTTGATGGGCAAAAGTTTCTTAGAAGTCAAGTGACTTTCACAGATAAATTTCAGTATCCTATGGGGACCCATAACTTGCAAGAACCATAACTTGAGTTCTATAAATCTCCTTGAAGACTTCTAGTACTCAAATTAAAGCCATTAAGATTTTATACAAGTTTCATGTTGACCAAGACTTCATTCGAAACTTGAATTTTGACTTATCTGGCTTGGAAGTTAGGCCTGAATTAGGGTTTTTTACACTAAAACCCTAATCTAGTAACTCCTCTTCTTCTTGATTCCTTTTGATTTATCCTTGGCACAACACCGCACATGCATCCACATACCAATTCATGTTCCACATACTCCAAGTAGGCCTTGATGCCCTCCAATCAACCATTTGACCTAGGGTTGACCCAGATGAAACCCAAGTTAACTGCATTCAACTGTAGCTCTGGTACTTGTATTAATGATTTGTCTCATCTTCAAAATGACCCTTTATGTATTCCATGATCTTTGTGCATATTCCATACTCTCAGTCATAGCTAATACTCCCATTGGTGATCGTCAACCTACCCCCAAGATTGGGAGAGAAATCCACTGGTTGACCTTCAAACTTCTCAAAGCTTCAACTCATTTCTTGATTACTTGGATGGTCTTGAACTTGAATAAAACCCCATGATGGGCCTCTTTCTGATGAAAATGGCACTTGATCCCCTGTTAGATGACTTGTTATGCTATGCTATACAAATGATTAGACTATGTACATGACTTATTATGCAAATGCCAATGCAATTGAAACATAAACCAAGTGAAATAGGTTGAGTAAATTTTAGGGTGCAACATATCGTATCATTGTTTCTTGAAAGTCTGTGACGCTGATGAACGCATAGGATGTCGTACCTTTGTTAGTGATTAGGTCCATATCGGTGAGCGGGGTCGGGTTTATTGCAGGAAACCGTAACCTTCAGACAACCTGGTTTTGTTATCAGTGAATCAGTTTTGTGGGTTTTAGTATGCCTTTATTATCAAAGTGTGGTATTTTCTTGCTGAAGCTAAATTATGATCTGCCACGCCACTTCATAGCACAACACAACACGGCACTTGATCCCCTGCTGCATTTTGCATCTGCATTTACATTTTCATATTGCATTGCATCTAACACGTATCTGTGTTGCAGGTGTGCAGTTCCCCTTTGATTCTAGCAATCTTGTCCTTTTTGTGTTCGTCATGGAGCCCAATGTGAGAAGAACTTTGGCCTACAAATTTCCTACTCCGGATATTTCTACTCTGAGAGGTTTGATTTCCTTGCCCAGTAAAGAAGTGATGGGAGACTTCCGAAGAACCTATAGGAAGTTGCTCAGTGTTGTGTGCAAACCGTCGGTGTATGAGTTAAACGGACTTCAGACTCTACTTCAGTTTTATGATCCCCCGCTGCGTTGCTTCACATTCTCGAGCTATGTGCTAGCCCCCACTCTGGAAGAGTTCTCTGTCCTATTAGAGATACCTATTCTTGCTCAGGTACCCTTTTGGCCTATCAATCAGGAGCCAGATCTAGCTAAGATTGCTCCAGCTCTGCATGTTGATGTTTCTGAGTTAGAGGGAAAGGCTGTCAAAAGAAATGGAGCATGGGGATTCCCACTATCTTTTCTAGCTGAGAGAGCCCGGCACTACGCCAAGAAGGAATGTTGGGTGGCGTTCAAAGCTATATTAGCCCTGTGCATATACAGTATCATGCTCTTCCCCAACATTCCGGATTTTGTGGATGTAGATGCTCTTCGTATCTTTGTGTCAAAGAATCCAATCCCAACCTTGCTCGGAGACGTGTACCATTCGGTGCACTACAAGAACGAAAACAGAAGGGGCAAGGGTGTGTCCTGTTGTGCATCGTTGTTCTATAGATGGTTTGTAACTCATCTACCGAAGGATGGTCCTTTTATAAAGACGACAGAGACGAAGGAATGGTCAGAGCGACTGATGAGCTTGTCTGCCGAAGACATCGATTGGTTTGATAGAGATCGTCTGAGGAGTGAAATTATTTACAGCTGTGGGAGCTTTCCTAATGTCCCTCTTGTGGGTAGGAAAGGTTGTATCAACTACAATCCATCCGTTGCTATCATACAATTCGGGTATGCTTTGAGAGGACCTCCTAAAGATGAAGAGGTACAGGAATCTCTGTACCTCACTGGTGTATTAGAGGGGGACGATCTGGTTAGGTTTGAACATGCTTGGAACAACGTTCATCGAAAGGGAAAGACCTCATTAGGAAAAAGCAATAATCAATCTTATCCTCCTTATGTGGACTGGATTCGTAACAGAGCAGCGAAAGTGTTGATGCCTTTTCCTCCTGTCAAACAGGACGAACCTTCAGAGCCTACTATGATCAAAATCCAGAAGTACGAACAGCTTCAAGCCAAGAATGCAGAGCTAGTAAAAGCCAATGAAGAATTGGAAAATGAGATCGCTCAGCTCCGGAGAGAAAAGAATAAAGCCGTCTACACCTGCAAGAGGCAGACAGAGATGATCAACCATCTGGGGGCCAACTTGACCAAAGAGACCGATGCTAGAGAGCGTCTTGGGTTGGACCTAAAGACAGTGCACGGGGTATTGACCACCAAGAAGCAGGATCTAGATAGGGTATACCGGAAGTTGACCCAGTCCGAGAAGTTGTGGAATAGTACCTTGGCTAGCCACAAAGAGAGGGAAGAAAAGCTGAAGCAGCAGATAATCCAGTTGGAAGCACAGGTTGAGGACAAAAACAAGAAGATAGAGGCTGAAACCTCACTCCGACGAGATGTCCAGTATAAGATGATTGAGGTCAAAGCAAACTTACTGGATTATCAACTCCGGGTTGATGCTAAAAGGAGTAGGGTGGAGAACCATTCTGAGGAAGGAGTGTGTGGAAGCATTGCTGAGAACCTCCCGGATGCCATCAGGCAAAGGGATATGTTGATCCAGGGCCTGCTCACTCATCCTGACCATCCTGATACAAAGAAACTACTAGAGGATTTCCATGCCCGTGGCCGCACCTGATTTTCTTTGTATTTCTTTGTACCTTTTGTATTAATATGCTGATCACCACCAGGCTTGTTGGTTGGGGTCATGCTGCTGCTTCAGTTGTACTCTGCTTTTGTTGTACGCTACCCACGCGGGCTTTTCATAAATATACGAGGATTTCTTTTCCATGAGTGGACAGTAGACTTTATTTGTCTGGGAGCTAGAATCGAGGGGGACTTCCTCATGATGCATGGATACGTGTTTGCATTTGCATAAATCATTTGCATAGCAGGTGCCTCGTACTATGTCTCCTAACCCTATGTTGATGTAGGTTATCTCAGGATCCGATCGGGAAGATTACATAAGTCCCCACAAGACTATGGAACAGGTACGAGCAGAGTTTATTGAGGTCCGAAGCCAGCTAGGGCAAATGACGAGAGACATGCAAGAATTGCTTATGGAGTAGAAGACGCTCAAAGAGGAAAACAATCAGCTGAAGACCCAGGTGGGCTTGATCATGGAGGTGTTAAAGGAGGTGCTCAGGAAAGAAGATGATCAACTACCTGAAGCCGCAGTAAAGATGCTTAATCCACTCGGGTCTGTGAAACCGGTGCATGCGCAACCGGTGCCCAGCGTTGATAAGCCTTCGATGTCTAATAGGCAACAAAGAGCCACCAATTTTACTCTCCAACGCATTGCTGCTCGGGATAACCATGTGACCAGGAGGGGTACGCTCAGAGGTTAAAATTAGCTAACAGGACTTTCGACCAAATCCCAATGGCCTATGCTCAGTTGCTGCAGGTCCTGTTTCAACTTCAATTGGTCAAACTTCGGACTCTGGTTCCGCCTACTATCCTTCCACCAGAATATGATGTGAGTGCCCATTGCGATTTCCACTCTGGGGGACCGGGGCATGACGTTGAAAACTATACAACTTTTAAGCATAAAGTTCAAGACCTGATTGACTCAAAAGCTGTTGAGTTCACGCCAAGCGGCATAACTGTACCTAATGGTTCTATTCCAACTGCTGCCATGATGATGGATGTTTCCGAAGCTGCAATGGGTCAAGAGTATATCCTGGACTCAATGGTGTCAGAATCCCCTTGTCCTCAATTGCTGCCTGTGCCTAGATCAAGCCTGAGGATGAAAGCGCCTAAACAAAAGGAGTCCCTGATAATTCAGACTCAACCTCCATGTGGTTCAACTGCTCAGAATCAGCAATTTATTCAAAGTCAACAATCTGTCCAGTCTTTGCAACAAACTTCAGCTCCTCTCCAGGGTCAACAGCCTTATCGTTACCAGTCAAACTTACGTGATAGGCAAAACCCAATGAGGTCAAAGAGACAGTTCACCCGGTTGTCGTTTTAAGCAGAGTGGTTTCGATAAGAAACTTTGAGGATGGCTGGTTCAGCAGCAAGACAGATGTGAAAGCCCGGTTCTCGGAAGATGGCATTTTCCTTTGTTTTATCTTGTCATTTCTTTATGCATTTGTAGTTTCTTTCCTGTTAGAATTGCAAATTTTCGCTTGTAAAGCTTATTGTTTTGTTAATCGATATTGATAATGAAATAAATATGCATGTTTTGAACTAATCCATTCGTGTTCACTCTATTACTTTCATTTATTTCTAACGCTTGTTCAAGTGGAATTCGGGGAGGATGACGAAAATCGAAAGACGCAGAGCTTCTGAGTGTATGCTTTTGAAATAAAACCTGTTGATGATGTACAGGCGTTGTTTCAAATCCCCAAACATCAGAGATATAAGGAAGATAATCCCTTGTCAACCCCTTTTGAGCCTGGTAGTAGGAGTTCTTTCTAGAAACGAAAAACCCTCAATCTTAACCCGGGGCAGGGTAGGTGTTAGCTAATTTGACCGAGCGTCCAAATTGCAAAAGGAGTGTCCGTTCGAGGATCAATTACACCTCTAGAGGTCGTGCCTAAAAAACCACAATGGTTAAACGTCAAGAGTGAGACAGTCACATTATTCCTCAAAGACTCAGACAACCAGTGTCACATGACCTGTTCGAAAGAAAGAAAGAAGAATCAAAAGGAAAAGCCCGCTAGGTCGAATCTTGAAAACGACTTAGGCAAAAATGAGGGCATCCCGCTGGACTTAATGATCAGAAGAAGCTCAAAAGAGCCAGACCAGGCAAAAATTAGGGAAAGCGAAAAAACTGAAAAGGATTACCAAAGAAAAATCCTCAAATGAAATACGAGTCGTGTGACCCCCAAGTGTCAAAGACAAAAAGTGAGTGGCTGTCACTCCAGAAACTCATGGTTTCTCGAACTATCACTCCTAATTTCCAACCACTGAGAAGTGAGCGCTAAGGTCGAATTAGCTAAATGTAGGATTGGAGAACATCAAGGAGAATGGGTGGGTTAAATTAAACTTTGAGCCCTTGTCCTTTCTTTCTTAAACCGTGAGCCTGACCACGTTACAACCTGAAAAAAGTCCTAATTGAAGCAGGTTTATTCGAGAGCATACTTCGGTAAAAACCGCATCGAAACTGACTCCTAAAAGAATTCCTCTTGCAGCGTTGTATTAATTTTGATATTTTGATAGTTGATTCGTCTATTATATGTCATAAAAAATTTTCTCCAGTGAACAGACTTGGATTTCAAAACTGTCATATGCATTGCATTTAATATATCTTTTATGCAGAACAGTTTGTTTTACTTGCGAGTAAGCGCTTGACAGCAGGAAAGTTTCCGCAGTGGAAAGTTTGATCGGGATAGAATGTAGAATGCCTGAATACTCCGTCAAGTTGTGGCCAGCTATATCAAGCAACCCCCAGTAAGAGCAGCCGTCCAAGAATGGTTAATCTGGGGCAATCAGGTCGAGATTCAGCAAATCTCTCGCAGCTAGAGGTACTGCTCCACGAATCAGCTAATCAGGGGCAAAGTCATTGCAAGACTGGGGCAGACCACCCTAAGAGCACAAAGGATATTGTTGATCAGAAGGAGACCAATCTGAAACACCCCTTCGAGGTTCGAAACGCGAAAGTAATTCGTATCTAACTATCAGGGTACGGAGATTGCAATGCCTTTTTAAGGGAAGATTTTACGAAGATCCCATGAGCTGGGAGCAAAAGTAGAAGCGAAGGAAATATTCCTCTCTGTTTTATCAGAGTTTATCAGAAATTGATGCAGGATTAGGGGCAAGCCATTTCGAAGTCTGCGGTTTGTGGCAAGTTTGTCTTTTCAAGTTGAAATGTTAGGACTGGGGCATTGTCGTCACCTTTGCAGCAGATATCCAAGGGATCGTGTTTCCCAGCCAGAGCAGGCTTTATGTGAAACTTTTTCCTCCCAGCAGACGAAATTTGATTTTCATCCCCGACAGACGGAAGTTGAAGTTTTTATCCCCAGAAGAGTTGGGATTGCATCCGCGCAGGATCGAATTATCCTCAACAATTCAAGATTGACTTATTCGGCAGGATAAAGTCATCCCCAGTGAGGCGAGATTGATATACCCAGCGGAGTATGCAGTCCCGGTGGTAGGTTATGAGCGCCTTTACTCCCCAGAGAGAGTCCTAGCAGAGTACAACCAGAGTACACAAATCGATTCCCAGCTGAGTATCCCCAGCAGGGTTAATCCCCATAGAGCATAATCAGGTTGTCAGTGGTTTAAAAGGAGCATCCCCGAGTAGGATTTCCTTTTCTTTTCTCCAGCAGGTTGTTTTTCCTCCGACAGGAATAACATCCTCAATAGAGTTCGTAATTTCAAGCTTGTGAGCCATTCCCCAGCAGGATGGTTATCCCCAGCGGAGATGGTTTCACCTCACCAGCATTTATTTTGCTGGAATATGTTTGCGATACTCGGTTATCCCCAGCAGATTCGGCTTTGTCTTCAGCATTTATTTTGCTGGAGCACCTCTTTGCATTTGCATATATCATCATATTTGCATCTAGCCAAACGCGTAGCATTTCCATGCTGTATGGAGCATTACGCCATTATCAAACATATGCATTTTGAAACATAAGCCAGGTCGATTACCTCTTTGTTTTCAAGTGTTTTTCCCTGTAGATAATTGAGATTATTGTTCAGGAAAGTGTCCAGATATTCAGATTTGTGGCGCGAGATATGCGATGATAGTGTTCGCCCTATCCTATGCTACCCTAGCAGAGTTACTTGGTTAAGTTTCTCTTCTCTTCCCAGTGGAAATCTTCTCAGGTTGCTGTTACGTCAGCATTAAAAGATTGCATGGTTTAAACTTTCAGAGTTGTTACTCGTGACTTCCCCAGTAGAGTTTTTCCCCATCAGAGTTTCTTGGATAGGTTTCTCGTATTCCCCAACAAAGTATTCTTCAGATTGTCGTACAACAGTTTTGAAAATCTTGAAGAAGAGTTACTTGTGATTGACAGAGAAGGCACCCGTGATGGACGGAAATACCTGTCATTGACAGAGATTGTTACCCGTGACGGACGGAGAAGTTACCTGTGATTGACAGAGATTGTTACCCGTGTTGACGGAGATTTTTACCCGTGTTGACGGATTCGTTACCTGTGTTGATAGAGTTATCACCCGTGTTGATGGAGTTGGTCCCGTGAAGCTGTTCGTTCAAGTCTTCGGGTGCCAGATTCGCACTTTTATTTAGTGCTTCGCATGTTTCCTCTGAAAAAGATGTCAAGTTTACGCTTTACGTAACACCAATATCTGTTTTCAAAAATTCCCCAATGGATTTTTCCCTCGGGTTGCTGTCACGTCAGCATTTCAGAAAAGAAGATTTCAGCGATTAGACGGTTGAAGTCAGTACTTGTTGTCAAGGCTTCATAATTTGACTTTGAAGTTGTCGTCAACATTTTAAAGAAAGATTTCAGAGATTAGACATCTGGAGTCCTTACTCGTCGTTAATGGGGATGTCTGGCAGTTGACGTCAGAATTTCCCCAGCAGAGTTATCCTCAGCTGGTTGTCAAGGCTTCATAATTTGACTTTGAAGTTGTTGTCAACATTATACGGCTTCATAATTTGACTTTGAAGTTCGTCAGCATTACAAGGGCTTCATAATTAGACTTTGGAGCTATTGTCATAATTTCCTCGGAAGAGTTCTAGAAGGCTTCATAATTAGACTTTGGAGTTCAACAGAGTTTCATATGGTTGTTGTTACGTCAGCATGGAACGGCTTCATAATTAGACCTTAAAGTTATCATCAACATTAAACGACTTCATAATTAGACTTTGAAGTTTGTTGTCCGTATGGAACGACTTCATAATTAGACTTTGAAGTTCGTTATATAAGTGCTACAAGGCCTCATGATTTGACCTTGAAGTTGTTGTCAGCATTTTAAAAGAAGATTTCAGTGATTTGACGGCTGAAGTCATTACTTGTTGTCAAGGCTTCATGATTTGACCTTGAAGTTGTTGTCGGCATTTTAAAAGAAAGATTTCAGTGATTTGACGGCTGAAGTCATTACTTGTTGTCAAGGCTTCATGATTTGACCTTGAAGTTGTTGTCAGCATTTTAAAAGAAAGATTTCAGTGATTTGATGGTTGAAGTCATTACTTGTTGTCAAGGCTTCATGATTTGACTTTGAAGTTGTTGTCAGCATTGTTAAAGGAAGATTTCAGTGATTAAACGGTTGAAGTCATTACTGGTTGTCAAGGCTTCATAATTAGACTTTGAAGTTGTTGGCAGAATTTCTTCGGAAGAGTTTTGGAGCGATTCATAATTAGACTTTGAAGATTGACAGAGTTTTCCTTGAATTGTTGTTGTTATAAGTTCCTCGACAGAGTTTCTTCGAATGGCTGGAATGGCTTCATAATTAGACTTTGGAGTTGTCATCAGCGTTCAATGGCTTCATAGTTAGACTTTGAAGTTGTTGGCAGAATTTCTTCGGAAGAGTTCTGGAGGACTTCATAATTTGACTTTGGAGTTCGACAGAATTTTCCTCGAGTAGCTGTTACGTCAGCATTGCAGACTTCATAATTTGACTTTGGAGTTCGGCAGAGTTTTCCTCGAGTGGCTGTTACGTCAGCGTTACACGGCTTCATAATTAGACTTCGGAGTCGTCGTTAGAAATTCCCCAACAGAGTTTCCTCTAGTTGCTGTTACGTCAGCATTACCACAGCTTCATGATTAGACTTTGGAGTTGTTGTCAGAAAGTTTCGTCAGCATCAAACGACTTCATAATTAGACTTTGGAGCTCGTCAGCATTGAATAGCTTCATAATTAGACTTTGAAGTTGTTGTTATTGGCATTGGATGACTTCATAATTAGACTTTGGAGTTTGTTTCCAGATTTTCCCCGCAGCGTGGCTTGGAAAAGGAAGATCCCAGATAGTACAAGGATGACGCACTTTACGTAGTTCCCGCTTATTGTAGAGTATTTTGAAGTTGATTGTTTGGATTCAATGCCTGTGGCGTCACACAGGTGGTTGATGTTGAAATCGGTTTCTTTATCAAAGGATTGATCAGTTGTTGCCGTGACAACTGGATCCAATTTTCTGGACCTTTTTTCCCCAAGCAGTTTGTGCAGTTTATTTCTGCGGTTGGCAAATTTCCAGGTTCGTTGGTATTCAATCGTCTTTTACCTCGATTGTTTGAAAGCCGTTCACTTTTCATCCAGTCGGGTCCAAGCCGCTTGAATAGGGGCAGCTGTTGCACCCTAAAATTTGCCTAACCTTTTTATCACTTGATTTATGTTTCATTCCATTAGCATAGCATAGTTCTAGCATTTGCATAGCATAGCATCCTTCATTTAACAGGGGATCAAGTGTGATACATGACAAGAGAAGCCTAACCAGAGGTATTAATCAAGCTTAAGAAGTTATCAGGGTCATCAGACAGATGGTTGAGTTCTTGAGAAGTTTGAGTGCTTGTATGAGGCTCATCTCCTAACTTGGAGCCATTTGAAGAGTATCATAGGTTGTGGAGCCTTGGAGGTGGATATGATGTGTGGATAGAGCTCATGAAGTGCCTTGAAGGTCATGTTGGAGCTCAATTAAGTCATTTTATCAAGTGCAAGAGCCACAGTTGAAGTTGATGTCACTAGGGTTTCATCTGGTTAATCCTAGGCCAAAATGAGCAATTGAAGAAGATCAAAGCCTACTTCCAGGTCATTGAGATCATGAAATGATATGTTGAGGCATATGAGAGGTTGTTTTAAGATCAAGTTGAGAAGAATCAAGAGTGGTTGGAGTTGCTAAGTCAGGGTTCCTAGGGTAAAATCCCCTATTTAGTGCCAAACTTCTAAGCCATGTAAGTCAAGATACAAGTCTCATATGAATTTGGCCTCCACGCGAATATTGTAGAGGATGCTATTAGCTTTAATTTGAGTACTATAAGTCCTCCATTGGATTTATAGAACTCAATTTATGGTCCAGACAAGTTACAGGTCCTCAGATGCATCTGAAATTTGTCTGTGAAAATCATCTGACTTCCAAGCTATTTTTGACCTAGAAGGAGGTTTCACCTGAACTTATGGCCAACATGAAAGATGTTCCTCATGATATTATCTTTCCAAATTGTATTAGAAGTCTTCCATCTGATTTGTAGAACTCAAGTTATGAGGTTTACAAGTCAGGGGTATTTTGGGAAAGTGAGATTATAGGCCATTTTCAATCATAAGTCAAAATCTCCAACTTTCACTTGTCAAATGCAATTTTGTTCAACATGGAACTTGTTTAAAATGTGGTTTTTAGGCTAAAAAAGAACTCATGGCGAATTGGTTTGGCTCATATCAAGGATTGGTTTGAAGTGGTTTTGAAAGAAGAGAAATTCAAAGGCATTTTTGGTGGGAAATTGAAATAAATGGTTATGGATCCAAAACAAGTCAAATAACTACTCATTTTAATCAGAAATCATGTTTTAGAGACATTGGCAATTGTGGATTTTTCATTTGAAGGATGCTTCATGGACTTTCATAAGATTTCTTCACATATAAGTTACATCACACAATTCCTTCATAAAGGCAATTTGAAGACTCCTTTTGGGCTGAATTCATTCTAAATGAGATATGCAAGTCATCCAAAGCTTCCAATACAAGCTATGAAGCCAATGTCATGTATTGCCATAATCAAATTTTTGAAGGAAAGTTGGATTTTGATTTTTGATTTTGGGTTTGGGCCTGAGCTCTAGAAGGTTCTAAATCATCCTATAAGTGTCTAAGAACTCATCAGAAACAAGGTTGGTGATTGATTGGGGCTGAGAGCATAGATTGCCATTGAAGCTTGAAGAAGAGAAGTGAAACAGTGAATTTCTGATTGAAGCCATTTCAAGCGCAATTGAAGCTTCAATCTTCTTCTAACATCATCATTGATTGAATCTGTAGCGTTTTGGAGAAAGAATCAAGCCAGAAACGCCTCAAATTGAAGCTTGAATTCAGGTTCTTACTCCTTGAAATTGCACTCAATTCTTGCGTTTTCAATGCATTAGAATCATGTGGTTAGGTTCACTTTAGGTTATAGATGATTTCTGGGCAAAGAATTGAATGATTAGTGACAAGTTAGGATGAGTTCCATTTTCGGTTGGGATGTAGTTTTTTTGATTCTTGAGGTTTTAGTTTGTTTAATTAGGATATTTGGATTCCTCATGAAATTTTGTGTGATTTTCATTCAAGAATCATTGCGATTGGTGGATTATTGAGAGAGATAGGAGGGTTTGAAGTTGGCCGGAAAAGTTCTGTTTTCCGTTGAGGCCATGGCTACGCGCGAAGCTTCATCAACTTGCAGAATTTTGAAACGAAGAAGATGTAATCTCCAGCGTCCATTCGCGGTGAAGAAGAAGACCCGGTCGGACGATCCAATGGCCGTAAGATGCGCCACGTCCCCCCTCCCCCTAAACGCCGCATTTAGATAAGTGGAAACCCAAGTTAATTCAGCGCGCCTATGTGAACCAGGGGGACGCGAGTTCGATCCCCGCGTGTGTTTTTTTGGTTAATATTCTGAGTAAATTGAATGAGATAATATGTTTTGGGCTTGTCTTCCCTCGCGCTATTTGCGCCTCCCCCTTTCAGGCCCAGTATAGTATGCACGTAGAATTTCCTACAGATACACCCCCTAGACATTTTTGTGAGAATTTTATTTTGCTGAATTTCTCCTTCAATTGGGCCTAGCGCCCAGGAGCTTTTTGCACCTCCCGGTCTTGGGCCCAGGCGTGTAGCCTTACTTTCCCCTGCTGACCACACCCCTCTCATGTTATTTTCTTTTAGTTATTTTTTGTTTAATGCTTGTTAGAATTAAATCATAAAAAAATAGTAAATGTTACAAATAAATTCTGAAAAAAATGGTGGTTGTAGATTTAGATGTTCATGATTTTACCATGCTTTGCATTTTATTTTTCCATGCATTTTTCATTTTATTCCATATTTTCTTTTTAGAGCACTTTTAATAATGAAATAATGTGGTTCTGAATTTGTTCATTTTCTTTCTCTCTCATTTTTTTGAGTTTAATCTTGGAATTTTTTGCGCTGTTTGTATATATGGTAATGTTGCTAGGAGTAATTGTTTAAATAGGGTTTTAGGTTAATTGTTTAGGAGTATTCTTTAGTGATTCCTTTAGTGCACCCATTAAAGCTTTGGATGTAATTTAGGCATTTTAGGGTAGATTTAGGTTATGATTTTTATACCATGGAATATTGACATATATAAGATGATATAGTATTTTCCTTAGAATTTTTAGGATTGATTTTCCTTTAGTTCCCTATTTTGCAAATTGACCTTAGAATAGGTAGTCGTTAGGAGATAACACTTGATGTTTCTTTAGAGATTCAATTAGGTGATGATCTTTCCCTAGGATTAGTTCCCTTTCAAGCACTCCTTTGCTTAATTAGGATCCTTCATTGTGGGTATAATTCCTCCTGTGGAGGAATTCCCTGCCTTACACATTAGAGTTGAGACTAAACAAGCTCTCTAAAGGAAATGGATTTGGTTGAGTGTTTGTGGCAAGCTCCTGTGGAACTTACCCTGCTTCTCATTTCCATCCTCCTAAAATTCCCTCATTCTTTCCTCTTTAGGAACCTTCTTGAGGTAGTACAGTCCCTCCTGTGGGGGGAATATGGCACACCTCTTGAAGGAGCAAAACCCCTAGGTTTTCCCAAAGATCTTTTTGTTGGTTGAGTGCCTGGGATAAGCTCCTGTGGACCTTACCCTAGCCTCCCAACACCCAATTTCCTTCCTTAAGGTGGAAGCTGGTTTGATTGCTTCAGGGATTCCTTTCCTTCTCTTGAAGATGGTGGACTTGAAGAAAAGCTACAGACTTTGGATTGGATTGCTTCCAGAAGATTGCTCTGCTGTGGAGATTGCTGGCTTGTTTTCCCTATCTGTTTAACTGTATTGATGTGTATTGATGTGACTTGATTGGTGTGTTGCATTTAGATTAGGTCATGTAGTTGAATAGGCCTAAGATCATCCTAAGGGTTGAGTTTCTCCCCTTGCTTGTATTGCATTAGAGGTTGAGTTTCTCCATCTGCTTGTATTTTTACTGTATGACTTTGCTTGCTGGTATTTGGTAGAGCTCAGCTCCCTTACCTATGTGGTTTGTGGTTTGTTTGAGTGCATTTACTGTCTTTTATTGTCTTTGCGATTATTCATATCTGGCTTGAGGTTGAGATAAGCTTGTGGAGGCTTATGCCCCACACATATTTCCTCCCTCACTTGCATTGCATGCATCTTTACAGTAATTTCTGTACAGTTTTTCTGTTTACTGTTTGATTTCCATTACCATGTTCCCCTAGGAGCTCTGACTTCTCTTCTTCAAGAGAAGTTATGGCAGACATTAGGATTCTAACCATGCATGATAACAGTAGTTAGTCTCCCCTCTAACCTCAAACGTAGGACGAATATTGCATGATAACTGTAGGATCGAGTCAATTTCCCTATAGAGAGTCTGTTTCTCTTCTTATCTCAAACAACAGTAAAAATATAATAAAGGCAAGTTAGTACAAGCGCGTTACGAGCCTTAAGCTACTTGGGAAATGATGATTGAGCGGTCTCCTCTCAATCGTCTAGGGTGTTTAGTATATGTCCTTTGGACGATATGCGACGCATTCGCTCCTAAGTCATAGTCTCTAGTGCTGTGCAAACTACAGACAACTAAAAAACACTTATTTCCATAAAAAACAGAAAACAAACATCCAAATCCTTTTTGTCCTCTTGGACCCTTAATCAGGAAAACTCTTTGCATAAAGAGAGTTCTGTTAACTTTCAGTTCTACCGCAAACAGTAACGCATAAGTCTCCAAGGATCGAGCTGTAAACACCAACTGCTAGAACTGTCTGTTAACTTTACTTGGATAAAAGACGCTGAACAAACCTGTGTTCTCCGTAGCTCGAACTACGTTTGCTCTGATCTTTCATGCCGTATGAAAGTACGTAGGCACGAGATGCGATATCTCGGCGAGCAACCTTCCCCCATATCCCGTAGTTAGGCGAACTACGTTGACTCTGATTTCTCGTTCTAGACGAGAATACGTAGGCGTAAAGTGCGATACTTTGCCGAGTCATTTTCTTTTCTTTTTAGACCAGACTCTTAGTGTAGATAGATTTAACAAACCCGTCAGATAAACATAACAAGCATGGATCCCATCGAGTACGATGGACGTGAGGGGTGCTAATACCTTCCCCTTGTGTAACCGACTCCCGAATCCAGACAATGATTGCGATGACCTTGTCTTATACCTTTTCGTCAGGTTTTTCAGATCGTTTCCTTTCTCGTTCTGAGGGATAAATAACGAAAGGTGGCGACTCTTCTGTCATTGTCGGCACCTGATTTTCGCAGTAGCGACATTCACCTATGGGAAACCATTGATGATTATCCTCCTATTCTAAAAAAACACAAAGGAATTAATGGAGTATGTTAACTGCATCTATCTATATGATCCAAAGAATCTCAAGGATAGTACAACTTGCATAACTCATGAAAAGTTCAGAAGACCAGAAGTAGGAGAAAGCTCAACTCGAGTCACGCAGTAGAATTCAGATTCTCCAATGGAAGCTAAATTTTCATATAGTTAAGTGTGTTGAGACAAATTTAGTTTATACCATGTATCCTCTAAGGTTTTTATGATAACAAAGTATTTGAAGAATAATTATGATTTCTAACTAGCTGGTTCATGTGTACATAATCCAATTTACTTGATGGAACATGTTCTATCACGGAAGAAGCTATGGTTCAGTTTAGATCAAGTTCTTGTGAGAGAGTCTGACCCTAAAGATATCTTTTGCATATTTTAGAATCAGGAGTGTGCTAACCCTGCCTCTAAAACTGATGGATGATAACTCAAGCTCAGAAATCACGAGACTCGAGAGTAGTTGATATTATCTCCAAAAGATTGTGTTGTACTTGTTGCATAGAAGAGTTCTCTGGACAAAGGCCTTGTTCAGTGGGTAATTTCTTGGCTACGAGTTCCAACACCTTTTTTATTGAAAAAAAAGATGTGCAAAAATATTGGATTTAAAAAATAGTCGTTAGGTTGCTTCAACAATTCTATTTCTTCAGCTATAAAAGGAACAGAAGAATAACAAATCAATCAAGAGAATAACACTGCAACTACAACTGGAATACACACACACTCCACACCATCTATATCAACTCAAGAGAAACTAATCCTTTAAGAGTTCTTATTCTTGTATAGCTTAAGAATCTTAGTGTTAAAGTGTGTTGTATTATATTTGAACACATCTGATTGTTACTCAAGTGTTGTTGTAATTTATTCATTCTCTAAATAGTTATTTTAGATAAAGTCTTTTGTTGTGTGCTTGAGCATTGAAGTCTTATATTCGAGGAATCTAAGCAAGAAAGTCTTGGACTGTAGGTCTAAGCAAGGAAGTCTTGAATCCGAGGGGTTTAAGCAAGGAAGTCTTGAATATGAGGGGTTTAAGCAAGGAAGGCTTGGATTTGTGGAATCTAAGCAAGTAGAACTTATACTGTAGGTCTGAGTAGGAAAAAGTCTTATACTTGAAGGTATAAGCAGTTATATTAGTGTGATTATAGTGGAAATCTCATGTACTGCAAGGGGACTGGACTACTCTCAGTTGGAGAGGAACCAAGATAACTTGTTAATCAGTTTCTAAACTTCTGTTTAGATTTTGAACTCTGGTTCAGAAGTAAAAACGATTTGGAATACACAGTTCAACCCCACTTCTTGTGTATTTTTCTCACCTTCAAAGTTGAAGAAGCTAATAAAAAATTAATGGGTCACACTTACATGATGGATGACATCTGGAAGCATGAGTCATCTCGTTATGGAGATTGCTTTTCTGACAGAAACTTATCCTATCAGAATATGTCCCTCTCTCATGAACTCATTTTTAAAGACTAATTAGACAAATGTCCCTTAGATGTCATAAGAATGAATATCATTTTTTGTCTTTTTGAGCAATAATATTACAATAATGTATCCATAAGTTATAAGTGTGTCAGAATTTTGAAAAAGGCATTCATATAGTATTAAAAATGTCATGCTTGTAAATAGTGTTGCTTTTTTCCTATATGTACCTCTTTGATTATAAAAGGACAACTCTTGCAATATAATTTCATCAAGCAGTCACAAATAAACCTTGTGTGCTTAAGAACTAACATATTCTAAAAATCTTCTCTTTCTCCCTAAAAGCTTTAGTTATTATATTCATATCATAATTCCCTCATAGATGTAAGTATGCTTTAGACCTGCCTCTAAATGAGGATCTTATGTATCAGAAAATATCTGACCATTGATCCATACTACGGTCCTCGCTATGATGAAATTTTAGTTTTAATTGTTATTTTGTGTTATGTCTATGGTTAGCTATTTGATGACGATACAATTAAGACTGATTTCATAATATGTGAGATTTTCAGACAATATGATATCAGAGTCTATACAAATAAAAAGGATACATATTGTAAAGATTTTTGCCTTTTGACTCCATTTAATCCCTATTTATAAATCGATTATATATTTATAGAACTACTTTTAAATCACTAATAAAATGAAATAAAATCATTCAAAAATATTCTTATTCGAATCACCTTGACAATAAATATATAGTATATGAATGTGACCAGAGCCACAAACAACCTTACCATTTTTGACCAATACAAACCAAACAAGGTAATACATAGTATTACTATTACATATTTCCTCTTAAACAATTGGTAAACAAAAACTCATATTTTAGACAAATATAGAAAAGTTGACACTTTCTAGTTTTTTTAATTAAATATTTTAATGCAATTTCCATTTTTAATCAATTAATTTATAACCAAAATTATATTTAAAACAAATAATACTAAGACAGTAAAAAAATTAACAAACTTATGAGATTAGTTATCAATTTTTATTTTAAATTAATCATTTTCTTAAAATGTATTTAATCAATTTTTTATAAATCTTGAATGGGTTATATAGTAAACCTTATTACTTTTCAATTTGAATGACACATTAAGAAACAAATCATTATATATCACCAATCATTAGTAACATTATATATCACCAATATAAATATATACAAAACATCATATATTTATTAATATCATCATCAACAATAACACAACTAAAATGGAGTTTTTCAACAAATCAAAAACCGTGAAGCTCCGGAGCCACCTGGGCAAGTACCTAGTAGCAGACGAAGAACACAACAACCTCCGTCAAAGCAAAAAAGGAGCAACCAAAACCGCACTATGGTTAATCGAACCGGTGGAAACAAAACCCCACCACATACGCCTGAGGAGCCACAACGGTCGTTACCTAACCGCAACCGACACGCCGTTTCTCCTTGGCATGACCGGAGACAAAGTCATTCAAGCCGATTACGACGCGGGGTTAAGCTGGAAGTACGAATGGGAACCGATAAAGCAAGGGTTCAACGTGAAACTGAGGAGCTGGTGTGGGAAGTTGTTGAGAGGGAATGGTGGAACGCCGCCTTGGAGAAATTCTATTACGCACGATGATCCTTATACTGCCGCTACGAATAATTGGATTCTTTGGGGTGTTGAGGCTGTGGATAATAAGATGAATGTTGAGTTGTTGAATAGAGTTAGTTTTGCTTCTAATGCTTCGTTTGGTTCTGGGGAAGATGAGGTTGACGATTCTGAATCGGTTTCTTCTAAGAACAAGTCTTGGTCTTCGTTGAAGATTCGTCGGAATTCCAAGTTGCAGCCAGAGGTACGTTTTTAACTTTTAACGTGCTTGCACACGCTTTATTCAGTTAGATAGATGAGGGAAAATCACAAAAAAAAATTCAATATACTTAAAATTATTAAAGTTTTAATCAAAATCAAGTAATGACCGTTTTCATGCAAGATCAAGTAAAATTATTAAAGTTATATATGTGCCAAACATATATAATGACCATTTTCATGTATTTGGAGTAAACTCAATACTTCATCCAAATTACTTCAAAAATAAATAAATACTTTATCAAATATTTCCATATGTTTCTTTCTCATATTATTACCACTTTGACTACCACAAGCCACAACTATGTTAATCACTACTTCGATATATTATAACCATTTTGACCACCACAAATCACTAGTATAGTATTATCATAAATCGATGAATCTCAAATCACTAATCACTTCAACCATGATTTTGACCACATAGGCCACCAATAATCACTACCATTGATAACAGATTATGATTGTCTGCATCCTGCAGTTACCACAATCACATGTATTTTGTGAGAGTTAGGTCTTGTTTTTGAGAGGAGAAAAGATGAATTTTCAAACTTAAAAAATTGGTTGGAATATTTTGTGAGTAAACTGCAGTGACTGCAGGAGAAATCAACTGCAGTGAATCTAATTATATTGATAACAACAACAATTAACAATGACTCGAACTATTCCTAACTACCACTTGAGCCACCATTAATCATTACTCTAACTACCACCAATCATCATCATCTATCATGCATACAATCACCTCTAATTAATCACTATTAACAATTATTATTAAATGAGTGGTTAAATATGACTCAAATTGTTGAGATAATTATGAATTGTTAAGATAATTATGAGTTGTAAAGAGTATAGCTTATATTGTTGAGATAATTATGAGTTTGTTTGTTGAGGGAAATTAAGGATTATGATTTTAGATAAACTAAAACCTCTTATTATATATATGGCTTGTAACATGTAATCTATATGCAATTCACAAGACATAAAAAAAAAGTATAGTTATTCTATAGTCACAGACGTAGGCAATTTGGTCGAACTGCGTGAACAAAACTTTTGTGTGTTTCTCTTTACTCTTACTCGGATCTGTATTTGCATTTGTGTTCTAACAATTGATATCAGATGACGCTTAATCCGAGAGGTGCGAAATTTAAAGTGACTCGGTTCGACAGAACGAGTAATTTCGGTTTATGGCAAAGAAGGGTTAATGATTTGTTGGGACGAGATGAAGGAGAGAGCTACATGTTTGATAAGACTCTGCGTTTCTGATGACGTGACGAATCATATCCTAGACCTCACAACTCTGAAGAATATCTGAGAAAAATTAGAAAATCAGTACATGTCCAAGACGCTCACGAACAAATTATTAACGAAGCAACGTCTCTATAGCTTAAAGATGTAGGAAGGCGCGATTTACAGGCTCATGTAAGTGATTTTAACAACATCCTCGCTGATTTGACACAGCTTGGTGTGAAGGTTGACAATGAGGATAAAACCATTATTTTGTTATGCTTTTTACTAAGCTCTTATGATTACCTGGTGACCACTATCACATACATGAAGGAAACAATCATGTTTAGTTTTATTTCTTCTACTCTTTTGCAACACACAAAACGTCTCCAAAGTGTAGAGGAAGATGGAGGAAGCTCAGGTGAAGGCTTGTCTGTGAAGGAAGGTCAAAAATGTGGCAAAGGCAAGGTCAAAGCAGTGATTTCTAGAAAGAAAAAGAACTTCAAGTCTAATGACAGAAAAATAGTACAATGTTATGTTTGTAAGCAAATTGGCCATTGGAACAGTGATTTTCCAAACAAGTCAGGAAACAATATTTCAACAAATGTAGCTCAATGTGATGGCTCCTGTAGTGAAGAGGATTTGCTTTATGTTTCATCTGTAAAATGCACAGATGCATGGATTCTTGATTATGGGTGCTCCTTGTAACACCCCAAATTTATTGGAATATTTATTTAATTTATTTAAATAGGAATATTCGTATTTTTGATGATTTGCGGTGGTTGGTATGAAGTATTGAAAATTATGGATTTTGAGTTATTTATTTAAATAATAGTATATACTATGAATATATTGGTATTATTATTAATTTAAATAAATATAAGTGAATTGAGGGTAAAGTGGACTGTTGAGGAGGAGTTAATGAGGGTGAAATTGGAAATCCCATTTTAAGGCCCAAAGTTAGGTTTAACAAAAAGGAATTTTGAGGGAATTAGGATTCATTCTTGTTAGATCGTGAAAAGGAAAGAAATAGAGGTCAGAGCTCTGAGGAAGAGGATTGAGCCGAAGATTCGCGAGGTTTCCAAGAATCAAGGAGAAAGGCTTAGAGTCGGCATTTAAGGTATGAGGAGTATTGCCTTCATTGTTTTCAATATGTGATTCAATGTGTTTAAAGTAAATTTAAGGGTTTAGGGATTTTTTTAGTATTGAATTGTTGTTTCCTTTCTGATGGTGAGTTCAATGAGTTTGAGGGATTTGAACTGATGGTCTAATAGGTTTGAGGCTGATTTGAGAGTAAGGGAAATTAGACCTTCGTGGCCAAATCTGTTGTTGAGGTTTCAACCCTGTAGGGTAAGTGATAATGAGAACTCTAGTGAATGTGTGGTATTTGTAGGGATTTATGGGAATTAAAGGCGTAAATATGATACGGGATTGGCCTAATAAGTCGTAGATTTTGTGCCTTTATCGCCGTAATACCTTAGGAATGATTTAGGGATAATTTAGGGATGTTTTGGGGCAATGGGGAAGGAAATCGTGTGGACTTTTTGGCTGGTTTTGGTACTGATGCGTAACAGCGATTTGCTGTAATTGCGAGTTCACACAGCGAACGAATCCTTCGCACGGTGAACACTCGCTACAGATTCGCACGACGAACTTTCCAACGAACGTAGCAGAGTTTCGCGATTCATGTTCTAGTTTCGTGATGTCTTGATGTTTTGATGCTGTGATTTTCCTGATGAATTACCATGAGTATAACTGTGATTTCTATGTGATTAAATGAATGTATGATGAATTACTATGAGTATAACTGTGATTCCTATGTGATTAAATGAATGTATGATGAATTACTATAAGTATAGTTGTGATTCCTATGTGATTAAATGAATGTATGATGAATTACTATGAATATAGATATGATTCCTATGTGATTAATACATGACCATATGATGAGTACCCATGAGTATAATTGTGATTTTTATGAGATTAATACATGATTGCATGATGAACCCCCGTGAGGAACTATGATGATTTGTGACGTTGATTCCATGAGGTTTTGATGATTCTATGATGACATGATTCTTATGATTATCTTGATGAATGATGATGCACCTAATGAGATTATTATGAGGATGATATTGACGTGTGCATCATGCATTCATATGCACTCCGGACTTCGGTCTAGGACCTTGATTCTTGTGGCTTCAGTCCCATTGTGCGGATGTGAGGTATTTTGTTGTGCTCCAATTCTCGTGTAGAATCGATCCTACTGTTGTGGATCTATGGAGGATTGATGGCCTAGTGTCCTTCGAATTTTGTTAATTGGTACCACATGTATGAGTCTTGTTGCATTTGCATTTATGTGACAATTTGGTGTAATTTATAATATTTTGGCCTTTGATGTTCCTTGATGATTATGATGATGTTGAATATGAAATGACGCTGTTTTATATATTGATTCCTATATTGATTATTATGAATCGTTTTACTCACCCTTCCTGTTTGAATATTGCCTCCACGTGGGTAATGTGCAGATGATCAGGTTTAGCCGTGGATGTTGTCGAGAACTTTTTGAAGTTTTTGCATCGTTGGCCATTGTGGTTGACTTATAGGGTCTTTCTCTGATAGTGTAACATCGGGTTGGGGTCTTTTGAGTTGAACCATATTTTATTGATTATTGTTATTTTTATTACGTTACTGCGCAAGGAAAACTTTGGATTTTTTTCTTAGAGGGTCTTTCTCTGATAGTGTAACATCGGGTTGGGGTCTTTTGAGTTGAACCATATTTTATTTATATTTGAATTATTGAGAAATGTGCGCCATTTTGAGATGATTTTATTGCGTTCAATATTTTACTCTGATAAATATGATTGATTTGTCATTATATTTGTGGGGTAGAAAAGGGTGTTACACTCCTACCATATGACGCCGCACCAAGAATGGTTCAACTCTTTTAAATCAGGTGATTTTGTATTTGTCTATTTAGGTGATGATAAAAAATTTACCATCACTAGAAAGGGGAAAATTAAAATTTCTTTGGATGATGGTGGCGTCCGCATGTTGAGTGAGGTGCGTTACGTTCCAAAATGGAGGAAGAATTTGATTTCTTTAGGTACTCTTCAAGCAAATGGCTATTAATTTCAATCAGATGGAGATAAAGACATCATGAGGGTTAGCAATGGTGCAATGACAATGATGAGGGCAAGGATGACTACAAGAAATATTTATAAGTTGTTAGGGGGAACAGTTATGGGTGATGTAGCATCTGTTGAAACTGATAATGATGCAACTAAATTGTGGTACATGCGCTTGGATCATCTGGGTGAACGTGGGATGATGGAACTACATAAGAGAAATTTGTTGAAGGGTGTTCACAGTTGCACAATTGGATTGTGCAAGTATTGTGTTCTTGGGAAATAGATTAGAGTTCGTTTAAAGACCAGGCAACACAAGATCAGTGGAATCTTAGACTATGTCCATTCTGATGTCTGGGGTCCTAGAAAAGAGCCCTCCATTAGAGATTCCAAGTACTTTGTGACACTCACTGATGATTTTTCTCATAAGATCTTGGTTTATTTCATGAGATATAAGTTTGAGGTATTTTCCAAGTTCAAACTATAGAAGGCGAAGGTTGAGAACTAGGCAAGGAGAAAAATAAAGTATTTGCGGCCTAATAATGGAACTGAATACACAAACAAGAAGTTCATGCATTTCTATGAGGAGAATGGAATCCATAGGCACTTTTTGTAAGGAAGACATCACAACAGAATGGTATTGCAGAGAGGATGAACTGGACTCTGACGAAGAAGGCAAGGTGACTTCATTTGAATGTTGGTCTTTCAAAAGGCTTATGGGCAGCAACACTAAATATGGCATGTTATCTAGTCAACAGATCACCATGGGCTTCATTGGATGGCAAAGATGCAGAGGAGGTATAGACTGTAACACCTCACTTTCCCGAATTAAAATAAAATACGATTAAGTCAATTAAACATCAGAGTTTTCCACTAAAGTGGGATATCACATCACATAATTCAACATACTCTTCACTAGAAGGTTCTCAAAACAAAGCAGCGGAAAATATTCATTAGTTCATCAATCTCGGCCATCCGCCAATACATGAAAATATTCATTACTAAAATTCACCAACACATGATACGTCACAGGAAGTAAAACAAGTTCAACTAAATCAAAAGAAAACTCCCAAGTCCTGTGCTACGTATTAGAGCATCCTAAGACTCGACTCGCACACCTCTATCCAAGCTAGCTAAGTACCTGGATTATCTGTACTTCCGAAGAAGCACAGACCACAACAACAACAAAGGGGTGAGAAATCATGATCAAAATTATCGATAATACAATACATGAAATAAAGGTAGTAATCATATAATTCATCACCCAACATTCATCAAACACGACCTACTGTCCAACATCAACACAACACACCATAATGCAATTATGCAACTCAACACCATGCATGCGGTACCGACTCATTGGTTCATTCAATCGAACCCCGTATAGATCACATACACCCGTCCTTGGCCATGATCTATCCCCACCATTCTCCACATGGGAGTACGGATGAATCACATACACTCCTCTTGAGCAATGATTCGTCCCACCAAACACCATGATATGCATAACACCAAATGTACAACAAATGAACTCAAGTACACAAGGTGCACACGATTCCCTGATCACATCACCATACATCATACATACATATTGTTCATCAATTAATTATTTTAATTAAAGTCACACGATCCCCCTGATCCCATCACCATACCCCTTACATATCTCACACCCCAATCTACTTATTTAAATTAACTTCAATCACTACATAATTTCACTTTTTAATGTCAAGTACACACTCTTCACCACTAATCACCATATCTATATTGGTTACAGCTCAAGGAATACTACAAGACGACAGAACCACCCTCAACGTACAAAATCATAATTTGTTGTCATGCTCGCTGGTTCATTCGCTTAGCGAAGCCCTAGTGAAGGCGGACAATAGCTACTAGAAGGGTTCGCTACCCCACTCGCCTAGCGAACCTGCTAGCGAGTGCTCACTAGTAGCTCGCCTAGCGAAGGTGCTAGCGAGCGTCTGCGATCTCTCAAAACCCTCATTGTTCAACAATGTCCTCTTGCTCAATTCCAAGCCTATCACTCTACTTCCGTCTCCCATCCTATCACCACTACAACCAGTACACACCACTCTAGTCCTTATTCTATCAATTTATCTCTAGAATCCGCACCTACGTCCATCATCAGAACTACAGAAGTTTCTCAGAACCTCACCAAAATCACACCATATGTGCACCCATTCATCAATGGCAGCAACAATCATAAACACATCAACATGCACACGAAATTCATCATAATCAACAATAATCAAAGACATATCAACATAACAAACATGTTCATCAAAATTCCTACGGGGTTAAGGAATCCCCTCTACCCAATTTCATGTAAACACCAATCCCAATCAGTTTCTCCCCCTTACCTCGATTAATGCTCTGATTGACAAAGTACCTGAAGAATCATTAGCCCTAGCCTTCTTCTCTTCCTCTTTGTTCTTCCTATTTACTCTTCTCTCTAAAACTGGTTTTATTGTGTTTTGTTCCTCTTCCCCTCCCAAAACTCTTCTAATACCCCTTAAATCCTTATTTTACTTACTCCAATAATAATAATAATAATAATAATTATTATTATTATTATTAGATTATCATCATTATTAATTATATTATATTATTATTAAACTCTATATTTATTAAATAATTCCTATAAATTAAGGACACCCATCCATGCGCTCAGGCTCACTCCCCCACAAAGGACACACCCAAAATAAAATAACACCAAAAGACTAAATAATTAAAATGGGTGTTACATAGACAGGTAACCCCGTTGATCTAAGTAATTTGAGGATTTTTAGGTGTCCAAAATATGTGCATATTTATAGTGAGGATCGGTCTAAACTTGACCCCCAAGTAAAAAAAAAGTACATATTTATTGGCTACAATAAAGGTGTGAAGGTGTACAAGTTATGGGATCCGATTAAGAGGATGGTGGTTGTTAGCAGATATGTTATATTTGATGAGAAATTGATGTTGAAACACTCAGATGTGACAGTTGTGCTAGATACTAATGTAGAAAGTTCCTGTCAATACAAGGTCCAGGTGAATATTGAGGATCCACCAGTGACTTCAGGACAGATTGTAGCCCAACAACAGGATAAACCAGACTCAAATTTAGGTAAAGTTCAAGATTCAGGTGGAGTATAAGACTATACACTTGTGCATGATATAGAGCCCTATTGTATTAAACCTCAAGCAATATATGGGTTTGAAGACTTAGCAACATATGTTCTTCTTATTAGTTCAAGACACCCATCTACCTTTCGAGAGGCTATGGCTAGCCAGGAGAAAGATAAGTGGATGGGTGCTATGGTGGAGGAGATGGAATCATTGAAAATGAATTAGACATGTGATCTTGTTCAACTGCCATAGAGAAAGAGAGTCATTGGTTGTAAGTGGGTGTACAAGAAAAATCCAGCAGTAACAAAAAAAGAAGGGGAAAAGTGCAAGGCTTGTCTAGTTGCAAAGGGGTATTCACAGTAGAAGGAAATTGATTATGATGGGATCTTCAGTTCGATCGTTAAACACACTTCTATCAGAGTAGTATTGGCCCTGGTAGCCAATAGGGATATGCATTTAGAGCAAATCAATGTGAAAAAAACTTTCCTCCATGGTAATCTAGAGGAGAAAATCTACATGGAGCTGCTAGAGGGATTTAGTGATACTGGGCGTGACATACTTATTTGCAAATTGAAGAGGTATTTGTATGGCTTGAAACATTCTCCAAGGAAGTGGTACAAATACTTTGATTCATACATGCTTTAGATTGAGTATAGAAGGTGTGATTATGATTATTGTGTTTATGTGAGGAACCTTGATGATGGCTCTTTTATTTTCCTATTATTTTATGTTGATGATATGTTGATTGCTGCCAACCATTTGCATGATGTAAATGAGTTTAAAACCAAGTTGTGTGAGGAGTTTGATATGAAGGATCTGGGTGCTGAAGGAATATTCTTAGGATGGAAATTCACAGAGACCGATGAACTAATAAATTATGGTTGTCTTATAAAAGCTATGTTAAAGGTGTTCTGAGTAAATTTGACATGAGCAAAGTAAAGCGTGTGGGTACTTCATTGGCGAATCATTTTAAGCTATCTTTGGAACAATGTCCAAAGACAGACTCAAAGATTGAAGATATGTCTAAAATTCCTTATTCAGTGTTGTTGGTTGTTTGATGTATGTTATGGTTTGCACTAGTCTGGATTTGACACAAACAGTTAGCCAAATGCGAAAGTTCATGTTCAAGCTAGGGAAGCAACATTAGGAAGTAGTCAAGTGGATCCTAAGGTACTTGAAGGGTACAACAAATCATGATATCATGTTCAACTAGGAGCATGATGTTCCATCAGTCATGGGATATGTGGATTCTGACTATGCCAGGTATTTGGATGATATGAAGTCTACAACAAGGTATGTCTTTACTCTTGCGGAGGGACCTATATGCTGCAAATCATTAGTTCAATCCATAGTAGCTATGTCTACAACTGAGGCAGAATACATGGCAGTAGTTGAAACTGTCAAGGAAGCATTATGGCTTACAGGGTTAGTGAAAAGTTTGGTGTTGAGAAAGGCGGAGTTCAGTTGCATTGTGATAGTCAGAGTGTTATCTATTTGAAGAACAATCAGGTGTATCATGCTAGGATCAAGCATATTGATGTGAGGTTCCACAAGATCAGGGAATTGCTGGCGTCTGAACATATATTATTTTAGAAGGTTCACACTTCAGAGAATGCAGCTGATATGTTGACCAAGTCAATCACCACTGACAAGTTCAAACACTATTTGGACTTATTACATATTTCTCAGTGTTAAGTAGGAGATGTACTTCCTCAATTTTTAGGACGAATCGTTATGCTAGAAATTTTCATATGAGTTTGATATTCGTCAAGGTGGAGATTGTTGAATATGACTTATATTGTTGAGATAATTATGGATTGTTGAGATAAATATAGGTTGTTGAGAGAATAGCTCATATTTTTTAGATAATTATGAGTTGAGATAATAGTTTGTTCAGGAAAACTAAGAATTAGGATTTTTGATAAACTAAAGTCTCGTATTGTATATATGGCTTGTAACACTGTAATCTATATGCAATTCATAAAATATAATTAAAAGAAACTATAGCTCCTCTATAGTCACAAACATAAGTAATTTGGTCAAACTGCGTGAACAAACCTTTTGTGTGTTTCTCTTTACTCTGATTAGTATTCACGTTTCTGTTCTAACATTAATATATTATATATTTAAAAATATTTTAATTATTTTAGAAATTTAATGATATAAATTGTTTGAAACTAATTTAAATTTTTGAAATTCAAACAAAAATTTATATTATTATATTTGATTTTTTAAAATTTTAAAATATAAAGCAAAAACCACTTCAAACACAAACTAAGATAATTGAAATTAATATTTTAGTTAAATTTTAATTCAAATAAATGATTTATAAATGAATAAGATTTTATGGAAGAAAAATCAAAAAAGCACACACCTAATATAAATTATATGAATTTTAATATGTGACTGTAACATGATACTCAAATTTTCAATCCATGTCTTTATAAATTAATATTAAAAAAAACAAGTTAACATAATTTTTGAAGAAGGAACAAGTTGACATTTCAAATATTAAATAATATTTTAATATGACGTGAAGTCGTGAACACATATAAACGACACCAGGATTGCTATCTTGACACCCATTTCTACACCTACACCTCAATTACTGTTCACAAATACTTGAACAAATTCTCCAGAATATGGTTAATAGTGTGTATTTTATTGGTTAATGAAGTAGTGAAAGTGGTTAATAAATTATAGGTAAAATAATTGGTTAATAATGTAGATTTTTGTGGTTAATGCAACTGTGAAGTTGGTTAATGCGCAATCTTATATTTGTGTTATAAAATAAATTTTAAAAATAAATATTTTTTTTTAAAAAAATTAATATTTTTAAAAAATATATTATTTTAATAAAAAAACACTGTTCACCGTATAAATACGGTGAATAGTGCATACGGTGTAAGTATTGGGTGTAGAAAAGGGTGTAGGAATAGCATTTTTCAAACGACACTTATAATATTAGGATTAGGATTATGATTATGCCATTTCGTTTTCAGGCTTGAGGCCACCATGGCATCTCGATCAGTTATACTCTTTGGATTCTCTCAATATTCATCCGTGAACAAGAATCAATTCTACTGTTACTTACTTTGTCTGCGGTGGAATATTAGTAGAAAATTATAATGGCCATAGATGCCACTTCTCTCACATGTTTAAATTGAATTGATCTTAAATCTGACAAAGCCATATTACACCAAGTCACCGCGTTCTCTCAATTTGGCTGGCGCACACTGGCCATTCTCTTTTTCCATCTGGCACGCGCTTCACCATGTTTTACCGTATCATGTTATTAAACTTTATAATACAAAAAAATTTATTGCTAAATTAATTTCGTTAAATTAAATTAGTTCAGTTGTTTAACATTAAGATTTAATTTGATAAAAATTATAATTAATTGATGAGTTTAATAGTTTATAACTTATAATTAATAATTGATGATTGATAATTTATAGTTTATATTTGATGTCTGATAATTAATAATTAATAATTTATAATTGATAGATGATGATTTATAATTGATAAATTAATTGAATTGTTTAGTTAAATTAATTATTCAACTAATTAATAAATATAAATAATATAAAATATATTTTTAATTGCATTTAATACATGATTATTTTATATTAAATTAAAATAAATTATAAATAATAATATTATTTTTTAGTTAAAATAATAAAGATAAAAAGAAATAAATAATAAATAATAAATTATATAATCTAAAATGTTTGTCTAAAAAATAAACTATAAATTTGAAATGAAAAGATTGTTTTCGAATAAATTTATGTGAATTTATAAGCTAAAGAAAAATATGTATGTTAAATAGAGTCTAAATATAAAGGTGCATTCACATTACACTTATTTAATTTTTTTTTGTCAAACACTTGCTCACCTTTAAAATAATAAAATTATAGTCATTAAATTAATCGAAAAAAAAGAAATTCTTTGAATAACAAAAATATAAAATAGGCAGTTAAATTAAATTTTAAAAACAAAAATAATAAACTTAATACTATAAACTTTTCTTTTTTTACTTTTATAAAAAAGACTGGTCAACTCTTTTTTTTTCTTTTCTTACATAAAAACATGGATCATTGAACTCATTCATTTCACCCCTGTTTCAAAACACTCAACCAATTCAACCCGGTCTCGTTGTTCAATTCAATCTTTCACAATTCCAAACAAAAAATAAACCTCAAATCTCAACAAATTCAACTAACCATCGATCAACTCTGTGCAGAAAACTTCCGCCACCACCACCAACAACAGCTTCACCTCTTCATCAATGGAGCTTTTCCAACGCGCCAAAGCAGTTCGCCTCCGAAGCCACCACGACAAATACCTTCACGCCGAAGAAGACGAAGAATCCATCAACCAAGAACGCAACGGCTCATCCAAAAACGCTAAATGGACAGTCGAACACATCCCCGAATTCGACAACATCATCCGTCTCAAAAGCTGTTACGGCAAATACTTAACAGCCTCCAATCAGCCGCTACTCCTCGGCGTTACCGGCCGGAAAGTTGTTCAAACACTGCCGCGGAGACTCGATTCGTCTGTCGAATGGGAGCCTGTTAGAGATGGTGCGCAGGTTAAGCTGAAAACGAGATATGGTAATTTTCTGAGAGCTAATGGTGGGTTACCTCCTTGGAGAAATTCTGTTACGCATGATATTCCTCATAGGAGTGCTACGCAGGATTGGATTCTTTGGGATGTTGATGTTCTTGAGATTCATGTTGGGAATCCTCCTCCTCCTCCCATTCCTCATTCCGATTCTCTTGACTTTGGATCTTCGGCTCTTTCCTTCAAATCTAATCGGTTTGATAGACAAGAGGTATGTAATATGTATCACTTTTCTTAATTGTAGTTGAGTTTCATTTTGATAAATTGTGGATTTATAATGTTTACATATTTATCTTTATAATTAGTTATGATTGAAGTTAAATATTGTTAATCATGTTGCGATTATGATTAATTATTGATGGAAATTATACTGAAGGACTTTTGTTGCTATGTAATTTTGTGTGTTAAATTAGTTTTTGAATGTGTAATTTGTTAGATCTAAGTACTCCATTAAGTATTTGACTTGAGGACTAATTTCACTCTCATTGCTTGACTTGAAGACTAATTTGACTCAAATCGCTCACTTATTAGGATTAGGAGTTTGAACATAATTTTGATTGTCGACAAACTAATGTTATCGAGGGACTTGGATTCTGTACTGTTTATGCAACTCTGCAATCGCACTTGTTTGCTGGATTAATCTTACAATTGATGGACAGTATTGTGTCTTGTTCTTTAAATTAATCCAACGGCTAATATGTGGCTCGAGCTGCAAAGACAGATGGACAAATAATAATACTTGCTTGCTCTGAATTGATTGACTTGATTGACTACATGCTTAATGAAGTTACTTTAAACTAGTTTATGTTTAAGTTAAATTTACTTCTGGTTTATGGGAGCTTCTCATTTTTAAAATATTAAGGTGATGAATCTTTACTTACAAAAAGAGGTCTTTATGTGTTTATAGATATTTATAGAGAAGTTAAATGGGATTGTAGAAGCGCATTTCAATTTATATAAAAACCAATTGATTCAAAAACTTATAATTATTGTGATTTTTCATTTTTGGCAACTGTGTTTTGAGAAGTTTATCCAAAATGACTCATATATAGTAATCTAGAAAATATAACTGGCAACGTTGACTGATTGTTTGTGGTGGACTAGTGTGATTGTTGAACGACATTGGTTTGTGATGATTTTGTTTGGTTGAGTTTGCAGTCAACAGATAGCGTTGGTTCACCGCCAAAGATGGAGGGGAGAACGATATACTACCATGTCGCTGAGGAAAATGGAGACGTGGATGATGAGAACGTGCAAGGCTATTCCTTAGTCTTCAATGGGAATGATGTTGAGCAGTTGACTCGTAAGTTTGTGGAAGAAACGGGACTTGATGGAGTTATTGTGTGTAGCCGAAGTCCTTTGAATGGGAAACTTTACCCTCTTCGCTTGCATCTTCCTCCAAACAATGTTACCATGCAAGTTGTTTTGGTCCTTGCCTCCTCGAAAGGTGACTTTCCCCTGTCTAATTTTATTCTCTTGAGTGCTCAATCTACAATTTGACATGCATTGATGCGTTAAAGTTTAGTATATAAAAATTATCAATTTAATATTCTTAGATTTGTTCCTTTGATGACACATTACATATGTTGTAGGATATGGCAGATGTGAGTGTTGGGTAATATTATGAAAATTTGCTTATTGAATGAAACATGTGTAGTGATTGTTTTGTTTTAACAACTATTTGGTGTGAAAGTTCATATGAAGTTGTAAGACACACCATTGATCCTGTACACGACTTTGACTTGTAGACACGAGTAATAATTTAGAAATTTAGAAAAATTGAAGTGGTTAGATGTAATGTATGTGTTGAATTATTTCCAATGTCCTCTGACAAGTGTCAGACACCGGACAAACGTTCAATCCAAGTAATTTTAACTCGGCTGGTTTATATATCATGTAACATTATCCTAACATTTGCTTATTGATCTTGTGTTTCAGTTGCAAAAGAATTTGAAGAACAAGGTTTATTATGACCAGCTATATCTTTGGAGTCTTAAACCCAGTGGGTTTCAATTGTATTTTATAGCATTTAATTAAAAAATATGCTGAAAAACTCCACCTTGCTCGAGCGAGTCTCTTGTAGGCGGTAATCTTTATTGTTGGTGATCTCGCCATTATTAATGCTAGACAGTAGTCTTTATTGTTGGCGCTATGCTATTGTTAATGCTAGCTTTGGATTCAGATACTATGTTGTTGTAATTTACTTTTATTCATTGTACTTTTTTAGATGTATCTCTTGTAAAGATATCTTTAATCAGAAAGCTACAGTCATAGAATTTTTCAGGTAGATATAAATGTCAGAAATTAGAAACATTTTTAAGATATAATTTCTGCTTTATTTGTCTGTGCCTGCTGTTTGGGATAAATTATGATTCAAAGGATGAAAGCTGCTAAGGTCCTTTTCAATTTGCACATCCAGAATTTACTATATATCTCGTGTCTAGGGAGTTGTAGAAATATTAGAATTCAGTAAACAACTGAGTATCTGGATTTGAACTCTGACGATGACACTCATTCTAACAATATCAATTTTGCTAGTTAAGATAGGATTTGAGGACTAGAAAAGACAAATTTTGAAATTTTTCAGATAGGAAAAACAACATAAACATCAACATAGAATTCTAAAATGTCATGCTTAAGAAGTAAATCCCTCCATTAGAACATAATTTCAAAGAGTGTTTAAAAACTCAAATCGAACGAACTGGTCTGGCTGATTGAACCTGGCTTAAACTAAACCTACATTATGTTCGGGTAGAGTATTAGACTTCTCTATTTGACCCAGTCAAAGTGCAGTTGGACAGGTCAAATCAGCTTAAACCAGAAAGAACAAGTTGTTCAAAGAAGAATTGCTAATGTTTTTGTTTGTTTTTACCAAAAAGACAAACAGAATTGAACCTAGCGGAAATAGTGACCTTGCTACCACTAGTCCAATTGTTTGATGACGATTGATGACAAACTAGTTGCTTTTAATACTATATGTTTTCGGTCCTTATTGTAAGAATTGAATTCCCTGCTTCTCATTGATATTCTTTGTCCTAATATACAAGTGTGAATATCTCTATATTTGGAAGCTAATAATATACAGTTATTATTATACTGATTATAACGATATCCTAATAACATACAATTATGATTATACTAATTATAGATATATTCTAATACTCCCCCGTAGTTGAAGCGGGAGGTGGATGGACGCTGAGACTTTCTTTGAAGTCTTGAAAGAGTATAAGGGGAAGTCCTTTGGTGAAGATGTCTGCAATTTGATGTTTGGAGGGTACATGGAGAACCCGGACTTGACCCCGAGCGACCTTTTCACGAACGAAATGAATGTCCATCTCAATGTGTTTCGTTCGTTGATGTTGAACCGGGTTACTTGAAAGGTAGATGGCACTGACGTTGTCATAATATACTATGGTTGCCTTATGAATAGGACAATGTAGTTCAAGCATAAGGTTTCGTAACCAACATGATTCAGATACCACGTTGGCTACACCACGGTATTCTGCCTCGGCGCTGGAACGTGAGAGTGTAGGTTGTCGTTTAGATGACCATGAAAGTAAATTGTCCCCAAGGAACACGCAGTAGCCAGAAGTGGAACGTCGAGTGTCAGGACAGCCACCCCAATCTGCATCTGTATAGGATATTAATGAAGTTGTAGATGAGGGATATAAATGTAATACGTAGTGTTTTGTGCCCTGAATGTAGCGTAATATCCGGCGTAGAGCATGTATATGGGCGTCCATCGGCTTATGCATAAAAAGACAAATTTGTTGTACTGCATAGGAGATATCAGGTCGTGTGAAGGTAAGATACTGAAGGGCACCTGCAATACTACGATAGAGGGATGGATCCTCGTATGAGACATTATGTGTGGCACTCATTTTTGGTTTTGTATCAAATGGAGTTGGACAAGTTTTGCAGGAAGGCATTCCTGCCCGTGAGAGGATGTTTTCAGCATATTTCTTTTGTAAGAGGTATAGGCCATGCTTATGGCGAGTGACAGCAATACCCAAGAAGTAGTTGAGATGTCCTAAGTCTTTCATAGCAAACTCGGAGCTGAGGAGAGATATGATGGACTGCCGCAAAGTATCAGATGATGTGGTGAGGATGATGTCATCTACATAAAGTAAGAGATATGCTAGATGAGAGTCTTTCTTGTAGATGAATAGAGATAGATCGCTTTTTCTTTGATAGAAACCAATCGATGAAGCATAGTCAGCGAACCTCTGGTACCAAGCTCTAGGGGCTTGTTTAAGCCCATATAGAGATTTGCGAAGACGACATACATGATCAGGATGTTTGGAGTCTCGAAATCCTAATGGTTGGTACATATACACTGTTTCTTTGAGTTCACCATGGAGAAATGCATTCTTGACATCCAACTGATGAATATTCCAAGATTTTGAAATGGCAAGGCTGAGAACAATGCGAATGGTAGCCGGTTCGACAACGGGGATGAAGGTTTCTCCACAATCAATGCCAACCTGTTGACCTGCACCATCACCTACAAGTCGGGCTTTATGCCTCTCAAGTGAACCGTCATATTTTTCTTTATGTCTAAAAATCCACATAGATCGAATAACATTAACATCAGGTGGCCGTGGTACTAAATTCCACGTCTCATTTTTAATTAAAGCATTATATTCATCATGCATGGCCATTTTCCAATTAGGGTCCTTGAGTGCAGACACCGGATTTCTAGGGAGAGGGGATTTTGTGACATGAGCGTGGCGACCGTAATATTTTTGGTTTGGCTTAAAGATGCTATCATACCCCAAATTTTGACCTCTTAGATCTTCATCCTCATCTTAGGGTCATGTTCAGTTGATTATCTAACCTTAACCCATTTCAAGTTTGTCTTTGTTAAGATACAGGAATCAAAATTTCGTACAGCCGAAATCGAGGTTTCGAGGGTTAATCAGTCAATGTATTGGATTTTTTCTCCATGAAATAATTCTCCACATCATCAAGCATACTCCATTGGATCAAGTATGAATCTAATTTGAGGTTGTCACTCAAGAATCAAGAACAGTGCAGTTCAGGATACCCGATTAGGGTTTTCGATCAGGAAAAGTCAACTGTGGTTTGACTTTTGATTTAAAAGGTGTTACAATGGTGGGATCATGGTCCATAAAGTTCATATGGCTTAATGAAGTCTACTCAAGAATTTTCAAGGCCTCAAAAGACCTGGAGCATCAACAGTCGACTCGGTAGTCACCGATCGATCGTTCGGTTGACCGAAAAGTCAACTCTTCACTCATAAGGAATTTGACCCCAAGATATGAATAAAAATGTTCCTAATGACATATTGCACCTACCCATGAAGTTTCATGACCATTGGATCAAGGATTGGGGAGTAATCGCAAAAGTCGGGAATTAGGGTTTTGAAAGGGGCAAGAGCATAACTCCTTAACCACACATCCAATTGAGTTGGTTCAAAGCTCATTGGAAAGTTCTTGACAATTCCTACAAAAGTCCTAAAGTGGTCCATGAGCAGAAAATGCATAGATTTGGAGTTATGACCAAATTCATTACAAGAGGGAAAAGTAACTTAGAAAAATTCTAAGTTATTTCACTTTTAGGCTTGTTTTTCAGCAACTTTTGAGAGGTTTATTGGCCAAGTTCCTTTGGGAATATGAAACTCATGAAAACATGAAAGTTGTAGAGCTACATGAGGGCTTTCCAAAATGTACTAGAACTCCTCCATAGCCCTTATGAGCTGAGAGTTATGAATTTAACAAGATGAGGTTTTAACACTTGAGTCCCACACTTTCAATCTTTCACAAACTCATCCTTTGACCACTTGAGATATTCTCAGCCCTTGGATCTTATTTCTATCTGATATTTAGAGGATTTGAAGAGAAGAAATGCAGAAAATAGGGAGGTTCAGTAAGTCTTGCAACTTGAAGGCAAGTGGGATTATTTTAATCCAAGAAAAGAGAAGAAAGAGAAACTTTATGGGACACTTGCAGCAAACAACCCCCTACTGCCTAGCCACTCCAATCACTATTATGTCATTCATACCACTTGAACAATGCATCAGCTTGAGCCAAAGATCTGATCTTGCAGCTGCATCAAAATATTAAGCAAGCTACTTTTTCAAACTCCCTCCAAAAGTGCCAAGTTACAAATCTGTCCTCACCCTTTATTTTTCCTATAAATAGAGGCTCCCTCTATGTTACTCCTCACACCAGAGGACTCTTAGAACCAAGAGAAAACCACAACTCTCATTCCTTTCTTGCTTGCCTCATTTTCAAAATTCCAAGTTTCATCAAAATCTGCCTTGGACAGTTAGCTTCCCAAATCCATTTCCACACACTCCAATCCTTCAAAAACCATCTTCACAATCCAAAAATGGTGTGTGGAAGGTGTTCATACTCTTAAACCACTCAAAAACTCTATTCTCCCAAAAGTCAACTTTCAAACCAAACAAGTTTGACCTCACACACAAAATCAAGCAAATCTCTATCCAGACCTGTTTTCATCATCCTAACCCTCCATACACCTTTGATATATGATGTATCAACTGTCCATAACATAAAACAACCTCATCCTCATTTATTTTGAGATTTGTCACAAGTTCCTTCAAGTGCAAGCAAGGGTTGTTTTCATCAAAGCAGAATTGGACAACAGCTGGAGTTTTCTCAAGGCATTCCATATTGCAACAAGCTTGTGCATACCATTACATAACTTTATTCCCTTCTGTCATGAGCTGAAGCTAGCATTTTGCATACCAAGCATTTTTGTCCATAATTGCAACTTACATGCCAATCTTGGTTTGGAACTGATTTTGATTGATCTAGGCATCTAGGATCATTGGATAACATGTTTAGAAAATGTGTACACTTTCATTTAATCATGATCCATTTTATTTTGAGCTATGGCCATCATAGTGCATTTTCAAAGCAATTTGTGCAACTTGCATATCAATTTTTGATTAGACTTGTTTTGGTATGACTTGTGCATTAAGATTCATTGGTTTATGTATTTTGAAGTTGCGCATACCCTTACCTGTTCATATTTCTTTCTGTTTTGAGTTGTGACCTTCAATTTGCAATCTCAAGTTCCACCTTACCACTTGCACACCAGTTCCTTGTTTGAAGTTGTTTCTGTTTGGCCTTGGCATCCAGAATCATTAATTAACATATTTGAAAGTTGCTTGGACCCTTACATGAGTTTAAAGGCATTTGGTTTGATCCTTGGTTTTTAAAATGCACTTCTAAGCTTCACATGACAGCTGCTACCGTGTTTTAATTTTGATGCATCATCTTCGAAAATTGACATTACCATTGTGGTCCTTGTGAAATTTCATGTGAGATAGACCTAAATTTTATTTAATTTGGCAGCGTATTGATTAAGTTATGGTGTTGTCGTTTTTCATGTTTTTGCTTGCCTTCATGTTTTTGCCTTGCCCAGATTTCTTTTGCTTTGTTAAGTATTTAAGTTTTAGGGGTGACAAAATACACGGATGTATCGCCACCCCAGTGGTTAAACCTTCACTCTTTCATACGCCTTGCACCTCTAGAACCTGGGTTCGATCCACAGTGGAGATCAACCCTTTTATTAGTTTTTCCACTTTGCCATGTTTTCATTATTTTGTGTATTTCTTTCCTTTAACTTACAAACGCGCGACTTGGCTCATTTGGCATAAACATACCTGACATGTTGGTGTTTAAATGCAAGATGTAGCTTATATGAAAATCTGCCAGTTTTTGTGCTTGTTTTGCTCATATCATGTTTAAGTGTTTTGTTGGCCATTTCATGATGTATCATTGTACCTAAGTCATGTGTGAAATCTAAGGGGTCTTTAATTCATAACTGTTACTTAAAATTAGATTTGGATGTTGAGCTGTCTTCATGAACATATGGGAAACTGTTGCAAATGTTTTGAAGCAAATAATGTTTGGTTCTGTTGTGAGAATATTAACCTACTGCTGTAGCATTACCACTTTCATATCATGATCATGTTGGTTAACATTTTTATGTGGAAACCCTTTCATATTAGATCCATGTGATGTTTGCATTGTTGAAAGTTTGGTTTGGTTGTGGTTCTGCACAATCCTGTTCTTACCATTTCTCAAAAATCATGTTCATTTTCAACTCATAGGCTTTTTTAGTTCCACCATCTTTTGAGAGCATGTGTGTGTTTAAACTTGGTCTTTAATGTATTTTGAGCTTGCTTGTGAGTGGTTCTGCTTCATTCAACTTGCCAAAGGTTGTTGGAATGACTCATTGGAATAATGAGGACCAATGCCTATTTTTGATGTTTTGATGTTTGTAACTACTATGACATATGTTTTAAGCTTGATACTTGCCATCTGATATGTTAAGTGGGTCCTCATATTGCTTTGAGCCTTACCTTGTGTTTGAGGTATGTTTGTTAACATGAGATCCTTGTTGCCTTGAAATCATGAATGTTTGGCACTATATTTTTTTGCATCAGTTGATGTTTCTCATTTGGTTTATGTGGCATGATTGTCTCAGCTTGGTATGTTCAAAGTTTGTTACTTGCCATTGTCCTTTGTGGCATATATGTGTTAACATGAGACCTGCTACTTTTTGAATCTTGGCATTGTTTCACTCCTTGCATCACCATTGTCACTTAGGCACTAGGATAGGGTCTTGGTGGTAACCATGTTTTGTTCACATATTCTCACATTACCAATTGTATCAAACTTGTATGTTTTGTTCTGATATATTGCAACCTTTGATATGAATCTGCCTTGAACTTGCCAGCTAGCCCATTTGTTTAATTTTGTTCACTTGCATCTTTGTGCCTTGTGCCTCTGTTGAAAAAACCAAGCTGTCATGATAAACTTGCAAAATGTTATGTGCATTAGGGGTTAGGACTGATTAATGATGTATGCCAACCTTGCTATTTTGTGGAGTCCATACTTGATGCCATATGCCTAGGTTCACTAGAATTTGCCATAGCACCATTTCTGTTATAGCCAACAAGTTGACATGTTGTTTGAAAATTGACTTTTGCATATAGAACTAGGGTTGTCCATGGATCTTTGGTTCTATCATATTGTGTTGCCAAATTGCCTGAATTCATGAACATGTTTTTGCTGCCATGTTTCTTTTTGTTTCAATCCATGTACCCTCATTGTTGTCAGATCTTGCGTCATGTTTGAAACTTTGGTTTTATGTGCATGAGCCACTTTGTGTATGATATTTGAAGTTGTTTATATAGGTTGCATCATTGAACTTTCTTTCTTTGGCCAAAACAACATTTTAAGCAATTCTTGTTCACATCATAGCAGTCACACACCAGTTTCTGTTTGAAGCCATCACTTCATAATCTTTGCATCCAGATTCCATGAACAATGTATTTATGGCTTGTACATACTGTCGCACCTCGAAAAATCACGGAGACATTTCGGAGAAACGACCCTCGCGCGAAAGGTGCGGAAATGCGGTTCGACAGAGTCGCCACCGAACTTTATTTTTCCCGAATAAACGGGAGAGGAAAATATCGAGAAAACCTCTCTAAACGAAAGGATAGGAACAGGTCTGTCGCAACCATGTTCCGGGTTCGGGAGTCGGTTACGTGAGGGGAAGGTATTAGCACCCCTCACGTCCGTCGTACTCGACGGGAACCTCCATAGGTAATTGTGGGGAGTGTTGTTTTTAGGTTTACTTGTTTTCTTTTCGTTGCTAAAGGTGAATTGGTAGGTTAAAAGGTTAAAGACGCTAAGGAGAGATGGGTGGTTAGAAGATAGGGTGCTCGCCAAGGATTGGGGCCCTTGTGCCTACGTATGCTCATTCGGACGAGAATGAGAAATCAGAGCGTTGTAGTTCGACTACGGGAAAAGATGGGGGGAAATGGGAGATGGATAGAAGGTAGCTCGCCAAGATCATCGCAATCTTGTGCCTACGTATCTTACATTCGGACGAGAATGAAGAATCAGAGCAGTCGTAGTTCGTGGTAACAACCACGAAAAGATGAGGTTTGAAAAGGGTTGAAGTTTGAGTTTGAGACGAAAGGGTGACTGACAAGCAACCCAAGAGCGCATCTCAAGAGCTTGTCACTCAAGAATTCAAGGAATGCGAGATTCCAAGAACTCAGTTCTTTCGGGAATTGACTGAATAAGTTGAAGTTAAAGAGTTGGATCTTTTGAAATCGAAAGAATAAACTAATAATAACTCGAGGGCGCGCCTCGAGAGTTACTCATTCGAATATCCAAAGAATGCTAGATTCTGAGAATATCCCTCTTTCGTAAATTTTAGAAATGTTTGAAAAGGATTGAATCGAAGAATGGCATGCGTGGCCAAAGGAAGTTGGTTTGGAATAGCTCGACGACGTGTCGAGGATATGATTGAAGATGGAACCGACTTGACGACGTGTCAAGTGTTAGGATTGTGAGAGATGATATTAGTCCCTGAGGGTGCCCCTAATATCGAAACCACGAGGAGTTGCGAATGAAATGGGTTGCGAATGCGGATGAACATTCGACTTAGGAGAATGTTTGAAAATGATTGAATCTGAAAGAGTCGAAAGGTTGAGTGAATAATAACTCAAAGGGCATGCCTCGGGAATTATTCACTCGAAAATTCAAGGAATGCTAGACTCCAAGAATCTCCTTTTTTTGGAGTTTTAATCAAGAAAGATATTTTTGAAGAATTGAATTGAGGGTATGGAAAGAGTTTGCGGTATGAGAAGTGAGGATACGAGATTGAATTTGAGAAGTATAGGAGAAATGATGATTATTTAATAAATGAGACGTTGGCCTCACAATTAATTAATCGGGGTATCATTTGGATGCTAGATCCTAACAACACCTTTTCATTCGGAAAATATTTGGATGAACAACGGAAATATCACACAGAATGCTGGATTCCTATGGTATTTCTTTGTCCAAAAAGAAAATGCCAAGACGAAAGGTTGAACAAAACATTATTTAAGGTGTACACCCCAATAATATCCATTCGATAACTCAAGAAGTGCTAGACTTCAAGAGTTTAATTTTTCGTAATTTAACTAAAAATAATTTGATTAAGCAGGCTTAAGAAATATTATTGCTTCAAAGTTTTATCTCTTTAAAATAAAATCTATTTTGAATTTGTCTCATTAAATAAATTACTTAATAAATAGAAGAATGATTTTGATTCAATTTATAAAATATTGTTTGAATAAACAACAAAAGTATCACGTGGAATGCTAGACTCCAATGACATTTCCTTGTTTAAATAATTAAAGGGCGTATTTTGAAGCGAAAAGTCGAATAATGTACTACCTAAGGCGTACTCCCCAATAGTGATTATTTGAGAACTCAAAAGATGCTAGACCTTAAAAGTTCTTTTTTCTTAATTTAGTTAAAAAAAAACTATTTAATAATAAAGGAAATATGTTGAATAAAGATTATATATATAAAAAAATATTAATTTTGGGAAATGGTTTACTGACTCAAATTGTTAAAAAAGAAGAAAACAAGAAACTCTAAGCTTTTATTTATAAAGTTATCCTAAAATTTGTATGTAAAAAAAAGACTCATTGAGATTCTTTACAAAGAATTAATAGTAATAAGGATAGACTATTTAAAAATATAATACAAATGATTTTATAAATGAAAATAGAATGAATTAAAAAACGTAATTTACTCAAATTTTAATGTAATTATGAAAATATTCTAAAGTTTTATACATATTTATTTTTAAAAGAACATTTTGAGCTGTTCTAACTTTAAAAGAAAAAATAAGCTATAAAGAAAACAAATGAGTATATCACGAAATCACATCAACAGATTTATGTAGAAGAAAAGGAAAACTACCTTGGCAAGTTCAACGCGTTGATGAAACCGGAGGAGAAATAACATGTGTCTCGCCTTCACCGCAAGACTAGTGCTATCACTAGCAAAAACCAGGACAGACTCCTATTTTTAAATCAAACTTCTACTTAAACTACAAGTATATACATAAACCCGTAATCAACTATAACCAATAACAATATCCAAATTCACAAAACTACATAAACTATTTACAGATTTACAAGTTAATAAGTGATGTATGGAACTTCAAACCAGAAGTTTTAAACAAGCATACCGGTTCAAAAGCAAATCAAAGTTTTTCTTTCTCATACATATCGATTGCAGCAACTGCTAAATCAAAACAAAACTCTGATACACCAGAAACTAACGGTATAAAAAAAACACAGACCTATCACTTTGACAAGCTGAAACAGAAATGTATATGCTACAATTACTTAAACGAAACTAACCGCAAACATAATCAGGAATGGTTAAAACTGAATCAAAAGAAGAACATCATACTAAAAATTAAAACTCAGAATTTTAAACATAAAAAAAAAGTCATCACCACAACCGACATCGTATAATTCCAGACCAACTATCAACTAACCCACAACAATTTATCTTCGCAAACTTGTAACTGACGCGGTCTTGGATGTGCAAGCAAATAAGCATCCAACAATGTTTGGTTTGCTCTAACGGATTTGAACTGGAAGTTTTAGAGGTGTATGAGCTCCTACTTCTGTCGGAGAAAAGGGGTTAGCCTGCCAGAAATTGTGTAGTTTAAGCGTTGCTGGCTCCAACTGTGGCAATCAGTATGTTCCTCATGACAGGAATACGGTCACACCAACAACCCCTGTGAACATTTCAATAGCAGCAGACTAATAGGAAAATAAATTCAAAAAAAAATATCAAAATAATCTCAGCCATACCATGTAAACTTTGCAAAGCAAGTTAGATTCGACAGGAAAATAAAAGTATCCGTATTGTTACCGTAGCGTCAAAATTCATTGTCAATCTAAAAATAAGAGCTATGACGTAGCTGTGCCAAGCTGCTTATTGAACGGTTGGAGAGATGATGCTGACATATTATTGAAGTTGCTTCGACATTGCCGCTACATCGCCGTTTCTTGGAGCTTGCTACGAGGTTGCTAAGGTCTGGGCAGAATGACAAGCCCGGTGATATCATCCATGAGCCGTCATGTGCACGAGTCATAACATCGTCTTGCTGCTGCTACTTGACTTTTCATTGCAGAAGTTTGAATGTGGCTGAAACAAATTGAAACAGGAAAAACTTTGATGCTATCGAGCTGGGATGGACATCAACCTACTGAAGTTGTCAAAGTGAACTGAGTTGGATTCAGCTTTGAAATCACGAACTCCATAACCTGCACATAAACGCATAAACACCAACAGAGGCAAAGACTTAAACATAAATTATGCCTATCGGCATGGATATGAGACCAACGATTTACGAGACCACCAAGTTGTTGTCGTAAGAGACGTCGTTGTGAGCTGAGGAATTGTTGAGCTGATAATTAATGGCTAATGCATTGAGTTAATGTCGGTAATCCTCGGTTCTTGCTTCATTTATCACGCTGCTTTTCAGCTTCAACACATACACATCTTTTGTATGATTTCAAACTCCACACCGCAGGTGAAATCACAATCGTACATCCAAACACAAACGGTTAGCGGCAAGAATCTTGGCTGAGCTGCTTTGGTTGCAAAACACGGCGGAGTTACTGCTACGATGCTCCTACTCGCGACGCATTATTGCCCAAAGCGTATTGACTCCGAATCCAAGTTGCACAAGGGCCATGTTGTTAATGTCGTCGCTAGAAACCGAAGGTCACCGAGCCTACGCGTACCATGACGCTCCAAACTCCCTCTGCATAACCTGCATAAAATCAAGGACACAGAAAAAAAAACACGCTACCGGCTCAAAGCCAACCGTCCTTGACGACTTGTTTCTGCAAAAATATCACAGCTAGTACGTGGTGGCTTCTTGGTCACAAGAAGAATGCGCGAGCAAGTCCTCAAAGGGCGAAAACCAAAACTGATAGGTCCCTTCTTCATCAGAAACACAACATGACTAAGCTTTTTGAACAGGTCCCAATCTGTATGCAAATACAAGTGAAGAACAGGGCAAAATCCAAAAGCAATAAAACCAGTATAAACAACTCCTATGAGCAAACGTATTTAGCAATAACATGTATACACGAAATAAAGATTGAATGACTAAACATGATCTTCAACAAATCGACATCGAAACATATTATCGCGACATGAAATAACTTGTAACAGAAACTACCACAGATTTGGATTGTTGCTGAATAAGAGCTTATGATGTGATGTTGTCACGGCTACTGATGCAACTTTGATCCTGGTTAGGTGATCGCAGCATAGCCCATGCTCTCCTTGCTTCCTGCTCGCCACTATCTCCATAAACCTTTATTAACGAGTCGCAATAGATTTGAACCGCAATCTCATGTCACGATTGCAGGTTGGGATGCCACTCACACTTGCTGAAGTATTGCTGTTATTAACATTGTTGTTGACTCTGTTGCTGTTTGGAAAGAAATGACCATTACGTTATGACTTCGTCAGCTAGATGCGTTGAAATGGTATTGAAGCTGAGCTAACACACAATAAAATCCACAAAACGAACGAGACCGAAACCGAACAAAATGAAAACGAGTGATTTCGTTATCGTTGTTGCTTGAAACACTTTTAATCTGGGTTGAGTTTGGTTTAAAATAGGGTGACACTGGTTGGTGATGGTGATTTCGGTGAGGGATGATTGAGGGAGGACGGTTATCGGAGAACGGTGGAGGTTGAAGACACAGAGAGGACGGTGGCGGCGATCGAATGGAAGGTAGGAGAAGGTTACGGTTTCGACTGGGTTTGAAGTTCGTGGGCGGCCGTTTAGGGTTCGATTGGAGATGGCGAACAGCCCCTTAGGGTTTTTTCAGAAAGGGGCGGCGGATGATGAACAGTGATCCCCAATTCAATTTTTCTTCCCCTCTTTATACACAAACTCAGACCTAACGTGCTCCAAAAAAAATTGGGCCTTCCGCCCACTCTCAACCCAATTCTCCTCTTCCTTAACTCAGCGTAACAATTTTCACTTGCAAATAAAACTAATACTATAAGTTAATAATAATAATAATATTAATTAACATAACCTTTAATAAATAAAACGTTAACAAAACAATTAAATATTAACAAATATAGTAATTAATTTAAACTAAATTAATAACTATTTAAATATACAAATATTAAAATTAAAAATAAAAGATATTATCAAATATATATGCAAAACAAGCTAAAAAACCAAAAAATAATATTTACAAATAAAAGAGCTGTGCATAAAATATTTTCATTAATAATATATTTTTTTTTAAAAAAGAAAAAGGCTTAGGAAATTAAGGAAAGAATTAATATTCGCAAAAAATGCTTTTTTTTAGGCCACATGTCACGCTTTAATTGGTTAAAAGGAAAAAATTTGAAAAAACGTCCAATTTCGGGTGGACACGTGTCTAAACGGCATGAAACAATAAAATGCGAAAAAAAATTAACAAAAGGGTAGGACAAATTTAGGGTATGACAGATGCCCCTATCTAATCGGCTTAAACATAGGAAAATGAACTGCATTAGCGTTCATATTCCTGAGGTAGAAGTCAATTAGATATGAAGAAGACCCTGAATTTGTCCGAAAGAAAAAGAGATGTTTGAGAATTGAAAATACTGAATGAGGTAAATCTTTGAGTAAGCTGTGAATAATAGGCAAAAAGGTCGTCATCACCAGAAGGATGATGGAATGAAATGAACACGACTACTACCACCAAAAGGATGATAGAGCAAGCACCATTGCACAATCTGACATTAATGGCTATGACAGACCCACCACCAAAAGGATGACGTAGCGAAACACAAGGCACATATCGCACAATCTATCATTAATGACCATGATAGACCCCCCACCAAAAGAATGACGGAGCGAAACTCAAACAAACTATCGCACAGTTTATCATTAATGACCATGATAGACCCCCCACCAAAAGGATGACGGAGCGAAACACAAACAAAATATCGCACAATTTGACATCGACGAAATGCCAGACCCACCACCAAAAGGATGATGGAGCGAAAACACAAACAAAACATCGCACAATCTGACATTGACGAAATGTTAGACCAATCACCAAAGGGATGATGGAGCGAAACACAAACAAAATATCGCACAATCTGACATCGACGAAATGCCAGACCCACCACCAAAAGGATGATGGAGCGAAAACACAAACAAAACATCGCACAATCTGACATCGACGAAATGTCAGACCCATCACCAAAGGGATGATGGAGCGAAACACAAACAAAATATTGCATAATCTGACATCGACGAAATGCCAGACCCACCACCAAAAGGATGATGGAGCGAAAACACAAACAAAACATCGCGCAATCTAACATCGACGAAATGCCAGACCCACCACCAAAATGATGATGGAGCGAAACACAAACAAAATATCGCACAATCTGACATCGAGGAAACGTCAGACCCACCACCAAAAGGATGACGGAGCGAAACACAAATAAAATATCTCACAATCTGACATCGACGAAACGTCAGACCCACCACCAAAAGGATGATGGAGCGAAACACAAACAAAACATCGCACAATCTGACATCGACAAAATGCCAGACCCACCACCAAAAGGATGGCAGAGCGAAAACATAAACAAAACATCGCACAATCCGACATCAACGAAACGTTAGACCCACCACCAAAAGGATGATGGAGCGAAACATAAACAAAATATCGCGCAATCTGACATCGACGAAATGCCAGACCCACCACCAAAAGGATGATGGAGCGAAACACAAACAAGATATCGCACAATCTGACATCGACGAAATGTCAGACCTACCACCAAAAGGATGGCAGAGCGAAACACAAACAAGATATCACACAATCTGACATCGACGAAATGCCAGACCCACCACCAAAAGGATGATGGAGCAAAAACATAAACAAAACATCGCGCAATCTGACATCGACGAAATGCCAGACCCACCACCAAAAGGATGATGGAGCGAAACACAAACAAAATATCGCACAATCTGACATCGACGAAATGCCAGACCCACCACCAAAAGGATGATGGAGCGAAAACACAAACAAAACATCGCATAATCTGACATCGACGAAATATCAGACCCATCACCAAAAGGATGATGGAGCGAAACACAAACAAAATATCGCACAATTTGACATCGACGAAATGCCAGACCCACCACCAAAAGGATGGTAGAGCGAAACACAATACACAGGTCGCTATCACCAAAAGGATGATAGGACAACACAGATTTGAAGTTTACCAACACCAAAAGGATGCAGACTAGGTTGAACTGACGAAGTTCGGCTATCACCAAAAGGATGATAGTAAGGCAATTGACAACGGTCACGCTTGCTGGGTACAACTCAATGGGGGACCCCCCAAGAGGAGGATTGGATTGAAATGAGTCAATGGGGTACGCCCACCGTCTTTGTTTGGAGATCATAGTTTTGCTGAAATGATTTCATGGTTACGCCCATGAATTTTGAAGAGGATGCCCCTGACTGGGCTGAGTTTGTCTTGAAATGTCTTGTTTTGGTCAACAAAAGGTTGAACAACTTCATGAGGAACGCTCATGGTCTTGTTGAAGATGCCCTTGCTCGGGTTGGATCTTGCACTAAACTTCTTGGATTTGCTCAGAAAATGTTTGAACAGCTTAGTGGGAATGCCCACGGTCTTGAACGGTATGCCCCTGACTAGGCTGAATGTTGATTTGCATATCTGATCAACCACAAGGTTGAAATACATCATGGGAGACGCCCATGGTTTTTTTGAAAAATGCCCCTGACTGGGCTGAATCTTGCTTTGAATAACTTCAAATTTTGTGGGAGAAACCCATAATTGTAGAAGATTGCCCCTGACTGGGCTGATGACTGCTTTGAAGCTCTTGAAAACCGTGGGACAAACCCACAATCTTGCAAAAATGCCCCTGATTGGGCTGATGATTGTCTTGAAGTTTCGTCGAGGTTGATCCTGGACCTTGACTTGCACATGTGAATGCTTGATGATATGATGTTCCATATGAGTGGACGTGCAAATGCAAATGCTGACGCGCGGAGATGCAAGAATTGGGGAAGTATGATATGATTGGAGTATGCATATGATGCAAGATGCGTATGAAGTCGAATGCGATGCGTATGCTGTATATGATTGCAGACAGGTATTTGGAAATGCAAGGTGGAGATGCCAGCATGGTGGACTTTTGGTAGTTGCCAATACGGATTTGGACTTCGGGTGGTGGGAGGGATTGACTTCCTCGACACGTAGTTTGTTGAAGACGCCATGATTGAAGCAAAAGATGATGCTCTGGATGCCCCAAGTCTGGGTACTTGGTGACTTGTGAATTTTATTCAGAGAAGGTTGCAACTCTGCTTGATGGTCAAGATGATCTGGTCTTGCCCCCAGTCGGAACTTGTTAATGGCTTGCCCCTGCTCGAGCTTTTGAATGATTTGCCCCAGTCTGTGGGTTTTGAGGTAGTCTTGCTTTGTGCCAACCACTGGAATTCAAGTTCCTCTTTGATTGCCCTTTGCTGAGATATCTTTGGATACCTAGCACTGTTTTGCAGTTAAAATTGTACATTCACAAATGGTAATAATTAATGCAAAGTTCGATGCAAGTTTGAAAAAGTATCGTTTATTGAAGTGTTGTGGTAGTGAGACGAATGGGCATTTAGCTCAAGCGTTGTGCTGATTTTGATTGATGCAGAAGATATAGCAAGAATAAAGACACCAATGCTGATGATTAGCAATCATGTGAGAAGTCAGGTTACGCAACCTTGCGATAGTATGCTTTCATAATAAACCTCGCCTCAATTAGGTCTTTTGAGGGCTATAACGTGGTATGGTTCACGGTTATGAAACAAAGGATATTAGGCTCAAAGTATGATTTGTACCCACCCCTTCTTCTTAATGATCTCCAGTCCTACGCTCAGTTAATTCTACACTTGTCTGGACAGTGTAAACTTGAAGGTTCAAGGTTTGCTCGACGTGGCAGTCACCTTATTTTGATGGATGCCAGTGCCCCTTTGATTTGGGTGGCCACTGAATCCTTTTTTTTGTTGAGGGTTTCGGGGTCCTCTTTTGCTTTTGTTTTTGATCCCTAACTTTTGCATGGATTGATTTTGTTTGTCAAATCCATCGGGATTGCCTTTGATTTTGCCGAAGTCCCCTCTAAGGTGTTTGACTTAGCAGGCTTTTGATTTTTTGGATTTTGTTGTGACTGCCATAGCATGGGTCTTTGATGAACAACCGTCTTTTAGATATTGATTCGAATACGGGATTGGATTAACTGAACACTACCCTGCCCCCAGGTTGAGTGTAAAGGTTTGAATATCCGAAGGAAACTGCTACTTCTAGGCTCGAAGTGGTTTACTAGGGATTAACTCCTTATATCTCCAGTGTTTGGGGAATTGAAGCAATGCCTGTACATCATTGACGAGATTTGGTCTGAAAGCATACGATTTGCAATTATGGGTATCTCGTTTTCATCATCCTCCCTCAAATCACGCTAAACAACAGTGAATAGAGTGGAGTGAATAAATGTGTTGGTGATAAGTAAAAAAACCATGAGTGAATACGACATAACTAATTCAAAACATGCATAAACGATACATTAATGAAAACCAAATACGAATGGAAATTGTTCAAAGCATACAATACTTAAATAAACAAAGACAAAACATAAGAAATGCGAAATATGAAATGGCAGCATGACGGCCTTCTTCGGGGAATGAACTTGACTGAAATCGATCTGATGTTGGCACTAGTTGACTGGTGGCATCGGGCCGTTGATGGCACTGAGATACTTCCCATCAAAGGTGAGAGCTTCCTAGTCAATCAGGTCTTGAATTTTGTGCTTGAGAAACCTGCAATTCTCAATGTTGTGACCTGGAGCGCCCTTATGGAACTCACAATGAGCATTCGCGTCATAATTAGCAGGAAGGACAGTTGGGGGAGCTAGATCTCTCGGGATGATAGCCTTTTTCTCCATTAATTGAGCAAAGATATCTGCATATGTCATTGGAATACTATCAAATACTCTTTCTGGCTTCCATGTTCTGTGTTGATTTTGTTGACGCGGTCGTTGAACGGTTCGCTGTTCTGATTCCTTTCCAGTTATGGAGAGGGCTTCGAAGATCTGATCCATCTTTCTGTTGAGGGATTCCAGCTCCTTCCTGATAGCAACTTGTTCTTGCTGAATCTGCTCCATTGTTCGTCTGGTATTAGTTCTAATTGCGTACTGGTGTCGAGGAATCAGCTTGATTTACTGTAGGGGAAGGAACGGAGACATAAGATTCTGTTGAAGGACTGGAAATGCAAAATGCACAACATATGAAATGCAATGCAAATGATATGCAAGATGCAATGCAAGATACAAGATCCAGGATCGCAGGATCACAAGATCATAGTTCGAGCAACTCCTGAAGCTAGTAACTGCGATAGATAAGTAACCATAATTCCTGCTCAAAGAAAAAATTGACAGGTACGACCTATGCGGGAAGATCTAAACATTCTACCCATAAAACCACTTACGGGATGGTTTCTACGTTTGGTTCCCAGGATCACAGACACTAGTCATATTAGCGTCACGCAACAGGCTGGCTGTATTACGATGATAATGACGATAAGGTCTCTCCTGGGCGGGGTCCTCATGCTAGGCGCACAAGGAGCGAGTCCTTGGAGACTAACATTACACGACCACCAATATCAAAACTGGTGCTAACAAAAGGTTCCCAGAATCACGGACCCTTCATTAATCAAGTCGTGCAACAGGCTAGCTGCGTTACAACGAGATCTACGAATAGGTCTCCTCTGGAGGAGCTTTCATGCTAGGCACACAAGGAGCGAATCCTTGGTGACTAACACTACTCGACTACCAATTCTAAACTATGTGTTCTCTCTGCTTTTACCAAAGCTCGGGCGTAGAGCTTTACTCATGATGTCATCCCAAAAACCAACAAGCCCAGATAACAAGCATAAAATAAAATCCATAAGAGAACAAATACATAAACAAGAAGAAAACAAAATAAAAACAAACACTCCTCACAAACCAAAAGATAGGCTCGACCCTCTCTTTGCATGGAGCAAAATGTCCCCATCAGAGTCGCCACCTGTCGCACCTCGAAAAATCACGGAGACATTTCGGAGAAACGACCCTCGCGCGAAAGGCGCGGAAATGCGGTTCGACAGAGTCGCCACCAAACTTTATTTTTCCCGAATAAACGGAGAGGAAAATATCGAGAAAACCTCTCAAAACGAAAGGATAGGAACAGGGCTGTCGCTACCATGTTCCCGGTTCGGGAGTCGGTTACGTGAGGGGAAGGTATTAGCACCCCTCACGTCCGTCGTACTCGACGGGAACCTCTTAAGGTAATTGTGGGGAGTGTTGTTTTTAGGTTTACTTGTTTTCTTTTCGTTGCTAAAGGTGAATTGGTAGGTTAAAAGGTTAAAGACGCTAAGGAGAGATGGGTGGTTATAAGATAGGGTGCTCGCCAAGGATTGGGGCCCTTGTGCCTACGTATGCTCATTCGGACGAGAATGAGAAATCAGAGCGTCGTAGTTCGACTACGGGAAAAGATGGGGGGAAATGGGAGATGGATAGAAGGTAGCTCGCCAAGATCATCGCAATCTTGTGCCTACGTATCTTACATTCGGACGAGAATGAAGAATCAGAGCAGTCGTAGTTCGTGGTAACAACCACGAAAAGATGAGGTTTGAAAAGGGTTGAAGTTTGAGTTTGAGACGAAAGGGTGACTGACAAGCAACCCAAGAGCGCGTCTCAAGAGCTTGTCACTCAAGAATTCAAGGAATGCGAGATTCCAAGAACTCAGTTCTTTCGGGAATTGACAGAATAAGTTGAAGATAAAGAGTTGGATGTTTTGAAATCGAAAGAATAAACTAATAACAACTCGAGGGCGCGCCTCGAGAGTTACTCATTCGAATATCCAAAGAATGCTATATTATGAGAATATCCCTCTTTCGTAAGTTTTAGAAATGTTTGAAAAGGATTGAATCGAAGAATGGCATGCGTGGCCAAAGGAAGTTGGTTTGGAATAGCTCGACAACGCGTCGAGGATATGATTGAAGATGGAACCGACTTGACGACGTGTCAAGTGTTAGGATTGTGAGAGATGATATTAGTCCCTGAGGGTGCCACTAATATCGAAACCACGAGGAGTTGCGAATGAAATGGGTTGCGAATGCGGACGAGCATTCGACTTAGGAGAATGTTTGAAAATGATTGAATCTGAAAGAGTCGAAAGGTTGAGTGAATAATAACTCAAAGGGCATGCCTCAGGAATTATTCACTCGAAAATTCAAGGAATGCTAGACTCCAAGAATCTCCTTTTTTCGGAGTTTTAATTAAGAAAGATATTTTTGAAGAATTGAATTGATGGTATGGAAAGAGTTTGCGGTACGAGAAGTGAGGATACGAGATTGAATTTGAGAAGTATAGGAGAAATGACGATTATTTAATAAATGAGACGTCGACCTTACAATTAATTAATCGGGGTATCATTTGGATGCTAGATCCTAACAACACCTTTTCATTCGGAAAATATTTGGATGAACAGCGGAAATATCACACAGAATGCTAGATTCCTATGGTATTTCTTTGTCCAAAAAGAAAATGCCAAGACGAAAGGTTGAACAAAACATTATTTAAGGTGTACACCCCAATAATATCCATTCAATAACTCAAGAAGTGCTAGACTTCAAGAGTTTAATTTTTCGTAATTTAACTAAAAATAATTTGATTAAGCAGGCTTAAGAAATATTATTGCTTCAAAGTTTTATCTCTTTAAAATAAAATCTATTTTGAATTTGTCTCATTAAATAAATTACTTAATAAATAGAAGAATGATTTTGATTCAATTTATAAAATATTGTTTGAATAAACAACAAAAGTATCACGTGGAATTCTAGACTCCAATGACATTTCCTTGTTTAAATAATTAAAGGGCGTATTTTGAAGCGAAAAGTCGAATAATGTACTACCTAAGGCGTACGCCCCAATAGTGATTATTTGAGAACTCAAAAGATGCTAGACCTTAAAAGTTCTTTTTTCTTAATTTAGTTAAAAAAAAACTATTTAATAATAAAGGAAATATGTTAAATAAATATTATATATATAAAAAAATATTAATTTTGGGAAATGGTTTACTGACTCAAATTGTTAAAAAAGAAGAAAACAAGAAACTCTAAGCTTTTATTTATAAAGTTATCCTAAAATTTGTATGTAAAAAAAAAGACTCATTGAGATTCTTTACAAAGAATTAATAGTAATAAGGATAGACTATTTAAAAATATAATACAAATGATTTTATAAATGAAAATAGAATGAATTAAAAAACGTAATTTACTCAAATTTTAATGTAATTATGAAAATATTCTAAAGTTTTATACATATTTATTTTTAAAAGAACATTTTGAGTTGTTCTAACTTTAAAAGAAAAAATAAGCTATAAAGAAAACAAATGAGTATATCACGAAATCACATCAATAGATTTATGTAGAAGAAAAGGAAAACTACCTTGGCAAGTTCAACGCGTTGATGAAACCGGAGGAGAAATAACATGTGTCTCACCTTCACCGCAAGACTAGTGCTATCACTAGCAAAAACCAGGACAGACTCCTATTTTTAAATCAGACTTCTACTTAAACTACAAGTATATACATAAACCCGTATTCAACTATAACCAATAACAGTATCCAAATTCACAAAACTACATAAACTATTTACAGATTTACAAGTTAATAAGTGATGTATGGAACTTCAAACCAGAAGTTTTAAACAAGCATACCGGTTCAAAAGCAAATCAAAGTTTTTCTTTCTCATACATATCGATTGCAGCAACTGCTAAATCAAAACAAAACTCTGATACACCAGAAATTAACGATATAAAAAAAATGCAGACCTATCACTTTGACAAGCTGAAACAAAAATGTATATGCTACAATTACTTAAACGAAACTAACCGCAAACATAATCTGGAATGGTTAAAACTGAATCAAAAGAAGAACATCATACTAAAAATTAAAACTCAGAATTTTAAACATAAAAAAAAAGTCATCACCACAACCGACATCGTATAATTCCAGACCAACTATCAACTAACCCACAACAATTTATCTTCGCAAACTTGTAACTGACGCGGTCTTGGATGTGCAAGCAAATAAGCATCCAACAATGTTCAGTTTGCTCTAACGGATTTGAACTGGAAGTTTTAGAGGTGTATGAGCTCCTACTTCTGTCGGAGAAAAGGGGTTAGCCTGCCAGAAATTGTGTAGTTTAAGCATTGCTGGCTCCAACTGTGGCAATCAGTATGTTCCTCATGACAGGAATACGGTCACACCAACAACCCCTGTGAACATTTCAATAGCAGCAGACTAATAGGAAAAGAAATTCAAAAAAAATCTCAAAATAATCTCAGCCATACCATGTAAACTTTGCAAAGCAAGTTAGATTCGACAGGAAAATAAAAGTATTCGTAATGTTACCGTAGCGTCAAAATTCATTGTCAATCTAAAAATAAGAGCTATGACGTAGTTGTGCCAAGCTGCTTATTGAACGGTTGGAGAGATGATGCTGACATATTATTGAAGTTGCTTCGACATTGCCGCTACATCGCCGTTGCTTGGAGCTTGCTGCGAGGTTGCTAAGGTCTAGGCAGAATGACAAGCCCGGTGATATCATCCATGAGTCGTGATGTGCACGAGTGATAACATCGTCTTGCTGTTTCTACTTGACTTTTCATTGCAGAAGTTTGAATGTGGCTGAAACAAATTGAAACAGGCAAAACTTTGATGCTATCGAGCTGGGATGGACATCAACCTACTGAAGTTGTCAAAGTGAACTGAGTTGGATTCAGCTTTGAAATCACGAACTCCATAACCTGGACATAAACGCATAAACACCAACAGAGGCAAAGACTTAAACATAAATTATGCCTATCGGCACGGATATGAGACCAACGATTTACGAGACCACCAAGTTGTTGTCGTAAGAGACGTCGTTGTGAGCTGAGGAATTGTTGAGCTGATAATCAATGGCTAATGCATTGAGTTAATGCCGGTAATCCTCGGTTCTTGCTTCATTTATCACGCTGCTTTTCAGCTTCAACACATACACATCTTTTGTATGATTTCAAACTCCACACCGCAGGTGAAATCACAATCGTACATCCAAACACAAACGGTTAGCGGCAAGAATCCTGGATGAGCTGCTTGTGTTGCAAAACACGGCGGAGTTACTGCTACGATGCTCCTACTCGCGACGGGTTATTGCCCAAAGCGTATTGACTCTGAATCCAAGTTGCACAAGGGCCATGATGTTAATGCCATCGCTAGAAACCGAAGGTCACAGAAAAAAAACACGCTACCGGCTCAAAGCCAACCGTCCTTGACGACTTGTTTCTGCAAAAATATCACAGCTAGTACGTGGTGGCTTCTTGGTCACAGGAAGAATGCGCGAGCAAGTCCTCAAAGGGCGAAAACCAAAATTGATAGGTCCCTTCTTCATCAGAAACACAACATGACTAAGCTTTTTGAATAGGTCCCAATCTGTATACAAATACAAGTGAAGAACAGGGCAAAATCCAAAAGCAATAAAACCAGTATAAACAACTCCTAGGAGCAAACGTATTTAGCAATAACATGTATACACGAAATAAAGATTGAATGACTAAACATGATCTTCAACAAATCGACATCGAAACATATTATCGCGACATGAAATAACTTGTAACAGAAACTACCACAAATTTGGATTGTTGCTGAATAAGAGCTTATGATGTGATGTTGTCACGGCTACTGATGCAACTTTGATCCTGGTTAGGTGATCGCAGCATAGCCCATGCTCTCCTTGCTTCCTGCTCGCCACTATCTCCATAAACCTTTATTAACGAGTCGCAATAGATTTGAACCGCAATCTCATGTCACGATTGCAGGTTGGGATGCCACTCACACTTGCTGAAGTATTTTTGTTGTTAACATTGTTGTTGACTCTGTTGTTGTTTGGAAAGAAATGACCATTACGTTACGACTTTGTCAGCTAGATGCGTTGAAATGTTATTGAAGCTGATCTAACACAATAAAATCCACAAAACGAACGAGACCGAAACCGAACAAAATGAAAACGAGTGATTTCGTTATCGTTGTTGCTTGAAACACTTTTAATCTGGGTTGAGTTTGGTTTAAAATAGGGTGACACTGGTTGGTGATGGTGATTTCGGTGAGGGATGATTGAGGGAGGACGGTTATCGGAGAACGGTGGAGGTTGAAGACACAGAGAGGACTGTGGCGGCGACCGAATGGAAGGTAGGAGAAGGTTACGGTTTCGACTGGGTTTGAAGTTCGTGGGCGGCCGTTTAGGGTTCGATTGGAGATGGCGAACAGCCCCTTAGGGTTTTTTCAGAAAGGGGGCGGCGGATGATGAACAGTGATCCCCAATTCAATTTTTCTTCCCCTCTTTATACACAAACTCAGACCTAACGTGCTCCAAAAAAAATTGGGCCTTCCGCCCACTCTCAACCCAATTCTCCTCTTCCTTAACTCAGCGTAACAATTTTCACTTGCATATAAAACTAATACTATAAGTTAATAATAATAATAATAATATTAATTAACATAACCTTTAATAAATAAAACGTTAACAAAACAATTAAATATTAACAAATATAGTAATTAATTTAAACTAAATTAATAACTATTTAAATATATAAATATTAAAATTAAAAATAAAAGATATTAACAAATATATATGCAAAACAAGCTAAAAAACCAAAAAATAATATTTACAAATAAAAGAGTTGTGCATAAAATATTGTCATTAATAATATATTTTTTTTAAAAAAAGAAAAAGGCTTAGGAAATTAAGGAAAGAATTAATATTCGCAAAAAATGCTTTTTTTAGGCCACATGTCACGCTTTAATTGGTTAAAAGGAAAAATTTTGAAAAAACGTCCAATTTCGGGTGGACACGTGTCTAAACGGCATGAAACAATAAAATGTGAAAAAAAAATTAACAAAAGGGTAGGACAAATTTAGGGTATGACACATACCATTACATAACTTTATTCCTTTCTGTCATGAGCTGAAGCTAGCATTTTGCATACCAAGCATTTTTGTCCATAATTGCACCTTACAGGCGAATCTTGGTTTGGAAATGATTTTGATTGATTTAGGCATCTAGGATCATTGGATAACATGTTTAGAAGATGTGTACACTTTCATTTAATCATGATCCATTTTATTTTGAGTTATGGCCATCATAATGCATTTTCAAAGCAATTTGTGCAACTTGCATATCAATTTTTGATTAGACTTGTTTTGGTATGACTTGTGCATTAAGATTCATTGGTTTATGTATTTTGAAGTTGTGCATACCCTTACCGGTTCATATTTCTTTCTGTTTTGAGTTGTGACCTTCAATTTGCAATCTCACGTTCCACCTTACCACTTGCACACCAGTTCCTTGTTTGAAGCTGTTTCTATTTGGCCTTGGCATCTAGAATCATTAATTAACATATTTGAAAGTTGCTTGGACCCTTACATGAGTTTAAAGGCATTTGGTTTGATCCTTGGTTTTCAAAATGTACTTCTAAGCTTCACATGACAGCTGCTATCATGTTTCAATTTTGATGCATCATCTTGGAAAATTGACATTACCATTGTGGTCCTTGTGAAATTTCATGTGAGATAGACCTAAATTTTATTGAATTTGGTGGAGTATTGATTAAGTTATGGTGTTGTCATTTTTCATGTTTTTTCCTTGCTCAAATTTCTTTTGCTTTGTTAGGTATTTAAGTTTTAGGGGTGGAAAAATACACGGATGTATCGCCACCCCAGTGGTTAAAACTTCACTCTTTCATACGCCTTGCACCTCTAGAACCTGGGTTCGATCCACAGTGGAGATCAACCCTTTTATTAATTTTTCCACTTTGCCATGTTTTCATTATAACTTCTTCATTTTTTATTATTTTTGATCGGTTCTTTTTGCAACTATCTCGTATTTGTGCATATTTTCATGTGGTGCATTAACATTCTAGAATTTTCATTTGTGAAAACAACTTTGCATTGAAACTCTCATGTTTCTTTTAGGGTTTTTACCCTCCTAACCATTTCAAAAGCTTTTGATTCATTCTTCTCCTGTTTGTTGTTGTGTTTAATGTGAGCTCTATGTTTGTCAAACCCTTGATGTATTTGTAGTTACTTTTTGCTTGTGAGCATTATGTTTGTTTCATTTGTAATATCCCCATGATAGTTGACTTATTTGCATTGGTCGTTACGTTCATCTTTGTCAAGATATGCTTAAGTATTTGTCTTTCATTGAGTCTTGTAAGAACTCATCTTTGCTTTCCTATTGTAATACGCTTGCATGCTTTGGTTGTAACCATTCCTCCTATTTGACGTACTTGCTTGTTGTAACATGCTTGTATATGCTTGGTTGTAACCATGTTCTTGTGCTGATCATGTTTGTTTAAATGTTCATACTTTGTTAAGTTTATTTTTCCCCAAGTGATGGAACTCTTTAGTTCTCATCCAAGTTGCCTCCCCTTCTATCCTTCCAAAGGAAAGTCTCTCTGTTGACCTTTGGGTCATGGATAGCTCATCTCCCTCCCTCGACTTTGTCAAGTCATCTACACTTAGTTAAGTTAGAACCTGTCCTTTAGACTTGGCTTAAGTCTAATAAGCCTACCCCTTGTTAGGAGTGCTCTTTCAATTAGAACTTAGGATAGAATTTGTTAACTCTATGTAAGAATCATGAAGATGATTACTTACTTCCCTTTTTTGAGTGTTCAATTTAGATCTAGAGAGTTTCCTTAAACTCTACACAAGCATTGTAATGTTTGTTCCCCTTTGAACCTTGATCATAATCAAGTGTTCTTCGAACCTAATGAGGTGAACTACGATTGCTCTGATTCTATCCTAGTTAGGATACGTAGGCAGAAGACGCGATGTCTTTGCGAGCAAACTTAGTGTATATATCTTTAGGTTTTAACCTACACCTTTTACCCAATCCATAGCAAACATTTAGCAAAACTTAGCATACAAACAAACAAAAGGTTCCTGTAGAGTACTACAGATGTTTAGGATGTGAAATACCTACCCTAGGCATAACCAACCCCCGATCCCCGAATCTCTTAGCGTTGTTGTTACATCTCGCAAAAGGTTCTTTTTTCTATTTAGACCTTTCCTTTGGATAAATTAAAGTCCGGTTGTGAATTCTAAGAATTAAAGATTCAAGTTCATCAATAGCTTGGTATCACGATTCTCACTGCAACAGAAATGGCGACTTCACTGGGGATGACTTAAACTTGAGGGTTTAGCCTATTTTGTTTGGTTATGTGCTATATTTGTGAATATTTGCTTAACATGTATATTTGTATATATTTGTTCGTATGTTGGATATTGGGACCTTTGAGTGGTGAGACGGTCCTATACCCGGACTCGAGTGCAATTATGATAGGATGGTGGTATATTCAAGAAGGCTTATAGGGAGTTGATTCCCGACTAAGCTAACTTGAGAAACCACCACTCAGTGTAGGCCCTCTTGAGATTTTAGTATTGTCGAACGAGTATTCGTGAAAACAATGCTACTTTCGACGAAGGAGCCCATGACACTGTGGACTTTTAGATTACATTCTACCCCACTTTAGCCTTACTAGGATGTAGTGTGATGGCTATAAGGAAGTAATTCCGAAATAGTTGATACGCGATACTACACTCGGATGAGACTCTCTTGAGAATATTATCGATTACCAAGTAGTTTGGGAAGTTGATAATATCCGAAAGATGGGTTGATGACTTTGAGAACCGTTTAGAACCCTGCTCTACAGGTTTGAAAATCCATATTACACACCTTTTGGGGATGGGTAGACCTTGGATCCACGCTCGTTCCCTCTAAACCTAGGCTTGTGTTTGTGTATATATGTGTGATATTTACATTACCTGTGTTTGTGCATTCTTGCATTCATGAGCATCATACCATAATGTTTCATGGACCTCATACTTTTTGTTTGTAAACATCAGAGGTCGCTATGGATGGTGAAAGAAAGAAAACTTTGAAGTACACTTACAAAGGTTTTAAACTAGATGACCTAAGGAGGTTGGGCACCTTGGTGACAGATCCAGAGGGATTCCAGAGTAGGTATGGGAAGTTGTTGTTACTATTAAAGATAAAAATGGATGGCGGACTTCTTTCTACGCTTCTCCAGTTCTATGATCCACTCTACCATTGTTTTACCTTTCCTGATTATCAGCTAGTGCCTACGCTAGAAGAATAATATCACTTGGTTGGGTTGCCCATTCTTGAAGAGTCTCATTTTCCGATAATGGAGAAGGACCATAAGGAGCAAGATATTGCCAAAGCTACACGTTTGGGTTTGGTTGATATTCAAAAGAACATGACTACTAAAGGAGGTGTTTTTGGGTTGAGTGCATAATTTTTGGTTGAAAAAGCTCAATACTATGCATATCATTTGATCATGGATGCATTCGAGGCTATCCTTGCCTTGCTCATGTATGGTATCTTTCTGTTCCCTAGCTTCGAGAACTTTGTAGACCTCAACGCCGTTAAGATCTTCTTGAAGAAAAACCCTGTGCCTACTCTGCTGGCAGACACGTATCACTCTGTTCATCTTAGAAATTTCCACAAGGGAGGGATGATCACTTGCTATGCTCCTTTACTATACAAGTGGTTTATTTCACACTTGCCTAAAGCTAACGCTTTTTGGGATCCGAAGAAAGGGTGGTGGTCACAGAAGGTTATGGCTCTCACGCACTCTGATATTGATTGGTACAATCGTGAATATGATGGAATAATGATCATTAACAGCTGTGGAGATTTTGGTAATGTACCTCTTCTTGGTACTAATGGAGGAATCAGTTACAGCCCGGTCCTTGCTCGTCGACAGTTGGGATATCCTTTGAAGGACAAGCCCAACAGTGTTCATGTGGAAAATATTTTCTTCAAGGAAGAGAGTAATAGTCAGAAGCAGAAAGAGAAGATTCTAAAAGCCTGAAGTCATTTGCACAAAAAGGGAAAGAAAAATCTGGGAAAACCCAATTGTGTCTCTTTGGAACCTTATCTCCAATGGGTTCGAAAGAGAGCCATTGAGTTGAAGATGCCCTATTCTCGACAAGAACCCATAGCTTTAAAAGAGGAACGCACCTTGATCTTCATGTCTGAGGAAGAGAAGCTAAGGATTGCCTTGAGCAAGGCACGACAAATTGAAGACGCTTGGAAGCACAAGTATCACGTGGTTGTTGAAGAAAATGCAGAGCTCCAGAAGCAATTAGAGTTGAAGAATGAAGAAGTACTCTCTTGCAAGAAGAGAAAAGCGCAAGAAGATTTATTTTCTTCTAGTCCTCAATCGACCCCGTGGAAGTTGATCATGGATAAGCTCATTCTTGAAAAGGCCCAGATGGAAAAGGAGATTGAGAAGCTCAACTTGAGGCTGTTAGGAGAACCTTCTGGGGATTTTTGTTAGCTTTTATTTAGCTTTCTGTTTAAGAATTTTGTAAGGTGTACTAAATTTTGTAATTCGATGAAATGAAGTCTATGACGTTTTTGATGTTTACAGAATCTGAGTTCCATGATACTTTGCACATTTGCATTCACATTTATTAATCATTCAAGGAACTAAAGATTGTTTTGCAGATATTATAGAATGGATTTTGGAAAGAAGACAACTATAGAGATTGTGTTTCGAAGCCCAAATTTGGAAAACCTGAGGAAACTGGGAGGTTTAGTAGAAGACCCTGAGGCGTTCAGAGAGAAGTATGGGAATATGCTATATTTACTAGAAATTCAAGTGGATGAAGAGATGTTGACAGCGCTCGTGCAGTTTTATGATTCGACCTATCATTGTTTCACGTTTCCAGACTACCAATTGCTGCCAACCTTGGAAGAATATTCTACCCTGATGGGATTAGGCGTCACTCCTAGACCATTTTCTGGAAGAGAAGGGACTCCTAGCGAAAGAGTAATTGCAGAGGCCGCACATTTGGAGGTGAATGAAGTACGATCTCATATGACTGCTAAGGGAGGGCAATACGGATTTCCATTTATGTTCCTATATGAAAAAGCTCAATGTTATGCCAAGTCGAAGAATTCTGAAGCATTTGAGGCCATTCTGGCTTTGCTAATTTACGAACTTTTCCTGTTTCCGACTGCTGATAATTTTGTGGATGCGAGTGCAATCAACCTTTTCTTAATCAAAAATCCCGTACCCACTTTGTTGGCTGATGTGTATTTTTCCATCCATCGCAGAAGCCATCATGGAGTCGGACAAATTGTGTGTTGCACCGTTCTTCTATACAAGTGGTTTATTTCGCACTTACCAAGGCTTTCAGCACTCTAGGATAGGCAGAATGGACTCTCATGGACAGAGAGGTTGTTGTTACTCAAACATTAAGATATTAAGTGGTATGACCATATGTATGGAGGGATTGCCATGATTCAGAGCTGTGGGGATTTCCCAAATGTACCGCTTATCAGCATTGATGGTTGCATTAGCTATAATCCCATTTTAGCTCGTCGCCAGTTGGGATACCCAATGGAGAATGAACTAGACCCAGTTCTTTTGAGAAGTTTCTACATTGAAGAAGGGAAAGATCCAGCCTACAAGGCTCGGACTGTGTATGCTTGGCGTCACATCCACACAAGGGAAATGACTGCTTTGGATTACCCTGACACTGCTGTTTCAGAATCCTACTTATCATGGGTGAGAGAAGCAGCATTGAAGATGTTCTACACCCGATTTGAGCCAAACTCAACAAAACTTACTCTTGTGGAAGAATTAAAAGCTGCTTTGGCAAAAGCTGGAAGAGAAGGAAAAGCTTGGAGAGATAAGTATTTCAAGGTTATGCAAGAGAAGGAAGAGCTTCAAGAGTTGGTCCATCAAGGGGGAAAGCAGAATCAACCAGAAGACGAAGGACCCTCCAGCTAGAAGATCTAGGATCTTTTTGTTTTCTGTGTTTTATCATTTATCTGTATTGGAGATTTGTGTTTCCGTTTCGATTTGTTATTGTAAAAATCTCAGTTATTAATCTATGAAGACTTTGAATTTGCTTTATTTCCCCGTTGTTATAATTTTTGCAAAATATTTCTTTGGATTCCTTGAATGATTAATTTTGCATTTTGCATCTGCACCCATAGCATTTCATGTGCATTTCCTGTGTTGTGTCTCATCTCGCTGTCTTATCTCCAGAATCATACTGAATCCTCGACATCAATACAACACACGAGCCCAAGCTCGTCAAAGAATGGAAGAACACAATTTGAATATGGATAGGGTTGACAACGAACTTGAAGAGTTACGAGGAAGCGTAGGACGGATCATGGAAGTCTTACAAGTCATCAATGCAAAAATGGACACTCAGGCCACTGTAGTTTCTGAAATCACTAACGTAGTTGTGGAGCCGATCCCAACAGCAGTCACTGTTGCAAGTATACCGCCGTATGGATTAATACCAGGTTTTATACCTCCGCCACCAGTCAGTCAACAATCAGTTCCTCTAGGGGCAGAGATTCCTCGAGCTGTTCCGACTTATACTCCAGGCTCTGTACAAACTCAAGTGCGCCCTGTTTTTCACAACCATCCACAAGTGTTTGAAGTTCCTGATGGGTCTGAAGAAGGAAGTGGACGACATGAGAAATTGAAGGAGAGTGTGGAAACTATAGGGAGGAAGGTTAGAGCAATGGAGGGGAATGATATCTTTGGTACTAATGCCAGAGATATGTGTTTAATGTCTGGATTGGTAATCCCGCCGAAATTCAAAATCCCCAACTTTGAACAATACACCGGTGCTACCTGTCCTCGGACGCATTTGATCATGTATTACCGAAGAATGGCTGCACATGTAGAAGATGATAAGCTGATGATCCATTGTTTCCAGGATAGCTTGAAAGGAGCCCCTGCTAAGTGGTATTTGAGCCTAAATCAATCTCGCATTCATAGTTTCCAAGACTTGGCCGATGCTTTCATAAAGCATTACAAATACAATATGGATTTGGCCCCTGACAGAAGACAGTTGTTAAGTATGACACAAAAGAGTTCTGAATCGTTCAAAGAGTATGCACAACGATGGAGGGAGACTGCCTCTCAAGTGGAACCTCCTTTAAATGAGAAAGAGTTGACAGATTGGTTTGTGGACACGGTAAGACCTGAATTTTATGAAAAGATGATTAGCAGTGTGACATCGAGTTTCTCCGATATAGTGGCTGTGGGGGTGAGAGTGGAATTGGGATTGAAGAATGGAAAGATGACTAGTAGTTCCAGTGGATCCAACAACAACAATGTTAAGAAGTTCAGTGGTAATTTTCATAAAAAGAAGGAGGGAGAAACAAACGCCATAGCAGTGGGGAAAAAGAATCAGACTTGGAAGCAGCCCTACCAACGATATCAACGACCTCCACAAGGCTATGTTCAGCAGCCTCCACAAGGCTATGTTCAGCAGCCTCAGCAAAATTTGACACAACAACCGATGTATCCAGTACAGTATGCCCAACAACCATATGTGGCAGCTATAACGCCTGCTTTCAATCACCCTGATCCGAGTTATCAGACAGTGCAACCAGCACCCATGTATCAACCAGTTCAACAACAAGGGTATCAACGAGCGCCCAACGCTCCACCCTATCAGCAATACCAACATCCTAGGGCTCAGGCACCAAGGCAGAATTACCAAAATCGAGGACCAGCAACGAGGCCTCCATTTTCTCAGATACCAATGACTTATACAAAGTTGTACCCGGCTTTGGTGCAACAAGGGTTGATAACAATACGACCATTGAATACACTTTCAGACACTTCATCACCTCATTACAATCTGAATGCTCATTGTGCCTTTCATGAAGGTGCTGCCGGCCATGACTTAGAGGGGTGTCTTGCCTTAAAACATATTGTCAGGGAGCTCATAGAGAAGAAGATTTTGTCTTTTGATGATGTACCGCCTAATGTTAAAAGTAACCCATTGACAAATCATGGAGGAGTTAATGCTATAGAAGAGGCTTCAGAGGAAAGGTTAGTTTGTGATATGTCAGAGATCAAGACTCCGTTAAGGTCACTTCATGAGAAACTGTTGAAAGCAGGGCTGATTAAAGGTACCCATAGTGACTGTGAAGAGTGTTCTATTAATCCTAAAGGGTGTGGTATGGTACAGAAAGATGTGCAAAGCCTGATCGACGATGGATTATTGCAAGTAGGTATCAAGGTAAAGAAGGAGGAAGTTTCAGTGGTTGAGCCTGTTTTCAATCTACCAAGGAAAAGCGAGAAAGTCCCTGTGTTCAATATGATCAGCAAAAATGTGAAGCCTGTTTTTGTCAAATCTGCTATTGATCGGCCTCGACCAGTTGTTATTCAGAAACCGAGATTGTTTCCTTTTGAGAATACAAAGGCAGTCCCGTGGAAGTATGATATGGTTGTGCTAGACCAAAGATCTGGGAAGATTATTCAGAATGAGGAGGTGAAGGATGACCAGGTTGATGTGACAAATATTGCAGGAACGAGCAAGATGACCCCTAGTGGTCAAATATATCAACCCAAGATAACAGTGGTTGCTCCAAAAGAAGTTACCCCTGCCGTGATGGCCAAAGACAAAGAAATGCCCATCACTGAAGGAGATGCTGAGGAGTTCTTAAGGATTATCCGAAAAAGCGATTACAAGGTTGTTGATCAGCTTCATCAAACCCCCTCAAAAATATCAATTTTGTCTCTCCTGATGAATTCCCCGGCCCATAGAGAGGATCTACAAAAGGTGTTAATGCAAGCACATGTGATGAAGGATATAACCCCTGGCCAATTTGATTCTGTGATAGCCAATATTACAGCCTGCAATACTCTGAGTTTCAGTGATGAAGAGCTGCCAAGGGGAGGACATAATCATAACCGTGCTTTGCACGTATCTATCAGATGTCAAGAGGACACGCTGGCACGAGTTTTGGTTGATACTGGATCTTCGTTGAATGTATTTCCTAAAAGGTCGCTCGCAAAGTTGGCATATGAAGGGGCAGAGATGAAGCTGACGTCGTTAATTGTGAAGGCTTTTGATGGTTCAAGAAGAACGGTTGTTGGGGAAGTAGAGTTGCCAATTATGATAGGCCCTCACGTGTTCGATATCACATTTCAGGTAATGGACATTAATCCAGTTTACAGCTGTTTGTTGGGACGACCTTGGATTCACGCAACAAGGGCAGTGACTTCCACTTTGCATCAAAGGATGAAATTTGTTGTAAACGACAAATTGGTAATTGTGCATGGCGAAGAGGACTTAATGGTGAGTAATTTATCGTCATTTAGGTATATTGAGGCAGATGAGGATGCGTTGGAAACTTCTTTCCAAGCGCTTGAAATAGCTAACACAGTAATGATAGAAAACACAGTGGCAAAGAGTGGTCCATCTTTTGCATCCACCCAGAGCATTAAGTCTACATTGGAAGAGGGTACTCCTGCAGGTTGGGGAGAGGTTATTGAAGTGAAAGCAAGACTGGGTCCCCAAGGGTTGGGTTACAAACCAACTCATGTCGAAGTATTAACACACGCTGAAGGACGTCCGAAGACTATCCAAGAGGTGTTCATCAGTGGAGGATTCCAAGTCAATGCCGTGGGAGAAGATTTTGAAGACGAGGATATTGAACATTTGGTATATCATTGTGAGGCTGCTTTAGGAAATTGGGAGGCTGTTGAGATTCCCGTGATCTTTCCTGTGTTGAAAATTTGTTTGTTTTCTTTACTTGTTGTTTTTTATCTTTAAACCTCCATAGCCATGCCCAAGGCTATAAGATGTATTTTGTAAGGGCCCCGTGCTTTCAAGAATATTATGATTAATGAACTACTTTGTTAAATCCTTTTGTTGTTGTTTCCTTAATTGTTTTTGCTTCCATGTTTAAAAAGAAGATGGCAATTTTCTAAAAAAATCATCAAAACATGTTTTCTTGTTGCTGCATTTGTCCTTGTGTGTTTTAATAAATTAATCCATTCCAACATGCAGTGACACCCCAAAACCTGTTGAATCCATTGACTTTGCTTTCCCTCCTGACTTTGACTCACCAATATACCAAGCTGAAGATGAGGACGAAGATTTTGAGATCCCTGATGAACTGGTAAAAATGGCATGTTACGAGTACCCAGAGTTTCAACCTCACCTGGAGCAGGTAGATGTTATTAATCTTGACACCGAAGAAGACAAGAAAGAGGTCAATATTGGGGCAACACTTGGGGCAGAAGTTAAGCAGTAATTGGTGAAGCTTTTAAAAGAGTATGTGGATGTATTTGCTTGGTCATATCAGGATATGCCAGGTTTAGACACAGACATAGTGGTCCACAAGTTACCGCTCCGACCAGAATGCACGCCAGTCAAACAAAAAGCTCCGAAGAACTAGACCTGATATGGCTCTTAAAGATTCGAGATGAAGTGAAGAAGCAGATTGATGCAGGTTTCTTGGCAGTATTCAAGTACCCCGATGGGTGGCTAATATTGCGAAGAAAGATGGGAAGGTCAGAATGTGTGTGGATTATAGGGATCTAAACAAGGCCAGTCCAAAAGACGATTTCCCTTTTCCGCATATTGATACATTGGTGGATAATACGGCTCGCTTTGCAGTTCTCTCATTTATGGACGGTTTCTCCGGATACAACCAAATCAAGATGGATCCAGATGACATGGAAAAGACTACTTTCATTACTCCTTGGGGAACTTACTGTTATAAAGTTATGCCTTTCAGTTTGAGGAATGCTGGTGCCACTTATCAAAGAGCCATGGTGACTTTATTTCATGACATGATGCATAAGGAGATAGAAGTGTATGTTGATGATATGATCGCCAAATCTCAGAGTGAGGAAGACCATTTGAATCATCTGTTGAAGTTGTTCAAGAGACTCAGAAAGTATCAGTTGAGACTAAACCCAGCCAAGTGTACTTTTGGGGGTGAGATCTAGGAAATTACTTGGTTTCATTGTTAGCCACCGAGGAATTGAGGTAGATCCAGATAAAGTTCGAGCCATTCAAGATATGCCGGCTCCGCAAACTGAGATACAAGTCAGAGGTTTTCTTGGAAGACTGAACTATATATCCAGATTTATTTCCAATATGACTCTTACTTGCGAGCCCATTTTCAAATTGTTACGCAAAGATCAGACAGTTGTTTGGAATTCAGATTGCCAACAAGCTTTTGATAAGATTAAAGGCTACCTTCAAGAGCCTCCAATCTTAATACCTCCTGTTCCAGGAAGATCTATTTTCATGTATTTAACAGTACTCGAGAATTCAATGGGTTGCGTGTTAGGTCAGTAGGATGAGTCCGGACGAAAGGAACATGCCATCTATTATTTGAGCAAGAAGTTCACCGACTGTGAAAGCCGATATTCACTTTTAGAGAAAACTTGTTGTGCTTTGGCATGGGCTGTCAGACATTTGAGGCAGTACATGATTTGTCATACTACTTTATTGATTTCAAAAATGGACCCGATAAAGTATATTTTTGAGAAGCCCGCTCAGACAGGAAGGCTCGCCCGTTGGCATATGTTGTTATCAGAATATGATATCCAGTATGTGGCTCAGAAGTCTATCAAGGGAAGTGTCTTATCAGATTATCTTGCAGATCAACCAGTTGAAGATTACGAGTCTCTCAAGTTTGATTTTCCGGACGAAGACATTATGTTGGTGAAAGATTGAAGAGCCAGGTCCTGATGAAGGTCCGAGCCGGGTCTTTGGTGGAAAATGATGTTTGATGGTTCCTCAAATTACAGCGGGCATGGCGTAGGCGTTGTTCTGATGAATCCAGAAGGTGGTTATACCCCATTTACAGCAACGTTAGACTTTGAATGTACAAACAATATTGCCGAATATGAAGCATGCGTTCTAGGCCTCGAAGCAGCTATTGACCTAAGAATTAAATTTCTCGAAGTAAGTGGAGATTAGCTTTGGTTACCTATCAAGTTATAGGTGTGTGGGAGACCAGACATGAGAATTTGATCCCTTACAGAGCCTACATCGTTGAACTAATTGAATACTTTGATGAGATCACTTTCAAGCATGTTCCGAGATTTGAAAATCATATTGCCGATGCTCTAGCCATGTTAGCCTCAATGTGGAAAGTCAGGTATCTCAATGATGCTACTCTCATTCGAATTGAACGCAAGACCGAGCCTTCCTACTGTTAGATGGTTGAAGAAGAAATTGATAACAAGCCATGGTTCCATGACATAAAGAATTATCTGTTAAAACAAGAATATCCAGTCGAAGCTACATCACTTGACAAGAAAACCTTGAGAAGATTGGCCTCTAAGTTCTTTCTCAGTAATGATGTGCTCTATAAAATCATGACATGGTCCTGGTTAGATGTGTCGACAGACGAGAAGCCGATTTGTTAATGCAAGATATTCATGAAGGAACATTCGGCACCCACGCCAATGGATATGCAATGTCCAAGAAGATTTTAAGGGCTGGGTATTACTGGTTGACTTTGGAAACTGACTGTATTCAATATGCCAGGAAATGTCACAAATGCCAAATTTATGAGGATAAGATGCATGTGCCTCCAACGTTGTTAAACGTGTTGACATCGCCATGGCCGTTCTCTATGTGGGGCATTGACATGATTGGGGCAATCGAGCCAAAGGCTTCTAACGTATATCGATTCATTTTGGTAGCTATTGATTACTTCACAAAGTGGGTTGAAGCCACATCCTACGCCAATGTTACTCGACAAGTGGTGGCCCGTTTTATCAAAAAGGAGATTATCTGTCGATACAGAATCCCAAGCCGAATCATAACAGATAACGATACTAATCTGAATAGTAAAACCATGAAAGAGTTGTGTGGTGACTTCAAAATTGAACATCACAATTCTTCTCCTTATCGTCCCAAAATGAATGGAGCTGTCGAAGCTGCAAACAAGAACATTAAGAAGATTTTGCAAAAAATGGTGAAAACATATAAGGATTAGCATGAGATGCTGCCATTTGCCTTGCATGGGTATAGAACGTCTGTTCACACTTCAACAGGGGCAACCCCTTTTTCCTTGGTGTATGGGATGGATGTAGTACTTCCTATTGAGGTCGAGATACCTTCCTTAAGAGTCATAATGGAAATCGAGCTTGAAGAAGCAGAATGGGTGAGGGAAAGATTTGATCAGTTGAACCTTATTGACGAAAAGCACATGACTGCAGTATGTCACAGTCAGTTATATCAGAAAAGGAACAAGAGAGCTTTTGACAAGAAGGTTCGTATCCGAGAATTCCGAGAAGGGGAGCTTGTGCTCAAAAAGATTTTGCCAGTTCACAAAGATGCAAGGGGAAAATGGATGCCCAATTATGATGGCCCGTTTGTTGTAAAAACAGCCTTCTCAGGGTGCTCGTTAATTCTCACAACAATGGATGGGGAACAACTTACACATCCAGTGAATTCTGATGCAGTACGAAAATATTACGCCTAAAGAACCCGATAAGTCGAAAACCCACAAGAGCAACTTATGCAATAATGGGTATCCCGTTGGATCATAACCTATGAGGGAGGTCCAGGCAAAAGTTAGGGATAAGATAAAAAAAAATGAGCTCGCTAAGTTGAAAACCCGAAAGGGCGGCTTAGGAAAAAAAGAGCGTCCCGGTGGATTGAAAACCTGAAAGGGCAATCCAGGCAAAAGTTAGGGATAAAGGCGTTTCACTGCATCAGATGGGTTGTCACCTCTGCAGAAGATTTCACAGGAAGTCCATTTCAACCGTTCTTGTCAGAAGCAAGGTTTTGGAAAATTTTAGTCATTAGGGGAGATTGTCCGTGGATTCAATGTAACCTTTTTCATGTTGCCATTTTCAATTGTAAAAGTTCCGTGGAGTTTTATCATTGACAAACTTCCATTCTTAAATGAAATTAGTTTTTGGACCATTCTTTTGCAATTTACCATGTTCTTTATTTCTTTTGTTATGCAAAACATCGTTTATTGATCAATGATAATTTTGAAAGCACCAGGTTCAAATTTAAAAATAACTTTTGAAGATTAACAAAACATAAAGTACTTTGGCTCACGGAAAGATTCGGTGGAAATCATACCCTTCGAGAAGTCTTAACGTGGCAGAAGCTTTGATGTGCAATCTCAATACATCTCCCATTGAAACGTCAGTTGAATTGATTTGATAGATTGCTTATTCGGTCGTGTGTAGTTACCAAGATTAAAGACCATCTCCCCAGGTTTCTTTATGAGATATGTTCTTATGATAGTGGACTCATCCTCAATGGAAGCATTTAGAGCCTTTATTTAGAGTTACGTTGTCAATTCTGGAAAGCTTCCCTAAGCTTTATTTCCCGAGCGAAGTGGTTTTATTTCCCAGAGAATCTACAGACACCTTTGTTTTATGAATTCAGTGTGATTCATTTGCGTCCCTAGTGAGATAGATTGGCTTATCTATCTTTCCTCTTGAGTCATCAAATTCTTCCGTCTCTCGTCAGAGTCGGCTCTTGGATATCATTAATCATTGGCATCATGGCATATCATGTGCATATGGCTTGCCTCTGTTGTCTTTGGATGTTACCTTTTATTTTGATTGTTTCCTGGTTGTTATCAGTGGTCTTGTTTGTTATTCTTTGGGCATCCTCTGTCTTTTTAGGGTATTGGTCGTCACCAATATCTCCACTTCAGTTGTTACTGATGTTGTTCACGGTTATAGGTTGTCACTTGTATTCCCTTTTGATGCTAGTCGTTACTAGTACCTTTGGATGTTTCCCTTTTGTTACTGATATCGTTTGCCTAGTCGTCACCAGTTTCTCTCCTTAAAGTCTAGTCGTTACTAGCAATCCGCATTGTTTGAAGTCCAATGGTAATTGGCAGATCTTCTGAAAGTCCAGTGGTAACTGGCATTGTTTAAAGTCCAGTGGTAACTGGCATTGTTTAAAGTCCAATGGTAATTGGAAGTTCTTTTGAAAGTCTAGTGGTAACTGGCACTACTTAAAATCCAATCGTTATTAGTATCTTTGGCTTGGTCGTCACCATATCTTTTGAAAGACCAGTGGTAACTTGCACTGTTTAAAATCCAATTGTTATTGGTATCGTAGCTTTGGTCGTCACCATATCTTCTAAAGTCTAGTGGTTACTGGCTTTGCTTGAAATCTAATCGTTACTAGTACCGAGAGTTGGTTGTTACCGATTTCTCCAGCCGGAGTCCTGAATTGTATCAATGCAATTCAGAGTTCCCAATTATTGGTTTGGTCGTCACCATCAACCTTGTAAGTCTAGTAGAAACTAACACCCTTTGAAAATGTTTGTTGTTCTGGTCGTCACCAGTGTTCCCAGCAAAGCGTTGCTTTCCCATTCGAGTCTCGGAGATCTAGTGGATACTAACATCCCTGGTGCGTCTGGTCTTGTTTCTGTTCTTTTCCTGAAGATCCCGTTCGAACTCTTCGTTATAGGAAATTCCTCATTTGATTATCTCCAGTGAGGTTTGCGTCTCTTTTCTTTCGTTTCCCCGGTGGAGGATTGCCTTCTTCCCCAATGGAGTGTTGTCTCATTTTCCCCAATGAAGATTTGTCTTCCCTGTTGGAGTTTGCATCCCCTGTGTGAAAGATTCCCCCTGAGCAGCATCTTTAGTTACATTTGACCTATTTTGTTTTGTTTTGCCTTGGATCTTTCCCCAGTGTGTTGGGTCCCCCATGAGTAGTTACTCGTTGTATTGCCGTTCTTTTATCTTTGCTCGTGTGTCTGCATCTGTCTTGCATTCAAGCATCATAAAGCATCATCTAGATTCATGGCATATTCGCTTTTTTCCTTTTGCATACCATCGGATCTAAGGGACAAAAGTTTTGGTTCGCTATATTTAAATACCTTTCACTATGATTCTATGAGGATTGTCATCTCTCATTGTCATCTAGTGAAGATATTTAAATAGGGGCAACTGTTATACCCCAAATTTTGACCTCTTAGATCTTCATCCTCATCTTAGGGTGATGTTCAGTTGATTATCTAACCTTAACCCATTTCAAGTTTGTCTTTGTTAAGATACAGGAATCAGGGTTTTGTACAGCCGAAATCGAGGTTTCGAGGGTTAATCAGTCAACGTATTGGATTGGTTCTCCATTAAATAAGTCTCCACATCATCAAGCATACTCCATTGGATCAAGTATGAATCCAATTTGAGGTTGTCACCCAAGAATCAAGAACAGTGCAGTTCAGGATACCCGATTAGGGTTTTCGATTAGGAAAAGTCAACTGTGGTTTGACTTTTGATTTAAAAGGTGTTACAATGGTGGGATAATGGTACATAAAGTTCATATGGCATAGTGAAGTCTACGCAAGAATTTTCAAGGCCTCAAAAGACCCGGAGCATCAACAGTCGACTCGGTAGTCACCGATAGATCGTTCGGTTGATCAAAAAGTCAACTCTTCACTCATAAGGAATTTGACCTCAAGATATGAATAAAAAATGTTCCTAATGACATATTGCACCTACCCATGAAGTTTCATGACCATTAGATCAAGGATTGGGGAGTAATCACAAAAGTCGGGAATTAGGGTTTTGATAGGGGCAAAACCATAACTCCTTAACCACACATCCAATTGAGTTGGTTCAAAGCTCATTGGAAAGTTCTTGACAAGTCCTACAAAAGTCCCAAAGTGGTCCATGAGCAGAAAATGCATAGATTTGGAATTATGACCAAATTCATTAAAAGAGGGAAAAGTAACTTAGAAAAATTCTAAGTTATTTCACTTTTAGGCTTGTTTTTCAGCAACTTTGAGAGGTTTTTTTGGCCAAGTTCCTTTGGGAATCTGAAACTCATGAAAGCATGAAAGTTGTAGAGATACATGAGGGCTTTCCAAAATGTACTAGAACTCCTCCATAGCCTTTATGAGCTGAGAGTTATGAATTTAACAAGATGAGGTTTTAACACTTGAGTCCCACACTTTTAATTTTTCACAAACTCATCCTTTGATCACTTGAGCTATTCTCAGCCCTTGGATCTTATTTCTATATGATATTTAGAGGATTTGAAGAGAATAAATGCAAAAAATGAGGAGGTTTAGCAAGTCTTGTAACTTGGAGGCAAGTGGGATTATTTTAATCCAAGAAAAGAGAAGAAAGAGAAACTTTATGGGACACTTGCAGCAAACAGCCCCCTACTGCCTAGCCACTCCAATCACTATTATGTCATTCATACCACTTGAACAATGCATCATCTTGAGCCAAAGATCTGATCTTGCAGCTGCATCAAAATATCAAGCAAGCTACTTTTTCAAACTCCCTCCAAAAGTGCCAAGTTACAAATCTGTCCTCACCCTTTATTTTTCCTATAAATAGAGGCTCCCTCTATGTTACTCCTCACACCAGAGCACTCTTAGAACCAAGAGAAAACCACAACTCATTCCTTTCTTGCTTGCCTCATTTTCAAAATTCCAAGTTTCATCAAAATCTGCCTTGGACAGTTAGCTTCCCAAATCCATTTCCACACACTCCAATCCTTCAAAAACCATCTTCACAATCCAAAAATGGTGTGTGGAAGTGTTCATACTCTTAAACCACTCAAAAACTCCATTCTCCCAAAAGTCAACTTTCAAACCAAGCAAGTTTGACCTCACACACAAAATCAAGCAAATCTCTATCCAGACCTGTTTTCATCATCCTAACCCTCCATACACCTTTAATATATGATGTATCAACTGTCCATAACATAAAATAACCTCATCTTCATTTATTTTGAGATTTGTCACAAGTTCCTTCAAGTGCAAGCAAGGGTTGTTTTCATCAAAGCAGAGTTGGACAACAGCTGGAGTTTTCTCAAGGCATTCCATATTGCAACAATCTTGTGCATACCATTACATAACTTTATTACCTTCTGTCATGAGCTGAAGCTAGCATTTTGCATACCAAGCATTTTTGTCCATAATTGCAACTTACATGCCAATCTTGGTTTGGAACTGATTTTGCTTGATCTAGGCATCTAGGATCATTGGATAACATGTTTGGAAGATGTGTACACTTTCATTTAATCATGATCCATTTTATTTTGAGCTATGGCCATCATAATGCATTTTCAAAGCAATTTGTGCAACTTGCATATCAATTTTTGATTAGACTTGTTTTGGTATGACTTGTGCATTAAGATTCATTGGTTTATGTATTTTGAAGTTGTGCATACCCTTACCTGTTCATATTTCTTTCTGTTTTGAGTTGTGAACTTCAATTTGCAATCTCAAGTTTCACCTTACCACTTGCACACCAGTTCCTTGTTTGAAGCTGTTTCTGTTTGGCCTTGGCATCTAGAATCATTAATTAACATATTTGAAAGTTGCTTAGACCCTTACATGAGTTTAAAGGCATTTGGTTTGATCCTTGGTTTTCACTCCTTGCATCACCATTGTCACTTAGGCACTAGGATAGGGTCTTGGTGGTAACCATGTTCTGTTCACATATTGTTACATTACCAATTGTATCAAACTTGTATGTTTTGTTCTGATATATTGCAACCTTTGATATGAATCTGCCTTGAACTTGCCAGCTAGCCCATTTGTTTAATTTTGTTCACTTGCATCTTTGTGCCTTGTACCTCTGTTGAAAAAACCAAGCTGTCATGATAAACTTGCAAACTGTTATGTGCATTAGGGGTTAGGACTGATTAATGATGTATGCCAACCTTGCCATTTTGTGGAGTCCATATTTGCTACCATATGCCTAGGTTCACTAGAATTTGCCATAGCACCATTTCTGTTATAGCCAACATGTTGACATGTTGTTTGAAAATTGACTTGTGTATATAGAACTAGGGTTGTCCATGGATCTTTGGTTCTGTCATATTGTGTTGCCAAATTGCCTGAATTCATGAACATGTTTTTGCTGCCATGTTTCTTTTTGTTTCAATCCCTGTACCCTCATTGTTGTCAGATCTTGCATCATGTTTGAAACTTTGGTTTTATGTGCACGAGCCACTTTGTGTATGATATTTGAAGTTTTTTATATAGGCTGCATCATTGAACTTTCATTCTTTGGCCAAAACAACATTTTAAGCAATTCTTGTTCACATCATAGCAGTCACACACCAGTTTCTGTTTGAAGCCATCACTGCATAATCTTTGCATCCAGATTCCATGAACAATGTATTTATGGCTTGTGCATAACATTACATAACTTTATTCCCTTCTGTCATGAGATGAAGCTAGCATTTTGCATACCAAGCATTTTTGTCCATAATTGCAACTTACATGCCAATCTTGGTTTGGAACTGATTTTGATTGATCTAGGCATCTAGGATCATTGGATAACATGTTTGGAAGATGTGTACACTTTCATTTAATCATGATCCATTTTATTTTGAGCTATGGCCATCATAATGCATTTTCAAAGCAATTTGTGCAACTTGCATATCAATTTTTGATTAGACTTGTTTTGGTATGACTTGTGCATTAAGATTCATTGGTTTATGTATTTTGAAGTTGTGCATACCCTTACCTGTTCATATTTCTTTCTGTTTTGAGTTGTGACCTTCAATTTGCAATCTCAAGTTTCACCTTACCACATGCATACCAGTTCCTTGTTTGAAGTTGTTTCTGTTTGGCCTTGGCATCTAGAATCATTAACATATTTGAAAGTTGCTTGGACCCTTACATGAGTTTAAAGGCATTTGGTTTGATCCTTGTTTTTCAAAATACACTTCTAAGCTTCACATGACAGCTGCTATCGTGTTTTAAGCTGCTATCGTGTTTTAATTTTGATGCATCATCTTGGAAAATTGACATTACCATTGTGGTCCTTGTGAAATTTCATGTGAGATAGACCTAAATTTTATTGAATTTGGTGGAGTATTGATTAAGTTATGGTGTTGTCATTTTTCATGTTTTTGCTTGCCTTCATGGTTTTGCCTTGCCCAGATTTCTTTTGCTTTGTTAGGTATTTAAGTTTTAGGGGTGGCAAAATACACGGATGTATCGCCACCCCAGTGGTTAAACCTTCACTCTTTCATACGCCTTGCACCTCTAGAACCTGGGTTCGATCCACAGTGGAGATCAACCCTTTTATTAATTTTCCCACTTTGCCATGTTTTCATTATTTTGTGTATTTCTTTCCTTTCACTTACAAACGCGCGCCTTGGCTCAGTTGGCATAATTTTGAGTTGGTATTCCAAGGGTGGTGGGTTCAAAACCCACCAGGCGCCTCCCTTTCTTTTTTATCATTAATTTCCTTATTTTTTATTTTAATTGTTATTAATATTATAAAAATCATAACTTCTTCATTTTTTATTATTTTTTATCGGTTCTTTTTGCAACTATCTCGTATTTGTGCATATTTTCATGTGGTGCATTAACTTTCTAGAATTTTCATTTGTGAAAACAACTTTGCATTGAAACTCTCATGTTTCTTTTAGGGTTTTTACCCTCCTAACCATTTCAAAAGCTTTTGATTCATTCTTCTCCTGTTTGTTGTTGTGCTTAATGTGAGCTCCATGTTTGTCAAACTCTTGATGTATTTGTAGTTACTTTTTGCTTGTGAGCATTATGTTTGTTTCATTTGTAATATCCCCATGATAGTTGACTTATTTCCATTGGTCGTTACCTTCATCTTTGTCAAGATATGCTTAAGTCTTTGTCTTTCATTGAGTCTTGTAAGAACTCATCTTTGCTTGCCTATTATAATACGCTTGCATGCTTTGGTTGTAACCATTCCTCCTATTTGACATACTTGCTTGTTGTAACATGCTTGTATATGCTTAGTTGTAACCATGTTTCTTGTGCTCATCATGTTTGTTTAAATGTTCATACTTTGTCAAGTCATCTACACTTAGTTAAGTTAGAACTTGTCCTTTAGACTTGGCTTAAGTCTAAGAAGCCTACCCCTTGTTAGGAGTGCTCTTTCAATTAGAACTTTGGATAGAGTTTGTTAACTCTATGTAAGAATCATGAAGATGATTACTTACTTCCCTTTTTTGAGTGTTCAATTTAGATCTAGAGAGTTTCCTTAAACTCTACACAAGCATTGTAATGTTTGTTCCCCTTTGAACCTTGATCATAATCAAGTGTTCTTCGAACCTAGTGAGGTGAACTACGATTGCTCTGATTCTATCCTAGTTAGGATACGTAGGCAGAAGACGTGATGTCTTTGCGAGCAAACTTAGTGTATATATATCTTTAGGTTTTAACCTACACCTTTTACCCAATCCATAGCAAACATTTAGCATAACTTAGCATACAAACAAACAAAAGGTTCCTGTAGAGTACTACAGATGTTTAGGATGTGAAATACCTACCCTATGCATAACCAACCCCCGATCCCCGAATCTCTTAGTGTTGTTGTTACATCGCGCAAAAGGTTCTTTTTCTCTTTAGACCTTTCCTTTGGATAAATTAAAGTCCGATTGTGAATTCTAAGAATTAAAGATTCAATTTAATCAATAGCTTGGTATCACAATTCTCACTGCAATAGATGCCGTGTTGACTTCTAGTGGTGGGTTTTGTGTTGGCTTGGGAGGTAGGTTGGTAGATGGGAGGAAGATTATGTGGCAGAGTAATATTTGATTGTGTTAGGAGAGGTGATGAGTGTAAGGTTGAGGTTGGATTTGATTGGGGTGTATCCGACAAGGTTTGGGTGTGGGCCAAAGTATGGGAAGTAGTTTGAGTGGGAGAGAAGATCGGTTGATTGGATGTAGAGTTGTTTTGGTCTTGGGTTATAATATGGTTGATGAGGTAAGGGGATAAGTCATTGTCTAGGAAGGTGTAAGTGGTATATTGAGGGGTGTGCAGCTTTGCATATGGGAAGGTAGACTCATCAAATAATACATGACGACAAATGATAATTTTGTTTGTGGTCATATCTAGACACTTATAACCACGATGGTTGGACGGATATCCAAGAAAGATGCATGGTATGGAGCGTGGTTGAAGTTTGTAGATGGTACTTGTGGGAAAGAGAGGAAAACATAGACAACCAAAGACACACAGATGAGAGTAGGATGGGTTCTTGTTGTATAACATGTGGAGAGGTGACCAAAACTTAATTGGTTTACTGGGCAAAATGTTGGAAATATATGTGGCTATTTCTAGAGCATAATGCCAAAATGAAGGTGGTAGGGATGCATGAATTAATAAAGTTTGAATAATGTTATTAATGGACCGTATTTTTTGCTCGACTTTACCGTTTTGAGAGGAAGTGTAAGGATAAAAGAGACGAAATGATATTCCATTAAGTTCACACATTTGTTGAAAATTCTTAGAAATGTATTCGCCACCATTATCACATTGAATAGTTTTGATTTCCCGTTGAAATTGAGTTTTGATATAAGCTCTTAATTTCTGAAAGATGGGATAAACTTGATATTTATGAGACACTGGGAATGTCCACAAAAATTCGAATAGTTATCGAGAAATAAAACATAATATTTGTGACCTATTGAGCTTAACACGGGAGATGTCCAAACATCACTATGTAGAATGTCAAAAGGCAACGAACTATTATTAAGAGAATTTTTGAAAGGCAATTTGATATGTTTACCAAGAGGGCATGAATTACAAAAATGAGAATGTAATTTATTAGGTGTATTACATTCAATCAACTTATTTTTGCTAAGAAAAGACAAAACATGTTCGCCCGGGTGTCCCAGACGATTATGCCAGATATATGAAGACAAAGCTGCAAAAGTGGATGGATGATTAGCTGTATTTTTGGTCTTGTGGTTGGTGATGGGATAAAGGTTACCTTGGCTTTCACATCTCATGATAAGCATCCCCGTCTGAAAATCCTTCACAGAAAAGCCAAACGGGTCAAATTCAACTGAACTTTATCATCTGTAGTGAATTTTCGAACAAACACTAAATTTTTAATTAAATTTGGAGCGTGAAAAACATTGTTTAGTACAAGAGGTGGGTGGGGGTTAGCTAAATGTGTGCTGCCAAGACCATGAATTGGAACAGAATGACCATTTCCTACAATGATGCTATTATCTTTGCTTAATTTAAAATAGGACAAGAGATTACCTTGCGAGGAAGTCATGTGAGAGGTGGCACCGGTGTCCATGTACCATGACGGGTCGGCCTAGGCAAGGTTGAGGGTGCTGAAAGCATTTTCAATATCTGTTGGACTGGTAGTGTTGGCATTAAAAGCAGCTTACTGAGGTTTGGGGCCAAGAATTCCACCTTGTTGGGGTTTAGGACCATTAGTGGGTCTGTTCCAATTGGATGTTGGGTAAGGGCAAGGTGGATAATTCCAAGGTCCCCATTGTTTCCAGGGAGGGTAATTCCATGACTGCCACTGTGGTTGTTGTTGTCCACAATTTCCTCTCCCAGAATTTTGGCCTCCACGGTATGGTTTCTTTCCTCTTTGACTGTGATTGTTGGACGGATGTGGTTGCGGGTTCGGAGCTGAATCTTGTTGTTTGATTGCAGGTTCGGTCGAAGGACCTTTAGCCAATAGGGAGGCCGAGATAGAAGATGAGTGTGTTTCATGGGCTGCGCGCTGCATCATGGTGGTTTCCTCGAGTTCCAGTCTCGATCGGGCGGCTGCAAAGATGGGTAGAGGGTCGTGTTGCTGGATAAAGGTGGAAAAACCAACATATGAGTCTGTGAGTCCGGAAATCATCTTGAGAACTAAACGTGTGTTGGTGACTGGAGAGTCCACGTTTGCAAGTTGATCCGAGAGAGTTTTAAGGCGGGTGCAGTAAGCTTTTGTTGATGGAAAATCTTCTAGGTTTGTGTTACTGAATTGATTTTCCAATTGCACGGTGCGGGAGTGTTTGTTGTCATGAACATAGCGGCTATGCGCTTCCAACACTCTTCTGCATTATCGTCTACGACTAGGATGGATTGTAGAATATCCTACGATACTGTTGCGTACATCCATTGCAACACTACTGCATCAAGGCGATTCAAAAGTTCAGAATCGGCAGCATTAAGTTCGGCTGATGCTTGTATGGTCTGGACTTCCGAAGGCGAAATAATGTGATCAAGAACGTTGTGAACGCGTGCCTGCACTTTGAATAGGGCAGACCATGAGAGGTAGAGATTAGAATCATTTTCCAACGTCATCGGGATGATGGTTTTGACGTTGTTGATGGCGAAAGCAGAGTGGAATTTGGATGTTGCCGCCTGAGAGGGGTTGGATTTTGAGGGTGATGAAGTTTCATCAGATGTTCGAGAGTGGGAGCTTTCTTCTGCCATGGTAGAACAGAAGGTGTGCGGCGGCTGGAAAGATTTGTAGGGTTAGGAACGTGATAAATCTGATACCATGTAAGAATTGAATTCCCTGCTTCTCATTGATATTCTTTGTCCTAATATACAAGTGTGAATATCTCTATATTTGGAAGCTAATAATATACAATTATTATTATACTGATTATAACGATATCCTAATAACATACAATTATGATTATACTAATTATAGATATATT